>OX459057.1:14678950-15878950 GCA_949775005.1 Orthosia gothica
ACGCTTTTTTAAGTAACGTGTTTTGCCCGTACGGAACGAGGACGCTTCGTTTCACACATAATGCCAAGGGACGCCACGCCATGTCGCTGTCACGTCCGTACACCCGTGACGTATGTGCTCTTTCGTACATTTTGTATGAAACGATATTTTCAGAACTTATCGTCCCGTTCCGTCCGGATTAAAACACGCCACGCACGTATTTGAAATGTAATGTGTGAGTATTGCTATTTCATGTTTTTGACATGAAAATGACAAGGACAGTAATTTCAAATGATAACGTTTCCTGCAATGGAAACTTTACAATTCAGACACTGGGCTGTGTTGAGATTTTTCTCATAGGAAAATCACAAACACTGAAATTGACTCAAGTGATTGGAGTTTTTCTATCACGAATTTCTCTTTTTTGTTCGTTTAGTGCCTACAGTGGGCCTTCTAGATACTTGTTAACTTTAATATCGTGACGACAGACAGACGGACCGCGGAGGTCTTAGTAACAGGGTTCCGTTTTTACCCTTTGGGTACGGAACCCTAAAAAACATCTAGTACAAGGTTATGACACGTTCTTAACTCCTAATACCTAACTCAGAAACTGACTCTTATTAATACTATTCATATCACAATGATATATCAATACATTAAAACGTAATTAACCACTTACAATGTTTTAAGTGGGTGCTACATTAGCAATGAAGAATTCTTTGATGTGCGCTTCAAAGAAGGTATGCGCACGATTACGTGTTTATTAATAAATTGCAACTTTCTTTGAATGAAACAGTGCTTATTTGTAGATGTTTTTCTTTGGACTGATGCTCATAAGATCTTATTTTGTTCACAGGTAAATTAGAAAAATATGGTCATTTTCAATTTCATCGCGTGCCACCTAAATTAATGCGTGAGTATGTTTGCAATATTTGTAAGTACGTAGAGAACCATGTTCCTATTTATCAAGTAAAGGCATTTACCTGTTAATGCTTGTAATTCCTTATACCTGTATGTAGTATATTAAGTGCTGCATCGTCCTCACGTATATGAATTTATTAATTTAATGTACTTATGTAAATAATGTAAAAAACTTATTTTTTCTACTAAACTAAACTTACCCTTTTGGATTTTCTTTTAAATTAAATTAGGCCGCGCTTGACAACTAGCTCATCTGATGGTAAGCGATGCTGTGGTCGACGGTGAAGCACGCTTGCATATAAGTAACCTATTCACTCTTGACTTAAAGACCCCTAGATTGTAGCTATCGGGAAACACAGACTCCGGCAGGCAGTTCTTGGGGCTGAGCTTTTATTTAGATGAAGCCTAGAGTTATTGAAGCTAATATGTCAAGTTAATCATTCGAGCACTCTGAAATCTGTTCGTTATATTTTTGAATGAACTATTGAAGCAAGAAAGACTACCTCAATCTAAATGAAAATTGTAAGTACCTGAAATGTACTTAGATGGTCGTACCTAATCAGTTTTTTTTTGCGACAATCCCTCCGCACTATTCCCAAACCACTCCTGAAAGCCAGAATCAACAGTAGCGACCACCAGAAAAGCGCCGAAGCAATGAAGCTCGACGAAGTCCCGGAGAATAAACTTAACTGTCTTGGATCCCGCAATGAAATTAATCAGAAAATAATAACGGAGGAGTAGGAAAAAATAAAAATTTCCACTTCCCTTTCCTTCGTAATCACTTGCCAATCAAAACACCCATACTTGTGAAACGAGCCCTCCTAATTCAAATTTGAAAACAGAACGACACCCTAAACCCTAATAATTCCCCAGTGCCAAACTTAAGATGGACATAACCCCAATCGGGTTGTACCGAAGCCTGATTAATATTGCATTTCTCGATCGATCCCACTAACCAATACCCGGTACCCAGAACCTACCTAGCGCGACGTAAAACCGATTATTTACCCCTTCCTTACTCTAATATCCGAACGTATCGAATGGGATCTTGATCGAAAATTGACATTTCGATAACGAAGTTTTTAGTTTATTTCACGGTGAAAGGGTTTTGTGTAAGATTAAATTTCGATTAATCAAGGTGCGTTTTGGGAACAGTCGGGATATGAATTGAGGAGAATAGTGATGGCTGAATTGGAAAGATTTAGCATAAGCAGGGTACTTCTTTCGTCTTCTAACCTTTAACCTATGTTGGCAAAGTCCAAGTCTAGGTGGAACAGCTGAATGCCAGTAGATACCTATTTCTAACTTTCTGACTGCCACAAAATAGCTATACTCCATTTGTAATAACATTAAACATTTAAATAAGCCCAGCATAATGGGGGATTATTGATTCGTCCAACACTCGGTGCGTGTGTGGTGCCCCTGTACAGACTATGACTTACTTGCTGGAGTGTCCTGGCTGTCCATTCACTTGCACCCTGGAAGACCTGTACAGTGCTTCTGACGCTGCAATAATCGTGACTGCCTACTGGGCCCAGACAATCTAATTAAATGTGCCATCGAATCGAAAAGAAGAAGAAGAAGCCCATTTTACAGCCCGTTCAACCGATTTTGACTTCTATTGCGTTGGTGATACGAGTATGATAACTGGCAGCTGTAGTAAACAGTTGGTTTTGGTAACAGGTTAATGCTTTTCATGACATCCTTATGTTTACGGGATAGAATTCAAAATCGCTTGAACTGACTGTAAAAAAGATTTGTAGAAATTTCTAATGTTTTTTCAAATGGAGTATAGGTACTAGTCCACGCTCCGTCCAGCACAGATCCAGATCCAAAACCCCGAAAACTTTCAGCTCGAACTCCAGAATCGTTTCGAGTGCCTAGGGAGCTCCGTGGACGAATACAGCGATGGGTTCGTGGAAGCTGTCCATACGGTCGGGTCTAAGTTTTTCAAGACCCGCCGTACAGATAGAAACAAAAAGCTCCCTGATCCTAGTCTCAAGCTCATGAAGGAGAGGCGTGAGATGATCTTGCAGTCTTCAGACGATGCGTTGAAATACCGGCAGCTAAATAGTCGGATCTCAAAGTCCTTGAAAAGCGACCGCCGCCACTTTAATACGGAAAGTATTAAAGACGCGATTGAGCGGCAGAAAAACAGATCTCTTGCAAAAACCTTGGAGCCCTCCAAGGTCTTTGCAAGAGATCTGTCTATTGGGCAGAGCCAGCTCACGAAAGTGAAGACCGATGATGGCAGGATCGTGTCCGCCAAACCGGAGCTTCTGAGGGAGAGCGAGAGATTCTATGGACAGTTGTACACGTCAAACAGTAAACCCGTCGCGAATCTAGCGAAACACCCAAGAGCTAGATTTACCCGACACTATACCGAAGACATTCCGGACGTCAGCCTGTATGAGATTAGGATGGCTCTGAAACAACTTAAGAACAACAAGGCACCGGGTAATGACGGAATTACGGCCGAACTCCTGAAGGCGGGTGGAAAACCAGTACTTCAGGCCCTTCAGAAGCTTTTTGATTCCGTCATACTCGAGGAGAAAACGCCACAGGCATGGTGCAGGGGTGTGGTGGTACTCTTCTTCAGGAAGGGTGACAATGCCCTACTGAAGAACTATAGGCCCATCACACCCATTAGCCATGTCTACAAGCTGTTTTCAAGAGTCATCACGAATCGTCTCGCGCGCAGGTTTGACGATTTCCAGCCTCCCGAACAAGCCGGATTCCGTAAAGGCTTCAGCACCGTAGACCACATACATACGCTACGGCAGGTTATACAGAGGACCGAAGAGTACAACCTGCGTCTCTGTTTAGCGTTTGTGTACTACGAGAAAGCCTTCAATTCGATCGAGACTTGAGCTGTACTGCAGTCTCTCCAACGGTGCCAAATTGACTACCGGTACATCGAAGTGTAGTGTTTATACAATAACGCCACAATGTCAGTTCGACTTCAGGATCAGACCTCGGCACCCGTCCTTCTGCAGTGAGGTGTGAGACAGGGATTCGTCATATCTCCGAAGCTCTTTACCGCTGCACTGGAGGATGTCTTTAAGGTTCTGGACTGAAGAGGGCTAGGCATCAACGTCAATGGCGAGTACATCACTCACCTCCGGTTTGCCGACGATATAGTGGTTATGGCTGTACAATGCTCGATGATCTCAGTAGAGCTTCCGAAAGAGTGGGTCTTAGGATGAACCGGACAAAACCAAGTTGATGTTGAATGCCCATGTTACACCCACAACTTCGAGTGTAGAGTCTCCACTCTTATCAAGATTGGAGACTCTACACTCGAAGTTGTGGGCGACTATGCCTACCTGGGACAAACGATCCAATTGGGTAGGGCCAACTTCGAGAAAGAGGTCAACCATCGAATCCGACTCGGCTGGGCAGTGTTCGGGAAGTTGCGCGGTATCTTCTCGTCCAACTTACCGCAGTGTCTCAAGACGAAAGTCTTTGACCAGTGTGTGTTGCCAGTGATGACATATGGCTCTGAGACGTGGTCGTTTACAATGGGCCTTATCAGACAGCTTACAGTCACTCAAAGGGCAATGGAGAGGGCTATGCTCGATGAGTTTCCTTGCGTGATCGAATTAGATATGTAGAGATCCGCAAGAGAACCAGGGTTACCGACATTGTCCGAAGAATTGCCAAACTTAAGTGGCAGTGGCCAGGGCATATTGCTCGCAGAACGGATGGCCGATGGGGCAGAAAGGTTCTAGAATGGCGACCGCAAACCGGCGGCATACGTTGCGTTGGAAGGCCTCCCACCAGGTGGACCGATGACCTGGTGAAGGTTGCGGGGATCCGCTGGTTACGAGATGCACGGGACTGGTCAATGAGGCGACGCTTGGGGGAGGCCTATGTCCAGCAGTGGACGTCTTTCGGCTGATATGATGATGATGATGATAGGTACCTATCATCATCTGTACTGTCTCATCAGTACTGGGTAAAATTATCACCGTTAGTAAGACTGGGTGTAAAACATTGGGGCTTCTGACTTCGCGTAACTACTACGTATTGCCAATTGAAGGTACAAATCCAAAAGAACTTTCAAAAACTTCGTTAATTTAATGACAACAATTTCGCGTAGATTTGGCCAAATTATTTTTTTTCTTACAGTGTATTTGCGCAACGCACGTCTTGCTTTCCGTTCAGCAATGCTGGTCGCGTTGATCTAGTTATCGAGAAGATACTATAATCTTTAAAAAAAAATAACATCGCTTAGTAAAAAGCACGCTTGTTTAAAAAAAAAACCGTTACAATTTACGATATTAAAACAGCAAAATGGTGAAGCTTTTTTTGTAACTACCAAAAATTTTCAAAAAGCAATTAAAAAGATGGATCTGAGTTCCGAATATCCGATGAATATTGTCCGTTATAGGCACCCAATAGTTTTTTGTGTATAATATAACTCGATTAGTTCAATTTTAGCCTACAGGCCGATAATTTAATTTTAACAATAAAGCCAATGATTCCGAGAACCAATTTAAAAATGGCGGCCTCGAGTGCTAGAGTTTTCGAGTTCGACAACCTTTTGACAATGCGTTCTAGATAAGGATTGACCGACTTGGCTAGAGTGAATCTACGACAGTTCTATTTTACGTGTTATTTTGCAATTGATTGTAAAATTCTGATTCGAAATTAATTAATTATCTTGAAAATCATTTACCTGTCGGTTCATTTTGAATGAAGTATTGATAATTTTTTCCTTTTAAACGATTTTTATTAATTTAATTCTCCTTTTGTAATGAAATCAACGATACAATCTTCTGATCAATTGTAACTTCTCAAATACCTAGGGTAGTACTTTTGATTTCATTAATACCATACTAATCTAGTCAAAACCAACTTCTAATCTTCCCAACACGACTGGAATAATAAAAATGTTCGCAAAATTCACCACAGGAATAGTTATAAAACTAAGCTGAAGGCGTTGACTGCAGATTAACCTACCAAGTCCAATTATTGGATAATACTCTTTAGTCGATTTCAAGGTTCGCTGCCTCGTGCTCGCGCGGTGCAGCTTCAGTAGTGCGAGTGTGCGAGTATTAGCGACGATGCCATTTTTTTGTGGCACGGTGGCATCGCGAGGGTTGAGTTTTTAGCATATGAGTATGTTAGTTGTGAAGGGAAAAAATATTCCCAATTGCATAACCTCCTTCTGTTTTTAAAGTCGGTTAAAAATAGAGTGAAGAAAAATAGAACGTGAAGTGAGTGAATATTTTGTAAGGTGACGGGAGAATGAATGGAATGATCAAACACGCTGCGCGCCCCAAGTTTTTTAACATTGTAGGTGTAGTTCTTATAATTCTGATAATAATACAAGTATAGTATATATATGATAATAATATAAGTACTTAAAACCTTTATCGAACAACATTTTACTCGATATCAAGGTTGACTGCCTAGCTCGGTGCAGCTTCAGTATATAGTTTAGCGATGATGATTCATTTTTTACGTGGTACCGTATCATCGCGAGGGTTAGATTTTTAGCATATGAGTGTGTTAGCTATGATGGGAAATGTGGAGAATCATTTGAAAAGATAGTGAGTGAATGATAAGGCGTATAAGGGCCCTTCCTGATTGCGTGATATCGATAGACGATAGAATAGAATAGTTCTCTAATTGCACAGAAAGTAGGTATAAGTTACAGATGTTAAGTTTAAATATAATGATCCTTATAATATATTTTACTATATATTAAATAAACATTCAATTGAATCAATACAAGTTTTCCATGTAAGATGAAATTAAGTAAATAATTTGAAATTGGTAATATAATAAACAATGTAAATTTTAATAAAATGGGATTTAGTTTTGCCAATTTCGAGGTCAATACAGTTAAATAATAAATTTAAAAGTCGATAGTAAATATCGTATAAGTATTTCTAAAAATATTTCAAGTGCAAATCGGTCCATGTGAACCATATGTGAACGTTATTTCAATTTTGCGTATTATAAAATCGAATATCAGTGTGATATTTAAAAATCGAATCGCGTCGAGCCATCAGAGGCTCTCGACAAGTGGCATTCGATGTCAGCGAAGGCGATAGTCGAATTGTCAAAATGTACAGAATTGATCACGTGATTTTTCGATATCGCTTGTCAATTCCATACAATTTTGTCGTTTTGTCAATCGCCATCGCCACGCTTTCGATTATAAAATGTCACTTGTCTAGGGCCTCTGGGAAGGTCGCTTAGGGCTTCGATAAAATAACATTCTGTCGGCTAAGACAGACTGTCAAACAGTCAAAAACGTCACGTGCTCAAATCTAAATATTTAGGACTTTTAACAATCGTTAGCGCTGATTGATTGAGATTGTCAATTTTATGCCCAAATGGAGTGATGGAAGAATGAATAGAATCAGGGAACAATAGGGTAGTTGACAAAAAATATCTATTTAGTCCGTCAGATAACCTAAAAATATTGGAACAGTATTTTTTCTTTTGCAACGTAAACAAAAAATTACGACGATACAGTGCGTTGAAATATCGTGTGACGTCACGGTGTGCTACTCTTTATACCGTCAAAGTGACGTCGCAAGCCCCCACTCCTGTACTTTGATACGCTTTATCTTTATTAATTTTTATTTGATAAAGCAATATATTTCAACCTACATTGTCCCACTGCTGGGCAAAGGTCTCCCCCATAGCTTTCCACTCTTCCCTATTATTTGCAATCATCTGCCAATCTCCCGTAAACGCCTCTAAGTCGTCACGCCAGCGTTTCTTGACAATGTAGGTTGAAAAGCAATATATTTTAACATCCCTATTGCGCATCCCAATTCATGTTACTAGGGATGCGCAAATTATTGCTGTCTTAAGACATCTATGGTATGGTAACTTTTTATTTAAATAAATATGATTTTTGATTTTATAGACATAAAAATCAATTTATGTAACGCGGAAGGTTCTAACACAAGGCGCACGCACGGTTGGCGCAGTGGTTGAGCGATTGACTGCTGCGCTGCGTGTCGCGGGTTCGATTCCCACACGGAACAAATATTTGTATGACCTACAGATAATTGTTCCGGCTCTGGGTGTTGTGTATGTGAGTTTATATGTTTGTAAACGCGCCCACGATACAGGAAGAAATTCCTAGTGTGGGGCAACGATTTAAAAAGAAAACAACAATGTGAGCGATTTACCCACTGAATATCGCCTGAGTAATTATTTTTATGGATATTATGAACTAAAGTTAGATAAGAAAACTATGAGAAAAAGTTAATTTCAATAGGTAGGCGTAAGTACCAATTACTTACGCCCTGTACGCCCACTTAATCAAATCTTACGTCATATTAATGGACACCCTTGAAAAAAAAACTGGCGGACAATGTATAAAAACATCGCCTTAGGCCTACCTCAAAATATACGCTCGAAAAAAAAAACATTAGGTATTATACTCAAGTTTATTAACCCTCAAATTGTTAAAAGATTTTTTTATATCATGCGTGTTCGACTTGGCACGATGTGCGCCTACGTCACCCTAACAATGTGTTTCTAGTCTGCCTAGGCTTTTCCCAACTATGGATGCAACTGAAACCCGTGTTTTTTTTTTCGAAGTTCTTGTTTCTAGTCTAGATCAGAGCTGACAGAGACTGAGTCGACGATGGAGTGAGCTTAACCAGAAGAAGCCTTTTCGCTCTAACTTTGAAGAGATTCGGATTGAATGCGTTCGGAAACACATACGCAGATAGTGAGTTCCATTCATTCGCTGTGCGCATTATGAAGGATGTTTGGAAGCGCTTGGTGCGAATTGGTGGAATGGCAACTAGGTAAGGATGGTAACTTGTAGTGCCTCTAGAAACATTTTGCATGGACCGACTGCCTGTTTGACCTCCACAACCCAGCAACTGGGTCACACGAAACCAAGACTTGTGTCAGATTCTTCCTGACTACTCGGAACGACTGCCAAATGAGACTACTTTCCGAGGCACAGAGAAGTCTCGGTGTGAAAGGAATGGCCAATCATGGCCACCTTGATGCACTAGAGATGATAGAAAAGCGGGCCAAGAGGCTCATGGGCGATAAGGCACTGGCACTCAAAGCTCCAGAGCCCTGAACATTGTCACCGAGATGCCAGCTTGTCGGTTTTTTATCGGTTACATTTCGGGGAGTGTGCGATGGAATTGCATGATCTAATTCCACCTAGCCCGGACTACCAGTCGTACGGCAAAGCGCCACCGGTCCATCGTGGACATCCCACCCATAGACACTAAATGTTTTGAGTATACTTTTATTATGCGTACAGCTAAGGAGTGGAATTCCCTGCCGGAGTCTGTGTTTCCCGATAGCTACAATCTAGGGGTCTTGAATAGGTTACTTCTATAGACAAGCGTGCTTCACCGTCGACCACATCATCGCTTCCCATCAGGTGAGATACTGGTCAAGCGCGAGCCTATTTTAAATAAATAATACCATCCACAGATCGACCTCTGCAAGTTGCTTAACCATGAAGATTGACCCTTGGAGCTTTTATTATTTAGCCACGAGCGCCTCCATTGTGTTACTATACTTAAAATAATCGATATTTACGTAGGTAATTTGAACGGTGGTATTTAGTTCTTGAGTACGTAATATAGTTTTTTATTTTTTTTTGTTTTTTTTCTCCGCACTCTTAACCTCATTGCTGATGACGTCGACATATTCTGTTGCTCTTTGGGTGAATTCGAAAGAATAGCTATCTATAGAATTTGTTATGGTACAAGCAGTAGAACTATTTAATTTGTAAGGGTACTACATTATCGTATTGGGTCTAGCCTGTAAGGATATTGTATGTTTTGAGTGAATAAATAAAAAAATAAATAATTTGTCACTTGGTTCTGAAGACCTAATTTGAACACGGAAGCGGTGTCAAATTGGATGTCCAATAGATTTAACAGTTTGGGAAAGGAAATTGCCAATACACTCGCCCCTTATGAGGTATCGTGTCTGCGATTTCAATAATATCCAAAAATGGGATTTATATTTTGTGTTTTTTTCTATCCGTGTCCTTTACTTTATATGTACATACAACAACAGCTTAGGTGCCTTCACGTGGACATTTTTATCCACCTTATTGCATTGTAATAAGGGTTCATTTCAAGAACAGAAACATCGTTTTATCTCGTGAACCCCGAAAAAATTATAAAAAATGATTTCTAATTATGAACATAACGTGTTGTTTCTACAATATACAACCAAATTCATCAAGATACAACCATTTTTTCAAAGGGGCCCAAGTTCCCTTACAAATTGTCATTGGTATTTGTGCTTGATCATAAAACCTGGTGTCTTCTTTTGGTTGAGCAAATAATTTGGTAGTTTTCAAGTTATGTCGCTGTAGGTAAAAAGGTCAAAGCTTGAAAGCGGTTAAAACTTTATTAAGGTCTTTGATGATTCTACGGAGTCTTCCAATAACTTTGCTATCGTTGCTGACGGAGACTCCCTATCGGTGCTTTGCGACCCCAAATATAAGTAAGTGCCTAATAAAGCCAATCAACCAGCAAACGCTATCGCGCGTGAATTAAGCCATGAACCGTACCCGTCCGTAATTACGGGCGTGACGAGCGTAATTCCGGCAACTACGCGTTCTGCGGAGATTTTAATTGCATCTAACGCCGTCACGTAAATTAACGTTATCAAAATTACGCAAACATTATGATTATGGTAAAATTTAATTGTTTAACGAACAATGAAGGGATTTTGATTACGTTTTGCGCTTAGTCACTTTTCTAATACGTATTCAGTTGAAGTGTGCTTGACGGTTTGTTTGTGTCATATTAAAGAAAGAAAGAAACAAATTCTATTTGTGATTTGCTCAAGCGGTATGTACACAAAAGGTTCTATGACAAAAAAATAAAAAAAGAAGCCCGTGCAAGACCAAAAAGGCTTCTATCTCATACTCATACTGCTTACGCAGCAATATTAAAAAAAAACCGGCCAAATGCGAGTCGGACTCGTGCACCGAGGGTTCGGTACAAACCTCAGCTTAAAGGTATTATAGACCTGAGTATGTTGATATGAATTTCAATTTAATACCTCTACGCGTCCATGAGAAAAGGGGTAGAAAGTTTAAAATTATCAAAAAAAAAAATATTACGTGATGTAACTAAAAATGTACGGTTTTCGCAATTATTCCTCTATCTGTGCTATAAGACGTTGCTTCGTACCAAATTTCAAGATTCTGAGTTTACGGAAAGTACCCTGCAAGTTTTGATTCCCTTGCGAGTGTCGAAAATTTGCGGTATAAACGACTTTATCTTTTGATTGCGTTGGCTATGAAGTTTGATTCTTTCACAGCTTTAAGGGACAGTAGACCTGCGTATTTGATATAAATTTCGGCTTGATATCACCACGCACACGCACAGACACACGGACGGACGGACGGACAACAAAGTGATCCTATAAGGGTTCCGTTTATTCCTTTTGAGCTACAGAATCCTAAAAATAATTAAAATGCAAAATTCTCTGAAAATAACTGGCAATTATTTGTAATCCACACAATTACCACCACAAAACAATACGATACTTTATTAACCCAATATAACAATCAATTGGCAATTGAACACTCTAATTACTGTTAAATCCCGTGGCCAATATTACATTATAACTACCCAAGTTCACAACGTATGTGCAAACTACATTATAACCCTGCAAAATCTGTGTGTGTTCAGTAATGACATCATGTTTTGCCAGTATTGCCAGCGCGATGCACAAGCGGGTGTTGCACAGTAATTTGTCAACGTCACCTCGCTCCACAGATATTAAATGGAAATTTAGTGTCAACCGAACGCCTTTGTGCCTTAATTACTGGCGATTGTTTCATTATTGATATACCTTCAACACGCGAATTTATTGTGACTGACAACTGTTAAGTTTGAATTGAAATTCATCGAATTTAGTAGATCGCGGTAGATTTGGAGTTCGGACTACTGTAATGGAATACTTTAATGTTGTCATAAAAAAATAAAAACCGACCAAGTGCGAGTCGGACTCGCGCACGAAGGGTTCCGGTATCATTATTGCAAAAAACGGCAAAAAGACACGTTTTTTGTATGGGAGCCCCACTTAAATATTTAGTATTTGTTGTTATAGCGGCAACATAAATAGGTACATCACCTGTGAAAATTTCAACTGATGTCTAGCTATTACGGTTCATGAGATGCAGCCTGGTGACAGACGGACAGACGGATTGTGGAGTCTTAGTAATAGGGTCCCGTTTTTACCCGACTACCGAAGGAGGCTAATGTGTTTATCAGTCTATGTATGTAAGTATGTATGTTTGTTCCTATATGGCGTTCGAGAGACCAAACGCGTTGTCCGATTTTGATGATTCGTACGTCAATCGATTAGTCTTAATCCTGCAAGTGTCACTGGCTACATTAAAATTGGATAATAGAAAAATGGCGGATTTTGGGCGCCATATTTTGGGGGCCCAATTTTTTTGTCTTCCAAACCCGTCGTGTGGGATATCAAAATAAAGGGTTTTAAGAGGTGATTTCAAAAATATAAAATACTTATATGTTTTAATGTAAGTAATTCGAAAAAAAACTAAATAAAAAGATATAAATAAAAAAAGTGAAATCAATAAATAAAAAAACCCGACTGCTTTAAAAGCGAACTAAAAAGACGTAAACAAGGATCAAAAAATCATGCTGTGCAGGTGGAGGATACACCAGATTTTGGTCAGCCAGCCCGCGAATATGCATCCTCCGACTGCACAGCATGATTTTGTCCTTGTGTACGTCTCTTTAGTTCGCTTTTGAAGCAGTCGGGTTTTTTTATTTTTTGATTTAACTTTTTTTATTACACTTTGGGTACGACACCCTAAAAACAGTATTTCTATATTCCGATTTGTTGTTGCTTTTTGCGTATAGTTTTCAGTACACAGTAATTAAGTATTCACACTATGTTAATTAAGGATATACATACAACAGAATATAATGAGCTGCAGTAATCGATTTCACAGGTGTTAAATGACGCTTGTCAGTACACTCATAATATACAAACCGCACCACACTGACATGTAATGCTGACGAGCAAAAGTGATTGATGCGCAATTGCGTATTGGTCGCACACAAGTCGCTACACTGTGAAACACGCACGAATAGGCGCAAAAAATAATTCCCGACATTTATAGCTTCTATGAATGTAAGATATTTGTTCTGCTCGATTTGCCACTAATTATATATTAGTGTTAAGAGATATTAAAGATATACAAATAAGACTGATAAAGTTTCTAGTTAGTAAAAATGTTAAAGATAAGTGCAACAAAGAGTATGATAAGTTATTTCCCATCTGTAATATTATACCCATAGATAAAAAAGTAGAATATTTGATAGGTCTGGAATATTATTATAGTGATGATTATAAAGTAAATGTTAAAAACAAGTACAACACACGTAGGGCTAGAGAGAACAAACTGGTTCAACCACAGATAACAAATTATTACGGTAAGAGAACATCTAAGTATTTGGTACCTAAAGTGTTTAACAAAATAGATTTATTAAGAGAAAATGTAAAAATTAGTAAAGGATCACTTAAAACAAAATTAAAAAACATTATACAGGATAGCAAACTGAACTAAATAGGTACGTAAGAATTAACCATAACAGTATAATCTATATATACAAAAATCAAATGCTGTTCGTTAGTCTCGCTAAAACTCGAGAACGGCTGGACCGATTTGAATAATTCTTTTTTTGTTATGTTCGACAGAATACAGGGAAGGTTTAAAAGCAAAAAAAAAAAAAAAAAAAAAAAAAAATATTTGGTTGGATAGGGGAGGTAGGTAGAGTAGTGTAGTGTAGGTAGGTAGGTAGGTAGGTAGGGTAGGGTAGGGTATCGTAGGGTAGGGCAGGGTAGGGTAGGGTAGTGTAGGGTAGTGTTGGGTAGAGTAGTGTAGGATAGGGTAGTGTAGCGTAGGGTAGGGTAGTGTAGGGTAGGGTAGGGTAGTGTAGGGTCGGGTAGGGTAGGGTAGGGTAGGTAGGTAGGTAGGGTAGGTAGGTAGATAGGGTAGGTAGGTAGAGTAGTGTAGTGTAGGTAGGTAGGTAGGGTAGGGTAGGGTAGGGTAGGGTAGGGTAGGTAGGTAGGGTAGGTAGGTAGAGTAGTGTAGTGTAGGTAGGTAGGTAGGGTAGGGTAGGTAGGTAGTGTAGTGTAGGTAGGTAGGTAGGGTAGCGTAGGGTAGGGTAGGGTAGGGTAGTGTAGGGTAGGGTAGTGTTGGGTAGAGTAGTGTAGGATAGGGTAGTGTAGGGTAGGGTAGGGTAGTGTAGTGTAGGGTCGGGTAGGGTAGGGTAGGGTAGGTAGGGTAGATAAATGTGTGGTGTTTTTATGGTAAAACAAAGTTTGCCGGGTCAACTAGTAATAATATATAAGTAGTAGGTATGTAAGTGGTGCATTTGTGATGTAAAAGAGCGCCTCTCGCCAAACGTAAAAGTTTGGCGAGTTTAGAATTAAGTAACACCTCTGTATTAAAATATCATTGAATAAACAAATAAAAATAAATAAAAAAAAGATGCTATTTTTCAAGCGTTTATTTTGACGCAAATCGTTGGTGTGAATTTAAAAAGGCTGTCTGACTTGATAGGAGATGTCTGCTACGTGCCGAACGAGCTGTGGTCCAGCAAAACACAGGCTTGGTACCCTGAAATTAAAGAAAGAAAAAAATTGTTGCTTACTGTTATAAACGAAACACTACTAAGCGACACGGGAGCAGAGATAGACCATAAAAGATTTGGCTGTACGAACAGAATTTCTGGCTTGAGAATAAGAAAGAATTAGCGCATAATCCTGACTGATGAAAAGAATGGAGGAAGGACTTTGGCCAGCATTCGTCAAGTTCAGGATGAAAAAAAAGGATACATGTGGTCAGTCCGGTCGCGAACATGCACCCTCCGACTTACGTCTTTTTAGTTCGCTTTTTAAGCAGTCGGGTTTTTTGTTTTTTTTTAATTAACTTTTTTTATTTATAACTTTCAATTTTTTTTTTTGGGTGCTAATTAAGGCAGCTTCTTTAAAATGTCATTCTCGTCTGCAAATATATTTAGTTGTCTAATTCATTAATAGGTCAGCGACAAACTTTTAGCGTCTAATAAATGGTTTATAAGCGACCATATATTGTAAAACAAGCTACTGTTAATATGACGCAACATGGTGATAATTCTTAAGCAACTAAATTTGTGATATGTCTACTCATTGCTAGCTTCTAATAAGTGTATCAACTTCATCTATAAAATAATATCAACGTACTCTAATTTCATAGAGTCACCTTTATTTTTATACTTTAGCATAAGTAATTGATGAGTGAATCTACTATATTTGAACATAAAATTTCCTTATTATTGTCATCAAATAATGGTCAATAAAAGCTATAATTTCATGTATTCGCCTATCTATTTATAATGTTACCATAAGTAATTGACTATTATACCTACCCAAATGAACATACAAAAAATAGGGTGGTATTTAATACTTTAACTGTAATTCCCCTTTTTTCAATCAAAATATTCGAAATTACTACCAAAAATACTGAATTGCACACTAAATTTGCTCATCAAATAAATGAATTATACTATACTGCTAGATCTTTAAAGCTTAACTGTTTTACTGAATAACTATCTGTTAACTAAAAGTAAATCTAATAATTCTTCGAGTGCAACAAAATATTTAAGTTTTAAGGGAGGGGGGGAAACGAAACAAAGTCGACGGAGCCCCGCTGCGCAGGGCTCCTATTTCTGTCTGCAGGGTCTAAAGTAACCTAACATGAAGGAGATGACGGGAGCTGAGTTCGCTCGCTTTGCTCGCTCACTTCAGCTCCCGTCATCTCCTTCGAACCTAACCTATCCGTGTCGGGGTGCCCTAAGCTCCCGAGCTCGCTTCGCTCGCTCTTGGACTAATTCACATTTATTTTATATTTAATTGAATAATTTGTGTGTTGCAAACTTTCACGAAAAAAGAATATGATTTATTAATTTAGTTGTTGAATGAAAAACTTTGATTGCTAACTTTGAGGCTGGAATTTGATTTTATTAGCAGACAGATGTTGAATCTCTAAAATATATAAAGTAGCTCACTTACAACATTAGTCGCTGAGTTATCAAATCAGAAGTAAATATATTTATCGGTAGCTCGGAGTCATATTAATTTACGCTCGTAAATTGACGCTGGTTTTTTGATATTCTGTTGGAGTAGTAAAGATGATGAATTAATATAATTGAAGCTGTTCTATTAACTCGTCGCCCACATATAAAAAAAGACGCTAGGTTGCAGGTGCTAAAGAAAACTTTTGTTGCCGCACATATAATTTCCCTTTTTTTTTTTGAATTAGGTACATTTAAACATATAAGTGAGTAAAACCCTTTATTTTGATACCCCACATAATGGGTTTAGAAGAAAAACTATTTGGTGCCCCACAATATGGCGCACAATAGCCGCCAGTTTTCTATTTTCTAATTTTAATGTAGCCAATGACACTCGCAAGATTAAGACGAATCATCAAAATCGCCCAACGCGTTTGGTCTCTGGAACGCCACATAGGAACAAACATAAATACATACATAGACTGATAAACACATTACACTCCTTCGGCAGACGGGTAAAAAAAAATTACCGTGATATTATCTGAACTGCGACGCGACGCACAGCGAAAGATGTGTTCTAAAGTTACCAAAACGATGCTAACTTCAGCAAAGCTAGCGATGTCATTGGATAGTTCTTGCTAAGCTATCCCTGATGGAAACGCAGCCTAAAGCTTAGTATCCCTATAGCAGCAGGCGTTTGTAATGTGGTACAATGGCGTGCAATATAGATTAGGTGACATCATTATTAGGTGGCTCGGATGTGGGGCAATGGTTATAGCGTAGTGGTACTTAAGACCATTATGCAGAAAACACACAGCATTATTGTCTGCAGTGTCGAGTGCGTTTAATGTTTGAATTGAATTTGGAATCTGTTTGCTGGGCATTTTATTTTGTTGCCTTTGAAAATTAACAAGAGCTTGTCAAAATTTTTTTTTGAGACATTTTTTTAATTACAAAGTGACATTGTATTAGCGAAAACGATTTTCGATAAGTCAAACGCGATATTTCGGTAGAGCATGCCAATTCCAATCAATTATGGACTTGTTGACAATCAAAGACGCTGACTTTGTCTAGAGTCTTAACAATTTGGAAAATTATGTAAAATATTTTACCTATATCTATACTCTATACAAGGTAATAATATAAAGAGGAAAGATTTGTATTTTTGTATGTAAAGAATAAACTTAAAAACTACTGGACCGATTTCAAAAAATCTTTCACCGTTGAGAAGCTACACTATCCCCGGGTGACATTTTTAACCGACTTCGCAAAAAGGAGGAGGTTATCAATTCGACCGTATTTTTGAAATTTTTATGGGTGTTACCTCAGAACTTGTTACTGGGTGAACCGATTTTGATGATTCTTTTTTTATTTGAAAGAAGGTGCTTGTCATGTGATCCCATTTAATTTTCATCAAGATCTGATGAAGAACTTCGAAGATATACATCAGAACTATTCAATAAATGACGGCAAATCTATCGGGATGGCTGCAATCGCATTTCTGTTATAGTTTTCACCATTTCATAACATAACATCACACTAGTACGCTCAAAAGGGGTACGCAGGTGTAAACAGTTCACCTTGGTATACTCTTATTACACCAGTTTTGTTTAAGTTTCATGCTATTGGGTTAATCTATTCTGGCTTCACTTTGGGCATTATTGGTACCTAGCCTATAGAACTGGTCCATTATGTACCACAACTAAAAAGTGAAAAATAAAAAAAAACTTTAAAATACACTTTTTAAAATACAACCGAATTCCAAATAAAACACTACAAAGTGAAAAATAACTTCAATTTCGGAAGTCGGTGTCAAAAAACGAAAACGAAAACAAGAACACCGACTTCCGAAATTGAAGTTATATTTCACTTTGTAGTGTTTTATTTTTATCACTCTATTCCCACGGGAACGGGCACTACGCGGGTGAAACCGCGAAGCATCCGCTAGTACGTAATAATCAGATAATCTCTTAATAGCATAGTACTTATTTTGCTGTCAATACAGAATCTCGGGCGGTGCCAAAACGTACAAAATATATTGGCACCGATCAAGATTCAGATGTATTCAACATTACCGAGAGTTCCTTCACCTCTGAAAAGAAACAAACTACTTTTTGATGGAATTATTCAGATGTAACCAAAAAGAAAATGGCTGACGGAAATGCGCTTTGCAATGAACAATACATAAACATTAGGGCTTATTAGTCGATCAGGAACGCTATCGATAATTTGTGGTTAGGCATCAATCGACGTTCTATTCGACTTCCTCCACTGTGCGAACAACTGTGTAAAGTGCAATTATCTGTAAAAAGTACGACTGCCTCATACAGGCATATCTTTTGTCTTGCATGACGGGCTAGTGTCCGTATCTCTCCGTCTAAGCGCGTATTGCGTACAGGTGGGATAGTTTATTTTTTTATTTATAAATTATAGGCTCGCGCTTGAGCACTATCTCACCTGATGGTAAGCGATGATGTGGTCGACGGTGAAGCACGCTTGCCTAGAAGTAACCTACTACTCTTGACTTAAAGACCCATAGATTGTAGCTATCGTTAAAAACAGACTCCGGCAGGAAATTCCACTCCTTAGCTGTACGCATAATAAAAGTATTTCCAAAACGTTTAGTGCGTATGGGTGGGATGTCTACCATGTATCGATGGCGCATCGCCGTACGTCTTGTAGTCCGATGATGAAACGGGCTTGGTGGAATTAGATCATGCTATTCATCCCAGCTCCTCAAGGAAGGCCGGCAGCGACCTGGTGTGACTGACTAACCGAAGGGTACCACGGTTACCGAAATACTTTGCCCTCTATCCAGTGACCAGCTCGGCAGATTAGGTGCGGGTGAGCCACTGTCTCGTCCTCCTTCATGCAGTCTTTGCAAAATGGTGTCTGGAACTCCTATGAAAAAGAACTTAGCTAAAGGC
The DNA here is from genome assembly GCA_949775005.1 of Orthosia gothica. Classification (NCBI taxonomy): domain Eukaryota; kingdom Metazoa; phylum Arthropoda; class Insecta; order Lepidoptera; family Noctuidae; genus Orthosia; species Orthosia gothica. The sequence continues at coordinate 14,697,849 of OX459057.1, forward strand.
AAAAGATGAAGATGTGTCACAGACTGTCGCATTTCTCGTATATGCTGTGACACTTGTCACAGTAATATTGCTAGGCTGTGGAAATGCCCACTGCGTGCCCTGTTTGACGTTATATTGACAGTTCACTGCACCCTAGTATTTTGCCCTCAAAAGTTATTGAGGAAATGAGGCGTTCTGGAGGTCTTAAACAGCCGTTTAGTAGTTTGTTTTGTTTATGGACTATTGTCTACAAACTTGTCTTGCTCAATAGATGCAAAACGTCGTTGTTTGAGCCGTTTCATTAGTATTGCTTGTTTCTAGAACTACAAATTGTGTATTACATTAGGAATATTGTCTTTACGGAAGAATATTTGCTCTAGTTAAAAAGCCTAGTCTTAACTTTAATAGAATTTATCGCTCGCGTCCTTCTTCGCCTTGGTAATATACGTTTTTACTTTTTATCAAATACGGTATGGATTTTTGGGACAACAGTAAGGGCCCTAACAGTCCAGTGGAGGTCCAGTGTAAACGGCCATTAAGTACGCGCTTTACTTTGTGTAAATTGTTACATCAGCACACCACTGCTCTCAAAACGGTGAAGAAAAACATTGTGAGGAAACCGACTTGTCTTAGAACTAAAAATTTTAAGACATGTGACATCCACCAACCCGCAGTGGGCCCGCGTGGTGGATAACTGCACGCAGAATGGACCAAATGGGAGTCTAATTTCAGAAAAGAGGGTAAATTTATCCTATGGGCCCTAAACAACCATTGCTGCCATTTCCAGCTGATGGAAAACCTGGGAATAGCGATAACTCAAAACGTTAAGGACAATCTTCTAAGAATGTTTTAAATCGCCTCAAAAATCCATCTTGTATATTCAAACTCGGTCCATCCCGAGACTGGATAAGCAACATCCAAAAGGAAATAAAACCGTCCGCTAGAAGAATTTCGGTTAGTAAGATGGATGATGCCGCCATGTGTCGACCGTCAAAGCTGCGCTGGTCGGTTGTGTGCCCTCACATTTAAGAAAACTGGATAGAATATCTTAGATGTGTTTAAAATATAATATTGTTTGAGGAAATATTTGAAAAAAAAAAAAACACTGACATTTGTAAAAAGGTTGTCACATCAAAAAAAATATGTGGAGGAAAATGCCTGTCGCATTTACGGGTTAATTGTAACTACTTATTTGATCAACCCGATTTTTATAGTTAAAAAATTATAATGTAGGTATAGACTCCTGTTTTGTTTCTTTTTTATCACAATTAAAATACAGAACTCTTAATTTCTTGCTCGCGCCATTTGCACATTTTTCTCAAAAGGATCCATACCTAGCCCGTATGTACTGCAACCAGCCACAGAACTGCGGCCATTTTCAACAGGCAATTTATTCTACATTTAAAACCTAATGCAATTTGCGATATTCGTATAGAATAACACATCAAATATCCACACACGTGGTTCAGAACTGCAAACCCACGTTTAAAATCGACTTATCATTTAAATTAAGAACACGGCAATGCATAGACCATGTGCCGTTTGAATCCTGCATTATAAATCGCGGTCCGTCAGCGTGACGATCACGACACGACACAGTGTCTGAATACCAGTGTATAATCTGTATGCGGTAGGCACCAGCTGGAAAACGTGTGTAATGATGATTTAATACAGTTGTGCACTGAACATTGAATGGATAAGTGTTTATGTAAATCAAAGACGATGTTTTGCAGACTTATTAGCTGTTTTTATTCTTGCTGATCGATTTGTGTTGTCTGTGGTGAATTTTTATATGGAGTTTTTGCTGTTAGAATAGTGTTGAAGCGCTTTTGCATGGTTGAAGCAGCTGAAAGTTTTATGAGAAGTGAAGAAAAGTAGTGGCGTTGTTTGATGGCGCTTTAGCTATTCGTTTAACATTATATTGATAGTGTAAGAGATAGTTACCTTTGAAAAGCACTTGTCTATACTTTAGTACATAATTGAATTATTGATCTACCTTCACACAGTGCTATCCAAACCGAAAGAGCGTCCATAGACGTTCATGGACGTAATAAACTCTTGACTGTGCCAAGCTGTCCGTCTATGGAGGTTTTTAGTTATTTACCTACCTCATTTCTTTTGTGACAAGAATTAATGTGATACATAGATATAATCACTGGTCCTGGACAGCCAACATAGCAGGCCTGCTCATATTTTAATGAATCCTCAAAAAAAAAGTAGGAAGAATAATATATCTCGAATAGTTAAGCAACTATGATGAAGAAAATACACATAAATAAATGAAACTGATGAAAATGGTACCATTGAATTGATCTGAATGATATGAGGTACTAACACTAAAAAAGTAAAACAAAAAACATAAAAAGAAAACTGATTTCTAAAGCAAAACACTACAAAGCGAAAGAAAACTTTGTTTTCCGAAGACGGTGTCGAAAAACAATAGGTATCATAGACACCGACTTCAAAATACAAAGTTATTGTTCGCTTTGTAGTGTTTTACTTTAGAAGTGAGTGTGGTTTTTTTTCCCACAGCTAGTTCTCACAAAACTAATTACGATAAAGCCGCTAAACTGCAAAATAGATCAAATATTTGTTGACGCATAGCGCTACATGTAAACCGATCGGACTTTAATACCGATTAGCTACAAAACCACAGACTAACAAGGCTTCATCACAGTAAAAATATTCAAACAGTATGGAAACTACCTACAAACGCTCGAAACGGCACATTCACACAAACATACGCTCCGACGACGAGACCATTAAGGCACTTCTGCAGTACCACATAGAAATGGCGTCCTAATGGTGTGTCCTAAATTGCGCTTTATTGACATGCATTTTGTTTGAAATTAGAATGGAAGAAGAAGCCGCTCGTGCCATGTCCGCGTCCGACGCCATTTCTGTGTGGCCTGCGCCTTAGTGGTCTCATCGATGCGCATGTATGTGTGAGCGTGCCGTTTCGAGCGTTTGTAGGTAGTTGCCATACTGTTTGTATATTTATTCTGTGGCTTCATGTTATACCGACACTTTTAATACAGTATACCCACAACACATACCTACTCACATATTATGTAGGTACCTATGTTTTTGTAATCATCTATTGTTTTAACTAAAAAACACGGGTATTTATTTACATAGTGTTTTGTATGTAAACGTGTGTTCTCTATTTATTCATTAAAACATTGCTTTTTGTTCAGAGATTTTTTGAATGACAACGGATAATATTGTTCTGTTTTTATTGTGGACTATACAGATGACATAAAATAACATTTAAGATAACTAGCATTTAGTAAATTGTCAGTAAAGGTTTTATTAAATGTGTATAAAATTACTTGTAGTCAATTAGTTTTTAGCCACCGAGTTTTTTTAATTTTTTGGCACATCCGAAGATCACGGTCATGGGGATTCTCCTGTGAAAATGGCAAAGTCAATCACTATCTGTGCTTTGAGGACTCGAATATGTTTTACACCCCTGCCTGGCGAGGAAGGAGGGCAGGGGCAACAAACATTTTTCTTCGATCAGGGAACTATAAAGCCTTACAAAATTTTTCTTTCGCTACAAAAAAACGGATTCGGGCAGTCTACACCATTTTACCATTTCCTTCTCCCAGTGAGTAAGAATTTTCGCTCCATTGCCCCTCATATCTTCGCAGTATCCCGCCATTTTGTTTATTTTCCTCTCTCCTTTATGCACTATTCCGAGCAAAAACGTGAGAAGCGTAGATAACGTGATGAGAATTGTTTCTTTATTATTTAATTACGGTGTATTGAGATGGAAATCTACTAAGAAAGAGAGGAGTTAATTATGTTATTATGGCCTTGAAGGGAAGCCTTGAGTATGTTCACAGACATGAAGATTAAAGCCGCGCTGTATTAGTAACAGCTGATTCGGTAGATACAATTTCAACGGAAAGATTTGTCACCATCGAATTTTCCCCCGATAAGTGTGACACCAGTATTGCACAAAATGTTCGAAACCTTGCAAATGCTCTTTGAATTGCAATTGAATTCTGGGATAAATTGTATGGGCTCAGCGGCAATGAGACTGGTCGAGTCAAAGCTCCAGAGACTTGAACATCGTCGCCGAGTTGCCAGTCTGTCGGTTTTTTACCGGTTACATTTCGAGAAGTGTGCTATGGTACTGCACAATTTGATTCCGCCTAATTCTATCCATCATGGGCGTACAAGACGTATGGCGATGCGTCATCAGTATATGGTGTACATCCCACCCATACGCACAAAGCGTTTTGGGAATACTTTTATTGTGCGTGGAAGGTATGAAATTCCCTCCCGGAGTCTGTATTTCCTGATAGCTACAACAACCTGGGAGTCTTTAAGTCAAGAGTGAATAATAGGTTACTTCTAGACAAGCGTGCTCTATCGTCGACCACATCATCGCTTACCATCAGGTGAGATAGTGGTCAAACGCGAGACAAACAAAAAAAAAGAAAATAAATGTACCTCAAAATCACCTCTACCAGCGAATAACCCAAATTCATCTACGGTGCCATGCATGCTGCTATTTAAAACACCGTCCAGCAAACTGATTTCTCCAACACATACTCGCATTCTCATATTACTGATTAGGTACATACTCGTACCTACATCGTCCACTTCGCACTACAAAACAGATATCATATGCAACACGTGTCTGTAAACAGATGCGTATGCCTCGGAATTCCAAATAAGCCGCAAGGTCGATCGGCGATAAGCAGAGTAGTTGACCAGACAATAGCTGGTACTTACAAGACCCAACATACCTACTACACAGACCAGGGTCCTTCGAAAGTACTTATTAGGTAAATAAAACCATTAACAACAACGAGTATAAAAGAACTGGTAAATGTATGTGTTACATAGGGAGTCCTTAGAGCCAGAAAATCTGACGCGTAGCAGTCTTGCTCAGGATTATCTTGTAACACAGTAACTGGATTGTCGAGGTCTGAAAGGCAGTCGCTCCATGTAAAATACTGCATCCGGTTGGACTGCAAGCCGACCCCAACATACTTATTTTAGAAAAGGCAAGACTGATTGATAGATACCTAACGTGCTACCTAACATAAATTGTCTAATTTTAATGTTATTGTAATCGAAATCCGAGTGCTCACATATTATTTCAGGATATCGCCAAACGGTTGGTCGACTCTTCTCGAGACCAGAGGGCTGGCCTTTTTTTGGCCAAAGAATCAGCATTGCCATCCAACGTGGCAATGCTGCCAGCCTTCTGGGCACTTTTCCTGTTGACAGCGATGTGGACGAATTTTTTGACGCCCCGTAAATGTACATATCTTTATTCTTATTTTATTTCTAATATTAGTTTATAAATAATACTGTACTTATGTATTATATAAATTAAATAAACAGAGTAAAGTTTCAAACGAAATCTTTTGAAAATGAAGATCATTTAGGCTTCGGTAGCTTGTTTTTAACAAAAGAAGATTTAAAACACGATGGGATCCAAAATAAGTCGGTAGGTCGTAGGTAGATCTGAGATAAACAGTGCAGCCCTCGATAATTACCATACCACAATTAGTATAGACTTCAGGGTCGAACACCACATTCGGATGACCTTTCAAAAGTCGATTACCCAGATGTTTTTGTTAACCGGAGCCAAGAAGTGAGCCGAAAAAGAAAACCACTAAATTCTTCGAAACTCTTAGTCGTCCATCAGTCTGGCTAGCTGTCTGTCTATAGGAATTGGGCTACTCTGCATGAGAAAACACGAATGAGTCATCTTTCTGTAAACACCACGAAGTAGACGACCTTCGCTACAATTTCAGAACAAAAGAAGGGTGTTGACATGATGGAATCTCAAACGGAATTCAAGGCCAGAAATTTCAGATAAGATCTTTGTGCGATATTAATTGCTATCATACGACAGTTGCTATGTACTGGCAGTACATAATCTCACATGGGGTTCAATAGGGTCTTTAAAACGACCCATCTGTCCTTGAGGAAGACCCTACTCCTTATACTGATACGAGAAAAAGTGAAATGAGACTGTTTTGTACTAACAAAAACGTGTTCGTGTAATGATGCTAATTATAACAAGACAATGGTTGGTGCGAAATATCAGTTTAGCAGTATGCTGCTAACCAAGTAGATTTAGCACAAGATACATAATACTTCAGTCTTAGTTTTAGCACTGTCTAGACTATCACTCCACAAGACCAAAATAGTTTGTCAGACATTTGCTATCTACAAAAGAACAATGGTTAGTCGGGAACCTACTTTCTTGTTATCCTTTTGATACAGACAACCATAAACAGACAGTTTCCGTAATTGGAACATAATGACTTCATTAACCAGTTATGTAAGCATATGGCTCGTTTGGAAAGGTCAGACGAATTGCAACGCCACAATACTCTTCCATGCCAAAATTTTAAATTCGGTTGACCAAGTTTTTGGCGTCGATTTTCCAGAGGCATATGACAGAATGTTACATAAATGTATTTTGCTATAGTCTTGATAGGTAATAAGAGTTATGTATTTTTTTTACATAAACACATACATAATATCACGCCTGTGTTCCCCGAAGCGTTGGGCAGATATGCACCCGTATTTCGCTAGTTATATTTGAGTCTAATGTAATAAGCGAGCCTATATATTGGCCGATTTTGTTAAGTGTACTTCAGGGGGCAAAGTTTCTTTCTCTTGTAAGGGGAGGTGGTCAAAGAAATGGTTGATGGATAATATGAAATGATATGCTAGAAAATGAAGTTAGTATGACGGTTGAAAGGGAAGAGTAGATGAAGAAAAATCAGAAAGATTGTAAAAATAGATGGTCATTTAGAGCCCGGAAAATAATATCCTTATTGTCCAAAAACAGAACATAGGCTACACATTTTGACCAATAAAACTTAACGTTGCCATTCGGTAAAAATAAAAGCTTGGCTCCATAAGGGCAGTTTCTATTTGATAACATAAAAATGAATAGATAGCCATGAAATATAACTGCCGCGGTAATAGAAAGATGTTGGCCAATTACTTTTTTATGAGGCCAGGTTTATGGTTCTGGTCCAAATATAGTTTACAATATGAGTGGTGCTTATTTGATGAGAGTGGAAGAAATGAAAAGTGTGGTCAAGGGCTTTTGATTTTGGAATTGGGGATTCTGACCGCCCACCAAGTGACTTTAGGAAAGACGGTGGCACGGTGATCACGGGCTGACGTGCACATCGAGGCTCAGGGGAGACGCTTCTCAGTCTCCCCAGGGATGTGCTTAACAGGCGTTACACAACGGGGTTGCCGAGGTGTTTTTTTAAGAAGTAACGGGGCGCCTTCGATGTGCTGCTGGTGATCCAGGGTGGTATTAGTGGCGTAAAAAGCCCACTCTCCCTGGTCTTCCCCAAAAATGCCAGGTGCCTTTTGAAGTGTATCCCCTCTTCTTGTTCCTGCCCTTGTCCCATGTTACTTGGGGTCGGCGCAATACGTTTTCTTCTTCCATACCGTCCTGTAACCCGTCACGCTATCACTGACTTCTTTTTTAGTTTTTCAAACCCAAAGGGTAAAAGCGGGACCCTATTACTTAGATGCCGCGGTCCGGTCTGTCACCAGGCTGTAACTCATGAAACGTGATAGCTAGACAGTTGAAATTTTCACAGATGATGTATTTCTGTTGCCGCTATAACAACAAATACTAAAAACAGAAAAAAAATAAGTGGGGCTCCCATACAACAAACGTGATTTTTTTGCCGTTTTTTGCGATAATGGTACGGACCCTTCGTGTGCGAGTCCGACTCGCACTTGGCCGGTTTTCTTTCATTTAACACACATACACATACTCCACACACAGTCCATCCACCTTTATATTCATAACTCTTTTAGTAACATGTTTTCCATCCCTCCTCATCACGTCATGACCATACCAGGAAAAACGGTTTTCTTTTAACTTTTCCCCAAAAACAAAAAACAAAAAGAATGTTTGAAGTCATGGAGATTGACCTTTAAAATGGTCAACAAGAAAGTAGCTAGACATGTACAAAGGATATTAAATATTCGACAAGGCCTATCGTGTCGACCTTGGGGCCTAACTTCTATCTCATAAATATTGGAAGGTTCTAGGTTGTAGAACTTGATATAATACTGTAATGCCCAGTTTACCCTAGGGTTAGAGGGGTCAAACCACAAGGATAATAAACTTAGCGGCTGGGGGATAGTCCGATAGTCATTCGGGATATCATGGTGAAGAGAACTGGTGTGTGAATAGATACTGAACGATCAATTTGTCTGAGCAAAACGGCTCAAACTGATGATCTAAGCAAAAACAAGACCAAGATGATGTTTTCTGTGGCGAGTATCAAGTCAACTATATAGAAATATTGTTTGATCATGAAGTTATCCTAATATTAAACACAACATTAACGGAAAAGGACGTCTTTATTAGGGTACATATTTTCCAGTTTTTCAATATTATTTTCCTAAAGTTACTAGTGAAATCCCGGGGTTTAGTAACAGGATAGATAAATAATACATATCTACGGTATAGTTTTGAGGTCTTGAGTTGTATCGCCGATATATGCTGTGGCAAACATTGCCGGACCTTATTTAGTATCTCTATTTTTGAAGGATTTTTAATTCACGGTATTGTTATTGATGTTGGTGTTCAGAGACGCTGCTTTTTACCAGGCTGTCGAAGGAGGGTAATATGTTTATCTATGTATGTATGTTTGTTCCTATGTGGTGTTATAGAGACCAAACGCGCTGGGTGATTTTGATTATTCTTACGTCAATGGGTTTATATGTAATTAACCTTGCGAGTGTGGCTACATTAAAACTGGAAAATAGAAACATTGCGGATTTTGGACGCCAAATTGTGGGGGCCCAATTTTTTTTCCAGTCCCATTGTGTGGAGTAGGTTACATCTGATTTTGGTCAGCCAGCTCGCGAATATGTATCCTCCGACTTCACAGCATGATTTCTTGTTGTTTACGTCTTTTTACTTCGCTTCATTAGCAGTCGGGTTTTTTGATGTTTTGAATTAACTATAGTGAACCTACCCTACCTGTAATTGTCTAGTATAACTGGAATCTAGGAACCGTAAAATAGTAGAGATATGACGCTAAAATCAACGATGAGGTTAATAGCCTCTCGCCTAGAAACACTAATAAGGTAATCTTCAATTTACTTCACTCCGTTAAATATTCCTCGTGGGAAGAAGTTATGTTTCTGATCTAATTTATATTTCCGCCGCCATATTGTTATGTAAATATTATTATACTCGTAGTGGGTTAATTTTATTAAGAGTGGTGTGGTTTATGAGTTTCTGCGTGGGTGTTAATATAACATAACGTCAAATAGGTGTATAAGATCGTATTTGACGTTAATGTCAATATCAAGTTAAGGCGCAGATAACCCTCAGTAGCTGATTTTAAAATGAGAATCACGCCTAAACGGCTTGTCGTAACTTTTTGGAAAAAATATATGATACATTAGACTATTTTCATAATAATTTGATCTGTGAACATTTCGAGTTTTATTAGTATAACATAGTGTAATTAATTTGTAAAGTTATGTTTAACACGGACATTAAAACGACAATTGCACCAAAACAGCCTGACGTACTCTAATAAAATGTTCACCATCTCAAAGACAATTTAACTATCAAGGTTTTGATCTAAGGCTTTTTTTCATGTCCCAGAATAATAAGAAAAGTACAAAAATCTACTAAATTAAGAGTCGCGCGGGTGCGAAACGAGTGCGCTTTTTGTTCTCCAAGGACTTAGGCGACTGGCCTCGTCTTAAAGGTGCTTGCAGATTGACTTGATTGCGAATAATAGAATGTGTTGAAAAGGGTATGGACTGCCTCGTTGGTCTAGTGGTCGCTGAGTGACTGCTGAACATGACGTCCAGGGTTCGATTCCCGTGTCGGGCAAAGTGTTAATGGGTTTTTCATGTGGCATTTCTCAGTAGCAGTCCAGAGTCTGGATTGTTACCCGGCTGATGGCAAATTATATGGGACTTTAACAATACTGGCAAAATGTGGGTGTACCATAAATGAACCTCTGTCCAACCCTTCGCGGAAAACGAGTGTGAGGTTATGTATGAAAAGTGTACTTTCTTTGGTGCGTGCTTTGGGTGTACTTAACTAGAAATGATACATGATTGTAAAATATACTACTAGCTTCTTTTAAGAGTTCAAATTCACCTTTTTACAGTGCATGCACATGTATTTTGACTTCACTCGCTTGAATATTACGAACGTATGTCATGCTCAACAAAAAGCTAACAAATTGTTATCAAAGGCAAGCGTGCGTATAATTCGAGTGACAGATTAACACAGCGTAGTTAGTTTCAGCAGCGCGCTGTTTCAACATGAATTTTAAGACCAGCCTACGAGGCATTTATACATACATACATAAGAATTTCGCGTATTTGAGAGATTAATTATTATTATTATTTCTAGAAGATCATTGCTTGCTGGACAAACCACATCGATTTATTAAAAAAAAATGAGTAATTGTCAAACTCTCTTTTAGCCTGAACGTCTGTCAAAGTTTGACATTATAGTAGCGTTTGACTAGTTCTTAACATCAAATTTTCAATTCAGAAACCGACTCAAAACGTCAAGTTGCCCCCCCTTTTGTGACCGCTAAAACAAATTAATCGTAATTTATAAGTAATTGAAGTTTGAGAACATTGGCTCAATTACTCGAGACAGTTGATGTCGGCTTAGTGGACAAGCACCATTAATCTGGATAGCAGAAATTATATGGCAAATTGCACTCAGTTGGAAAAATTGTATTTAATATTGCGGACACTGACAAATTAAGTGATGTATGGTTGTCGACGTATATAATCGTTGTAGAAAGAATAAGTGTTTGCTTTTGCATAAAAAACTGATTTGGGTTGAGACTGAAACAAGTAATAAAATAAAAATAATTGTTAATAATTTTGCCAATTACCGAAAAATAAGGTAAGATTAACAAAAAAACTAGCGAAAGGCATTTCGTCGCATAAAACCTCTCACAGACAGGTACATCGCGACATTTCAACTACTCGTTTTCATAAAAATTGGTCTAAAACTCTTCATGATATCGATAATCTTGAACCTAGGACGTTAACTAAACTCACTAGCAAAATTAAATGGCAAATTGTATCTACTCAGTTGGAAAAACTGCATTTATTATTACGAACATTGACAAATAAAATTAAGTAATGAATGGATGTCGACGAGGCGACGAGGAGTGAGCTGAAATGTGTTGAAGAACGAAAATAATTAGTATTTGCATATAACTGAATTATATATCAGAAAGAAAAAAATATATAAAAAAGATACCGTGCATCGAATAATAGCTATTTGCTAAAAAGTTAAAGGTTACACTAGTCGAAAATTCTTCCATACAAACGTAGTCTAGCGATTACTCCACTGTTTGACTATATCAATGTGTCTCATCATTGTATGCAGCCCTGTATGGATACAAAAAATAAAAAAAAATTAAGAGCGTCGAATGTTCCATACCAGGCCCCTCAGAAAGTATTGCGAAAAAAGTTTTTATATATGGGAGACTGGCCAGTTATAATGTTTTTCGAAAATATGATTTTTTATAAGTAAAAATAAGTAAGTTCCAATTTCAAAATTTCCCTCCACATTTTTTGCGAGTTAATTCAAAGTATTGTGTCTCACTGAAATATGGATCTGCGTCGGGAACATTTTAGAGCTATGATTTTATACGATTTCAAGTGTCGCCTGAAACCGGATGAATCGTACGATAGACTTCAAATGGCATTCATGGATGAAGGCCCTTCCAAGGCAACCGTGTATCGTTGGTATAACGAATTCAAGCGCGGTCGACCAACTTTGGGGGATGACGAAAGAAGCGGTCGCCCTTTGACGGCTGTTACCGAAGAAAACGTGCTAGCAGTGAAAAATTTAATCCAAGACAATAGGTGAATTACATATCAGGAGATTCAACACATATTGAAGATTGGATCGGGAAGCGTTCACGAGATTCTACACAGCCATCTTCGCGTGAGGAGGATAGTATCACGCTGGGTGCCGCACAACCTCACCGATGCTCAGAAGCAGGCCCGGGTGGAATGGTGCCGTGATATGCTTAACAAATTTGAAGCAGGCTCGTCTCGGCGTGTTTACGACATCGTTACAGGTGATGAGTCCTGGATTTATCAATACGACCCAGAAACCAAGCGCCAGTCGACTGTTTGGGTGTTTCAAAATGAGCCAACGCCTACCAAAGTGAAGCGATCTAGAAGCGGGGGTAAGATTTTGATCGCTAGCTTTTTTAATTTGACTGGCCACTTGGTATCAATTCCCTTACGGGATCAAAGAAGCATTAATGCCGAATGGTATACTACCAAATGTTTGCCAGAAGTTTTCTCTGTTATAAGCAACAAGCGACCAAACACAGGGCTCCGCGGGCTACTGCTCCACCACGACAATGCACCTGCGCACACCGCACTCAAAACGAGGGACTTCCTGGACAGCACGCCAGTCAAACTCCTGGGTCACCCTCCTTACAGCCCTGATCTAGCACCGTGTGACTTCTTTTTATTCCCAAAAATAAAAAATCAGCTCAAAGGGATACAATTTTCGTCGCCGGAAGATGCGCTGGCTGCGTTCGAGCAGGCTGTAAACGAGGTGTCTGCGGCGGACTGGAAAAAGTGTTTTGAAAACTGGTTTAGGCGCATGAATCTTTGTATAGAGGCTGGTGGAAAGTACTTTGAAAAGATTTAATAAAAATATATGTACGTATAGAACAATTTTTTTTAGTTTCGCAAAACTTTCTGAGTGTCCCACGTATTTCAACACTAATTTTAACGCATCTTTGGGCGGAAATAAATACCATAAGAACAAGGAAAATTGCAAAACGGCCCCCGTACAGGGTTAGATTAGTAATTCAACAATGCAAATAATTTTATTTTGAAAATATACATTTAGTCGTTTTTTCTTGATATCTAGACTCCCAAAGGTCTGTTTATAAAATTTCGCGCGCTCGTTCTCGTCCTAAATCATCATCCATTTCTAGCTTTTTACTGCTCATCACAGCATCTATCCATTTAACACGTGTTGTCGGATGAGATAGCATGAATTTTAACCTCGCGCACAAAATAGTTCGTGCCGTCGACTAGAGGAACCTTAAGATACAAACACAAAAAACAAACACACACAAAAAGAATTACAAAAAGAATTGTGAACGGCATAGATCCTTGCTAAATTTATCACAGACAGATGCGACGTGACCACTCATTTTCGCTAAAATGGTTCTACAATTGCTCAAGTCGAATGCAAGTCTAGAACCTGTGAACCTGTCCCCATCACCATATATTCATGAGAGTTTTTACGGTGACGTAACAATTTGAATGATTTAAAATACCCTACACAACCGCAATACTAGAGAGATGATCTCGATTTTCTTAATATTTTGAGGTTTCGCGGAAACCTTCCTAAAACCACAAAGCCGCGATAAAAAAAGAATAGCAAAACAAAAGATTCACAATTTTATAGTAAACATTAACCTTGATTTTATGGTTCATTACAAAATTTATGGATACTGCATATGACGTAATTAGCATTCAAGCAATTTCGTCGAAAAAAACTGGACAGAAGCGAATCGGGGTCGCACAACAGAGTTCCGTTGTTTAGTAGTATTTTGTACCAAACTGTAGTGAGCAGAATTTCGTCGAAAGAAACTTGGACAGGAGCGAATCGGGGTCTCACAACTAGGGTTCCGTTGTTTGGTAGTATTTTGTACCAAACTGTAATGAGCAGAATTAAAGTCGATCCTAGCCTTTACCCAACTATGTTGGGGTCGGCTTCTAGTCTAACCATATGCAGCTGAGTACCAGTATTTTAAATGAAGCGACAACCCAGTAACTGGGTAACAAACACGATACTCTTGGGCAAGACTGATGTCGGATTTTCTGGTTTCTAAACTAACGTAACAGAATTAAAGTGTGTTCTTAAGGCGCCGATTCCCTTGAGTAGCTCATTTTAAAATGAGAATCACGTCTAAACGGCTAGTCGTAATTTATTCGAAAAAATATATGTTATAGTAGACCATTTTCTTAATAATTTCATCTGAGCAAATTTTGAGTTTTATTCGTATAACATAGTGTAATTAATTTGTAAAGTTATGTCTAAAACGGACAAAAACACGACAATCACACCAAAACCGCCGGGTGTATTTTAATGAAATCGACACCATATCAAAGACAATTTAATTATCTACATTTTGATCTGAAGCTTTTTTTTTTAAAGTCAAAGAATAATAAGTTAAGTACAAAAAACTACTAAATTTTGGGTCGCGCGGGTGTGAAACGAGTGCGCGTTTTGTTCCCTCAAGGTCGTTGGCGTTAGTCGTCGTCTCTGAAATTCAAATTGTAGTTTGAGTATCCACTGTACTAACGGAAAGGTTGAATAAGGGTTTGTGCCCATCACCACGTCAAGACGTCATCAACGTGGGACGGTGAGGAGTCACGTCGCGGCACGTTGGTTAGACGCGAACATTTACGTTACCGTGTCGTAGAAATATTATGTCACGATGCTGCATCGTAACACGTTATCGTATCTTGAAAAATTCTGGTACTTTTTTAGCATTTCTGACAGAACGAAACAACTTTTCGTTTCGTTTCGTGTAGCTTTTGACAGTTACAGCATTTCTGACATCTTTTTTGCACAACTAATCGCTAAGAAATTTAAACATCAACTTAGCGAGCGCATCGCCACGTACCGCTTTTGACGACGTACGACGCGGCGGTCCACGGCTACATTGCCTTACCGTATATTATTAGCACGTCAGATTAATGCACTGCGCCGCGAAACCGGACCGTCCCACGTTGAAGACGTCGTGTCGTGGTGATGGGGACAAGCCCTAAGACAGCCCCAAGGAATCATAAACCTAAGAAATTATGTATGTGATATAAATTCAACTAAAATAAATACCTCCACGTGTTCCTAAGACAGTATCTTTACTCGTACACACAGACGAATAACGAAGTGACGTTATTTAATTACAAAAGAAGTTTGGTATCATGTTGATCTGCGGTACCCTAAAAACGGGTTTGCGACGCAAATATAGAACGTTTTATTGATCATGGCAATAGAACGGATTTTAATTACCCATATTAGAATAATATTGATTTTGAAATACCTATAGTTATGTTCTATTGAATCAACCAACCGGTTTTGTCAGTTATCAATGAGCACGTGTGTTTCCTAATTATGGATGTTTTTGTTTGTATTGGAATTGGGGCTACTTTATTGATTAAATATTAGATTAGGACTAATTAATGGCCTCATCCAATATTTAAACTACTATTTTGTGTAATTATAGGTGTACGGGAAGTATGCGTGTGAAAGTGAATATTTTAAAACTTGAGGCAGGCGAGAATTCGTTTGTATAATAGAGGGTGTAAAAGTTGAAGAAACAGTGTGAGTTTCAATTCATTGACATCTTTCAGGGTAAAAAGTACCTACTCACGAAAATGTGCAATTATATTTTAAGATAAACATTGAAATCGTATTAAAAAGAAGTCTGCTGTTTTATAATTTACTTCTGGCCGCGGCAACGCCCGCGTGTATGTCGAAAATTCAAGGAAAACCGGAATAAAAAGTATTTTATATGTTTTTACAGACTATAATCTGTCTCTGTACCAAGTTTCATCCAGATCCGTTCAGTAGTTTTTTTCGTGAAAGGGTAACAAAATTACAAACACACTCACAAACTTTCGCCTATAATATTAGTGTGAAGTAGGATAGGTTTTTGAGATGTGTGCTGAACAGCTTATAAGTTTGACTGTATTTAGAAAATAAATTAAAGCGATGATCTTGCATTATTATTGAATTATTTTTGGTTAGTTAATTGTGGACAAAAGGCATTTTCTCAAACTTGCATGGAAATATTGACATTATTTTCGAAAAAAGAACACGCGAAGTATCGAATTTACGGACAAAGAAAATCAAATCCATTGCAGAAGCGTTTTTTGAATTTGGAACATTACAACTCTTCAGCAATGTTGTTGTAACTTATAATATTAATTGAATTAAATGTATAATATAAAAAGTATGTTTTATTTCCCTGCCTTATTTTGAGAAAAGCACTTAAATTCCTCGGCGAAAATGGCAATTGCCTGTCTCGTATTAGTGAACTCATACTCGACCTGCAATTGCCTATATCACGGCCTTTGCAATATTGTACTATTAATTAATGAGGCAGCTTAGGTAACAGTGACTCATTAGAAAATGTCTTGTTTTTCGTCAACACTCTGACATTCTACGGATCGGTACGTAACTGATGTATTAGTCTACTATTTTATGTATTGTTTTATTTTGCTTATATATAAATACTTCTTGATTTATGCTTATAAGAGTGTGATAAGAGTGTTGCTTATAAATATTTTTTGTTGTTTCAGGTATGTACTGGTTACTTGAAAGTAGCGATGAGATGGTCTATAGAATCCAGTTACTATTTTCTATTCGAAGAGGTAGTTGTCGAAGGCAGGTTTGTTTTTAAATATCAAGGCAGGCAGGCAGGTTTGTTTTTATTAACTTTTTTTTTTTTTACTTTCTTTACTTCTTTCTTATATGAAAATGGTAAACATTTTCAGGAAAACGTAACTATCCATCCATCCACATTTAAAAATATCCAAGAGGTAAAAATAATTATTTATTAAGAAAATTTCACGTTTTTAAATTTTGAAATGTTTAGAGAATTAGTGAATCAATTAGTAAACAGCTCAGTGATAGATAGATATGAGGTTCACCGAAATAGGACACAAAAAAAATTAAATTTGTGAACCGTGTATCCAAATATCCAAGAACTAACGTTGTCTTGTTAAAAACAAACGTTTACAAGCAAACTAACCCAGATTATTCTCACTCTAACTCTAAATTCTCTCCATGCTCGTAACACATAATCACCTTATATCTTAATACACGTACATATGTATGTACACCGGTGATAAACACTCCATTTCCATTACCTACATAGATAGCGTCTGCTGTAGATTAGGGCTGCCTACAATACAACTTTATTTACTAAAAAAGTTGATTAAAAAACTCAAAAAACCCGACTGCTAAAAAGCGAACTAAAAAGACGTAAACGAGAAGAAAATTATGCTGTGCAGTCAGAGGATACATATTCGCGAGCTGGCTGACCAAAACCAGATGTATCCTCCGCCTGCACAGCATGATTTTCTTCTTGTTTACGTCTTTTTAGTTCGCTTTTTAGCAGTCGGGTTTTTTGAGTTTTTTAATTAACTTTTTTATTTACCTAATTTTTTGTTTTGTTTAGAACTAGGTATATTTAAACATATAAGTGTAATATATTATTGAAATCACCTCTTAAAACCCTTTATTTTGATACCCCACACGAAGGGTTTGGAAGAAAAAAAAATATCACCCACAAAATGGCGCCCAAAATTAACCATTTTATTCTTTTCCAATTTTATTGTAGCCAGTGACACTCGCAGGGTTAAGACGAAACGATTGACGCAAGAACCATCAGAATCGGACAACGCGTTAGGCCTCTAGAACGCCACATAGGAACAAACATGCATACATACATAGATTGATAAACACATTACCCTCCTTCAGCAGTTGTTTAAAACTATGCGATTTTTTATGATTCTTTCTATGTAGGCTGAAACTTTGAAGTGGATTTTAACATGAAAAATATCTAAAAAACGGCTTAATAAATCTATGTGGCAAAAATTAAAGCAGCCTGTGGCAACCCCCACAATCTCCCTAATCAAATAATAACAATTCCTCTTTTCACAAGCAAATAGCGGGGCCTGAATTCTACACGAGAAATTAATTACTTCCTGTATTACAAAATCTTCCCTGTTGATATCAAAAGATTTTTTTTATCTACCAATTCATTCTCATTGCTGCAGAAAAGACTTATTTTTTTTCCTATTTCACTCAATTTTCGGTGATCCCAACAAAATAGTTATTATCTCAAATTCTTAACGTCGCAGCCCTACCGACTTACTCATACATAGGGAAGTGAGTGCCTTCTTCACAATGGAGGGCGACAAAGTGCAGATTAAGCACTTTTCTTTCGTAAAGACCGAGCCATAATAGGGTTACAGGGATCGGCAGTAATCGATTAAAAAGTCCACCCAATTGTACGAGGTGTTCACTCTTCATGCAGGTTTTATCTCATACAGAACGCGGTTTTGTGAATTTTTATTTTGCAATGTCATGTTTTATTTTGGGTTGGTTATTGAGGAGCTCGTGGCTAAATAATAACAGCCGCACTGGTCCATCTTCAAGGTTAAGCAACGCTTGACGAGGTCGGTCCGTGGATGGGTGACCATTTCAACATACCGAGTTTCCTCCGTGCCTCGGAAAGCACGTTAAGCCGTTGATCCCGGCTGTCATTTGATGATCTTTGATAGTCGTTACAGGTAGTCAGAAGCCTGAGATCTGACACCAGTCTTGCCAAGGGGTATCGTGTTACCCAGTTACTGGGTTGTGGAGGTCAGATAGGTAGTCGCTCCATGTAAAACACTAGTACTCAGCTGAATCCGGTAAGACTGGAAGCCGACCCCAACATAATTGGGAAAAAGGCTAGGCAGATGATGATGTTTTATTTTGGGTTAAATTGAGGCAAGTCCACTGATGGGATGGGTATCGATATCTATTGACGATTAAATAAAAATATCGAAGCTTTCAGTTAGCTTCTTATGGGTACATACTTGACATTAAAAAGTCTAGTTTATACAACACAAATATATTCATACAGTCTTCAGCAGGTCCAAAAATACTTCAATACAATAATGTTCTGCATATCACTTGTTTTTGCGCCCTAGTGCTTGTGGAGCAGGACTAGCATTGAGCCAAGCATTTTTATCAGCGATGTAATCCCCCAACTTATAACTGCATAGTGTGCGTTTTATATAAGTTTTAAATTTGGTCTCATTCAGTTCTAGAATGTGGGGAGGGAGGTATTTTATTGTAACATGTTATGCAGTACCCAAGAAAGATGAGGCTACTTTAGCCAGTCTAAAACCTAGTTGAACTAATTGGTTGAAAACATGTACCTAAGTTAATTTATTTTATCGATTAGCGTCCAATGTATCGATATGTGAGTGTAATGTCACAAAAAGTGAAATAGAAAATGGCATCCGAAAACGGAAAATAATTACCTAATTATTAAAAACCCAGCATCGCAAAACATTTTTCCTCAACCGAAAAGGTAATTAATTAAACCTAAAAATAGCGTTAACTTTGAATCTATATTTAAAAAATATCCGGTGCTTCATTTTAATTAAGGTTCCAATTAAAAAGTTGTGTAAGTTTTTGTGCTTCGATAACATTATAGATAGCCGCGGCACTGTATCATTGGACCTTCGGGTTGTGGGGAGATTGCAACGGTGTCCATAAGATAGGAAAAAAATCTTACTCGCATTTAAAAATTAATATTCTAAAATATATAGCCGAAAATATGCAATTGACGTGCACTTTCGAAAGGTCACGATCAAATCCCAAACAATTTAGTATTAGAAGGCTCTACTAGAGCCCCAGTTGGTTAAAAGTACTTCCCCAGATCCATTGAACGCTAAGCATCATTCGAAAAGACTAATCGAAAGATGGCGGGACGAGCTTGAAAAAACAGGACGCCTAAAAATCCAAAAACAATTCCTACAGAAATTGTACTTATGTATGACACACAATCGGTCAAGTTCTTAAATCATTTTTAAAATCTCGTATCTCTCCGCAATAGACATTATATTTTTCGCTGCAAACCGATAAAAATCTGACTTCTGTAATCTGTAAAAGATTACTTACAGAAGTCACAATCACGTTACATATTACGATATCCAATCCACTTATCACTACCAATAATACCTAACTAATAATATCCGGAACATCACTCTTTATTGCCAATAAAGGTGGCCAATATTGCCCTATAACTTGAACGAATTAACTAGGCACCTCGCTGGAACACGACTCGTATCGAGCTAGGTGCCTACTTAACTCGCACGGGTTATTTAATATGCCCAACCCATATGGATGAAAGTCCTTTGCACTCAAACTAATCATGGCGACCCTACCTACCTTCTATCGAGGAAAATATTCAGCAAAAACATAAAAGGAACTTAAATTGGAGCGCAACTTTGAAACTTTTGCTGAGAAACTTCAAAAGAGGTTTTGCTGGAAATTGATACAGGCTGGTCAAATTTAATTAGGAATCCTATCAATATAGTTTGGAGATGTACAGTCGGGCAAACAAATTGGTGAGTAGATTGATCAAGATTGACACATTACTTCAATTTGCTGTCAAAATGACACAATGTGATTTGCATTACCTACAGATACTATTTACTAAACAATATTTTCCCTGACATAACATCTTAACAATAGACGTGGTTTCATCTGATTATTTTGTTAGTGGTAGATATATCTAAAACGTATCAGTGATAAGGTTTGTGTATGAACTAGAAGGACATACACAGACCATATATGAGATTTAAAAAAAAATAAGGTGCATGGTACTCATATTCGGTGTGTATGAGTTGTATGATTAATCTATACGAAACAAAAGAGTATCTAAGTATTGTATCTGGTGACTAACTGTAGTTCCTGCATACCCTAACGGGAACAAGGCGTCAATATTTTTGATGTATCTGAATAAAGCCGAAGATAGGGTGGCTTGGAAGCAGCCCGTCGTTGACTCCGTCAATATTTTCCAAGACGGGCACGACCTTCAGAAATGAAGGCTACAATTAGAAGAGAGATCTGAACTGAAAATCTTGTCAATCGTCGTTCGACACGCAGAGATGAAACTGAATTAATTTAAAAACTACGAAGCAACCTAGCAACTGAATAAATCATAGGTAGCTTTTTCAGAGACTGAAAAAGTTCTGTACCTTTTTGACAAGGTTTTATTTTTATACTCGGAAAAGGTTTCGGTATGTGGGTTAATATCTTTAATAAAAAGATAATACTCGGATCAGGCCTCTATGACATAACAATAGGCTTATAGGCACCTACTACATACGTACAAACAGGTACACACAATTTAAGCGATTGGCTATATTAGAATGTATTATTTCTTCGAAAATACTGTCAAAATTTAGATAAGTATACGTAATTGTTTTGTTTCATTTTGGCATGGCAAAAACGGTCATTGCCCTTTACCTAATATATATTCGCAGGTAACCGAATAATAAATCATGTATGTTATCTTTTTAAGAGTAAAAAAAATATTTGTCTTCTGTAGTATAAGTGGCAACTATTCCATGCTAAAACTTCACACCTATAGTATCAACTTTAAACAATTAAACAGCCTCTATTATCCCTAATGAATACTAACAGATTTAATACTCTTTTATCGAGCATCGGCAATCCAGATAATATCTCTCAATAAGTGCGCTCAGATTACTCAATCGCACAGTGCTCAGATTAAAATGGCGGCTTTCACGCTGATCTTCTTCAAATAAAGGAGCTTAGAAGTGAACTGGAATAACTATTGTGAGGTAAATAATACTTTTGTGAAGGCTGTTATGGACAATATTTAATCGATTTGACATTGGCGGCTTACCTACGTAATCCATTTGAGACACAGAATATTTTTTTATTGTGAATTACGGAATATAAAATTATTAGAAAATGAGATATAAACAAAGGGCAAGGTGCAGGATGGTAGAATGGTTAGGGCGATTAGCAGAATATTTATTATCTAATACCACCAAATGCTAATTTGCTTGGAGAGTTTTGTCGCTAATAAGGATATTCACCGACGTTCAATTAATGCCATAGACTACCGAAATACACTTGCTATTTTTTATTTCGTGATAAGGTAGCTCTCGACCTCGGTCTTGTCAGATGGAAAACGATGGGGTCTACGATAAAACGAGTGGGTCCAGAAGATGCCTGTTCACTCTTGCTGTGAAGGCAGACGGGTTAAAGGCAGTAGGGAACAGAGACGCTTCAAAGAGATGTCAGCAGAACTGACGGGGTCCACGAGGGCCGATGCCTGTCTGAGTCGCGGATAAATTTGAAAAAGAGTTACCGCGGCCCTGGCTTAAGCAACTGAAGGAACACGGGTGGGTTTTAGTCAGTAAAAGTCTGACACGCCTTCCCGCCTCACCCAGAGCGGAAGAAGTCATTGGATGAATTCACAACCAAAAAAAAAAAAGGGAACACAGACGCTGGCAGACAGGCTGGCAAACAACTAGATTGATGACTAAATAAACAACACTGAAAGGGAAATCCAGTCACCGCTTGGTGCAACCTGATAATGAGTAGACGTAAGCATTCAAGTGCTGGCACTGTTTATCAAGAGTATAGCACATACTATGCGCATAATAACACTATACATAAGAAAATCAATGATTATACAGAAGCGTGCGCACTAATTATTACAATAACAGTGCGTTCACACTATCAGATATCAATTACAAAACCGTAGCCGCCAATCATTGAGGTGTAAACTAATGAAAATTCACTTTCTCGCGTGGAATCCCGCTTTCCGGAATTTTTTATATATTTTTTTCTAATGTTTTGGACATTGTACATGTTTTTTGACGTGTCTTGTAGACGTTTGTCACAGCTGTGATTACTTTTTTTTTAACTTACATCGCAGTTTGATTGGTCACGCGATCCTTTGATGTCCATAAATTATATTTTATTTGAATTAGGGGCCTTTGTTTCAGCTGCGTCGTCTGATTTGTTGTTATCGTTTGCTGGTTTGACTTCTGTTAAGTCTTTATTTTCTAGTTTCAATTAATTAGCATGACGTTTTTGTGTCAAATTAACTGTTCGTGCATCTTTAATAATTACTAGCTGCCCGCCCTGGCTTCGCACGGATGTACTAGTGAAAAATTAAACTGTTTTTTTTTCTTTATAACCTTTTTTCTGAAAGTTACAAATATAACAAGAAAAGAATTAGCCAAATAGGTGCAGCCGTTCTGAAGTGATGCACTTACATACATTCAACAGTTTTTATTTAGGTATATATATGTAGATTGTGCTCTTTGACATACTTATTTATTCCTAAGATATGGTCTTCTTCTTTGACAGCATTACTTAGCTCATTTGTACTTGTTTAATGGAATCTTACCTTTGTAGCCTCAAGCTTCTATGATGGTGACTTAGTGAACATCTCCACTAATACTTCGTATCGTAGTGAGTACTTAATTACCTAGCTTTACCTTTCAACAAGTGTAATTCGGAGTACGTTCC
Organism: Orthosia gothica; assembly: GCA_949775005.1. Taxonomy (NCBI): domain Eukaryota; kingdom Metazoa; phylum Arthropoda; class Insecta; order Lepidoptera; family Noctuidae; genus Orthosia; species Orthosia gothica. The sequence goes on from OX459057.1 coordinate 14,720,980, forward strand.
TGTCAGTAAACGAGAATTTCTCAGATATTCTAACAACTTCGGAGTTAACTTACAGCAAAACTTTTGTTCGTATAATGGTGTTTCGTGATCCTCTTGTTTGTTGCTAAGCTGATAGTTGACCGTCAAAAAATCTTTGAAAGAAAGAAAAAGAAGAAAGAAAACTTGTTTGGACTTTGGAATCATATGTGATTTTTTTCCTGTCTTAATTATATCTTTTCTGTAGAGAAAAAAAAAAGAAAGGCATATAATATCATAATGTGTATCACTATTGGATTGTATTTATGGATCAAATCAAATGACATTAATTCAAATTAGGCTGAGAGCGCACGGTTGGCGCAGTGGTTGAACAATTGACTTCTGCGCTACGTGTCGCGGGTTCGATTCCCGCATGGAACAAATATTTTTATGAACTACAGATAGTTGTTCCGGCTCTGGGTGTTTGTGCATGTGTGTTTATATGTTTGTAAACGCACACACGATACAGGAGAAATTCCTAGAGTGGGGACAAGATCTGATTTAAAAAAAAACGCAAATTTCTGAACGTCAAAGTTCTTCTTCTTTCGTGTCTAGTGTCAACCATTCAGATTTTGTCCGACCAGTATGTAGCTACTGAGACAGCTCTGTCTTTTGCTGCGTTCAAATCCCGCAAGATGCAGGTGATCGGGCATGAAGGGCAGAAAAGTACTACATAAGGACCCAACACACAAAACTGCGAATTGATGCGATGCGAATTTGCAACGCAGAAAGCAGCTAAGCAGTAAATAGCAACAAGCGTGTAGATTTTACGATGCGACGTCGCACCGCAGTTTTGTGTTTGGGTCCTAAAGAGAGTGCCTTACTGAGTGTTTAAGCTGAGAAGAAGTGGCGCAACATACTCCTCAGCACTCATAAAACTTATAAAAAATGACATAAAACTTATTAATGTAACTACAAATAATACGGAAGAAAAACAAACGTTTTCTTTCGCACAAGTCCTGAAAAACCAAACACGCGGATCCCCTGCAAAAACGATACATTAACGAATTGTAACTAATTGTTTTAAAAACCACATTGTTGTCGTAATAAGTCGACGATCCTAGTTTTTCTGACCATATATCTAATACGAAGATAGATGGTTATATAGCGTTTGTACGTAGTAATGGCAGGAACACAATGTTTTTAATGCTGTGCTTGTAAATAAAATTAATGATGGATTGGTTAAAGTAGCTCATGGAACGAAAAAACAAGTGAAGAAAGGCTCTTTATGATAAGATCGAAGAACTTTTCTTCCAATCTGTTTCCGCCTAGAAACTAAATGGAAAATATGTGAATTTCTTAACGCATTATTTAGAGAAAAACCTACAAAAAATCAAAACAAAAATTAAATGGCTGTAGTTTACAGAAGTCTAGTGATGTAGTTATTAAATAAAATTAAATTCGAAGAATTCCTGTTAAATTCTGATATATTATTTGTTTCATCTCATCTTCTTAGAATCCATAAATCGCATTGAATACTTTATCTTTAGAATCAAAAGGGAATATAATAAAGGAATAATAAAAAATCACATCACATCACATCACATCATCAGCCTATTAAAGTGCCCACTGCTGGGACACAGGCCTCCTCTCTGTGAGAGGGGATGGGCCGTAATCCACCACACGGGCCCAGTGCGGGTTTTTGGTTCTAGGACATGCCGGTTTCCTCACGATGTTTTCCTTCACCGTTTTGAGAGCAGTGGTGATGAAATAATTTACACAAAGTAATGTGCCTACCTGGGCTCGTACCCACGACCTACAACTTGTATGTCACGGCCGATACCACTGGGCCACCACTGCTCTCAAGAATAAAAATACAACATAATAATAAAATAAGACATATTCGAATATTGATTTATACACCACTTCCTGAGGTACACATGTTCTTATACATATTTATCCTGTACTTATTATGGGGTGTAAAATAAATAAATACACAGATATATGATCTCGCAATCACATCAGTATCAAACATCACCCAAATACTAGAACAAAGCATAACAATCAGCATTTATCCAGTCAACGCGATAATTGGCAAAGGCCCGATTCCATCAAAACAGTCTTCAGAGCTGTAATTAAGAAGAAAAATCACCGCAATTTCGTTGTGACTGTGCTCCTACTATTTGAGAGGAAACTCGAAGGAAAGTCGTTCAAATCTTCAAGTTTTTTGTTAAGGAAGATGATGAAAAAAGCTGATAGTCTACATCGAAATAAGAATTTATGATGAATGTGACCGTGTGATGTGGCGATGCTTGTTGAAGGCCTATGTCAAGCAGTGGACGTCTTTTCGCTGAATTGAAGATGTTGTGTGTCAAAGACAATGATGATGATGAACAAGTTTGATCTGTGACAGAATTCAAGGCAGAAGAAGCATTAATTCTGTATTAAAAGTAATTAACGCTTTTCCAAAAGACATAGTAGTGTTGCAAGCAACCGCAATTAACAAGGGACGAGAGCAAAAATATGTCAATGATGATTCGAAAGGTAGAATCATTTTTTTTTTTTTTTTTTTTTTATCGTCAATAGGCTTGCGCTTGACCACTATCTCACCTGATGGTAAGCGATGATGTGGTCGACGGTGAAGCACGCTTGCCTAGAAAAAACCTATTCACTCTTGACTTAAAGACCCCAAGATTGTAGCTATCGGGAAACACAGACTCCGGCAGGGAATTCCACTCCTTAGCTGTACGCATAATGAAAGTGTCCCCAAAACGTTTAGTGCGTATGGGTGGGATATCCACCATGTACCGATGACGCATCGCCGTACGTCTGGTAGTCCGATGATGGAACGGGCTGGGCGGAATCAGATCATGCAATTCCATCGCACACTCCCCGAAATGCAACCGATAAAAAACCGACAAGCTGGCAACTCGGCGACGATGTTCAAGGCTTTGGAGCTTTGACTTGACCAGTGCCTCATTGCCGATGAGTCTCTTGGCCCGCTTTTCGATCGATTCAAGTGCATCAAGCTGGTATTTGGCAGATCCGTCCCAGAGATGAGAACAGTACTCCATGCATGATCGAACTTGCGCTTGATACAGGTTGAGCAGCTGTTCCGGCGTGAAATACCGTCTCACCTTTGCAAGGATCCCCAACTTTTTGGCAGCCAGCTGAGCCTTTCCCTCAATGTATGGGCCAAAATTGAGAGTCGATGTCAACGAAACACCAAGAAGTTCAAGATGGTCCGTTATCGGCACGGTCACACCACGGAAAGAAGGAGCCGGGTGGAATTGGCTCCTTTTAGCGGAAAAAAGACACGCCTGGGTTTTAGCAGCATTAAACCTGACCAGATTGGCATCGCCCCATTCGGAGACTGCCTGCAAGGACAGGTTCAAACGCTCCACCATGGCCTCACGGAGAGACCGGATCTGCGGCCCGGTAGCCCGTGCGTTGGACAAGTATCTCTCAGCAACAGTGCTGTCGTCAGCATACCCAAAGGTGCCGGGTTTTAGCAGATCATTAATGTGCAACAAGAACAATGTTGCTGAGAGTACTGACCCCTGAGGGACCCCGGCATTAATATCCAATTGGTCCGAAGAGCAGCCATCGATAACCACTCGAATGGACCGATCTCTCAGGAAGTCTGCAATCCAATCACACAGACCACCGGGCAAACCGAATGAAGGAAGCTTACCAATGAGGCTTTCGTGCCAGACCCTATCGAAAGCCTTCGAGATGTCGAGGGAGACGGCAAGCGCTTCCCCGTGTCTCTCGATGGCCTCACTCCATATGTGAATGGCATACGCTAGAAGATCCCCAGTAGACCGATTTCGGCGGAAGCCGAAATCGAAGCCGATCATGTCTCTTATCATATTCAAACAAGACAACAAAAACTCTAATTAAAAGCGAAAATCATACATATTCAAAAAACAAAGTGTCATTGCATTAATCCTTCATGAAATATTAATTATTGCATCTCGTGTGCATGTTGCAAACGGAGCGTGTTCATGTAAAGGTGTTGAAACTCACAGCAGCATTTGAAGCAAAACAGTGTGAGCGAAACTAAGACAGATATATACAGATGTTAAAGGAGACATCAGTAAAATTGTATTGCATTCAATACGGGTATGTAATAACTTGGTCAATGTTTTAGATTCTTCAATTGGATGACTTATAAGTATAACAGTCGTAGATTTGTGTCCGGCCTTTGATCTTCCTACAGAACACAGTTTAGGACTTAAACCATTCTATTTTTTGTCTGAACTTGAAAAGCTTTCCGGAAGATTCAAATCTTGTCGCTGTTTTAAAATTTTGTGAGGGATAGCTTTGCTTGGGCCAAATCCAATTTCTTGGCTTCTTGGCTAAGGTATTTGAAATTCAAAATCGCAGTTACTCGCCTGAAGGGCGATACGAGCTCAGAAGCTCTGAGATCTCAATGATTTGTAACATTGTTTATCTCATCCCACCTATTCGCACCAAACGTTTTGGGAATACTTTCATTAGGCGTACAGCTAAGGAGTGGAATTCCCTGCCAGAGTCTGTATTTCCTGATAGCTACAACCTGGGAGTCTTTAAGTCAAGAGTGAATAGATTTCTTCTAGGTAAGCGTGCTACATCGTCGACCACATCATCGCTTACCATCAGTTGAGATAGTGGTCAAGCGTGAGCCTATCAACAATAAAAAAAATATATATTGTCCGATTTAACATCGGTTTTTAAACGTTTTATCATCGTTTAAAATTTGACCAGCTCACAGGCCTCTTCTCTACGACAGTAATGGGCATTGGGCCCTTGCAATTTATGTTAAATTTATCTGACCTATAGATATAATAAATAAGTCTTCACCGGTATAAAATATTGTCACGGCAACCATTAGTAGTAGTGTGAAAATATCGTGATCTCCAGAGCTCCGATAGACGGTAAGCGATACCTCACGATGAAAACGTAATGGCCGACGTTAGTCACTGCGCCATTGTGACGGTGAGACCCCGGCTTTAGGTGGGCGAGCTGTATTGTAGCTAAATTGTGCCTAAGTGCTGTATCGAAAGGCTCAAATTATCACTCGAGGAAAATTATCGGGGCTTTTCTGGAGCCGATAATAATAGAAGATATTTCTCCGTGACATATTTTGTGGGAGAGATTTTAGAACGGTGATTTTTCCTGTCATTTGTAGTGTACATCTTTGAAAGTCGTTACTGGTAGTCAGAGAACAGAGAAAAACTGACACCAGAGTTGTCGAGTGGTATCGTGTTACCCAGTTACTGGGTTGTGGAGGTCAGATAGGCAGTCGCTCCATGTAAAATACTGGTGCATCCGGCTAGATTGGAGCCGATCCCAACATAATTGTTGTTCCAACAATAAACGCCATTTTTTATTTGGAATATTTTGAAATAGAGGCCCTGAAATTGCTGGTTTATTGTGGATTTCATAGAATTTCTAGCCGTATGTATACAATTGTGTTGAGTACAATTGTGTAAACAATTGTGTTGAGGAGCTCGTGGCTAAATAATAACAGCCGCACGGGTCGATCTTTAAGGTTAAGCAACGCTTGACGAGGTCGGTCCGTGGATGGGTGACCATTTCAACATACGGAGTTTCCTCCGTGCCTCGGAAAGCACGTTAAGCCGTTGGTCCCGGCTGTCATTTGAAGATCTTTGACAGTCGTTACGAATAGTCAGAAGCTTGAGATCTGACACCAGTCTAGCCAAGGGGTACGTGTTACCCATTACTGGGTTGTGGAGGTCAGATAGGCAGTCGCTCCATGTAAAACACTGGTACTCAGCTGAATCCGGTTAGACTGCTGGAAGCCGACCCCAACATAGTTGGGAAAAGGCTAGGCAGATGATGATGTATACAATTGTGTTAGATGTATTATATAAGAATTTGGTTCAGGTAGAATTGTTCTACGATTTATGCACTAGCTCACATGTAATGAACATATTTCACACGCAGTGCAGGCTTGGTTTTGAATTCCTCGAGGCACGATTAGTACTAAAATCCGTAGTATTCAAAACTTGTAAGTAGGTACTCGCAATTGAAACAAGCAGACATTCTTCTGCGAAAACCTCATACGAATTCAGAAGGAAAATAAACACGCTAACATGGAATACATTCAGGTTGTCTACGATACAAGATCGATTTGTGACTGTCGGCAACGCGAGCAACTTATCATTATTTTAATGTCGCAGTCGTTTATAAGGCAAAAGTTTTTGTAGGTACAGAATATGAATAAGCAAGTTTAAGTAGAAAAAGCCCAAATTGCTAGTTGAAGAAAACTCATGTAGTTACGGCGTTGTTCTTTCAGGGAGTTTATGGAAGAATTATCGGCAAAATGTAGTCTTAAAATAATTCTCATGTGAGATCCACTGACACATAAATAGGAAAAATGATAATTCTATTTAGTCCCGTCAGTGTGATTATCAAATAAGATTGGACCCGTATTTTTTGCTTCATCATTTAAATAAAAATCGCATAAAAGTTCAGGATTGCGGGCTTGTGACGACACTTTGTCAGTATAAAGTGTAGCACACCGTGACGTCACACGATATTTCAAATCACTGTATCGTCGTAATTTTTTGTTTACGAGGCAAAATAAAAATACGTGTCCAATATTTTTTACTTTTTCTTTCTTTCTTTCATAATTTTTTGTCAACTACCCTATTCATGCTATAATGTAGCTTTTCGTGGAATGTAACATTAAATATGACCGTAATGATGATCTATCCTAAAGCCATTTAGGCAACAGGCTACGCGAAAGAAAGCATATTAACCCAATAACATTATCGTCCTTTTAGGACGGTCAGGTAAAAACCTTACTAATTCTGCCCCAATGTTGAACTTAAAATCACTCACTTCAAAGTCAATCAATTAAAGAATTCGCCGCACGCGCATCCTGTCATGCGTTTGATTGCATCTCTGAGGATGTTAGGTATAAAACAACGTGCCTAGCATATAGTAATTGTGACCAGAGAACACCGAGCTGCCTCGGCCGCTACTGCTATTAGACTTTAGAAAAAGTAACCTTTTATCAGCAGTAAATGTTGTCAAAAACACAAAATAAAATTTTACAAAAAAAAAACCTGACTTACAAAACACTACAAAACGAAAAATTACTTTCTTTTCGGAAGTCTGTGTCTTTGGTATCTATTTTTTTCGTTTTTGACAATTATTTTTCGCTTTGTAGTGTTTTTTTTTGGAAGACAGTTAATTTTTTTTTTTTGTAAAAACATCTTTTTCTTTGCTATTTTTAGTTTTGGTACTTTATTATTACCATTAAAAATTCGCTATATTAAGGGTAACTTACAAGCGACTGGTCAGATCCTTATCAAATTTAAATGGGACCACATGAGAAGCACCAGCTTTCAAATAAAAAATCGGTTCATAATTACAGTAATCGCGTAACAAACATACACAGTCGAATTGAGAACCTCCCCCTTTTTGAGGTCGGTTAAAAATTTATGGTTTTGAAATGTCACGAAAGATCATGAAAGGTCAGTAAAATAAATCGGAGCTGAGACGTGGCCATTGAGGCTGAAGGAAACGTCGCGCGGTCAAGAATATTATCAGAGTTAATCAGCAACTAGCGACCCGCCCCGGCTTTGCCCGTGACAATTTATAGACAAAAACCTGCCTCGTTTCTCATTCTTTCTATTGGTGAATACCGCATGAAAATCCGTTTAGTAGTTTTTGAGTTAATCGCGTACAAACGCGGCGGGGTACTTAATTTTTAACCGACTTTCCACAAAGGAGGAGGTTCTATGTTCGACTTCATGTTTGGTTGTTTTTTTTTTCTTCACCTTTATCTTTTTCAATTGTAGACCGATTTAAAAATTCTTGTTTTGTTTAAAAAAGTATGTTCCAAATTGGTCCCATTTTAATTTGATGAAGATCTAATGAAGAACTTCGAAGATATACAACAAAAGTCTTCAAATAACCATTCCTCCGAGCCTCGGAAAGGCGTTGCGCCCGGCTGTAATTTGAAGATCTTTGACAGTCGTTACGGGTAGTCAGAAGCCTGAGATCTGACACCAGTCTTACCAAAAGCTATCGTGTTACCCAGTTACTGGGTTGTGGAGGTAAGATAGGCAGTCGCTCCATGTAAAACACTGGTACTCAGCTGTATCCGGTTAGACTGGAAGCCGACCCCAATTTCTCATAGTTGGGAAAAGACTCAGCAGATTGATTGATCTCTGTATGTGCTGCTAGAGCGGTTCCTTACTCTATGCTTGTGACCGTGTCTATACTTGGTTAATTATTTAATTCTATGAGAAGCTATTAGGTATTGTTTGTGGAACGTGGTTTGGCAGCGCGACGAAATATGGCGTCGGTACATACAGCGCATAAATATTGATCTGCTTTTGTATGTATTTGTTTGAGGATGTTGTTTACGGTCTACACCGGATTTGGGAAGTTCGTAGAAGAGTTTAGCTTTAGAGAATCAACTGTGCTTACGTGCGGGGTAATCATTTCTATGAAGAATAGTTGTAGCATTAGTGACGCAGTGATGCACCTGTCTGTGGTAGCCTTAAAACGAATTTACTGAAATAACCTCGTGGTGGCCTCTCTTATTTGAGGTCGTTGGTTCAAATCCGGACAAGTACCAATGTGACTTTTTCTGATTCATATGTACTTTTTAAATTTATCTTGACATCGCTTACAATGAAATTATGCCGAATTTATGCCTTAGCTTGTCATTCGAGCTCACAGATCATATAATAAAGCTAAGGGGTAGTTTCGTTGTACGTGTGCGCGTGTAATTGTGTATTTATACGGCAAGGCATAGTTTGAACCGGCTTCACTTTATTGTTTGCAAAGTTCCATCTTGACTTTTTATTTGATCTGAGGTAAAGCTTTATACCAGTGAAATAATTGTTACAAAATTAGGCAGTGGTGGCACCCACATTTTCTTACTTCTACAAACATATAAACCCACAAATGAAAGATAACATCGCGAGGAAACCGGCATGTCTTATAAGTCTTTATAATCTAAGAAGTCCGTAGACGTTTTTCATTTTACATGCCGCGATAACTTTCTGCGTAAAAAAATTAAATACATACATACATAAACTCACGCCTTTTTCCCATGGGGGTAGGCAGAAACTACAGAACGCCACCTGCTACGATCCTTACATACTTCTTTTGCTTCACACACATTCATACATCTAGTCATACAAAAAAAAAAACAGTCAAGTCACCATTCAATTCTTATTAATTACTATGTTACCCATACACTATAACAACGAGTATCATTCGCAAGCGTCAAGTTTAATTATTGTTAAGTATTTTATAGCTGTCAAAACGGGCCTTTTATTTTTTGACAACTTTAGAACCAAAAATTCAAAGACACATGACATCCACCAATCTGCACTAGGCCCGCGTGTGGGATTAAAGCCCATTCCCTCAAACACAGAGAGGAGGCCTGTGTCCCATCAGTGGGAACATTAAAAGACAACAAAACAAACAAACAACAACAACAAAACAAACAACATACAACCTTATGATACCTAAACTCAATACAAATCAAATCAACATTTCATCTATCTAATTTTACCTCTTGAAAGACTTTTGAAGTAACTAGCGGACGCCCCGCGGCTTTCACCCGCGTAGAACCAGTTCCCGTGGGAATACAGGGATAAAAAGTAGCCTATGTCACCCGGGGATAGTGTAGCTACCCAACGGTGAAAGAATTTTTGAAATCGGTCCAGTAGTTTTTAAGTTTATTCGTTACATACAAAAATACAAATCTTTCCTCTTTATAATATTAGTATAGCTTAGGCCACTTTACTCGACCACCCCGCTGTTGGTAAAGCTTAGAAATCACTTATAAAAAATTTATCGACCAGTGTTCACCAATGCAAGGGTTGAATTTAACCGACTGACCCCACAACAAGTAATCGATCAACACTAATTTGGTCGCTTGTCCAAGGGGATGGCGAGGTAGACCGAGACGTAACGCACAGGATCAACTCGGGATGGATGAAATGGCGACAGGTCACTGGAACAACGTGTGACCCACGGATGCCCCTCAAGTTAAAGGGGAAAATTTACAAGTCCGTGATTAGACCTGTCGTACTGTATGGATCAGAATTTTGGGCTGTGAAAAAGATGGATGAAAAGAGATTGCATGTCGCAGAAATGAGAATGTTGAGATGGATGTGCGTGTGAGTGACGAGAATGGATAAAGTGAGAAATGAGTATATTAGAGGTAGTTTGAAAGTGGCGCCAGTAACAGAAAAGTTAAAAGGAAACCGTTTGTCCTGGTATGGTCATGTGATGAGGAAGGATGAAACGCATGTTACTAAAAGAGTTATGAATATAGATGTGAATGGATGGAGAGGGAGGGGACGGCCAAAGAAAAGATGGATGGACTGTGTGAGGAGTGATATGAAAGAAAAGGGCGTCAGTGATGGAGTGACGGGGGACAGGATGGTACGGAAGAAGAAAACGTGTTGCGCTGACCCCAAGTAACATGGAATAAGGGCAGGAAGATGATGACTAGCTTCTTCCTACCAGCGGCATCGCCCGCGTGAGTGTCGAAAATTATTCCAAGGAAACATTATTCCCGGGAAAAAAAGTATTCTATCTATCTATCTCTGTGCCAAAAGAGATTGACCATACACAGGCCCCTTATAAGGTATCGTGTCAGCGAATTCAATATTATAGAAAAATAGGATTTATATTTTGTGTTATTTGCCATCTGTTTCCTTGAACAGACAACAACAGATCAGGTTCCTTCATTTGGACATTTGTATGCACCTTATTGCATTTTAATAAGTGTTTATTTCAAGAACAGAAACATCGTTATATCTCGTGAACCCCGCAAAATAAATAAAAAATGTTTTCTAATTATAAATATAACATGTTTTTTTCTTTAATGTACAACCAAATTCATCAAGATACAACAATTATTTCAAAGGAGCACAAGTTCCCTTACAAAATGGGCATTCTCCTTTTATCCAGATCCGTTCGGTAGTTTTTGCGTGACAGAGTAACAAACATACAAACACACCTACACACTCACAAACTTTCGCCTTTTTAATATTTAAGTGTGATTAGTATTCGCAAGATAAGAAGTAAGATTTCACACTTCTATAGGATATATATTGTATACGATAAGAAATTATAAATTAAAATAACGCTGTAATACCTTAAATTGGAATTCTTAATGCTAATCTTTCAGACAGACAAAATTAGAATCCAACACGGTTTTCAAAAAACTTTTTGATTGAATCTGTCATTATGTAATTGGATTATTTGCTATTTCAGTCAAAGAAGCCTTACAGTTTTATTTATTAAAACAGCAGTCAACCTTCCTCAGTGAATTTTTCATCAACCCGGTTTATTCTGAAAAAATCTCACTATGAGAATTTGGATGAAGCGAAGATCTGTCAATCCATATCTTCATGCCAAATGACAGTTCACTTCACACCTAAGTTATGACAGAATAGACTGGCAACTACCAAAGACCTTATACTTCTTACTACGAAGTATAAGGTCTTTGGCAACTACAGACACAGCCAAGCTTAGATTTACTATCAGGCAACATTTCGAATCAAACTAAATAATAGCCATTTAATTCTTCAACCAGCTTCAATAAAAAGAGAACTAAAACCAGAAAAAAATCCTAATACAGTATCGGAACTATCGGGAACGCCGAAGGCACGCGACTGCGGCAGACGAATGTCCATTTACTTTTATCTGACGCGGAGTCGCAGACAGCCGGCCCGTCATGTGTCATTGGGGATTACTGACAGTACTACGGGCTACGATTAGTTGCCGTATAGGAACACATTAGTTGCTCAGTTCGTAAATATTGTGCTGTGAAATATAGGTGATAAGGGATTGATAGGAGATGAAGACAACTGGCAATGAAGATGTAGACCTAGCAATGCTGAAATCAATTATGTTTCTAACGATGAAAATAATACACATAGGAACTTTTAGAACTACTTTTCATAAACTTTATCATCATCTTCAACATCTTCCTGCCCTTGTTCCATCCTACTTACACTTCTTCCATACCGCCCTGTCAACCGTCACGCCATCTAGTGATGGCGTGACGGTTGACAGGGCGATATCCTTATTCATTCATATGCCTATGATGCAAATATTCATTGCCACATAAGGTATAAATATCATATCACCAATTTTAGTGTACTTTTATCTGACGTGAACCCGTCATTGTCATTGAAGATTACTGGCAGAAATACGATTAGTCGGCACAAAATATCTACGTGTTCCTATATATCGTAGATATTTTGTGCCGACGCCTGTGGGAGGCCTATGTCCAGCAGTGGATATCTTTTGGCTGAAATGATGATGCTGATAGTTATCGCTTAGTATATTTCAGCATCAATATTTAGGGTACTTTTCCGACGGGACTTTTCAACTTTCCACCCCCTACATATGCACAATAAATGCTGCAAATTCTCCATGTATTGCCACAGAAGGAAGATTTCATATGACCACTTTTATGGTAACTATCACTCCAAGAAATGTTTTCCTCAACAAAATTAAAGTTGGTAAAGATATTGCGTCTCTTAAAACACTTTGACAGAAAACATAATAAATTGTTCTGTCTGGAGACGCATTTATTCAGGTCATGCTTATTCGAATTCTTTCGCTCCCCGCTGTCATAAAAAAAGGTAGGTTGACGTTAATTTAATTAAGAATTTTAATACTTTTCGCGAACTCTTCTTTGAGCTGCAAACTGTTCCGGTAGAATGGCGGTTTTAATAAGCTAAGCTCACTTTTGCGGTTTGTTAAGCTTTTTGTTGATTGCACAGGTTCCTTTGATGTCTAATGAATTGTATTTGCTTTTTATTGGGGTTAAACTTCATCAGATAAGAGTATTTTGTAAGAGAACAAATATTGCAACAACTTTATTAAAAAAATTGTAAAGAGTTCTGAGTACAGGTTAGTCATCATTTGAATAAACCCTTAAATATTCTTTTAAATGTTTTTAAACAAAAAATACTTGCAGTTAAAAGCTTCCTCAGGTTTTTGTTTATTTCCTAAAAAGTATTAAGTATTCTGTTTCTGGGACATCTTTCATTAACATTTTAATAAGCGTCCGGAGTTTGTATAGACGAGACGAAATCAGCGAAGAAACGGTTGAAAAAATATATACCTGGACTGAATAATGAAGTCCATAATCAAAATGAAGAAAGAGGCCAATCAGAAAAAGCTGTCACATCTAAAGATCTGAAAAGTCCGGAAGAGATCGACAATGCTTATTCTGATAACATCGAATAACAATCGAATTATGCAATTAAATCGAATCATCCGATTAATTGCAGTCCATTCTTCGTTTAATTGCATTTGAAGCTCGAGATTAAGACGATGCCTTTACAGGTATTTTATTAATCAAAGAAAATGCTTCTTCAAATGCTAATAAAATCTCCAAATTTAAGCGATTTCGAGCGATTCAAAAGATTTCGAGGTTCCAAAGTAATTGCTCTGTGGGAGGCTTACGGTGAACAATAAGTAGACAAAGGCTGATGATAATGACGTCATAAATTTAGTCAAAGGATAGAATTTCCAGTTTCGTAGAGAATTAAGCGCAGCCAATGAACAGACTTCTGGTATGACCGGTTTTGATGTTATTTAGCTCATTATTGTTTTAATTACATCGGTTCTGTAAACAGATATAATTAGGTTAGTTGCTTGATTGAAGTGGGTGTATGTTAAGTGTTGTTTTATCCATATTTAGTTAAGAATCGATGTCACAAAGCACCCACGTTTAAATGGTTGATGTTTGGTCTTTTAGTAGCTAAATAGTGCATGTTGTTGTAATAGATGTTAGGTAAATACGAGGTGAATAAGCAGAGACTGTAATGTAGATAGATGGATAGATAAATCATTTATTTAGTGCACACAAAAGACACAGCACAACACACAAAACCTTAATTTAAAAAAAAACATCATTAACAACACCAAAACAACAAAAACAACAACATTTTAAATTTTTATGTAAAATGTTTTAACTAAAGCTTAATAGTTCAGATGGTTCAAACACATTTTGTTTTCTACCTCAACAAAAAAAAATTGCCACAGAATTGTAGCTGAAAAAGCAAACCATTTTACAAGGAGGTAATGAAAGAATTTAAAATGAAAATAATTAACAAAGCAACAAAAAGCTATGAAATTTCTAGAAACGCGTCGTTCTTGATAAGGACTGGCCGGGAAAGGCCAAAAAAACTGCCATGAGAATACTGAAGGCATGTTTGCTGGGTGCTTTTGGTCACTCGAAAGTCAACTTTAAAGTGTTCGGGATAGGATTTGAAGTCCTGGAAGTTTCTAATCACACTCTGGGCTCGGAGCCAAGTAGATGTGGAGAACGCACATTTTCGTCTGTTTTTCATACAGATGCACGTCTGAATGGCTCTCATTTTTTTTTAGTTTTTTGTGTTTTCGCTAAATGCTGCGATATTTCTCGATGTGCCGCTTAGGGGAAGATTAAATATGATTTGCTGTTCACGCTCTCTTTGTTAGTGCAGATAATTGTGAACTCGTTCAGGTGTCAATTTTTTATTTTATGCTCATGTCTGGCTCCTACCTACTGACATTGTTAGAGGGATTTTATAAGGTGAATACTGTGAAGCTATAAAAATATAAATTTCAGCCTTTATTTTGATTCGGTATTACACTTGATCGTTTTCATATTGCTTCTTTTAAGTTTAGTTACATCTGAAATCTGCGAGCTTTTTAGGGTTCCGTACCTAAAGGGTAAAAACGGGACCCTATTACTAAGACCCCGCTGTCCGTCTGTCTGTCTGTCTGTCACAAGGCTGTATCTCATGAACCGTGATAGCTAGACAGTTGAAATTTTAACAGCTGATGTATTTCTGTTGCCGCTATAACAACAAATACTAAAAACAGAATAAAATTTATATTTAAGTGGGGCTCCCATACAACAAAGGTGATTGTTTTGCCGCTTTGAGCGATATTGGTACGGAACTCTTCGTGCGAGAGTCCGACTCGCACTTGGCAGGTTTTTTTTGATGAAGCTTTCTTTCCAAGAGGAAGAGCTGAAATAAAAATAAAATGACATTATTCGCCAAAACTTAAGAAAAAGTAAAAAATTCACTTATTTTCAAATGACGAGAACTGATATAAAATGTCAATTTATTCACGAACCTTTATAAATACATTACAACTCTAAACCCCCTAAGTTAGCTTTAAAACGAGGTCCCATATTCATGCAACGTATTACTCAAGTGGTAAGATTATACCAACGAGTACCTACATTATTCTGATTACAAGCACCAAACGGAATATACCGTATCTCCTCCCCCTTTAGGCTGCTTTTCTACCTAAGATGAGCGAGGCGTAGCGATGCTGTGAAAATATGTAACTATCTATGAAAGCTTTGCGAGGTATGAAACGTCGCGAGGATGCGTAGTAGACTCTTTTCAACTGTACGCTTGTACACACATCTTTCGATTTTTTGTATGTAATAATTAAAAATAAAATCTTTTAAAAACAAGCTTTTAATGGACTGTTCAAGTACGGAAATGTAATATCGCTTGTCAATACATATACAATGAGCCCAAACATGATGGTGATGGTGCTAGCTTGTCTGGTTGAAGAGTTTCTATGTCCACCTTCTAGCTCTATCATGGACCAGCTCCGTAGTACTATATTATATCAATATTTCCAAAGTTACATAAGAACGCCAACTGTCAGCTTAATCGGATGCCAGGAAGTGCTTTAAAATCGATTAATAATATAAAGCTTGTAAAAATACCTAGCTCTGCTAGCCCTAAGAAAATAAAGTGAGCCCGTATTGGGGGACAGTTTCAACGCTCACCGCTTCGCTACCTTCGCTCATCTTTAGTGGAAATACAGCCTTAACCCTTCCCCCCACTCCCGTTTCCCACCTCTAGCTTGTCACTTGGACGTGACTAGATTCGGAACGGCATCGATTTATTGAAATTGCCAGTGGACATACATCCAGTACTAAATCTGATCAATCGGTTTGTACTCGTCGTGGGACCTACTGTTTTAGGCTTCTTGCCAAAGTGTAATATTAAATTATATGGATGTTTGGGTGAATTGTTTGTTGTGTTTACTATGGGTCCTACAGAGGGTGTGTTGTTTGTGATAGGTTTCGCTTGCTTCAATGTCTATCGCGTTGATTAGCAATGCTTTTTGCATATCGGCTTTGTAAGTTTCAAAACAAGTTTTAGCGTTTTTTAGCTGTTATGGTCACAATCATTAGGATTCATATTTGTTTCGGGATATATACCATGTACACAAAAAAAAAAACACAAGAAATTTTTTTTTTTTTTATTTTAAATATTTTTAGCGTGAGTATAAAAGTAAGTTATTAGAAGAAATCACTGCAGTTAATCAAATTTTTAACAAGGTTTTTTTTCTGGAATATTGGCATTCCTTCATGGGGTGAAAGTATTCATGAGTCATGAATATTCTGGTACCAACCCTGAAATCAGAAGAAATAAAAACAGAACATCAGCTGTTTCGCTTCAAAATTTTGTCGAACTATGGTGTTGTAAAGATGAAAATATGATTTAGCTGTTTTTTTTTTCAGATTTCATTTTTAACCTTCTACGGAAAAGAGAGGTGTTATAAGTTTGACGTGTGTATTTCTGTATCTGTCGGATAAACCGATGTTGATTTAGTTGTTTTGTTTGAAAGTTAATATTATCGGGAGTGTTCTTAGCTATGTTTGATGAAAATCGTTTCAGCCGTTCATAAGTTATGGGCGATTTATTGTTTGAATCGGGTATTTTCGCAAGATATCGTGTCATAATTACGTGTTCGATAGATTGTTGATCGAAGCGTGTCTACTAGTAGATAAATTATGTAGTTTAAAAAGGATGAAATATTAAAAAATGGTCGGGGATTTTGGCAATTTTCACTTGTCTAGAAAAGTTGTTTAGTAGTTATCAAATTGCGGTAACAGACGAAACGTTATTGTAAATTTACAATATTTAAATTCAAACTTAAGACGATCTTTGTTGTCCGTTCATTTGTCGTGCGTCTTAATCAAAGGAAGTTCCCTTGTCCTGAGTTGCCCTTCGCTTGTTAACAACATGGACTTGCCCTAATTAGTCAACCTTGTTTATCTAATTAGCGACGGTATTGCTGTCAAGGTCACGGAGTTCCGTTACTTTATCAAGTTAATTTGTTTGCTGGCTCTACTGTTATGTACGTTGTGGAATAATAAAGTCTGGAACACTCCCAATAAGTATTACAACTCTGTTACATATGTGGTAACACCTTGTATAGACGAGTGACAGTTTTAAAATTACGTTTTTATTTTTTAGGGTTCCGTACCCAAAGGGTAAAAACGGGACCCTATTACTAAGACTCCGCGGTCCGTCTGTCTGTCTGTCTGTCACCAGACTGAATCTTATGAACCGTGATAGCTAGACAGTTGAAATTTTCACAGATTATGTATTTCTGTTGCCGCTATACGCGTAACAACAAATACTAAAAACAGAATAAAATAAATATTTAGTAATTTTTTCCCATACAACAAACGTGATTTTTTTTGCCGTTTTTTTCGATAATTGTACGGAAGCCTTCGTGCGCGAGTCCGACTCGCACTTGGCCGGTTTTTTAATTTTAGGTAGGTTTGCGCTTGACCACTATCTCACCTGAAGGTAAGTGATGATGTAGTCGAGGGTGGAGCACGCTTGCCTAGAAGTAACCTATTCCCTTTGACTTAAAGACCCCGAGATTGTAGCTATCGGGAAACACAGACTTCGGCAGGGAATTCCATTCCTTAGCTGTACGCATAATGAAAGTATTTCCAAAACTTTTAGTGCGTATGGGTGGGATGTCCACCATGTACCGATGGCGCATCGCCGTACGTCTGGTAGTCCGATGATGAAACGGGCTTGAGGGAATTAGATCATGCAATTACATCGCACACTCCTCGAAATGCAACTGGAACGGACGTTTCAGTAAGAGAGAAGAATCAACACCTGAGATGGGGATTTCAAAACTAAACTAGTAGTATTGCAGAGACAATATAACACTAGCATGCAGATGCTTCGTCCCATAAAAAGAAACCATGGCGACTCGGCGACGTAACTAGCGATTTTCGGCGGATTAAATCGATTATTTTACTAAAAGTTCATCGAACGCGGTCGGTTCTTTTCCAAGCGATAGATGGTGTTAGCAGTCACTTGCAAATAAAAGGGTTTACTCGGTTCGCGAATGTTTATTTCTTTAAATACAATGACGATTTGTTTTATCGTATTTTTTCACCTTTTTACAGTTTCATTGTACCAAAATGTGTCACAATACAAATATAATAAAAAAACTTTTTTACAAAAAAATACTACCGACTTCCAAATAACAAAACTACAAAGTGAAAAATATCTTTATTTTTGGAAGTCGGTGTCTTTGGTGGATACCCATTTTATTGCGATATGGACACCGACTTCCAAAAATAAAGTTATTTTTCACTTTGTAGTTTTGTTATTTGGAAGTCGGTAGTATTTTTTTGTAAAAAAGTTTTTTTATTTTTCACTTTTTAGTTGTACCTCCGTAATAGGCAAGCAGTTACGTAAGGTACCTATAATGCCAGAATAGATTACCCGAATATTATGAAACTGAACATAACCGGTGAAATGAAAGTGTACCAAGGTGAACTGTACTCATCTACGTACCCCTTTAGAGCGTACTGGCGTGATGATAATATAATATTAGTTTCAAGCAAATGATTAAAAAAATTATAAATTCGAATATGGATAATTATTCTACAATGGTTTTGTTGTTAGGTAATAGTACTGGTATTACCAAAAAGGACATAGTGGGCGGTATTGACACCTTGTTAGGATTAAATTTAAGAAATCTGATGGTATGTGCTTTTCCATACTCTGATAGTTTCTCAGAACAGGAGAACAATCGTATTTTTAAATTAAATAACATTTTGCAAATGTTGACTTGTCATAACGACAAATTATTGTTTTTTGACACTAATATATTTATTAGTGGACTTAGAGTAACTCAGAGAGCTTTCTCTCTGTCATACAAATGTAGACGTAAGGTAGCTATGTTGATAGCATATTCTTTAAATAAATTGATAGGAAATCTATCAAATTTTATATTAATTGATGAGCCTGTGTTGCCTAGTTTAACTAGCAACATAGATTTAAACTAGTCCATAAGACAACAGAAGTTACCCCTGTAAATAATCAGTTATTATTAGAACATAGTAAAAAGGTATCTTCTGGCAATCCATTTAGTGGTACAAAGCTGAGAGGAGAGCAACACTCTTTAAAATTATTAAATCAGAACATTCAGGGTTGCTCTTCCAAATTATTAGAAATTGAATTATTTTTAGAAAAAACCAAGTTTGATATTATTTGTCTAACTGAACATTGGTTAAAAGATCATGAAGTAAAGTCCGTTAATTATGAAAATTATTGTGTAGTAAGCCATTTCAGCAGACAACAAATGATACATGGCGGATCATTAATACTTATTAAAAACTCTATTAAATCTAAAGAAAGAAAAGACATTGTTAGATTGTCGGTTGAACACACCATTGAATTGTCTTGTGTTGAGCTTGATAAGCATATTGTAGTGTGCGTCTACAGACCTCCAAGTTACCAGAATCTATCTGTGTTTGACTCTGTAATGGAAGATGTGTTAAAAAAAGTTAGTACTAGTAGCAAATCAATTGTCATATGTGGCGATTTTAACATTAATTTATTAGAGAATAACACTAACAGTATCAGGTTGTTGGGTCTTTTTAAATCATTTAATCTGGAAAATGTTTTTATGGAACCAACCAGAGTGACAGGTTCTTCTGCGACTTGTATAGATAATGTTTTTTGTAATTGTGATTACTTTGATAAAGAAATTGTAAATAAGTTAGCATCTGATCACAGTGGACAAACCATAACGTTTAGTACCTACATACCTTTACAAAAAATACAAATAAAATTTAGACAAATTACTTGTAAAAATTTAGAAAAATTTAATAATACCGTGAATAGTAAGTTATGTGTTCAAAATTTTAATAATATAGTGGACCCAAATGAGTTCTATGCCGAATTTTCTAAAGTACTAAACACGCAATTTAATAAGATTTTTCCACTGAAAGCGAAAAGTATCTACACCAAGTTCGTATTTAGCGATTGGGCGACTCCAGGCATTCGTAAAAGCAGGGAAAAGCTATATGAACTTTATGGCCTAAAGCAACATATGTATAATGCAAGCTTTGATAAATATGTTGCGAATTATTCAAAAACTTTTAAAAATGCATGCAAAATAGCTAAAGCGCTGTATATAAGCAATAAAATAAAATCAGCAGACGATAAAATAAAAACTACCTGGAAAATAATAAATAATGAAACAGGTAGAAAAAAACAGCGTAATACTGAAATTAATTTAGCGACTGCACATGGTCCCATACATTCAGATGTAGAGGTTGCTCAGGAATTTGAAAACTTTTTTGTTAATATTCCTTTAAAACTACAGCAGCTTTAAACTCCTCACCCGTGCTCTCTGCTGACTTACTTAGAAAGAATGTAAATGCGTGCCCTTCGGAGTTTAAGTTTCAACATACAAACCCCCAGGCTATTTTAAAAGCTTTTAAAGATCTAAAAATTAAATCAACAGAAGATCTTTGGGGATTATCTGTAAAAGTATGTAAATCAATCATTGAAACTATTGCACCCTATTTAGCTTTCATTTTTAACACGAGTGTCGATCAAGGAATTTTTCCGGACCTCATGAAACACAGTAAAGTAGTTCCATTGTTTAAATCCGGGGATAGCAAGGACGCCAATAATTATAGGCCAGTTTCAATTCTGCCGGTTCTCAGTAAAGTCTTCGAAAAGTTAATGCTCAACCAATTGTTGCGTCATTTTAACAAACATTCCATCTTTCATGATCAACAATACGGTTTCACCAAAGGGCGTTGCACAACTGACGCTGGCGTCACCCTAATAAAGAACATCTTTAACGCCTGGGAAGAAGCACAAGACGCCATTGGAATCTTTTGCGACCTCTCGAAAGCGTTCGATTGCGTTAACCATGAGACACTATTGTTAAAACTCGAGCACTATGGGATTAGGCATACGGCCCTTGAATTACTTAGATCATATTTGAAAGCCAGACAACTTAAAGTTCAGGTAAACGGCGTAAACTCACTAGGGTCTGAAATGACAATGGGCGTTCCTCAAGGCTCTATATTGGGTCCATTCCTCTTTTTAGTTTACATTAACGATTTGCCCCAATTATTACAAAATCAACCGAAGATCGTGTTATTTGCTGATGACACATCTTTGATATTTAAAATAGATCGACGATCACAAAATCTTGATGATGTGAATAAGTCTATTCATCAGGTCCAAACTTGGTTCACGGCAAACAATTTGGTACTAAATGAAAAAAAAACCAAATGTATTAGATTCACATTGCCGAATGTTAGAAGTAGCGAATGTGACATCATATTGAATGGAGAAAAGCTGGACTATGTAAATCAAACAGTTTTCCTAGGAATCACTCTAGATGACAAATTACAATGGGGGCCTCACATAACATCTCTGGCAGGACGGCTGAGCTCAGCCGCTTATGCTGTTAGAAAGATAAGACAGTTAACGGATGTAGAAACCGCGCGTTTGGTCTATTTTAGTTACTTTCACAGCATTATGTCATACGGTATTTTACTGTGGGGTCGGGCGGCTGACATTGAATCAATATTTATATTGCAAAAGAGAGCTGTCAGAGCCATATATAAGTTAAGTCACCGAGAATCTCTTAGGGAGCTATTTAAAAAGATTAATATTATGACAGTTTCTTGCCAATTCATTTATGAAAATATTATGTATGTAAGGAAAAATTTAAATCTCTTTAGTAAAGTTAGTGATAGACACAATTTTAATACCAGAAATAAAGATAAGTTAGATCAACCATCATATAGATTAGCTAAAGTACACACATCTTTCATGGGGTACTGTGTTAAATTCTATAACAAAATACCTTGTGAGATATTAAAGTTAAATGAAAGAAAATTTACAACAATAGTTAAAAGCACACTTTGTAAACAAGCATATTACAAATTAGATGATTATATTCAAGATAAGAATGCTTGGAAACATGCTGGTCCTGCTCCATAGGCCTATCTTTGGTGTGGACAAAATCAAAATGGTTAATTTGTATTATATTCATAATTATAGTAACGCTTTATTTTTATTTTTTCTTCTTTTTTTGTTTAAAAAAATTGACTCGCACACTGTTCTGTTGTTGTTTAATTAGATAATGTACCTATGTTTGCACTATTTGTAAGTACGTGAGGACCATGTTCCTATTTATCAAGTAAAGGAATTTACCTGTTAATGCTTGTAATTCTCTCATACCTATATGTAGTATAGTAGTGCTGGGTACATCGTCCTCACGTATACGAATTTATTAATGTATGTACCTATATAAATATTGTGTAAAACTTTTCTTTAAAAGAGTAAGTATGGAGTTTCTTGTGCGTTCTTCTCCATAACAACCTACATTTCCGAATGCACGGTAGAATCAATTTTTATTAAATGTAAATTTTAACGTTCAAAAGTGCCACATAATGGCCTACTTGAAATAAACACATTTGACTTTGACTTTGACTTTGATGTTATGTTATGAAATGGTATAAACAATGAACAAACATGCGATTGCAGCAATCCCGAGAGATTTGCCGTTATTTATTGAAGAGTTCCGTTGTATATCTTCGAAGTTCTTAACACCAAATTAAAATGGGACCAATTTCGAAATATACTCTTCCAAACAAAAAAAGAATTTTCAAAATCGGTCTACAATTGACGGAGATATCGGTGAACATACATAAAAAAAAAAACATACAAGAAGTCGAACATAGAACCTCCTCCTTTTTGGTAAGTCGGTTAAAAAATCGAGCGGAATAAATATATTTTCTTTCTTTCTTTCTTTCTAAAACCACGCCGCCATCTATTGGAATTAATTTTAAAAGATCCGTTCAAACAATATTTGAAATTTTTATTAAGATCCTTATATTCCATAGTTTTGTGCTTAGAAGTGTTGATTAAACAAGAAAATACAAATTTTACGATTAATCCTAGAAAATGTTAATATTACACAAAATTCAACACAAATTCGATGCAAATCGCGCCATCTAGGGATATTTTTTTAAACCAAATTTTAATTCGTATAGGTATGTATGTTCATCATATGGTTTTTAAAGCTAACCTCTAGCAGAACCGATCCTAATAAGAAAATTCACTGATAAAAAACTACACAACTAGCCTACATTTTATCCCGGAATTGGAATTGTCTCCTACGGGGAAGGCTATCTTCACATGTTTAATTAATATTTAAAATACCTAGTATCAAGTTTAGTTACCAAGTTAATTCTGTAACATCTGCTTTGACCTTTATACCTTCTCAAGGGAGGTTCTCTAGAGAATCCATGATATTTTGTGGCGAAAGTTTACGAACTTGTTAACTACTGAAATATCGATTTCCCGTGCAAACGTCGTATTCCTACAAACATGTTTGTAGGAATACGACGTTTTCTGATAATAAGGTTAGGACTTGAGAGGTATGCTTTTCTGACAGGTTTTTTCCCGAAAACTACGTATTGCAAGTTTGCTGTGCATTTTATTTATTAATTCTTCATGCCCAAACAATGCCAAACGTATAGAGGTGGCTTTTATGCCTTAGGCACATTCTACCAGTCGACCTTTGGGTGATGCAGAGACAAAAAGTCTTAGATGTAATTTTCATTCTTTGGTCAAAATGTGTTTTTATCTTTGCGTTACTAGAAATATTCTAGTTTTAATGTGTTAATGGCGTAATCAAAACACCGTAATAATTACTCAGGATATGCATCTACGATACGAGAAAATAGGTGGCTTGATCGTTAAAAAACTGGGTCGCTTGCAATACGATGGGGGTATGGATTTTTGTTTTTTTTTAAGCAATAATAACCCAGGTACCGACAAAGATGATCCTTCTGCCTAACGGCTGATCTCTCTCTCTTGCCTTGCATTTTTCCCAATTATTGTTGGGTTTGGCTTCCAGTCTTACCGGATTCAGCTGACTACCAGTGTTTTATATGAAGCGACTGCCTATCTGACCTCCACAACCCAGTAAATGGGTAACACTAAACCTCTTGGTAAGACCGGTGTCAGATCTCAAGCTTCTGACTACCCGTAACGACTGCCAAAGATCTTCAAATGACAGCCGGGACTAAAGGCTTAACGTGCTTGCTGAGGCACGGAGGAAACTCGATATGTTGAAATGATCACCCATCCACGGACCGACCTCGTCAAGCATTGCTTAACCTTGAAGATTGACCCGTGCGGCTGTTATTATTTAGCCACGAGCTCCTCTCTTCCTTCTGCCTAACTTTATTTCTCTACAGGACTTACTGCAGGGTAGCATCCGCACTTGCTTGATATCCTGTCTAGTCATAAAGTTTCCATCCGTATTTATTATGCGCACAACCAAAGTGCGCAACTCTCTGCCAGCTCTGTGTTCCTTACCACCAATGACTAAACAGCCTGAGTTCTTGGTTCTTCTTCTGTGTTGCGGTCCACCGTAGACCACAACAATCTCTTTCCATCAGGTGATATCGAGTTAAGAGAAAACGGGGGCAGAGAGCGCCGACTGAATTTCCTAAGTAAAAATTCATAATTCCAGGTTTGGCTCTCGTCTATTTTCTCCTCCAATATTGAACCAATTTAAAATATATTCCATGAACTGGTAAAGTAAGATATATTCTATGTCCCTATGTTTTCCTTTTTGATGATACATTATCTTTAGAAGCACTAGAACCCTCATAAAAAGCCCAAAATTGCGCTGTCAACAGAGGCTTAGTGTACAAAATTGACAAATATTAAAAAAGGAAAACATAGGGACATAGTATATATCTTACTTTACCAGTTCATGGAATATCTTTTTAATTGGTCCAATATTGGAGGAGGAAATAGACGAGAGCCAAACCTCGAATTATGACTTTTTACTTAGGAAATTCAGTCGGCGCTCTCTGTCCCCGTTTCCTCTTAAAGACCTGGAGTGATTTTATTATTGCTATTCAGCAAAAACGTTACTCATGGCCAGAAGTATAGTCTGCATGGCGCCTACTATATTTAACATATTGTCTAAACGGTGGAAGGAGCTAAATGGTAAGGCATTCTAGCGTCTCTTCCATAGATATAATAAGTCTATTCAAAATGATTCTTTCTTTTTTCTTTCTTTTTTGATTGAATAGTTTTATCTTTTTCCTGACAATAATAATACATTTAAATTTATATTGAATTTGAATTTTGACATTTTAACATTTTAACATAAAAATAATGTCTGGTCTGTAAAGTTTCTAAATTATAAACTTTGTAAGTGCCTATTCTTCTATTTTGTTCTTATTGTTGATATTAGTTTGTTTCGTTAATATTTGTACTCCGATATTTATGGCTAAACATGATTGTACTCAAACGTTGTAATATCTTGCATACTCTTGTATATAACAATGTTTAAAGAAATCAAGCTTTTTATTTGATCTGAGAGCTTCATTGACAAGCTAAGGCGTAGTTTCGTTGTACGTGTGTGCGTGTAATTGTGTATGTATACGGCAAGGCGTAGTTTTAACCGGCGTTACCTTGTTGTTTGCTACGTTTTATCTTGACTTTTTATTTGATCTGAGGTTGAAGTGAACATGAAGTGAGCTGTCAATCCATCCAACCAACGTGGAATGATAGTTCACTTCAAGCTCACTAAGCCCTCCTAAGTTTTCACGGTGAGTTGTTTACCTCTCTTTTTGTTTCGGTAAAAACAACAACAACTGGCTCGCCTTGTTTTGCCTTGGTAAAAAACAATATTCATTAAAAAATCTTTTTTCGTATTCTTCTCAGAAAATCCATTAATTTAATACCTATATCATGGCAGTGTACAAAAAATAACTAGTCCGCCATCTTGGACCGTCCGCCATATTGAATTTAGAATGACGTCACTTAGCTAAACACGCATTGTCATCCAAACTAAACATGCATGCAAAATTTCATCTTAATCGGTGGAGGACAACTGCTTAAAAAATTCAGTCTTGTAATATAAGTCTGTCACTCAAAAAGGCCATACCATTCCGCCAGCTCATCATAAATTTAAAGTTTCACCTCACTAAAGTATCGATTTCCCTATAAACGTTGTTTATTGTAAGGCGCGGCTATGCCAAGGTCGCAGGCATTGTTACGAAATTGATGAGATTCGTATCGACCAGGCACGTCACTAGTTTCCAGTTATGTTTCAACAAATGTATCGTTAAATCCGTTTTGATGGTCGTGTTATTTTTTTTTTTGTTTTTTTTTTTGTTTTTTATGGCGCGTGGTGTTTTATTGTTACAATTAAATGGTTTGGGGTCGTGATGTAAGTTTTTAATTTGTGTGTTTGAAATAACGGGTTTTAAAATAGTTGCGAGTTTGGTACGTTAAATGGCAGGTGTTTAATAAATTTGTCTGTACAAAATAAGAAGTGTAAAAGCAGGAAAATATTGGATGAGAATTTAGTCACCTATAACATAAAAATATCAATTATAAGATTTTTAAATAACTAGACAATCTACAGTGCAACCCAATCAGCTTGTTCGCATATATTACTTGTTAGGGTTCCGTACCCAAAGGGTAAAAACAGGACCCTATTACTAAGACTCCGCGATCCGTCTGTCTATCTGTCCGTCTGTCACCAGGCTGTATCTACGAACGGTGATAGCTAGACAGATGAAATTTTCACAGATGATTTGAGCATTTCTGTTGCCGCTATAACAAGAAATACTAAAAACAGAATAAAATAAATATTTATGTGGGGCTCCCATACAACAAACGTTTTTTTTGCGTTAATGGTACGGAACTCGCACTTGGCTGGTTTTTGAATATTTTTTTATGGAGTAATATGTTTGCCTCAAAAGATACTAATAAGGTTTAGCAAATACCTACTACCCCAATTACTTATTCACACCACGTCTCCTCCACTCATAATAATTAATTAACGACAAAGCTATCTAATTATCAATGTGATACAAAATCCATTATTCATGAGACCAAAACAATTTTCACGGAAAAACATGGAGAAGAAATCGTCCGTAACAAAATTAAAGAAACAAAGCGAGAACCTCTCTTCGATATTAAAAAGAAACAAAGACCTATGTCCATAAAAGCTGTTCCCTAGATGTGTCGCCGCAGAATGCACACAGAATGCTCAGAGAATTAATTATCTTTTCCGTTACCGTTTCCTTTGCGGTTCGTACTTCGTATTCCGATGGACTTCAACAGTTTATCCAGTAAAGGTTAGATAGTGTCACGCCGGAGAGCGAATTTTGCTTTTTTTGTTGTGGTTCGGTTTCGAGTTGCATGCGGGAATTAAAAAACTTTTTATCATGACCTTTTCACTGTGAATGAACGTGCCCGCATCGTTTTTGTTGCTTTCTGTGCTTTTTATTGTTGTTTCTGGTATATTTTTTTTTTGTTTGTTTTCGTCTTTTGTTGAGCAAGTGGTTTTGATCTTAATTTCAGTTATTGGAGCACGAATAGGGACAGTTTTTGAAGTTGAGGTGTTTTCAATACAGGAACTGAAATAAAATTATTTAGATTGATGTACTTACCAACACACGTTTCGATATATTTACTGTTCGGAACCCTCGTCACGGGGTCTCATTGCTAAGAATGAAAATTTGGTTCAAATAAACCTCACTAGATGGCGCGACATGTACACACAATTCAATAAATTGTGTGTAAAATTAACATTTTCTGGAATTGAACATAAACATTGTATGTTCTTGTTTAATCAACTCTCCTAAGTACAAAATTATGGAATATTGGACTCATAATTCACATTTCAAAGATTATTTGAAAGGATCATTTAAAATTGATGCCATAGATGGCGCATTTTTAAAATTCTGAGGTATTCAACTCGATTGTTAAAATTTGCATCTTAACACATTTCGGAGCAAAAAAACTGTTAAAACGGAAAAAAAAATTCTATAAAACGAACCTTATCTGTATTTAAAGAAAAAATATTCACAAACCAAGTAAACCCTTTTTCTCAAAAATGGTATGTAATGTTGACATAACATCTCTAAAAAGTATCCAGAAAGTGAACTCTACCGGAGACTATTCACAACTGTCCGGTAAGAAGCGAGATTTTAAATTTGGAATCTCCTACTGTCCAGTAAGTAAGTATGTAATTTACTTACTGGACACTTGGTCATCCTTCATCCCTTTTTTTTTTTATGGCTTCGCACGGTTTAGGTCATCCTCTTTAGATCTGCTTAGAAAAAAAAACATAGTACCAGACACAGATTAGAGTTTAGCCATTATAACATGGTTAGAGGGAGGCTCCAAATATATATCTATCTCTTTTTGGTATGACATTTTATGAGATACATAATATATTTTGGAGCCTTAAACATCCATTTTATTGTCTGTGACACTTTTTTTTTTTTTTTTTTTATGGGTCTGTGACACATAACGCGACGCAGAAAAAGTATGCACGTTGCGTTTTGTACTTAGTAATGTTGTAGAAGTATAGTGTGGGATTTTATGTTTGTATTTAGTCATTTCAGTTTATAAATCATGTTGGATTAAAGAGTCCGTTAATCAAGATGTACAACAAACAAATATAAATGCCCCCGGTAAATCGATCACAATATCTATCAGTAATTGCCCTAATATGAATGTAACCTTCAATATTAATTAAACGAATTTGTTGTTAAACTTTCTTTCATTTTTGAGAAAAGCATTATACAAACCTCAACCAGTAAGAAAGCCATCCTGGCCTCGTATATAACCGGACCTCACCTGCGGTTCGGTCCGGTTAACTCATACTCGGCCAGGAAGGCTTACTTACTGGATTCTGCTGTAATGTACTATTACTTGCAAGGCGCTGCTAACACCATCTATTGCCGTGAAACGGGATCGAACGCGATTGATGTACTCACAAAAATAACAAGATTAATCAGATGAAAAACGCTAGTTACGTCGGCACCGTTTCTTTGTATGGGATGAGGCATCTGTATGCTAGTATTATATTATCTGTGCCCTCGTGAAGCGAGATCGATTGCCAATTAACAGTTTTGTTGCGGAATAATTTAAGGGTCTATTATTTTAATTGACTGTATTTATTACAGGCGTTTTGTAATTTACCGTAGTACACTGTTATTAACATGTATTAACTGATAAGCATATCTAGTGAAACCTGTCATTAACTTAATAGAATATGTTAAGGTTACAAAAAATACTGGCTAGCACGTACATACATACATACATAAACTCACGCCTTTTTTCCCATGGGGGTAGGCAGAAACTACAGAACGCCACCTGCAGAAACTACAGAACGCCACCTGCTACGATCCTTACATACCTACTTCTTTTGCTTCACACACATTCATACATCTGGTCATACACACAGACCAGCACGTGGTTTTTAATAAAATTAAAAGGTTTCCATGGAGATCGTAATCCGCCGTAGATTGTTACCATATCGTGTAATTGCTATAAAATATGTTTAACTAGCGACTCGCCCTGGCTTCGCACGGAACAAATTTATATACCTAAACCCTCTTTATAATAAACACAGAATAAAGTTATACCAGGTATAAACCTATGAAAATGTATGGTTATTCCTTTGTTATACCTGGTATATTTGTAAGACGGTACATGTTTAACGCTCTTTCTTTTAGTAAAAATAAACTAAAAAAACCTTTATTTTTGATCAAACACTTTTACACATTCAATTATACCCACCAAACTGCGTAACAGTTTTTCGGCGGGATAAGCGCTCGTATAATCTTAGTTAAATACAATTTTCATGTAAAGGTTACCAATAATAACATTTCATTTTCTGATAATTTCACCCATAGCATTGAAAATCACACAAATCCAATAAATAAATCAAATACAAATCAAATTAAATATTAAAATTAATTTAAATAATTCAAATACAATGTCAATACAATAAAATAAAATAAATAATGAAAAAAAAACAATAGAAAACTGAAAACCGCAAAAATCCATTCAAAGTCAAAGTCAAATATATTTATTCAACTAGGCCAATAAACGGCACTATTGAACGCGCTTTTGGACGGCGCATTGCGAGGTTTAGAAGAATTAAGAGGAACACCAGATAGTGGCAGACAGCTACTTTGTATCACACTATTTCGAGATCCTTACTAATATTATAAATGCAGGAGTACCTAAATCTTTCTGTTAGCTTTTCACACCTCAACGGCTGAACGGATTTCCATGAAACTTTGCACATGGGTAGACCATGACCTAGATTAGGTCATATTGTTGTATATTTCCTCGGGATAACAACACTTACGCAGACAGAAACTAGTTATATTTTTTTAAATTAAATAATTATTATTTTAGTAGCAACAGTGTATTTTCCAATAGTTAAATGAAATAATAAACAGCTGACGTCACAATCTATTTCCTGCGATTATCTTTCGAAAATCGAATTTCAATGATGATTGACAACTGACAGGTTAAGTTGGGATCGTACCCCTATCAATCACTTCCAGTGGGATACTGGCATGAAGTTGCCAGCGAAATAAATTTGAATAAAAAAAACAATAGTTCTCAATTGAAACTGTTGTTGTTGATTTATCTTTTATCTTATTTTATAGAAGTCTTTTGAAAAAAAAAACTTTTTAGCAAAAAAAATATAATACCGACTTCCAAATAAAAAAACTACAAAGTGAAAAATAACTTTATTTTTGGAAGTCGGTGTCCATAACGCAAATAATTGGTATGTACCAAAGACCCCGACTTCAAAAAAAAAAAGTTTTTTTTATTTTTATCTTTTTAGTTGTACCTACTTAGTTAATAGGGATGTAGTTAAGTAAGGTACATATAATGCCAGAATAGATTACCCGACTATAATGGAACTGAACATAACCGGTGAAATAAGAGTGTTCCAAGGTGAACTGTACACATCTGCGTACCCCTTTAGAGCGTACTGGCGTGACGTTATGTTATGAAATGGTATAGAGAATAAACAGACATGCGATTGCAGCAAACCCGAGATATTTGCCGTTATTTATTGAAGAGTTATGTTGTATATCTACGAATTTCTTCATGATTGAATTGGTCCCATTTAAATTTGGTGAAGAAATTTAAATGGGACCAATTTCGGAACATACTCTTCCAAACAAAAAAAGATTTTTCTAAATCTTTCCACAATTGACGGAAATATCGGTGAAGATACACAAAAAAAACAAAGTCGAACATATAACCTCCTCCTTTTTGGTAAGTCGGTTAAATATGAAAGTGTTGATGAAGACTTTGACCACTCATTTTACAGCTTTATTCAACCCAGAAAACAGCACTGCCGTCCAACGTAGAGAGGAGCAACACTGCTGACCGCCTAAAGTAGCCTACAGGCTGGCCTTTTAGGCACTTTTATCATAGATAGTGATGCGGACGATTTCAATACCATATGACCACTCTCACAAAGGCGAACGGCAGGCTTGTATGGGAGTTTCGTACCGCTAATAGAAATTTCGTGTTTTGGGATATTTTTGGTTTTATTTGGTACTTAATATGATAGATAATCCCTTTTTAAATTCTTTGATTTTTAAAACTTGGGACGTAAATGTTATAATTCCAGTTTTATTTTTTAAGGTTATGTACTAGTGTACCAATGTAGATTGTTACATATAGGTAAATGTTGCATTATGTGTTAAGTAAATTATTTGTTGCTATCTTTGTAGTGTTTTACTTACCATTAAGTAGGTAGATTGAGGTGCGGATCGTACCTACTCAGGGCATTAGGAGATACCTCTATCCAGCAGCGGACTGCAACAGTTTGATAATGATGAGTTTGATTATATTTAATGTTATTTCTATTTTTAAGTAATTAATTATCAATTCAATATTTGTGTTATTTTACGTAAGGCAATTTCTAATAACATAACTGCGTTTAGCTTACGATTTTATAACGTTTATATATTAAAATCTTTAGATTGATGTTATTAGTTAATCCGAAGTTTTAAAAATAGTAAACTTACATGCAAATAAATGGCTTAGATGACATAATAAGTGGTACAAATTCTATAACCGAACAACAGAAAAAGTAAGCGGTACAAAATCTGCCATTCACCTTTATACATATATAACAGTATATTTATTATAGTTTGATTATTTTAGCTTAGTATTGAAAACAGCAGCAGTTTTGGAGCAGTGGTGGCCAAGTGGTTACGGTCCCGACTTACGAGTTGTAAGTCGTGGGTTCGAACCCGAG
This sequence comes from Orthosia gothica, assembly GCA_949775005.1. Lineage (NCBI taxonomy): Eukaryota > Metazoa > Arthropoda > Insecta > Lepidoptera > Noctuidae > Orthosia > Orthosia gothica. The sequence continues at coordinate 14,753,173 of OX459057.1, forward strand.
CAGGCGCTTTACTTTGTGTAAATTATTTCATCACAACTGCTCTCAAAACGGTGAAGGAAAACATCGAGAGGAAACTGGCATGTCCTAGAACCAAAAATTCTAAGACATGTGACATCTACCAATCCGCACTGGGCCCGCGTGGTGGATTATAGCCCACTCCCTCTATGAGAGGAGGCCTGCCCAGCGCCCAGCAGTGGGAACATTAAAAAGGCTGATGATGTGATGTGTATTGAAAACAAAATGTGTAGTTTTACCCTTCTATATACCTATGTACTTGTATTTTAGACTCCCAGGCCAGACAGTGTAATTGGTTTCTTCCTGGGAACACAAACCGGGAACCACTCTATACTATTTCGACAAAATTGAACTGCCAATCAATCAATTGACTGTTCAAAAGATTTATTTACTTAGCAATTTATTCAGGACAAAATATATAGGTTACCACAACTCCCTGTTCCTGGAACGAAAATAAATGTAAAAAAAATTCAAACGCGCGTTAAAACTGCTGTGATTGGTCGACTGAATTTTCAACATCCAGCAATCACGACTTGCGTATAATTTGTGCCGCGTCGTTAATAAATTTCCAGGAACTGGAGGATAGACTGCCTAAATATATAAAAAAACTAGCGTCTGCACGCCGCTTCGCCCACGTGAAAAGTTTTTTGTTATCTCAAAGGAACATAATACCGACATAAAAAATATACCTAGCCTATGTGCTATTCCAGACTATAATTTGTCTCTGTGCCAAATTTCATCTAGATCCGTTCAGTCGTTCTGACGTGATGTAGTACAATACGTCCATCCATCCATACTTTCGAATTTATAATATTAGTAGGAAAGTAGGATAGGATAGAATGTTGGATATAGCAGTTATAAAATAAAATTATTCATTAAAACAAGCTTTTTTCGTATTCTTCTCAGCAAACCCGTTCATTTGATACCATGGTAGTGCACAAAAAATAACTAGTCCGCCATCTTGGGCCGTCCGCCATATTGGATTTAGGCTGACGTCACCTAACCTAACCATGCATTGTCATCCAAACTAAACGTGCATGTAAAATTTCATCTTAATCGGTGGAGGATAACTGCTTTAAAATTTGACACAAACACAATTACATACATACATACCTACATTGCAAGTTAATTAAAAGCTTGTAAAAACATACACACTATTGCATACTACGCGATATTTTATAGGTTCCACAACTTTCACACATACTCGTGGTTCAAACTTTATTATCCCATCGGGCAAAATTATTCGCAGAGAACGGTCAGTATATTACGAGTATCCACCTGCCTAGCGAGCATGGGCGTACCCAAGACATTTGTGACATGACATGATAAATTATGTCATATCTTACAATTTGTCTTAAATGCTAGCATGGGTCAAACATGTGACATATTTTAAAGGCGCAACATGCCTTTCTTGTTGCTGCCCGGCGAGCACGGCCTACTGTGACATGGCTTGAGTCACACATTTCATCGCAGTTTGGGCGATAACGCCATTTTGTCCTAAATAATAGCACCGGCGGCGTGAGAAAATTTCCTGACGTTTGTTTGGGACTCATCGGGTCTTAATTGCTAATACGGGCGCACCCATTTTGTCACAAATGTCACATTTTGACAGATGATTTAGAAAAATGTATCACTTTCGTTCGGAGGTGGTGATAAAATATATTTGCCTTCTAATTACGGCACCAAATGGCAATAAATTCATTTTGAGTGTATGGTGAATTGGTGATCAATGCTTATTAATTAATTGAAATGTTACAGGATTATTAATTAATTTTATATTAATACTTTTTCATAATTGTTTTTTTTTTTATTGTTGTTCTTATTTTAATTATGATTATTTTTTTTATAATTATTTTCTTTTATAACATATTCTTCTTGCTTTCTACATTTTTAATTGTTTCTTAAATAAAATCCCCAAAAAACATTTAAAATATAAACAAGTAAAATTTCAAAATTTAAAAACCCCCGCACATTTATCTTGCGAAAACACCCCGATTCAAACAGTTAAACGCGCATAACTTTTAAACGGCTGAACCGATTTAATTCAAACATAGCTAAGAACACTCTCGACAAAATTACCTTTCAAACAAAAAAATCTAAATCAAAATCGGTTCATCCGTTGAGCCACTATGGTGCCACAGACAGACACACAGATACACAGATACACAGATACACAGCAACAAACGTCAAACTTATAACACCCCTTTTTTCCGGCGGGGGTTAAAAAATAGGGGCCCACCGGTATTGGTCCAAGCTATTATATTTTTTAGTAATTATTAAAATTTTCCCAATAAATATATCTTTCTAACAAACATTTAATATGATATCAAACAAACAAAGAAAAATAAAGTGTGCATAAGTCTATGGTCGTGGGTCAAATATTAATTTATTCCCAACAAAATTAAAAAGTTGTTTAGCTGTATGAACGGCATACTTTTTTACGTATTATTTTATTTGGTCGTCTATTCAAATTATGTCGAACTATGAAGTCAACAACAAGAAAAGCAAGTCGTGCCTGTAAATTATGTCACATGGTTGTCCCGTGCTAGCATTTAAGACAAATTGTAAGACATGACATATTTTATCATAACTTGTCAAGACCGAGTCGAAAACCAAGCAATGTAAAAAAAAAAAAAACTTGTAATTCATGTTGGGATGCTGCTAACATGGGGGTAGCAAAGGGGGGGGCTAAATTTTGGTTATTTTTGGCCTAGGACATACCGTTTTCGAGATATCATTTTGGAAATATGCAAAATAAAATAAGATACGGAGGCCCATAATTCGGCAACAGTGCGTCGTAGGGCTATGCTTCTCAGAACATGAATGGTTTTTATGGCCAAGGTTAAACCGAAACTACAATAAAATTGGAAAATTTCCGAAAAAGAAAAAAATAAACGTCTAGAAGTTATGCCACAAGTCAAGAAAATATCTCACGCCGCCGTGCTAGCATTTCAGACAAAATGAGTTTATCGCCCAAACTGTGATTAAAAGTGTGACTTAAGCGATGTCACAGTAGGCCATGCTCGCCGGGCTGTGCACTAATAAAATCACACTGCAACCATCAATCCGGGTAGCAGGTGTGGTGTGACGCGAGCCCTATAGGGTCGTGTAGGTTATCAAGTCCTTTAGGGTTGCCGAGCGTTCTGATAAGATTGGACATTCGGCTTTTAGTTGAGTTTGTGGCCAAATTAGGCGGTGGCTTTTTACATTTAACCATTGATTTTGATTTTAACTGAAAATAGGCATGTTTCCTGGGTAGAAAAATGATAATTCTATTTAGCCCGTCAGTGAGATTATCAAATAATATTGGACAAGTATTTATTTATTATTTATTTATTAAAACTTCATGCAACATAAAAGTACATAGGCGGACTTAATGCCTGAGGCATTCATGCTTTACCAAATCAATAAAAATTGACAAAGATAAAGCGCATCAAAGTTCAGGAGGTGGGGGCTTGTGACGTCACTATGTCAGTAAAAAGTGTACTAGCGGCGTGACGTCACACGATATTTCAAAACATTATATCGTCGTAACTTTATGTTAACGTGTCAAAAAAAATACGTGTTCAAATTTTTTTTTTCTATTTGGCTACCTGACGGACTCATTCAATTCGAAAGAATTAATTAAATTTTGTTTGTATTTCGTTACAAACTATTATGATTTTATCGAGCCCTTGAAGCGGGCTTATAGTAAGCAACATCTTTTCGAAAATGTGTTTAATATCTCAAAGGATATCATTCAAGATTAAAGCAATAAGTCTGCAGTAAAGGGTCATTATGACAAAGGATCATCATCATTTCAGCCGAAAGACGTCCACTGCTGGACATAGGCCTCCCCCAAGCGTCGATACGTTGACCGGTCCCGTGCGTCCCGCAGCTAGCGGATCCCCGCAACCTTCACCAGGTCATCGGTCCACCTGGTGGAAGGCCTTCCAACATTTCTGCCCCATCGGCCATCCGTTCAAAGGATCAAGTAGCCTAAATTCACATAATACATATAATTATCCTTAGTACAACTAAGAGGCAGAAACTTTTATTTCCGGACCTCTTACTGAAAAATCCGGCTAAATTGGCTGATCTCTTCGGTTTTCCGGTTTGAGGAGCTGGCAACCCTCGTAGTATAGGATTTTATAGGGTGCTATAGGGCTGTTGGGGGTCGTTGTTGCGGTTAGCGGAGGCCTACGGTCTGCAGTGGATATTTACGTAATTGCATTATGCTTCGGGTGTTCTCTGCTGTGCAATGTGACGCTTTGTTTGATACTAAATGTATGTTTTGTTTCAATGTTAATATTTTTTAATGAATGAAAAGAATCAGCGGCATGTATTGGTTGGTTTAGGGTTCCTTTTTTTGAGTTTGTCTCTATATGGAGCCATGACGATTGTCCAGTGTTTGAAGTACGAAATATTTCAGATTGACCGTGACATTTTGGCAGAGAATGACAATCCCAACCACAATCGTAAGCGAAGTACGCAGAGCCGTTCTCTTATTCTAAAGAAATCATTATTGTGATGATGTTAGTCCAAGCGGTTTGTTTTATTAGTAAACAACCTAAGTATTCCGAATTAAGTAAAAATACCGATCTGACAAAATATACAGCAGTCCGTTTTACAGGTCCGCTTTATCGTATACGTTTTTATTCGGCAATGGCGTAGGTGGTTGTATGAGCGAGTTCACACACAACAGTATTAAAATACTGACCCGTGGACGTCCATCCTTGTAGAACCAACTGGTTGGTTGTGAACATTACCTCCAGTAGCGACAGATTCGTTAAAACAGTGCTGAAAATGCGGTATGAAAATCACCTCCAGTAGCGACTGATCCGTTAAAAACGACCCAAGAAATACGGAAGTTTTTTGTGTACGTACCCTTATTTATAAAAACGTTTTTAAAATAAATAAAATAAAATAAAAAAGCCTTATATTTCCTACTTACTTACAAATTGGTAATTGACTAATTATAAATAACACTAGTTTTTTAGCAGGAACCCCTTAAACAGGTGAAGCCTCCTCCAAGTCAATAGGCAAGTTAGAAGGCAATAAAAACGTTTTAGCAGATTATTATTTAAAATTTTCTTTGAATTTGATTTAGGAATCTGTTAGTCAGTCTTCTTCTTCCTTCCCAATTTATTTAGCGTCGGGCCTACTTTTGCGTCTACGCCAGGATGGCCTTGTCTTTGGTTATCGATGGTGGATAATTTTGCTATTTGAGGTCTCTCTCGACAGTGGTCCACCAAGATACAGGTCTGCTTAATCTGTTTGTCAGTATTTAAAATAATCATATGGTTATTTTTTTTATATACTCAGGGCCCTTAGTCGCACACATTTTGTATTGCCTATAGGGTTTTTTTTATCACGCCTCCTCTTTGTAATAGCTTTTAAAAAAGCATATATTTCCAAAGTTTACACCTATATTATCATAGAATATGTTACCCTACATAAAATACCTGGAATCCGTGAGCGTCAAGATGGCGGGACCAAGTCCCCAATTTAAAAATTTATCACATTAATGTGTTTTGTACTAACATATGTACTATTTGTACCCTAAACAAGACATTTGTACTTCTAAAGGTTAAAGGAAGTATCTCAAGACAACTTTGGTCCCGCCACTTTGACGTCAAAGTGGCGGGACCATCTCGCAGCACTACTCAGAGGCAGTAATTCACCCCCTAAGACTTAGTACTACATATGTACAGATATATACTCAATTTTCAATAAAATTGTAAGTGTCAAATTCAAGTTATGTGATAAAAACATTGGTCCCGCCAATTTGATTATTCATGTTATCGCTGAATTCATATGAAAATCGTTACCAATCATGGAAAATCAGATGTAGAAACTTAGTACGTCCTAAGTACATGAACGTGTGTAATTTTCATATTCATAACTTAAGTACATCAAAAGTTATCTATCAATAATTGTTATCTTTGAAATGGACACATTTATGCAGTAATGAAACAACCCAAAATTGTTTTGAGAATTATATATATATTTACTTTTTTCATGCTTAAGTATGTGAAGTGTGTAATTTAAGTATCATATTTTATTATAAAAGATCGATAATTTATTTTTATAGAATTGGACAGATGTATGTGGAAATGAAACAAACTATCATAATTCTGATATATATTTTGATCAGTGGAAACCCTTATTAGTTTACGTAGTTTGTATTTGACGAGGTAATTAACTCCTAACTGTGTTTTATAATGTAATATGTGGGCAATGGAGAGGGCTATGCTCGGCATTTCCTTGCGTGATCGAATCAGAAATGTAGAGATCCGTAAGAGAACCAATGTTACCGACATAGCTCGAAGAATTGCCAAGCTTAAGTGGCAGTGGGCAGGGCACATTGCTCGCAGAACGGATGGCCGATGGGGCAGAAAGGTTCTGGAGTGGCGACCGCGAACCGGAAGACGTTGCGGTGGAAGGCCTCCCACCAGGTGGACCGATGATCTCGTGAAGGTTGCGGGGATCCGCTGGTTGCGAGACGCACGGGACCGGTCAATGTGGCGACGCTTGGGGGAGGCCTATGTCCAGCAGTGGACGTCTTTCGGCTGATATGATGTGTTTTATAAGTTGTGAGAAAATATTATTGAACTTGAGGGTAGGTAGTCGATTGCGTTTCAACCATACTGCTTTTTGCGGAACCGTGTTGTCTTTCTGTATGTGAATGTGCTTGATAACAACAGTTAATTTTAGTAATATTGCGTATTTGAGTATCCGTATTTCCGTGAGCGACATAATAAGTTATTTTATATACTGTTCTACGTTAAGTATTAACAATGAAGAAGAAAATACAAACAGGAAGGAAAAGTATAGTGCTGTTGGAAGACCAAAAACAGGTATTTGAAAATTATAAAGCAACTTTTATTCACGGCATACCATCATCGAATGATCTATTGTTTACTGATATAAGTAGACAACTCAATTTTAAAATGTCCCCGAAAAGTTTATACCTGTCGGTTAAACGCAATTTCAATTATTTTTTTGATGAATCTGAAACTGTAACGGATAGCGATTATAGCGTTAAGGAAATAGAACATGATGAAAGCAGTGACTACGATGGTGATAAATTGCCTGTAGAAAATGAACAATTTCTTTTTCAATTAGATACTTACGCTTGGAGTAGTAAAATTCAGCCAATTGTTAAATATGTCAGGAGAAATTGTCCTAAATTAACAACATCAACGTATCGTAAGAAAATGTGTTTACCTAGTCAAGAATGGGCAGGCCTATTGAGAGAGGAGTTATGGAAAGTTAGCAAAATACCATGCACTTGGCATTTCAAAATATATTCAATCAAACAAGATGAATTTGTCCGCTGTTTCGGAAAATGTAAAAAATGTAAAGCGGATGTTAACATTGTTATAAATTGGTCCACCGATAAAATAGCTAACTGTGAAATTTCAATAAACAATCACAAACCAGACTTTAAACATAAAATTCAAAGAAAGATTAAATTGTCATCTATGAAAAGAAAGGAATTAAGTGATGACCTAAGAATGACATCAGCTATATCTGTACGCAATTCGTTAGCTCAGAGCTAAGGAATTGCGTTTGCGTTCTTTGAATTTTATGTTTAAAGTCTGGTCTGTGAATTTGCTTACGATACGTTGATGTTGTTAAGTTAGGACAATTTCTCCTGACATATTTAACAATTGGCTGGATTTTACTACTTCAAGCGTAAGTATCTAAATAAAAAAGAAATTGTTCATTTTCTACAGGCAATTTATCACCATCGTACTCACTGCTTTCATCATGTTCTATTTCCTTAACGCTATAATCGCTATCCGTTACAGTTTCAGATTCATCAAAAAAATAATTGAAATTGCGTTTAACCGACAGGTATAAACTTATCGGGGTCATTTTAAAATTGAGTTGTCTACTTATATCAGTAAACAATAGATCATTCGATGATGGTATGCCTTGAATAAAAGTTGCTTTATAATTTTCAAATACCTTTTTTTGGTCTTCCAACAGCACTATACTTTTCCTTCCTGTTTGTATTTTCTTCTTCATTGTTAATCCTTAACGCAGAACAGTATATAAAAGAACTTTTTATGTCGCTCACGGAAATACGGATACTCAAATACGCAATATTACTAAAATTAACTGTTGTTATCAAGCACATTCACATACAGAAAGACAACACGGTTCCGCAAAAAGCAGTATGGTTGAAACGCAATCGACTACCTACCCTCAAGTTCAATAATATTTTCTCACAACTTATAAAACACAGTTAGGAGTTAATTACCTCGTCAAATACAAACTACGTAAACTAATAAGGGTTTCCACTGATCAAAATATATATCAGAATTATGATAGTTTGTTTCATTACCACATACATCTGTCCAATTCTATAAAAATAAATTATCGATCTTTTATAATAAAATATGATACTTAAATTACACACTTCACATACTTAAGCATGAAAAAAGTAAATATATATATAATTCTCAAAACAATTTTGGGTTGTTTCATTACTGCATAAATGTGTCCATTTCAAAGATAACAATTATTGATAGATAACTTTTGATGTACTTAAGTTATGAATATGAAAATTACACACGTTCATGTACTTAGGACGTACTAAGTTTTTACATCTGATTTTCCATGATTGGTAACGATTTTCATATGAATTCAGCGATAACATGAATAATCAAATTGGCGGTACCAATGTTTTTATCACATAACTTGAATTTGACACTTACAATTTTATTGAAAATTGAGTATATATCTGTACATATGTAGTACTAAGTCTTAGGGGGTGAATTACCTGCCTCTGAGTAGTGCTGCGAGATGGTCCCGCCACTTTGACGTCAAAGTGGCGGGACCAAAGTTGTCTTGAGATACTTCCTTTACCTTTAGAAGTACAAATGTCTTGTTTAGGGTACAAATAGTACATATGTAGTACAAACACATTAATGTGATAAATTTTAAATTGGGGACTTGGTCCCGCCATCTTGACGCTCACCTGGAATCCTGGTGCGGATGTCACACTGAAGTCTTTATTTATTGTTTATTTATTACACCCGTAAACCATGTGGCGGCGACGTACTGCGTACATGAGGCTTGCAATGAAAATTCCTAGAAATAAACATTGAAAACGCGCCATGAAATGGCACCTGTGATTTAAAGCTTTCAGTAAAACAACAGCCAAAATAAAAACAGCATGAATTTTTCAGTAATTAAATTTTTTGAAGTTGTCAAAATGTCTCCTGCTTTTTGCTAGCTTTTTCTCGCGGATTTGCTTTCGTGGTCTACAGGGTGAGTTTTTCAAGTGGGCGTGGATGGCCAAATCCGAAACTATGAGTAATAAAGGCAAACGAAAGTAAAGGAGTCACTAGGTCGATTTTGATGAAAACTAAAACTGCGTCATTGGATTTTTGAAAAATCTATATTCCTAGTTCAAAAACATTTAACGCGATGATTTCGATTGTTTATTTTCCTATTTCACCCGACGTTTCGGCCGTGTTGCAACGACCGTGGTCCCGGGTAGACTGGTGTCTCGGTGTACTGGCTCCGTTGGGGCAGGAAATTCTTCCTCTACCCTCACATTTCTACACACTACACTGACCGTGTCCTTATTCTGTATGTTCGCCGACTACACAAAACGAGGTAATGTAAACGCGAAAGTTTTAAAGTTAATATCTATATTCCTAGTCTGGAATCGAACCCGTTGATTTTGATTAAAAAAAAAACACATTCTGTATTATTACACCATTCGATAGTGTTGCTCATGTGGATCAAATTCTGTGAAATAATGACTTACGGCCAACTTAAGAAAGGGCTTATTTTTAACAAACTTTTCATAAAAAATCGGTCTAGTGGCTCCTCAAAAACTACAAAGTGAAAAATAACTTAACTTTTGGAAGTCGGTGTCCATATCGCAAAAAAATGGTACCTACGAAAGACACCGACTTGCAAAAGTTAAGTTATTTTTCACTAAGTAGTTTTTCACTTGGAAGTCGGTAGTATTTTTTTGCAAAAAAGTTTTTTTTATTTTTATTATTGTTTGTGTTTTGCTTAACTTGTGCCTCCTGTGCGGGTCACAAATAAATATTTTTCTCATTTCTTTCTTTCTTATGCTTATTTCTAACGAAATCTCTTCCAGCATACCTACCTACTTATACCTTTATAGATTTTTCGACACAACAAAATCTCACTTTCATAGGTAAAATCATTTTCCCGAATAGTACTCATTGTACAAGCGTTGTTAGTTTCTGTCAACTAATTAGTAAGTCAGTATATTCAATATTAATATTTCTGCTTATTTCGTGTACAGGTTGAATTCCCAGTTTCTCTTGGTTGAATTCTGTTTCTGAGAAGTACAAACAGGTCGGATGTGGAATTAATTTACCTGGTACTGAGAACTTTTCAGTCTACGGTAGTGAGGAATTTTGCCAATGAGATAGTTGGAAACACAGAGATTCCTAGATTTATGATAATTCATCCTTTCAGCGGAAAGGAGTTCACTGCTGGATATAGGCGCCTGCGCGTCCCACATCAACGATGATAACGAAACTATATAAGTTGTATATTTATATACTTAACAGTAATATTTCTATTTGGTCAAGTAACTGAACTTGATCTGTCTATGTCACCCTAACCGAGACGACCGAGAAATTTGACCGCCAGATCAAGGGTCGCAAGTGGAGATGAATTGGCCACAAGCTCCAAAGGGGTCCCGATAACTTACCCAAGCTTCGGACTGAAATCCCCGAAGGCAGAAGCGACGAGCATCGGAATGATATGGAGCGAGGTGAAGCGTGAATCTCAAGACCGATCGCGATGGAGGACATCTGTGGACGCTCGAGAGGTTCAAACAACCTTTCGGGAGCGAAGCCGCGAGATAACGCTAGTTTTGTATATAATGAAGCCAATTTATTGCTTCGTCGTATCAATGAAAATAACTCAATAGATTTGAATTCAGAGCACTGCAAGAGTGGAACAATAGGCGCGAACGACGTTAGCCATGATGGTGACGTCATCAAATACCTTATCAATCGATAGAACGGAAATTTGTTACAAATCAATTGAGTGTTACAAAGCACCATTGAATGAACTACGTGAATGAAGTGGGTTATGATGTTCCGTTAGCTTTTCCCGTGGCTGGGATGGGAGGGCTTTCATGGCTTCCACAGGAACAATCAATCTGCTGAGTCTTTTCACAACTAGTTATGGTCGGCTTCCAGTTTAACCGGAGAACCAGTGTTTTACATGGAGCGACTGTCTATTTGACCTCCACACACTCTGTAAGAGGAGCATGAACAGAGAATCAGTATTAGAAGGAACCAGGGCGGTGACCATAAGCTCTTAGAGTAAGATTATTATGAGAAAGGAAAGATGTATACAAGTCAGATACATCTGTCCCTTACACACACACAAAATAACCTTACTCTAAAAGGTTATGGTCACCGCCCTGAAAAGTTCTAGTCTTCCATCATCATTATTTTCTAACATTTAAACAAAAAGCCCACTCACTTTTTACAACTGGATATTTCAGGCGAAGCCATTTTTTTCCTCACAGTGTAATTATATTAGGTCGTATGTAAAGAAGACTGTGTAATTAATAATTAAACAGCACCTCCTACGTCGTTATGAAGGTTTTTGAACTTTGGCCTTTAGGCCCTCGAGTTGAACATAAAACTTGATGTTACGTACTATGTATGTCATAGGTACATACATCAGTTACTTCTGAAGGCTAATTCTCGTACTTCAAATCATTTACACTCAAGTGGCAATATCATCTCGGCGACAATCATTATTAATAAGCCTTTTGTTGCAGTCGGGTAAAAACTTATGAAAATGAGAGGTGTTTAGGCTCTAGAAAAGAAACATCCTGTCAAAAAACCGGCCAAGTCCGAGTCGGACTCAAGCACGAAGGGGTACATTATCGTAAGAAAACAAGTTTTTTGTATGGGAGCCCCACCTAAATACATATTTTATTTCGTTTTTAGTATTTTTTGTTATAGTGGCAACAGAAATACATCATCTGCGTAAATTTCAACTGTCTAGCAAACACGGTTCATGATATACAGACTGGTGACAGACAGTCAGATGGCCAGTGGTGTCTTAGTAATAGGGGACCCGATTTTACCCTTTTTGTACGGAACCTGAAAATATCAAAAATGTGTGTTTGTGCCAATCGCTACCTATTGATTTCCTACATGATCAATCCCTTACATCTACAGTTTACCGCCTTCGCTTGTAGAATGACACTTATTGTAAGCCTCTTGACAGTTTGTGACTAAGATGCGAAAGCGAACGTACCATAACAACTGTTTTTCAGACTGTACTTACCTGTCAAAAAGAGTCAGACCGGAATGTCAAAGTGTATAGTGGTTCAGAGAGGAATTACAAAATAATAATAACCAGCACCAGCATCCGATCGGAATAAATAAAAAATACGGAAATTGTCTCTGTGTTTTCAATGTATTTATGCCATTTCTAAAATTGATAAACAGCAACAGTGTCTCTGACATCACAACGTCCCCCCATTTAAGTACCCAAACACGTATCGAAAGAAAAACGATGGCATAAAAAGAACAGTATAATCTAATTGAATTAGGGCAAGCTACAATATCGTATTGCTTTACAAATTACTTCGTTCCGAATAACGATCGAGCAGCGATCGATAAGACCCGAAGCATTTGTTGAAGTGTCAGTCAAAATAAAATGTATTTGTACCTATCCATACTAATATTATAAATTCCAAAGTAACGCTGTCTCCCTGTCTACGTGTCTGTTTAATTCAATGAAATTTGTTCTGAATTCAATGAAATTTGGCAAGGAGATAGATGGCATCCTGAAGAAGGACATCGGCTACATTACTGTGGAACAAAATATTGGTTTGTAGGTAGGGTAGGGTAGGTACGGTAGGTAGGTATGTAGGGTGGGGTAGGTAGGTAGGTGGGTAGGTATGTAGAGTAGGATAGGTAGGTAGATAGGTAAATAGGGTAGGTAGGTAGCATAGGTAGGTATGTAAGGTAGGTAGGTAGGAAGGATAGAGAGCAAGGTAGGGTAATGTAGGTAGGAAGCCACGGGAGCGATTCCTCGGGGGACAACTAGTTTGGTTATAAAAAGAAAGAAGCGCCATAGCCAAGTCAAGCGTTATAAGATAACATACTGAATGCTAGAAATCTATATTCGAGTATCTGTGCTCTGTGCTCTTGAATGTGTTACCTTCAATAAAGGCTAGAAATCTCTCAGGCCCAGTCCTCTTCGAAAATACACAATATTGACTTTGACTTGAAGGCCTTGGTGTCTTTCCATGGAGTGGACAAATCTTAGACACCGTTCAAACCTCTGCTCAGCCGATACAAACTCTTGATAACTTAAACACATTGACAGACACACACACGTCAAACGATCCAATACTCACCGTACATCAAAAATCCCGCAAATTTTCTTGGAAAATACTGCAGCTATGCCCAGTCTATCCCACCTCTATTCCAGCTAGTCTAAAGAGCACTTAATCCAGTGTCAGTGCACAGTGCTCTTGAATGCGTTACTTCCAATATATGGCGATAAACGAGGTCATCTGTCACGTAAGCCAGGAGTTATCGGTGCAATGGAACCGAATGTCTTACTTGGATGCTTGCTTGAACAGCGTCTTAGGACGAGCAGGTATGTGGTTTGCGGTGTGGGTAGTTGCAATTTAGTGAGGTAAGGTGCAGGCCACACAGAAATGGCGTCGGGCGGTGTCATGGCATGGGCAGCTTCCTATTCCATTCTAATTTCAAACTAAATGCAAGGCAATAAAGCGCAATTTAGGACACACGATATGTCGTTACTCGGACGTGGTTATGACGCGACATTTCGGCGCCCGCGCCTGATCAAATTGCGTTTTATTTCCATGCATTTAGTTTGAAATAAGAATGGAATAGGAAGACGTCCGTGCCATGTCCGCGCCCGACGCCATTTCTATGTGGTCTGTGCCTTAGGACCATCGAAATTATGGTTCAAAATTACGATTCCGAGGTGTCATTTACTGTTCCGTCCGTCTTGGCAGCATACGGATTGGCTATTGATGATGGTTGGATGGTTGGTTGATCACAATGTTTCTCAAACTACCCGAGTATAAAACAAATTTTTGATATTAAACGCTACATGCAATCGGTCTATTTCGCTCAGCTTCTCATGGCATAATGGTTCACACCAAATTATAATACATATATATCGTTTATAACACACTCACATATATCTATTTACTAGTATATTTAACACCGTAAAACTGATACACATCCGTACACTTCAACGTAAGGTTCAGTTGAAGCCAGCGTCTGGCAATTCCTAGTTGTCTGGCATTTTGCTGCATTGGACCTATTTGGAGCACACTATCTAATTGTTTTAAAATAAATTCCCTTTTACTTTTACCTACATTGTGTGTATATGTGTGTGCCAAATATAATATACTTGTATTCTTTCTATCTTCATTCTTTAGCATTGTGTGTTTATTCGCTATAATACTTCAAGTAGTGGTAAAGAGACTTTATGATCATCTCATTGCTGGTAACTAACTACACGTCAGATATCGGTGGAAATAAAGTCTTACTTAATTACATTTCGTCACTCTTCCTCGTCCGTATCAGCACAGTAAAAATATACAAACAGTATGGAAACTACCTACAAACGCTCGGAACGGCACACTCACACAAACATGCGCATCGACGAGATCTCTAAGCGGCTCGCACTACTGACAGCAGTGTGTTTATTCCAAGTTTTTTAACATACTCACTCGTGGTAATGTAAACGATCTCTTATGTCAAAATGTATACAAAAAAGTGGTTCCTCCTTACCATCATCAGACGGCGCTTATCCAGTTTCAATACAGATTGACGTTTACGTTAACGCGATTGAGGGTGAATAAAAACTCGCACTAAGGCATCAGAAGTGCTTTAATTGTCTCTTCGGTGCGTATGTTTGTGTTAGTGTGCCGTTTCGAGCGTTTGAAGGTAGATGCCGTACTGTTTGTATATTTTTACTGTGGTATCAGTGTCAGTGGCATCGCTAGCTTTGCGCTTTTCCTCTCAACATTTAGGCCTGTTCACGCTCAAGTCAATAATTATGTCCAGAATACGACATTAAGTAGACCTTATTCCGTCAAGAGCTTTCAACAAGACAATGGCCGAGTGTTGAAGTTAAAATCGTACGACACGGAAGTATCAAGTAGCATTCATCGGCGTATCGCGATCGTGAAGGAAACACTGCTATGTATTTCCTCAATAATTCTCTAATAATGCGCACGATACCATAAAACAACTGTTTATTCACATTACAGCTTTATGACTTACATTTACAACGAGTTTTTACTGTGATAGACTTTCTTCATGCAAATTGAATAGATCTATTGCATTGGCTGAAGTAGGATTTGTGTTGTACAGAGAGCAATGAGACGCGATATGGAAGCGGTATTTTCTGGTATTGTTTTTTATTGTAATAAATTGCTGTTTTTTTTGCATTTAACGTGTTATACCAAAGTACAAAAAAATTGGGTGTTGATAAAACATCTGATTATCTTAAAGTCATTGGTCTTTAACGAAATAGACATGAATTTGCTTAAAACAAGCTACATACGTTGCCGCAGACAGGTGACACGTTTTCTCGATTTTCCATAACTTTTCACCGAAATCAATTTTCTAGGAATAAAAAAACAGGTTCTAGGAAATCGGTTCGTAATTCCTATATTGTTGCCAAGGTACCAGCTAGGTATCGCTCTGCTTTTTCTGAGAAGTGTACATTATTGAATTATGCATCAGTATGTATAAATAAGTTATATTACTGGTGCCGTCTCATTAAACGTGGCTTCTAAAAGGAGTGCCCAACCTTTTTCAGAAGAAAATGACCGTGAAGCATTTAGTCCATACTAATATTATAAATGCGAAAGTAACTCGTGTCTCTCTGTTTATTACGCTTTCTCGCCTAAACCGCTTAACTAATTTTGATGATATTAGTTTTGGTATACCTATTTTGTTTTTTTGTTGTTGTCAGTAGGCAACCTTCAAAAGGCGCCTGGACTTTTGGAGAAAAAGACCAGGGAGTGTGGACTTTTTATCTCAGTAAAACCACCCCGGTGATCACCATCAGCACATGGAAGAGCTTACCGCGTTCCTCTTAAAAGACCACCCGATACCCCCCCTGTGCAACGCCTGCTAAGGCACAACCCTGGGGAGACTGCGAGGCATCTCCCCTGAGCCTCGCTGTGCATTGCAGTACGTGACCACTGTGCCACTGTCTTACCTGGAGTCACATGCCGTTCGTTTTGGTATACCTAAAGATAGATTAGCCATGAGAATATAACACAGGATTATTTTGCCCTGGTTGACATATACGTTCCCCTTGAGATAATTTCCAAATTAACCGCGGGTGAAGCCACTAGCAGAAGCTAGTCAATAAATAAATTAAGACGGTACCCTGACCAAAAAATCGGCATGTGATATGAGCATTCCTATTGGTCTAGCGGCACTGGTGGCGCATGAATTACAGTAGTGAATACGCCCAGATTTTAGAAAAAAATCTTTATAAAATCGAATTTTGGTCTTTTGAAAAAAAATTACTACCAAAATGTTTGTTATTAAATTGTCTATCCATTAGTGTTAAAACAAAAAATAATTAATGAATACTTTACGAGGAGATGCATGCTATCAATAATTATTTCTCATTTTTGTGTTTTTTTTTAAAGGAGATTAGTGAAATATATACAACATTAAAAAGAAAATAAATCTACCATTTTAGAATCAATATTATGTAGAAATTTAATGTATTTTTATTAATTGATATTTCTTTTTGAATAACGAGTAGATAGCTCCTAAAAACAGCACGAAAACGGCTTGCGCGGCGTTTTGCTCGGGGTACCGCCTTAACCCTCAATAATTGTAAATTATGTTTTACCCACAATTACCGCACTGTTTCCAGTAAAACAGTCCTGTCAACAATTAAAAAGAATGTTCATTAAATTGCAAAAGGGCTGACACTAGCTGTTAATACTGCCATCGATCAGGGACGTTGCCGTTTTTAATTACCCGTCCTTGTCTGATCTGGTGTCAAGATCGTTCCATCTCTTTCGCTCGGGTTGCGATCGGGTACCTAATTGGGTGTACAGGGTAAACTCGTAAACAATGGATGAGTTCTACCTTTTACTTGTTATTCTTGGTGACGGATCGGTGTTTCAATTTAGGTGATGCATGTCGGGAGGCGTCATGATGTAAATTGTTAATATACAGGGGTTTTGAATTAAGATTTGTGACGTGTGACTTTGCGTGGGTTCTGTGCATTTATCTAAAGAATTCTGAGATATAAAAAATATGTACAGATGATTTGAGAACCTGGAGGAGGTTCTTGTTTTTTGAAGTTGATTAAAGAGAAGAACTATTTTCAAGACGGGGACATTTTTTGGTCTCTGATGCGTTGTCGTTTTACTCATTAAAATAAGTATGCAATTCACGTGTTAAGTTTGCTGATTTTTCTGTTAATTGGTAATTAGGTTATCCGACCGGAATAAAATATTTTAATTTACTTGTGATACTTAGGGCGAGTTTCTCACCTTAAAGTTATCGCAGAATTGATGTGAGAAATTGTCAAGCACGCGTTATCTGCTGTGATTGGTTGAATGAATTTTCAATAGCCAATCACAACAGATAACGCATGCTTGACAATTTGTCAAATAAGTTCTGCGATAATTAAGAGGTGAGAAACTCGGCCTTACCCTGCACGGTGGTTCAGACGGGAATAGAAAATATTATAAAATAAAACGGATCCCACAGGGTATCAAATATGGGGTATTCGACTGGAATAAATCCTATATGCTAATGATAATTTGTTTTTATTTCAGGTACGTATCTTTCATCACTTCAATACTCGATACTCAACCAGACTCAACATACATTATTCGTCTCTACGGTACATCGTGTAGGTACTGTGTGCTTACTAATGTACACACATTCTCCTGAATGGTCCATCTATACTGGTATGTGTTCCATTGAACTAACTTATTCTACTAAGCGATTGATTTTTTATCCCGGTAAGCGTATGCAGTAATAAAATCAGCTCTTTCAAGTGCTGTAAGCTTCATAATTTTCCACATTCGATAATTAGACCTGAAAACATGAATAAAATCATAATTAGTAAAGGTAATTTACAGTTTTCGTGATTCAAAAGGTACAAAATAAAATATATGAAGTTGTTTCAGAAAACATTATCTCCAGTTTCAAGCATTTCTGTAATTATTTTCACTTCCACCTATAAATTCAGTCATCGCCTTCGCAAAAACATTACATCCGTACAAAACTCGAAGCTAAAACTATATGATTTATTAAAAGCAAACAGTACTGGATTGATAAATTCTATAGTGCGACGAAAGGTATTCCTCAGGGAGGTACACAACTGTTCTGAACTATAGCAAACTTGGCCTAAGAACTATATATCTACTCGTATATAGGAGAAGTTTCTTTGGTGAGAGTGAAGAATATTGGTTACGTGTGGTAAATAAATTAGTCACTGAATGAAACCTACCTTCGGTTACATTCAGAAGGCTGAGCCTTGAGAGAGTCGTTTTCTGCCCAACCGCTTGCTATTTGCAGGATCTGGACATGGCAAAGGATATTAGCTCTTCAGCAAGTCACATAATGGACTGGTAAGATCTGAGTAATTAAGTAAGCAATAGATACAGAAATAAGTACACAGCTGGATGAAAATATCATGAAGATGACGTGAAACGCATCTTGAGAAGTCAGTCATTCTACGAATTTGAAGGATTGGCTACTTTTTTATCAGTAAATCAATTATTATATCTACTACTAGCTTTCCTCCGCTACTGCGGCTTCGCTGCCGTCGACTGGCTACCTACCCTACCCTATCCTACCTACCTACCTACCTCTCTACTCTACCTACCTAACCTACCTACCTACCTACACTACTCTACTTACCTACCCTACCCCACCTACTCTACCCTACCCTACCTACATTTTTTTTAAATACAATCAAAATGTAGCCTATGTCCTTCCTCAGGATGCCATCTATCTCCTTGCCAAATTAAATTGAATCCCGTTCAGTGGTTTAGGCGTGAAAAGGTAACAGATAGAAAGACAGAATTACTTTCGTATTTATAATATTAGTATGGATTCAAGCTTTTGAGTAAATATTTCCAAGAAATACACACAATTTTCATCCTGCAAATGAAATCTTCCAAGCAACCAATACCGTAAACTCCAAAACTAACTTTAATTCCTTTTCGAAACATCTCAAGCACAACTGGCTGGTAATAAATTCCGTTAACCTTCATAAAAGGCCCGTTGATTTTCAAAAGCGTTCTATTTGATCAAGCCAAGTTTCCACATCCTTCCTTTAATTTTCTGTAAGCGAAAACCTCCTTGGTGTATTGGCGGTTTGACAAGTCGCCTCGAGCTAGCAAGCGGTGGCGGTGTACGAAGTCTACAAAGCCAATTTATTAGGTCAATGCCCCACTTACGAACTGCCACACGATATAAATCCTATGGAATTTTACAAACTAGTGTCCTGACACAATTTTGACGAAGTTGGAGTAGATCTGCGGGCTTTTCGAGTTATGTAGGTATTTGAACAAGACCTTTTTGGTTACAGACTTTATTTGCCGCGGTTTTGTTTGTGTGCTTGTCAGTTGGCGAAATAAAGCGCCTGCGGGTCAGATTAAATCTCGATTTGGGAAAATTATGAATATATTAGGGTAATTTTTGAGATAAGTCTCATTTGCAGAGCGTGTATAATTTGTTCATTTTAATAAGGGAATATTAAATAGTACGTAAAACTATGTTATTCTACACTAATAATATAAAGAGGAGAGATTTGATTGTTTGTAAGTTTGTTTGTAATGGATAATACTAACACACACTAACATAAATACTTACAAAATACTTAACCGATTTTAAAATGTCTTTCGCCTTTGGAAAGCTACATAATCTATTTGAGGCTACAAGCGAAGCCGCGGGGAAGAGCTAGTACATCAATAAATTGAGTAGAAGTCTGAAAAATGTCATTCAACAGCATCTTTTATCCCATCACTTCATTTTAGGGCCAAAAGTCTGGTACGCTGCGAGTATGCGTTGCAGGCATTGGTTACCGAGTTATCTCTCAAACTGTTGCCAGAGAAATAAACATAGAAACAAGTAAGCTCTAGTTCTTCTAGGATATTGATTAGGTCGGTAATGGATTCAGAATTGTGACCATTCACGATAGCTTCAAACTCCTATCGATTTTATACTATTATGACAGAATGAATTCAACGATAAAATATTACTAAAGTCTCCGCCAAATATATATAAAATAAAAGTCATTGATCTGACTTGTTCCAAAAAGTATAATTACGTAAACTGAAAACATGTTTTTTTGTTTATGGAGATATTTTGATAATGTTAGTCTTAAATGAAAGGTATTGGCGTAGAACCATTTTATCCATTTCAATCATGTAAATCGGTCCACGCATTTAGGAGATATTAGCTCATTACTGAAAATAATTGTCAAATAAAGGTTATAATTTGTTATGAGTTTCATTACACTAGTAAGTACCTACCTAAATAAATACGACTGAACATGGTTTTGATCAAAAGGTTTGTAACTCATACCAAGTAGGTTCGGTCAAGGACGCCCCTTTACTACGATACGTATGTTTTGATCGTGTTAGCGACGCCTTTACAATTTTTTCGTATCGTTTTGAAATATTGGAATACATTGGTAGACAGGTGTTATTTTTTTGTTATCTCGCGGTCATTTTAAATCTATATCTATAAAAGCGAAAGGTGACTGACTGACTGACTGACTGACTGACTGACTGACTGATCAATCAACGCACAGCCAAAACTGCTAAGCCTAGAAGCATGAAATTTGGCACAAAGGTTCCTCAAGTGACGCAAGTGTGCACTAAGAAAGGATTTTTGGAAATTCCACCCCTAAAGGGGTAAAAAGGGGGTTGAAAGTTTGTATGAAAAATCTAATTCCTTCGACCAAAATTCTTGATACTTAGCACAAATAGTATTCTAAGTAAATGATAAAGATTGACATTATTAGTTTTTCGAAACTACCCCCAAATAATGATTTAGGGGTTGTTGAAATTTGTATGGAAAACTGATTTCTTGGGTCAATAAACTTGAAACTTGCCACAAATACTAACCTAAATGAATAATAAAGGTTGCTATTATTATTTTTCGCCCCAAAAGACGATTTAGGGGAGTTAAAGTTTTTTTGAAAAATCTTATTACTTCAGATAATAAACTTGAAACTTGACATAAATACTAATCTAAATAAACAATAAAGACTTTAATTGTTAGTTTTTCGAAACTACCCCCAAAAGATGATTTAGGGGATGTCATTTTTTTGAAGAATCTGATTTCTTGGGTGAATTAACATGAAACATGACATAAATACCAACCTAAATAAACAATAAAGGTTGTCATGATTAGTTTTTTGCAACTACCCCCAAAAGAAGATCTAGGGGATGTTAGTTTTTTTGAAAAATCTGATTTCTTGGGTGAATAAACTTGAAACTTGGCATAAATACCATCCTAAATAAACAATAAAGGTCGTCATTATAAGTTTTTTGCAACTACCCCCAAAAGAAGATCTAGGGGATGTTAGTTTTTTTGAAAAATCTGATTTCTTGGGTGAATAAACTTGAAACTTGGCATAAATACCATCCTAAATAAACAATAAAGGTCGTCATTATAAGTTTTTTGCAACTACCCCCAAAAGGTGATTTAGGGGATGTTAATTTTTTTGTAGAATGTGATTTCTTGGGTGAATAAACATGAGACTTGACATAAATACCATCCTAAATAAACAATAAAGGTTGTCATCATTAGTTTTTTGCAACTATCCCCAAAAGACGATTTAGGGGATGTTAATTTTTTTGAAGAATGTGATTTCTTGGGTGAATAAACATGAGACTTGACATAAATACCAACCTAAATAAACAATAAAGGTTGTCATGATTAGTTTTTTGCAACTACCCCCAAAAGACGATTTAGGAGGTATTACAGTGTTTTTGAAAAATCTGATTTCTTGGGTCAATAAACTTGAAACTTGGCATAATTACCATCCTAAATAAACAATAATGGTTGTTATTATTAGTTTTTTGCAACTACCCCCAAAAGACGATTTAGGAGGTATTACAGTGTTATTGAAAAATCTGATTTCATGGGTCAATAAACTTGCCACTAATATACTAACCTAAATGAATAATAAAGGTTGTTGTTATTATTTTTTGAAACTACCCCCAAAAGACGACTTAGTGGTTGTTATTTTTTTTGAAGAATCTGATTTCTTGGGTGAATAAACAATAAATTTGACATAAATACTATCCTACATGAATAATAAAGGTTGCTATTATTATTTTTTGAAACTACCCCCCAAAAGACGATTTAGGGAATGTTAATTTTTTTGAAGAATCTGATTTCTTGGGTCAATAAACATGAAACTTGACATAAATACAAAATAAAATAAACAATAATAAAATAATAATTAGTTTTTCGAAACTACCCTTAAAATACGACTTCGGGGTGGTAAAGATTTTTGATTGCTTTTACTGCACATAGCTTCTTTTTATGACGTTGGGGAGCACTTAGGAGAGATTTTTGGAAATTCAACATTTTAAAGGGTTAAAAGGCAAAATAATAAAGGATGGCATCATTAGTTTTTCGGATTTTCCCCCAGGAGACGATGTAGGGGTGTCAAAGTTTCTTTGAAGAATCATATGGCACTAGGATGGGGACCTCTACATCGATTTGGAACTACAGAACTGGACCGTTTGTCTCAGGTTTAATAGCAGCTTATTTTTGGTTGCCATCACACGAACGAAGTCGCGGGCGGAGTTAATATTATAAATGTGAAAGTAACTCTGTCTGTCTCTCTATCCAACTTTTCACGCTTAAACCGTCGAACCGATTTAGATGAAATTTGGTTCGGAGATATTTTGAGACGCTGGGCAGGACATAGCATAGTTTTTATCCCGGAAATCTTACTTAAGGAGGTGGAAAGAGGGGTAGAAGTTTATATGGAAAACCCACAATATTATGCTGCGATATAAAAAATAAGCTATTCGAATTACTAATGCTTCGCAGACGAAGTCGCGGGCAACAGCTAGTTATGTATAAAGTGATAAAAGTTTTGTTTTATTGGTTGGAAATAGTATTAGAATGTTGCCCCTTTTTATAACTCTTTATCCTTTTACGATGTGTGATCCTTCGAAAATCAGCTTCATAGTTTCACAAGTAAAACTTCACAATTTAAAAAAAACCCCGACACGTTTATCTTGCGAAAACACCCTGATTCAAACAGTAAAACGCCCATAACATTTGAACGGCTGAACCGATTTTATTCAAACTTAGCTAAGAACACTCTCAATAAAATCACCTCTCAAACAAAAAAAAATACTAAATCAAAATCGGTTCATCCGTTTAGGCGCTATGATGCCACAGACAGACACAGATACACAGCAACACACGTGAAACTTATAACACCCCTCTTTTTCCGGCGGGGGTTAAAAATATTATCAACGGGCATTTTGACAATTGGACGTACCTACTCGATTTTTTCCAACATGAAGCCGAAGGATTTGGATGTATCTTAATCCTTTGGACAACTCAAAGGATAAAGCAAGATCAAGAGTAATTGGGGCGAAGAAAAGTCTATCAACCTAAACATTTTCTAAGAAGCCTATGTTTAGTAACGAGGATTATTTTATTTTTAGGTAGTTGTATTTCATAAAGGAGGCTTAGGGGAGGCCTATCTCCAGCAGTGGACGTCTTTCGGCTGATATGATGATGATGATGATGATTTCATAAGGTACTAACTGAAACCCTCAAAACTATAATGAAATTCCTATGCATCAAGTACCTTAATTTAATGACAGCCATCTTTCTGATCGGAATTCTATTAGGTACTTATCTTCTCAAAACTGGCCACTAACATTCTTCTCCGTATTCTCAAACGGTTCGTTCCTGGTTCTCATCAATAAAAAGAACAACACCGT
The DNA here is from genome assembly GCA_949775005.1 of Orthosia gothica. Classification (NCBI taxonomy): domain Eukaryota; kingdom Metazoa; phylum Arthropoda; class Insecta; order Lepidoptera; family Noctuidae; genus Orthosia; species Orthosia gothica. The sequence continues at coordinate 14,777,183 of OX459057.1, forward strand.
GCGTGCAAATGAACTGCATTGGTGGCGATATTGGCACGAAGCGTAACGGCTTCCAGAAACAGTTCTTGGTATTGGCTTTGAACCAACAAGATGCCGATGGTCTTAGGACATTAAATGAGTTCTTTCAGTAACTGTTTAGAAGAGCAGCGTGAAAAAAAACGTCGATTCTGTCATTCGTAAAAAAGACGTTTAAAGAAATCGAAATGACGATATTCTTATTTTTTTAGTAAAATCTCAGGTGTTGTTTTTGTATCCAATAAACTACTGTAGACGCCCTACTTTTCTCATTATTTGTTTTCCTGGGTCTCGACCAATGATAAATAAAAAACTCTTATATATAAATGGTCTCGACCCAGGAAAACAGTTAGTCGGAGTAGCTCGCTACTCCGACTTGAAAGCAGTCCCAAAATGTAGGTAGGATTCCGTCATCTTGTTTTTTATAACAAAACGATTCTATTTCTATAATTCTAAATGCAGACAAAGCACTATAGTTCTAGGATTAGTGAAGTCCATTGGAATGCCCGCAATGTTAGGGGTCGTCTACCAGGTTTCAATAATTTGCGGCCGCGCGCTTCGACATCCGCGGAATGCAATATCGGTGGTCGGTAGTTCGGTAAATTCAAAATATCGAATACCGCATCGTGAGTCTGACACCTACGGCTGCCATCTTTGATTTTTAATCAGATCGTGATGCGGTTTGAATTTCGATTTTCGAATGTTGTCGAATTAAAAAAGAAAATTTGTAAAACATACATTCTATCGATAGACAAGAACATTCATGAGGTAAATTGTTCAAATGCGCATGAGTTAGAATTAAAGTTCGCTGCAGCGCTAAAATATTTTTGTTGTCTAATCAAACTATTAAAACATGCAGCGCTAGATCGCTTATAGAGTTTAGTTTACTCGCGATCACAACGTCGCGTCGTGGCGCTTACGCGTTTCGTTCAACATAGTTCTTCTTCGTCGTATCGATGATTCGACAATTATACGTTGTGACTGGAATTCAGCCATGGCAACAGCATTTTCATTTACCTCACAAAGGTCCTTCAGGGTGCAGGTGTTGTTGCACAGAGAGCACAATAGGAGGTGAGGCATTGTTTGGGACGTAGCTCCGCAATCGCACTGCGGCTCATTGGAGTACCCCCATCTAACTAAGTTGTGCCTGCAGCGACCCACTTGGCTTTGGAGTCGGTTTAAAGATTTCCAGGAGGGCCACGGAAGTTGGTGGCTTGTAGGGAGTTTTTTGGAGGCTTCTGATTATTAACCTAATCAGTATGAGGAGGATGTTTGAGGAGCCACAGTCTCTTCTTTGCCTCACTAGACCTGATATCATTAATTGGTTTCGTTAATCTTAGAAAGCTTTACTGACTCTTCATCTGCCCCTTGGCATGTCCACATGGTATATAGAGTGTCTTCCTCGTCTATCTATCTCCTGCTCGTGTTTGTCGGCAGAACAGGCCACTTCTCTTCGGACCTCCGGGGGGGCTATTCCTGCAAGCGGGTACAGCGCTGCGAGTGGTGTTGGTTATAGGCGTCATTATCCTGCATTTCATGTTCAACATAGTTTACAGTAAGTTGTACGGATTGCAGTACAGTTCAGTCGAACAAAGTGAGTGTTCAGATCGCCAAATCTAGTGTGTGACGATGTGTAAAACTCACATTTTCTTTATTCATTTTGATATCGAGTTTTACTCTAATTCAATCTGCCTAACTGTGGTGGGTTCAACTTCCAGTCTAACCGAATGCAGAGTACCAGTAGTATTGTACATTTCGGTATTGCCTATATGAACTCCTCCTCCTCCTCGCGTCGTTTTCCTCATTACTGAGGGTCGTGACTGCCCCGCTGCATCAGTTTCTCCTGTACGATTTTCTTCCATCTGCTGCGATCCTTAGCTTCATGAAGGGCATTTTGGAAGTTGATGTTCAGAGAAGATCATATTTGGTCCGACCATCTCGTGGGACTGCGTCCTCTGGGACGTTTGCCATCTACCTTGCCTGTCACAATCAGCTGTTCAATATTGTGACCCTCTTTACGAGCAATATGTCCGAAGAATTCCAGCACCCTACGAAAGCATATGGTGGAAAGTCTAGTTTTTACATTAAGCTCTCTCAGAATAGACCCGTTGGTGCGAAAGGCGGTCCATGGAATCTGTAGCATTTTTCTCCAGCTCCACATTTCAAAGGCGTCTATTCGGTCTCTGTCGGCCTTTTTCAGTGTGTTTTCAGGTCTCCACTCATATGACCTCCACAACCAGTAAATGAGTAACACGATATCTACCCTTCGCAAGACTGGTATTCGAGTTAGCTTCATTGTTGGTTTTATGCAAGCAGTTATTGGAAATCTATTTTCTCATCTTACATTTTTCGAATAAAAACTGAAATACCTACTTGAAATTAAAACCTGCTTAATGCGATATTGTACCAATGTAGTAAAGATTATCTATTTTTTGCTTGAATATTAAATAGCGAATCTTCACACGCAGAGGCGTATAATTACAGTAATCGGGTGTTGCTTATGATTATCTTAGTCATCTATTTGTAACGGTTTAAGCTTACAAGAGATTACCTACATAATTCAGTTTTAAATGATTTTCTTAATTGGAATGAGCGTATAATTAATTACCATTATTTTTTCTTAATTTAGTTGTAATCACAAGTCTTAAGGCATTATGTAGTTATTTTTTGGTGATATTACTTGTCATTGGAATCCGCTTTGAGCAAGCGTGGTAATTTGTGCTCGTCCCATCTGTGTGTTAGCTTTTATTATAAGTAAATATGCTAAGCACGGGTATACGCGCAGTTTCTTCAAATTATCCTCCTCATCAAATTATCATCCTCCTCCTCATAGTTTCTATTTAGCCATGCCCCATTAGTCTATGCGTGATGCGCGGTGTTTTATTAAATGCTCCTCTATTTTCATCACATTTTTACCAGCTGTTAAAACTAAACGCTAGCATTACTAAACTACCTGCAATTTTCAATGAAAATTGAAAGTGTAGTCCGCTAAACCTGAACATGCGATTCAATTACGAAACAACAGTCATTCTCATCTCGACTCAATTACAGTCAACGGTTCGTCACTCTTGCGTATAATGGAGCGTTTTTTTTCAAGTATATTATTATTGTGTGTATCGCTCTGCTAGTTTTGATGTTTTAATTCGGAGATTGGCCCGGAATAATATTTTTTTTTAGTTTTGTTTCAGTTTAATTGGATAGTGAAAGGATTTGCTGGACATGCGAATGGAATATTTTTAAAATTATTTAATGATATACGTAAATAATAAAGTCACAGTCAAATCCATTATTACAATTAGGCGATTAAGCGGCAGTTCTAAACATCAACAATTTAACAAATTCCTCAACACCGGAACAGTGTGTGAGTCTGTCGTATAGAGAGATTCCTAGGAAAACGGTTAGATTTATAAAGTCTACCTTCAATATGATGACCATTCAATATGATGTCGCATTCGCAACTTCTGACATTCGGTAATGTGAATTGTTTGATGATGAATTTGTTTTCTTTTTATTTAGTACCAATTTGTTTGCCATGAACCAATTTTAGACCTGATGAATAGAGTTATTCACATCATCAAGATTTTGTGACCACTTATCTATTTTAAATATCAATTAAGTGTCATCAGCAAATAACACAATCTTCGGTTGATTTTGAACTTATTGGGGCAAATTGTTAATGTAAACTACAAAGAGGAATGGACCCAATATCGAGCCTTGAGGAATGCCCATTGTCTTTTCAGACCCTAGTGAGTTTACGCCGTTTACCTGAACTTTAATTTGTCTGGATTTCAAATATGATCTAAGTTACTTAAAGGCCGTATATCTAATCTTATAGTGCCCAAGCTTCAACAATAATGTCTCATGGTTAACGCATTCAAACGCCTTCGAGAGGTCGCAAAAGATTCCAATGGCGTCTTGTGCTTCTTCCGAGGTTTTAAAGGTGTTCTTTATTAGGATGGCGCCAACGTCAGTTGTGCAACGCCCATTGCTGAAACCGTACTAAAAGCAAGTATGAATTTTATTGCATTCCGAGTAAACTGGTGTTTTCACCAGTTTATTCGGAATGCAATAAAATTGTACCTAGGCATACTTGTCTAACCCTTTGTGAAATAACGGCGTGATTGTATGTTTTGTTTGTAAAAATTAAAACTTCCTATCTTCTCTATTCATTAGATAAATTGCCCACTTTTTGTTTATTCACATACACTCCCACAAAATCAGCTCAATAGATATTTTGATTGACATAAAAACAAACAAAACAAAAATTTACAGATTTTTTGAATGGTTGACGGAAGTTGCTTTTGTAATGAACATTTAAAATATTGATGCTCTTTTCTGTCACAACTAACAACCAATGTAAAAACACGAAAATAATTTAATTCCTGTTAGTCCATATCAATTAATCATTCACGTTTCTAGATTTATAAAAGTTGGTATTCGTTCTCGATGACTGATTGCCGGCTTGTTGACCATTCATTTTGTTGAACGATATTTCATTCACGGCCATTGATTTTCGCAATTTGTAATTCTGTCATGCAATGACGTATTTCTTTTGCTATAAGATATTGGAAAAAAAGATTTGTTAAAAAAATATCATCATCATTTACAAGACGTCCACTGGCGGCAATAGGTCTTCCCCAAGCTTCGCCACCCTGATTAGTCCTGCATCTCGCATCTATCGGATTTCCGCAGACTTAGCCAGATCATCATTCCGTCCAGCAGGAGGCCTTCCAACGTTATGTCTTTCGTTTCGAGGTCACCACTACAAAACTTTTCGGCCCAATCGGCCATTCGTTCTGCGAGCAATGTGCTCTGCGCACTGCCACTTAAGTTTGGCAATTTTTCAAGCTATGTTGGTAACCCAATAAAAATCCACATACAAATGACCACAATCTCACCTGATAGTAAGCAATGATGTGTTCTACGATGGAGTACGCTTGCTTAGAAGCTAGAAATACCCTTTTTACTCAAGACTAAAATTATTCTCAGTAGGTAATTCGTTGGCGTTAAAACTATTGTCTTTAGTTGTGAGAATCTTGTTTACTCCTGGTTTGTAGTAGTTATGTGAACCGTTTATGATGCATCTGTCATATACAAACAAGCAGTGACAATCAAAGCGTAACCGCAGGGCACGTTAGTATACTGTGTGTATTTGTGTTCACGTATGCTTAGCTTTTAAGGACCTTTCTCCGCTTTAGTGCCGTAAAACGGTTATTTTCTAAAGCATATTTCTTAGTAACGGCTAGTTTAAAATGTTTGAAAAAAGTATATATTTATTACAGATTCATGTACATTATTTGTGAAATATGGTTTTTTCGTTTAACTATTAGTTTCACTTTAAAAAAAAAATTAACAACAGGATAAGTTTTCGCTTCTTTTGCATACTTACTCCTCCAAAACGACTTGGATGTTTAAACATATTTTTACACAGAAAAAAATATTGTTAAAATCTCTTCTTAACCTACATAGGATATAATGTAAATCAACAAAATATTTTGCAAACAAAACCACCACAATGTAGAGTGGACTTTCACATATCAAACATTGGGTATCACTATACTGGCAAATTTCTACAAATGGCAGCCGAGACCCACGGTTTAAGATTACACTAGTCGAAAATTCTTCCATACAAACGTAGTCTAGAGATTACTCCACTGTTTCACGATGTACGTTCAAAATAAAAAATGATATCAATTTGTCTCATCATTATCTAGCCTTGTATGGAAACAAAAATGTAAAAAAATTATATACTTGAAAGTTATGAGCGTCGAAAGTTGCATATTTCAACACTAATTTTAACGCATCTTTGGGCGGCAATAAATACCATAAGAAGAAGGAAAATTGCAAAACGGCCTCCATACAGGGATAGATTAGTAATTCAACAATGCAAATAATGTTATTTTATAAATATACATAAACGCTCGTTTTCGTCCAAAATCATCATCAATTTCGATAGAAATTTTCAAAAGTGCTAATTCGTACGCGAACTAGCTTCTTACTGCTCATCACAGCATCTATTTGTTTCGCACGTGTTGTCGGATAAGATAGAATGCATTTTGACCCCGCGCATAAAATAGTTCGTGCCGTCGACTAGTTCAACCTTAAAGGTGCTTTCCGAGGTGCAGAGGGGTCTCGGTATAATAATGGAAGGCTCAATCTTATATTGATCCTATTAATATCTGGTGACCCTGCAATGACCTTATTATGTCTACACGATTATTTTTTATCGACAGCTGCTAATAATAGAAACTTCTTTAGATATAGCTATTTAATTGAAATGTCAAGGTTTTTGAACAAGTCTAGTCACGGTGCAATAATATATAATGCTGCACTTTATTTTCGGTTATTACTTTGATCACGTTTTTTATTCGGTATTATCTAGTTATTGATTGGCATTTAAATGCCAGGAAGGGGCATTTTTCGAAGGCGAACCCTGGAGAGATCATGCTGAGCATTCGTTCGAATCATTACGAAAAATCTCGATAAGGCTAATTGCAATTAGTTTTTTCCTGGTTTTTATTGCCGCCGCGCGCAATCTATTCTTTTGCATTGTTGTTCAGTTCGGTTATAGATAGTTCAACTCATGTGTGCGCGCGACGGCTTGTGTGCGTGCGTGTAATTATACAGCTTTTGTCTGGCAGTGACGCGGTAGTCGTTGTATTACAAGCGCACGCACACATGGCACCGTGCGCAAAGATAAGTTGAACTACTTGTCTATTTATTATTTATTTTATTCTCAACATTTGCAAATCTCTTGATCACTTAGAACCTAAAACCTTGTGATAAGTAGATAACTTATCATCATCATCATTTGATTTCAAACTTTTCATCAGCAATTGCCAACTATGTCGACACAAGGCTTCCAATCTGACCAGAACCAGATGTAGCTGAATGCCAATATCTTACAATGAGCGAATGCCTACCTCTCCTCCATAACCAAATTACTTGACGATCTGATAACGATAACTTAAGATACAAACAACTAATCATCCGAAACATCAAAAAATTCGGAAACTTATTTCCACCCATTTCGTCTTCATCTTTCCTTATGCCGCTTCAGGATCCACCATACTTAACGTCTTACAAAAAACGCTCGTTATTTTTAACACATCTATCATCCGTTTGCTACGATAGTTAGGCAGTGCGGATATGCGTAGAGGGGCAAAGTGGGGAGAAGGGGGGAGAGACAGAAAAAACAGTAATCCTGTGATGTTGAGATGACGGAAGTGGGGGCGACATCCTGACGACACTTCGCATACCAGTCCCTTGTGTATATGGTGTATACCCCCTAGTAAATAGTCTGCACGTAGATCTCGTTAGGATAAGGAATTGTAGCTGTTTTGAATATGGTATAGCAACAGAGCAGTATTTGTAGAGACGTATTTTTCGAAGTAAGTACGTGGGCTCCTCCGTCCTGCTTACTCCCTTGGGAATAAGTTTTATCACAAAACAACCATGTTTGTAGAAAGATATGGAGAGACAAGCCTATTGTATTGTGTAACTATTTCTTGCTATAAAAATGATGACATTAGAAAAACCGCGTCTTGCGTCATTGTTGAGACGTCAATAATTTGTTTAGTCTGGCTGTTTTAGTCTAAACAACTGTTCAACGCGCCTTTGTAGTGTGATACAGATAAATCTTTCTATCAATTCGTTTTTCTTTCATTAGTATTAAATTGGCAGCGTTTCTCCCCCAAAAAAATACCAGCAAATCCGTCTGATAAAACGTTATCACAAACATAAACACAAACAGTTTTCACTTTCTGCTTATCAAGTCAAATACATAATCCAAGACTCGTACAGTCGTACCCAAGCACTCGTGAAACCACTTTTCACGTCGTAAAACCGTTAATATGTGACGAATGAAACTCACTCAAGTGCCAGAATTGCCATTTCGTGCAACACGAACTCTCGAAGCCATTACGATTGACTGATCAGTGTATAATCGATAAGTATGAAACCGTCATTATGATCGATTTAATCGAATGCTTGAGTCAAGTCGAAGGGTAAATTGGTGTTGTCACATTACTATGGACAGTGATAGTGTCTTGTGTATTTGTGTGTTTTTGCAGTTGTGCGTGGTAATTAGTTTTTTTTGTTGTAGACTTATGGCGGAACTAAATGTGTGGAAATTCCCGTGCTGTTAACCTGTTCTTAACTTCGTAATCTGAAAATAAAGTAAGCTCATTAGTAACAGAAACAAGATAGGACGTAAAATCCCGTGTTCAGTAGAGACAAAATCCACTGGTGTTTGATGCAATTTGACTTTTGAAATCTATTTCATCTTCTTCCCTGGTGGTTAATAATTTTGATCAGAATGATTAACCACCAGGGTTTCTAGATAATGTGGTTTTTATCAGCGATTACGATTGCCGAAACTCCATAATGTTTGGTATTGACCTGGATTGAATTTCGATATCATGCGCATGTCAAGCCCATACACCTCGGACCCGTAGGACCTCGTACCCCTAGGACCTCGTGAAATGACAAAAGCTATCGTTGAAACGATGACATTTAACAAGCGATTTTTCTTTTGATCGAACACTTTTCTCATTCTTTGTGAAACAATTTGATTCTTCCAATTATAAACAATGCATCGTGCCGTGCTGTTGTCATATGCCAGTATCGTGATGGCATTTGTGCTAGACGGCTGCAAAACGTTTATATAATAATTGCATGTCAGCCTTGTCCGTTGTGTTCGTCGATCTTATTTAACGCTATGCTACGTTATGAAAATCGACGATTTGTTTGGTCTAATAATTGTCTGGGATAGGTTTTTCTCCTGTATTGGTTCCACTGAAAGACACTATAGTTCTGACAACTCTCATGTGCTCAAACATCCATGCCTACATTACATCATTAGTAGCAATTTTGTGGCCAATCATACCTTTTCGATATTTTGTATAGGCGATTTTCTTATAATAACTTTGTAACATAGGTCTTTTTCCAGCAGTGGAATGAAGGTCATCAATAATCAAGTTACCCTTAAAACGAAGACAAATTTGTAAAATTGTAATAGCGTTGCCCAAATCATTTATCGGTTTGTAAGCTAGTGGTGGTTTCCCTCTTATATTTTAAGGTTTACCTGTTTCTCATCCATCTGACACGGCGCAGTAGGCCCCTGTTCTCTTATGTTGACCCTTCGTTAGTTGCTTCTCACCTAGAAGAGGACAACTATTCTTAGTCGACCCTATTTCCACAGATATGTCAAGTTGAACACAGAAAGTAGAGCTTGTTAAACGAGTGCCAGTAATTGGAACTATTCAACTTTGAACTGACTGTCTGTATTCTAAATTTACGGTAGTTTTTAGAATAGAAGAATGAATATTGCCAATTGTTCTTCAACATCTGCCTTGCCAGCTGGAGGTGAATATTAGAATTTAGCGATCTATCTGACCGCCACAGTATGGATGTTTCCTGGGTTGAAAAATGATATTTCTATTTAATCCGACATTGAGATTATCAAATAATATTGGACCCGTATTTTTTTGTTTTTCGATTAAATAAAAATTGACAAAGATAAAGCGCATCAAAGTTCAAGAGTGGGAGCTTGTGACGTCACTTTGTCAGTATAAAAAGTGTAGCCCACCCAGACGTCACACGATATTTCAACGCACGGTAACGTAATTTTTTTTGTTTACGTGGCTGAAGAAAAAATACGTGTCCAATATTTTTAGCTTATATAATTAACGGACTAAATAGATATTTTTCTGTCAACTACTCTATTCAGTGATCTACTGAGCAACACGAAACTCCTTACTTAGTATGATGTTAGATTTGGAATATTTGTAATTCTCGTCTTTCTTTAAAAAATAAACAATATAACCTTGTTATTTCGAACTTTGGATGCTAAAACCCACACGTGGTAAACTATTCTAAGCTTACACACATTATAACAAGAAGAAATATTGCTCGTTCACCATGACTCAGTACAAGACAAAGGCTCTTCGCATAACATTACACAGAATATTACGTTCCAACGTATTATGCGAAGGTGGGACACGTTAACTTGAATTTAAGGGCCCTCATTTATTCATAGGTGTTCGGGTCGGTTCACGCTAGGTATAATGCGATTTATTTGTGCAGAACCCATGCATGTTTGATGAATATTACGTGGAGGAAGGCGTTATGCTGGCTTCATGTCTCTGGCGGGTTGAGGTCTTGGGTACCGAGGGTTTGCGGTGAGCGGGAAGCGAGGCGTTCTAAATTTAAAAAGATTTTGTTATGAGTTGTTCGTTTTATCCTTTCTAGGGATTATACTATGTAGTCAACCTTATTTTTCCTTATTTCGAAGGTCAGGATCGAGGGTATTTCTAAAAAATAAATCTGGAATAAAACTGCGAATGCAAATCAGCTTCCACAGCATTGTGACTTAGTTAGCATTCTTTAGACTATAACAAACATTTTATTAATGATATTGTTCATCTTGAGCTGGGAAAATCTTGACTTGTGGTGTACCTATTTTTGCCAAAAAAATTACCCTTCTATTGAAAGTTGATTCAGATATTCCACGAAACGAACCTTTAAAAAACATCTTGATCGACGTTATTAGTCGCAGTAGGTACTTGACACACCGAAAGGTCGAATGACAAAATCCTCCAATATTCCTTTCACATTTGTTTCTACGCCTCTTCATTATTTCGACTACAATAGTGGGTTATTTCCATTGAGTTTTGTTCCTCCATTGTTTGTCTTCTATGTCTCTGATAAAATGGTGGCCCGAATACTTCCGAGTACACCCGAAGCCAGCCGAACAGAGAGATTTATTGTTTAGGTCAATGTGAGGTTCTCTCTTTATTCTAATTCACATAATTATGTTTAGTGTTTTGAGTGGGAATACCATTGTCTTTTTGGTTTTATTTCTACACGCATTTTGTGTAGAATTTATTGGAACTAGACGAGATTTTATTACTCCAGTCCGAAGTTTTACGTAGGACGATTTTTTGGTTCAAATGCTTTTGTGAAGTGTGGGTTTGTTAGGTTAAGTGAAATGTGGGCTGTTTCTTTTCTACGTTAATTTAAAAAAGTTATCATTTAGGTACGTTATTATACTGTAGATAATATAATATTATTTTAGGAGGTTATTTTTAGTTCAATCGAAAGGACTGTTCTTGTTACATAAGTTCTTTACACTGCCCACTTTTCCCTCTTTTGTATAAAAGTCTAATTTCATTAAATCCTCGCCTACGCTTTTCTCCAAACATCTGACACTAGCCTTATAAAGTGTTGAATTTTTAAAACATATTAAATGAGCTCCTCTGTATACCTTATATTCTATATTCTTGGCTTTGAATGATATCTCACAACGGAATTATTTTCCTCCATTTCCCTAACTCAAACATTTATAGAAAATTCATGCTGAATTTATAAAAATGCTGTTTTGGATTCCCCTGCTGGCTGTAACTTGAGATTCTAGGAATGAACTAATAATAAAATAATACGTTTTGGGAAACATTTTGTTTGGTGTTTGTTTTTAGGATCTTATGTAAACTGAGTTTCAAATACTGTTGTTTATATTTTGCTTACATTTGCTTGGAATTTCTATGTTTAGTTTTGTATTGCATGCTGTTCAATCTTGCATTACATACCAAAGGTTCGGAGATCATCACCAACAAGAGTTAATTAAAAAAATCAAAAAGCCCGACTGGTTAAGAAGCGAACTGAAAAGACGTAAACAAGAAGAAAATCATGCTGTGCTGTCGGAGGATACATATTCGCGAGCTGGCTGAACCAGATGCATAGTTTTTTTTTCCCGAAATATGTAGTTGCATTTACGATAGTTGCATTTACGTGTTATATATTTTTAAAATCAGAAGAAGCAAAACTAAAATTGAGCCCCCACAATATGGCGCCCAGAAGCCGCCATTTTTCTATTTTCCTATTTTAATGTAGCCAATGACACTTGCAAGGTTAAGAATCGATTGACGTAAGAACCATCAAAATCGGACAACACGTTTGATCTTTGGAACGCCACATAGGAACAAAAATACATGTATACATAGACTGATAAACACATTACCCTCCTTCGGCAGTCGGGTAAAAATTAAAGTACATTATAACAGTTTTGCAATACCTTGTTGATTGAGTCATCATAACGCGAGGCAAATGTTTGTAAATGACATATCTTCAAGCTTGTATTTCCCGAAAGGTTAGGCAGAGATGGTGATTTGTTTTTATAAACCATACGTATTAATGTATCTGATTGGTCTAAACACATAGTTAACCCAAGAAACAAAAATACAATCAGAGGTACCTGATTTATAATTCAAAACTTTACCCAATGTACTACAATTTTCTGTTACCAATATTTCATTATTAGAGTTGCCCAAAGGCATTGTTATATTCTTCCCACAGTTGGCAGAAAAATATGGGTCTGGGTATAAGTAGTCTTTCGTTATGCTTATTTGCCTTTCCAGAGACATACTTAAGTATGTACTAATGATGGATGATGACAGTTCGTGGCCAGATTTTTATGTTCCTGGTACTTGGTAGTACACATAGTGGGTTGTTTTTCTCACGCATGGCATGGTAATGCAACTAATGTTGAAGGTGTTGAGAAAGCCTAACATTTCGTCATCCCAAGCCGGATCCCGTTCCTCCAGCAAGTACGTGTCTTTCTAAAGCCTTTGTAGGAATTCTGTTCTCGGGTGGAAGCCCATATATTTTGATTTGAAAACTTGCTTCTGCCAGCGACTTTAACCGCGTGAACCGCGTGAAAAGTGGTCTTTTATCCCAAGGGAACATGATAACGGGATGAAAAGTATGCCTATATGCTATTCCAGACTATAATCTATACCTGTAATTTTATCCAGATCCGTTTTCAGATTGCCTTAATGTTTGGTCAGAAAATATTAATTGATTTAAAGGCCTAATTAAACTAGATTTGAATAAGTAATACCTGACCTATTTTAACATCTAATATTTTAAAAATAGAGGAGATAAAATGACTTACTAGTTTTAAAAACTTACATGGTGTGCAGTTCCACCACTATCTAATGATGTCGCATATCCACGACCTCTACTCGACCTCCATAGCATATTTTTATTAAGATCAAAGACGCATTATTTATCAGTAAAAACGACTAATTACAACAAGCATTTATAACATTCATAAATCTTTATTGCTTGTTTGTTAATAATCTTTCTTATCGTCAAGAAAATGTCATGTCAAGATCAGGAGTCTACAAAGCAATAAAAAACCGTTTTCCTATAGGCAAATCAATTTCCTTTCAGACGCAAATTGAATCTATTTGATTGGACGCCAATGTTCATCGATCGAAGTTCATTGGTTGATATTGAAATGTAGGTTCTATTTTATCTGGGTTCGTGGCTAAATAATTACAGCCGCACGGGGTTGTTCTTCAAGGTGAAGCAACGCTTGTCCAAGTCGGTCTGTGGATGGATCATCTGATGGAGCATCTCCGCCGTCATAAGTAGGTATTGAACTGTCGTTACGCGTCGTCAGAAACTCAAAAATGTCACAACCAGTCTTGGCATGTTATATCGTCTTATCCAACTACTGTGTCGTGAAGGACATATAGGTAGTCATTCCAGATATTCATCGCATCTGGTAACACTGAAAGTCCACCCTCAAATATTAGGGAAAAGACTGGGCAGACTTAGATTCTATTGTATCTGCATCACTTTCTAGAAACTTACAGTCCATTTAGATTCTTTCTCAGTAATCTCCTCTTTCAACTCTTTATTTTATTCATTCAATCTACTAACTACCTACCCTTTTCCATTCCCTAGCTATTTCAGCGAAGCTCAAGAGATATTTATTTTAATTTATTCTACTGAAACAACTATAGCAGAGAGTTCATTATTACAAGTCTGTAGTCACTTGCAGACAGGATAACCAAGTGGTAGGAGATTTGTGAGCGCCCTCAATACAGACAGACGTTAATATTCATAAGGCGAATGAATCTACAGAGGATGGTATAACTGGTACTTCTAATTTTGCGTTTATTGTCGTGTTTTGGTGATGATTTTTCGCGTTGTTCATTTTCGATGTCGTATATTTCAGACGGTCCTGTTCTTTGAATTTTGTTAAAAGCTATTTGTGTCTGCATCTTTCAAGCTTTTAAGTTTCCTTTATCAGACTTTGAAGTTTTATAGAAACTAATTGTATTGTTTGTCTACTTTAGGTCGGTACCCCTTTGTCTAACTCTTCGAAGAATATAGATTCCATGTTCTGTTCTATCGTAGAAATAAATATAAATTACTGTTCAGAATCAAAGGCATCATGTGCCCTTAGATTTGACAGCATGACACGTTTAATTAGTCTTATATCTTCAAACCTTATCTTTATGTCCTCCATACCACTCGATCTGAAGATCTCCATTTTAAACTCCTTAACTAAAACACGAGGTACATCTGTTGGCTTTTTCCCTTCTTTTTCAGTACCTATATTATCTTCATTTCGCACATTTTACTTAATGCAATTTCGCCTTCGCTGATGTAGCAGCCGCGTGTTGCTAGGGGAATTTGATCCTATATACTTGGAATAAGTACTTTAGGGATTTTTCGGGGAAGGAAATTAGATTTTTTCTTGCTGTTGGGGAAGTGTCACAAGTTTTTGGAATGCCGCCATAATTTGCGTTAAAATTACGGAGGTTGGGGTCTAATTTTACTGTTTGCTTCTTACATATTTACTTATTTACGAAGTTAGGATCATTTAAGAAGAGCCTCGCTTTCTTATGAATCACAACAACTTTCTTATTCAGCGTCTCCGACTTTTCATTATTTATTTCATCTAGTCCTGCAGCATCTGTGCTCTCGCTTGACTGCAGATGCGATGTCCCGTTTTATATTAAAACTCATTTTCCGTGAAGTCTGTTTCTTAATTAAACGTTATTAATATCTTAAAATGACAAGTTTTCAGGCTTCGTCGCTCCTAATTAGCCCGAAGTCTTCCGTACTGTCCTCATAATTCTAACTGTTCCGCTCATTTCGTACGGCGAAACTTTGTGCGGTTTCATCTTTTATATTTTCTTGTTACCAAACTCTTGGAAAGTTTAATTTTTCGAAAATCATAATTTACAAAATTTTTGAGATTTATGTTTAACCATTTGTTAGCAACTGCATTTTAAAACCAGCATACACTGACTGCAGAAAATTCATTATATCATTTCATTCATGTAGTGATCTCAGTTTTTAAATTGTCTGAGTTATCAGAGAAACCAGTATCTAAAACAAATCTTTCTACATCATTTGTATCCAAATCTTCAGAATTAAGATAAGTCAATTCAAGCCACGAAAGGATTTTACAGCTTCACTGGTCAGCCATCTAAGAGCATCCTCCATACTATCTTCATAGATCTCGTCTTACTGTATGTCGCCCACGTTTTTTCTCTATATACTATAACTCTACAGAATAAACGGGACCCAAGTAACGGACTGTGCACCGTTTGAATCCATGAATAGCAAAATTTATTGAATTTAGAGATCTATTTAATGAGCTGCATCTTATTACAATTTGCACCTTAATGTGCTCGCTGGTAGTTTATTTGCATCAAAAGAAACATTGCGAATTCTTTCACTGTTGAGTCGGAATTTATTAGTTCAGGTTTATGTCGAGAGTACCTTGCCGTTGGAGAGAATGAATAAAGAGCCTTTGATTCGACTTACATTAGGCATATAGTATTCTTATTTAGGGTCTTTTTTGGTCTTGTATTCGTAAAAGGAATATCTTGCTTCGGTATGCATAAATATTGTAAAATGATTGGTGAACATGCGATTCTTGTGACGTTATGGAATGAGGTAAATTCTATTTTAAATTTAGACATGGCCATTGTATTCTTAGTCTAAGTATGTAGTCATAAATACAGATAAGTAAAGATACAACAAGCAATACATGGTAACATGATCGTCCCATCAATTACAGCGCTCTATTGTGTTTGCCAGTACATGAAGACGAAGAGCATAAATGTTTGTAACAGCCAAACCTTAAATCCAGAACAAATAAGCATCACATTAACTTAAGAACAAATAGCAATATTTACTCTCAAACTCAATTCGTTGAAAGGAATAACAGTAATAGTCAATTCACCCTGATACTTACGAAGAAAACTTTAGCTAACATGGAGACAAGTTGCCAAAACAACGGCAAAAAATGAGCTCTCAAGCAAAAATAAGCCTTTATCCTCCATTCTGATAATAATCCACGAAAATATACAGCCCAGGAAGCATCAATAACTATTGCTGCCGTCCTAGTGCCACTATCTGAAAATTGGCAGATTATAAGTTTTTGATGCCATCGTATTCAACAAAAAATTCTCTATCGATCTGTCTAAACAAAATTTTTCTACCATCAATAGATTCCGAATAAGTGAAACGCCCCGATTTGCTGTTTAAGTCGTTGAAGTCGTTGATTTAAACTAACAAAGTCCAGTCCGAAACCGGAAACTCGCTTATGATTTTTTTGCTGTTAATGGTTGATTTTGGAGTGACCTAGGGGAAGCAAATTTGCCACCATCGACAACCCAGGATAGACCATCCTGGTGTAGACGCACAAGAAGACCCGAACCCAAATAAATTGGGAATGACACAAGAAGAAGAATGGTTGATTTTTAGGGTTCCGTGCCCAAAGGGTAAAAACGGGACCCTATTACTAAGACTCCACGATCTGGCTGTCTGTCTGTCCGTCTGTCACCAGGCTTTATCTCATGAACCGTGATAGCTAGAAATTTTCACAGATGATGTATATCGTTACTGTTACTACTGTACTGTTGCCGCTATAACAACTCCCATAGCTCCCATACAACAAATGTGATATTTTTGCCGTTTTTTGCGATAATGGTACGGAACCCTTCGTGCGCGAGTCCGACTCGCACTTGGCCAGTTTTTATTATTTCTCGGTTTTTGTTTTTCGTCTATAATTCAAAATATATTTTTGTCAGATAGTGGCACTCTAGTTATAGGACGGCAGATTGGGTATCGGTACTACGTTTTTTACGTTATATCAGTGTCTAATTCCCAGTTGGCTGATAGCCAGCGCTGAGAGACGTTATCATACGTTTTCGTTTAATATATGTAAATAAAATCTGGTGTTACAATGGACCAGCTTGCTGTGGATTTGGGTCAGATGTTGATGTCCTTTCCATGTTTTGGTTTACAATGTTCAGACTTATTTGACGAATGTTGAGTTGTTTTGAGTGCATCTTGTTGGAATATATTGCTTCTTTGTCTAAAAATAGGTTATAACGTTTGTTCAACGTTTATTTCTACTTGCATTTTTACTGCTAGCGCTAACCTCTTCTAAGCTTTGTGTTTATGACATTTTGACCGATCATCTGCCTTTTGCGTTGATGGGTCTTATTTGTTGGTCACCGAATAGCCTTATTTATTGTCTTACTTTTGTGATTCCTTTGTATTTATTCTAGCGACTTTATGTTTCCGAATTTTAACACGTTTGATAAGTCGTTGAAACATATTCTTTAAATGTGCCATATTTTTTTCTACTATTCTGAATCAACTGCGCCGGTATCTATTTTATATACTTTCAGTATCATCATTTATTCCATGAATTCGTGTTGATGTTTATTCTACATTATATTATTAGTTCCAATAAATAACAGATAAATTTAAATTAGATGCATAATAAACAACGTTGGTAAATAGTAATTAGAATTGATTAGAATAAATTGTGTATTATAAATATGGGTTTTTATTGTAATGGTCGGGGTAATACAATAATTAGGCATTAATGGTTATGGTCCTTGTATCTTGATGTATGTTTACCACATTTTTTGTTTTTAAAATATTGCCCCACACTTGGAATTTCTTCCTGAATCGAGGGTACATGACACCCAGATCCAGGACAACAATCTGTATCTGTAGGCCATACAAATATTTGTTCGCAGCGCAGCAGCCGATCGCTCAACCACTACGCCGTGATGCTTATTTGTTATTTATACGTTTTTGCGTTTGAAAGGACATGGCTAAACAACTGCCCTTAGCATGAATAGAAATTTCTAATTAGCTCATAACATTCAAATATTCATTAATGAATTACTACAGTTGTATTATTCTTCTAGAACTTTCGTGAATTAATCAAATAATTAAAAGTTTTTTTCATGGTTTTGTTTGACAAAACGAACATAACATTCCGTTCATATCCTTTGTTTATTTTATTAAGTTGGTGTTATTTATTATGATATTTTATGATTTAAGTTTTATATCTGGCATTTGTTTTTTCCTGACTTTATTTTTGTACGTTTTGACATTATTTTTAATATATGAATCTGGTTTTTATAAGACCCATGGTGCTTTTTTGCAAAAAAAAAAAACGTTTTTTTTACCATTTTATGCTTTCATTTCTAAATATTGTAAAATATATTTGTATGCCTCGCTAGGCAAAACAATAAGTGCAAAAAATATAAAAACAATTTGAACATCCTGTATGCCTACTGTATGTGAAGTGTGAACTCATGTTTGGACAAATAAATTATCTTTAAATGTGATGGTTAAGTAGGATCTTTATCATCATTCTAGCTTGCCTTTATCCTGATTTATTTGGGATCGGCCCAACGTATTTCTCCTGCCATACTTCTATATCTGCTAGTCGTAATCGCAGTAGTCTCTTTTCAACCGATTTCAAAAAGAAGGAGGTTGTATGTTTTGTATGTTTGTTACGCGATTACTCCGCTAATTATGAACCCATTTTGATGAGTCTTTTTTTTGGTGCTTCTCATGTTGTCCTTTTTATTTGACCAAGATCTGACGAGTAGTTTTATAAGTTATCCTGAATAATTTTCATAGTATTATAAGGTACTAAAACTGAAAAGAGATAAATAAAAAAGATTTTAACAAAAAATTAAAAGAAAAACTTTCTTTTCGGAAGTCGGAGCCTAAAACGAAAAAAAAAATGGTACCAAAGACACCGACTGCCGAAAATAAAGTAATTTTTCGCTTTGTAGTGTTTTATTTTCGAAGTCGGTTAATTTTTGTTTTTTCTATAGATGTCGGCTTTCACACAGTCCAACCATCGTTTACGAGGTTTTTCCCTACTCTTGCATTACTCTTTTTAAGTTTTCTTCTTTCGAGAAGCCACAATTTCATAGATTATAACTTCGATCAACATCGATATAAAGACGTCAGATCTCCAACCGTGCTCACCACAAACCACATAAACGCAAATGACCCGAACATCCACCCCATCCTTCCTCATCCCATCACTTACCCATCGAATCAGTTAGCTCAACTTTTCCTTTCAAACTGAAATCTGCATTAACTTCTTAAAAACCTTCCTTCATCGAATAAGGCAAGTTGCACACTGATCCTACGACCAGGGCCGGATTTAAATTTGTGCCGCCCTGGGGCACTGAAGAAAATGCCGCACTATGACTAAATTTGTGCCGCCCTGGGACACTGAAGAAAATGCCGCCGTAAGATTAAATTTTATTTTAATAGTTAAAAATACTTTAAGTATCAAATACATTTATGTTATAGTATAAATGATGCCATATAAACGATAGTGGCGACCTCAATTTTTGTCAACTCTTTTTGGCCAACCTGTACTTGAATTATATTTCTTGAAAGATAAAATGTTTATTTAAAAGAATTAGTTAATTATATAGTATAGAAAATTTTATCTCACTTTCCAAATTTTGCTGCCCTAGAAAATTTGCCGCCCTGGGCACTAGCCCCGACTGCCCCTAGTATAAATCCAGCACTGCCTACGACCCTGGCACGCCACCGCGACTGATTGATAACCTCCGTCCGTGCGTATCTGGCCTAAATGCGCTATCTACCCTCGTGTCAAAGTCAACTTGACACTGATAACGTGGCTGCCGTGTTTACTAGTCAAATGAAGAGGTTAAAGTGTTTTTTTTTTATGCGTGGGCGTATTTTTTGTGGCACCTTTTCAAGTGGGTGCCAAGCTGTCTGTAACTTCGCAAAAGTACCTACTTATTTCGGAAATTGACGGGCTCTTTTTAACCGACTTACCAAAAAGGAATCAATCAATTGTGGACCGATTTTGAATTTGGTGAAGATCTGATAAAGAACTTTGGAGATATACAACAGAACTCTTTAATAAATAACGGCAATTCTCTCGGGATTGCTGCAATCGCATGTCTGTTTATTGTTTATACCATTTCATAATATAACATCACGCCAGTACGCTCTAAAGGGGTACGCAGATGTGTACAGTTCACCTTGGAACACTCACTTCACCGGTTATGTTCAGTTTCATGATATTCGGGTTATCTATTCTGGCATTATAGGTACCTTAATAAACTACTTGCCTATTATGTTGGTACAACTAAACACGACGACAGACGTACGGCGATGCGCCATCGATACATGGTAGACATCCCACCCATACGCACAAAACGTTTTGGGAACACTTTTATTATGCGTACAGCTAAGGAGTGGAATTCCCTGCCGGAGTCTGTGTTTCCCGATAGCTACAATCTAGGGGTCTTTAAGTCAAGAGTGAATAGGTTATTTCTAGGCAAGCGTGTTTCACCGTCGACCACATCATCGCTTACCATCAGGTGAGATTGTGGTCAAGCGCGAGCCTATAGGTTATAAAAAAAAAAAAAAAAAAAACTTATTACAAAAAAAATACTACCGAATTCTAAATAAGAAAACTACAAAGTGAAAAATACACCGACTTTCATAAATAAAGTAATTTTAAACTTTGTAGTTTTCTTATTTGGAAGTCGGTGGTATTTTTTTGTAATAAGTTTTTTTTTGCTGTCTTATAAATCCTGACAATTCATTATCACAGACGAATAAGATTTTTAGCATAGAGGTTCAATGAAACTGCTATTTTAAACTGTTCACACTAGCACAATTAAAAATTCAGCCACGCCGTCTTCACCACGGATTTTATATGATTTTATGTGTTTCAAACTCACTGGGTACATAGCTATTACAATCTACGGTGCATCAAAGCAAACGCTCAAGACGATCGTACTAAAATTTAAAACCGGCCAAGCGCGAGTCGGAGTTGCGCACGAAGGGTTCCGTACCATTATCGCAACAAAACGGCAAAAAATAACGTTTGGTTGTATCGGAGCCCCACTCAAATATGGTTTAATACTGTTTTTTGTTATAGCGGTAACAGAAATACATCATCTGTGAAAATTTCAACTGTCTAGCTATCACACGTGATAGACAGATAGATGGACAGTGTAATCTTAGTAATAGAGTTCCGTTCTTACCCTTTGGGTACGGAACCCTAAAAACCAAGACCATCTTAGTTAAATTTTAACTATATTAATACCATAATTGGAAGTGATTTTACGAAAAAACGTGTTACAAAGCACAAACATTTTAACAAATTGACGCCATTCGGTGGCTATCTGTAAACAGGCCACTTACTTAGAGTGGCTCTTCAGAAAAAACTGGGCCCCTATCAATTCAGTAGGCGAACGAAACTAGATGTTGTTATAACTAGAATATACGTGCAATGCTTGAGATATATTTATTTACATAGATAAAAGTATATACAGTGTATAACAAGGCTACTAAACATATACACTTAAAACAAAAACCACTCACTAAATAAACCTAAAATATACTAAATTAATGTGGAATTATATATTTATATCCAAACTATAAGCTAGTTTTCGAACCCCCGACTTCGCTCACGTAACGGGATTTTTTGTCATCCCAAGGGGACACACTACCGAGATAAAAACTATGCTATGTAAGGACATAGCATAGTTTTTATCTCTCATATTTCATCCCAATCGGTTCAGCCGTGTAGTCGTAAAATAGTAACAAACAGAGCTACTTTCGCTTCTTATTTCTTCTTAGTAATATTAAAAAGTTGGTGACGTGTTGAAAAAGTTTGTGATCTGGATGAAATTTGGTACTGAGATGGATTAGGTATAGTCTGGAATAGCACTTATGATACTTTTTATCCTGGGAATTATGTTCCCTCGGTATAATTTTCGACTTTCACGCGGGCGGAGCCGCGGTTAGAAGCTAGTTCATAATATTAGTATGGATGACTCTTCATCATCCCAGACTTTTCCTAAGTTAGAGTCGTCTTCCAGTATACCAGGATGCAGCTGTTCCAGTGTTTACATGGAGCGACTGCTTATCTGATCTCCACTGACCAGTTACTAAATAACACGACAATTGATTGACATAATTATGGAAATAGTTATCATGTGTAGGTATAGTTTGTCTAAGATAAAGTAAATTAGTTTAAGCAGACTTATCAGTCAAAATGTTTGGTTCTGTTGCTAGGGTCAAATATCTACTATTTGTCTATAGTAACAAAGACAGTTATCTCGTTAGGTTTGTGGCATATTTTCCTTAAAAAGAAAGGAAAATATTCGGCAGTTCGTAGTCGATTGCAGACAGCAGCAGACGACGTGTCGCAGCGACACTACTGGTTTCTATATATTTGTATGAAATACCTTCCGAAGCAAGCGACACGTCGCCCAACTATACGTCGCACGATCGCAGACGACGTGTCGCCCGACCGCAGATCAGTAGTGACCAGAGGCCTTAGTGCGAGTTATTACTCACGGTCAATCGCGTTAACGTAAACGTCAATTTGTATGGAAACTGGATAAGCGCCGTCTGGGGAAGGTAAGGAGAAACCTCTTTTTTTGTATACATTTTGACATAAGAGATCGTTTACGTAACACGAGTGAGCGTGAGTCACGCGTGAGTAAAAACTCGCACTAAGGCCACAGGCCTTAGTGCGAGTTTTTACTCACGCTCAATCGCGTTGACGTGAACGTCAATTTGTATTGAAACTGGATAAGCGTCGTCTGGTGACGGTAAGGAGAAACCTCTTTTTTGTATATATACGTTAACGCGATTGAGCGTGAATAAAAACTCGCACTAAAGCCTCAGTAGTGAGTGAGTGTAGTCAGACATCTTGTCTCACGGAACATTCAGAACCAATAGGAATACGGCGCTGGCGACTGCAGTCGGGTTCGGAATCATGACTGCAGCGACATGACGCCACGACTTTTCGCTGCGACATGACACTGCGACACGTCGTCAGCTGCTGCTGTCTGCAGTCGGCTACGAACTCGTACCTTAACTTTTGGATCTCCCTTTGAAGATGAACCAACGACTAAACTTCATCAACTTACATTCAGAGTTACGTTAAGTTTAGTCAGCAATCAGCAGTTCATTGACCTCTTCCAATGCCAGAACAACAACATACAAATGCCAAATTTAAAGTCATGAAAATTCTGAAATGAGAAGCACGATAAAAATCACCACAAAATCTTCACGTCCGCGTCTCGTAGCTTTTATTTTGCAAATTAACATACTCGGAGCGAAATGAAATTAAGTGGCCCGTAAGATGAGATCTTTCAATTCGCTGAATAATAAATATCGTTTATTACCATAGTATTTACTTACAAATACACAGTTCGCTTTAGTCGATTTACATACGGTCCCCTCTGGTTCCCGTTTGCTTTTCCTGTCCAATCTTTGTTTGAGCCTTTTTTCAGCAATTACTCTTTAGGTGGGATGATTCCCTGGTACGGCGTAAGTCAGGCGATGTTAACGGATTTATTTTTATAACGTTTTCATACTTCTTTTTAACCGACTTAAAAAAAAGGAGGAGGTTCTCAATTCGTCGGAATCTTTTTTTTATGTATGTTCCCCGATTACTCAAAGACGGCTGGACCGATTTGGATCATTCTTCTTTTGTTTGAAAGGGTATACTTCCTAGTTGGTTCCCATAGTCATCAGGTCAGGATCTGATAATGGTATCTTGGAGAAATCGACAGAACTCCTCAAATATTATAGGCATACATATAGCGATTTTGCCATTTTCATCTACATTTGCACTCAAAAAGTATCTATCATTTAGTGAAGTGGAACTGGTGAAGAAGACCACAGATGGCTAATGGAACTCCTTAATGATAAGTTTGTCACATGTCTACGATAACTCGAATATTTAAATGACTTTGATGAAGCATAGCACTAAATAAATAGTACTGATGAAAATGGTACCATTGAACTGATCTGATGGTGAAGCCGGCAGGCAGGCACTGGAACTCCGAAATAAAATACTGTATCCTATTCGTGTTTGGGCTTATTGGAATCGTCGTGAGATTTACTTTGAATATATATGATTTTTATGGCAATTCGAGGTACCTACCAAGACTAAAAATAGATAAATAAAAACTTTTTAACAAAAAATCAAACTGACTTCCAAAACAAAACACTATAAAGCTAAAAATAACTTTCTTTTCCTAAGTCGGTGTCGAAACACGCAAAAAAAAAGTTACCAAAGTCACCGACTTCGGAAAAGAAAGTTATTTTTAGCTTTATAGTGTTTTGTTTTGGAAGTCGGTTTGATTTTTTGTTAAAAAGTTTTTATCTTATGTCTGCATGAAATAGATTTTTCTATCTATTTTTCCATCTTACATTTTCAATATATTTCGTACACTACTACATTACACAGTCTCAAGACGAAAGTCTATGACCAGTGTGTGTTGCCAGTGATGACATATGGCTCTGAGACGTGGTCGCTTACAATGGGCCTCATCAGAAAGCTTACAGTCACTCAAAGGGCAATGGAGAGGACAATGCTCTGAGTTTCCTTGCGTGATCGAATCAGAAATGCAGAGATCGGCAAGAGAACCAGGGTTACCGACATAGCCCGAAGAATTGCCAAACTGAAGTGGCAGTGGGCAGGGCACACTGCTCGCAGAACGGATGGCCGATGGAAGGTCTCCCACCAGGTGGACCGATGATCTGGTGAAGGTTGCGGGGATCTTCCGGTTGCGAGACGCACGGAGGAGGTCTATGTCCAGCAGTGGACGTATTTCGGCTGATTTGATGGTGATGTTATTTTATTCAATAGTAGGTACAAATTTTGTCTAAAGAATTAAAATGGCGGTTGCACATATTTTCCATACAAAACCTGTCAAACCACGAATTTTATTCTCCGTATATAAACTGATTGTTTAATTGTCAGATGGGATTGAAAACCGGCCTTTAAACTAATAATAAACACTTAATATTCAAAGCTCAATTCAATCTACAGCAATGGTCTTTATTAAGGTTATTCACATATTTTCACTATGGTAAACAAATCAAAGATTGGACATCAAAACTAAGGCTTACAAACGCAGTGTACATAGCTTTTCTACTAGCTATATATAAGCCTTATAAAGTCTACAGTATCGTGTTGTAACCCGCTTTAACACCTCTGTAGCGCTTAATAGATTGGCTCTAATTTCCTCTTATAGGATCAAACTTAGTGCGAGGGACGCCGGAGGCTATCAAGACTTTCAATTTTAGTGATATTGTGCGGTGTTGCCACTAGCGTCCATTAATAGATTATTGAGAGGCTATTTTGATGAATTTCTTTCATATACCTGGACTGACTTTTGTCCGCAACTTCGTCTGCGTAGCATTCAATTTTAAAACGCAAAAAATATTGTAGGTGTTAGGGCCGCCTTAATAGATAAATAATTGGTCCACAATACAAAGTTTCACACCCCTTTCCATCCCTTTATGGATTATTTACGGAATAAAAACTTCTATGTCCTTCCCAGGGTCTCAAAGTATCTCCATACCAAATTTAATATAAATCGTTTTAAGCGTGAAATGGTAACAGACAGACAGACAGAGTTAATTTCACATTTATAATATTACTAGCTTCTGCCAGCGTCTTCGCCTGCGTGAATTTCGAAAATTATCCCGAGGGTACATATTCCCGGGATAAAAAGAATCATATGTGCTATTCCTGACTATAATCTATCCCTGTGCCAAATTTCATACAGATCCGTTCAGTAGTTTTTGACTTTTTTAGTTTTTTGAATGAGTAACAAACATACAAACACATACTAACTTTCGCCTTTATTATAGTGACAGATTATATTAGTGTGATTAGTATAAGAGCAGTGGTGGCCCAGTGGTATCGGCCGCGACTTACAAGTTGCAGGTCGTGGGTTCGAGCCCAGGCAGGCTTCTTTACTTTGTGTAAATTATTTCTTCACCACTGCGGTGAAGAAATAATTATTGCTTGCAAAACGGTGAAGGAAAACATCGTGAGGAAACTGGCATGTCCAAGAACCAAAAATTCGAAGAAATGTGACATCCACCAACCCGCACTGGGCCCGCGTGGTGGATTACGGCCCATTCCCTCTCATAGAAAGGAGGCCTGTGTCCCAGCAGTGGGAACATTAATAGGCTGATGATGTGATGATGTGATTAGTATAGATAGTAAGGATGGGTAGAAAAGGCTATCAGAGTTTGTTTGAGGGAATATTTCTTCTCGTTACTGCTGCCTTTTGGGCTCGTCACTAGTGATGATAAAAGGTATACCTATCAACTAAAGTGGTCTGCTAATATTGATCTGGTTTGAAGTAGAATTGTGTGTTGTTTTCAATTTTTTTCGGTTAAAACTACAATAAATAAAATAAGCTAAGACGAATTCTTCTCTTAATAATCTCTCAGTAATACTTCCCTACTTGGCTACTGTTATGCAACTCCTTCCAAAATCCAATAGTGAACAAGGTCCCAATAAATAAATTTTACATAGATCGTTAGAACTTTTATTATCCCAAAAAATAAAACGCTTAGGCCATGCTTTCTTCTTAGTTCTATCTGTAGCTAGTGCTGCTATCGCATTTTGTGTTTTTCGGATGCTTAAGCTTAGGACATCCAAAACTTCTTTATTTATCGGTTTCTCTTTTTCAAATCTTGAAATCTTTAGCAAGCGTATCTACCTCCACCGTACATTCCGAATCACCCTTCACTTGCACCATGGTATTAAATGAGGGTTCCTTAGATTTATGCGCCCCGTAACCCTGCAGATGTCGGAGGGACCTGGGAGGCTGGGACTTAACGCTAACTGTTATGGCTGCTCATTTTCTACTTCACTTCCTAACGGTCTGAGCCCGAACACCTTCCTAGCCCATTTGTTTGACTTTCGACTTTTAATACTGAGCATACGTACAGTCAGGGAATGTTAATACTTGTCACCTTATGGTTGAATGTTGCTTGCACTTCGTAAAGTTAAAAGCACTATTGTCAAAGTTTTGTTCTAGTCGTGTTTTTCCTTACATTTATATTTTACGATAGTCGTTTTTACTGGTAGCTTGTCATTTTGTCTTGAGTTCTTGGTCGAGTCTCGTACAGACCAGAGAAGTAAGAGAGGAGACTTATACTCAGCAGACGGGGGAAGCAATGACGGTGAAGATGTTGATTGTACAAAATAAAATAAAACATATTGAAATTCCAAAAACCAGTCTAACGAATTATCAGATAATTGGAAAAGGATATGGGAGCTTCCTATGATGTCGGAAATTTGAGACGTGAACGTTATTTTTTGTTATGTGCGGGGAAATTGTTGAGAGATGCTTCACAGTCTTCATATAATGCTTCTAATATTATATTTTATTGCCTACTTGAGTGGAGAAATAAAAGTTGTTGCGACCCGGAGATTGAGCAATATGATTGTATAGTCTTTCACTTATTTCTCGTAAATCTTACCATCGTCCTATCATACTCACAGGGGGAGAGAGTACACTTATACACGCATTTGTAGATAATATCTCCCGCGTCATATCTTACGTATCATATCGTGAGTTCGAACCCAGGCAGGCAGGTTACTGTAAAATATTTCATCACCACAGCTCTTAAAACGGTGAAGGAAAACATCGTGAGGAAATCGGCATGTCCTAGACCAAAAATTCGAAGACATGTGACATCCACCAACCCGCACTGGGCTCGTGTGGTGTATTAAGGCCTATTTATTACCTCTCTCACAGAGTGGATGCCTTCTCCCGCGTCGATGGCTAGCCTACGCTGATATTGGCCGCCGCCCGTTCAGGAATACTGTGAAATCTTGGATAACTGTCTCCAGACACCTGTTTCCTCCTCTAAAAAAGAAGAACCCTTTTCTACAATAGGACTTAAACAGACTGGTTTGGTGGCTCAATGCCGTTGTTGACTTTATAAGTATCAGATTTATGGATAGCATCATCTTTCATGAGCACAAAACCACCTGTGAATACGTGAATTTCTGCTAGTATCACATCGTTACAAGCCTAATTCAGCTATTAGATATAAAATCTATACTTATGTTATAAAGTGGTTAAATTTGCGAGGTTGTAGGGGGTACTCTCTGGATATACAGAACCGATTTTGAAAATTCTTTCACCAGTAGAAAGCTACATTATTCCTGAGTGACATAGGCTATTTTTTAACCCCCGCCGAAAAAAGGGGGGTGTTATAAGTTTCACGTGTTTCATCTGTGTTTCTGTGTGTCTGTGTGTCTGTCTGTGGCATCATAGCGTCCAAACGGGTGAACCGATTTTGATTTAGTATTTTTTGTTTAAAAGGTGACTTAATCGAGAGTGTTCTTAGCTATGTTTGAATAAAATCAGTTCAGCCGTTCAAAAGTTATGGGCGTTTTACTGTTTGAATCGGGGTGTTTTCGCAAGATATCGTGTCATAATTACGTGTTCAATAGATTGCCGGTCGAAACGTATCTACTATGTACTAGTTAAATTATGTAGCATGAAATAAAAATGTGTCGGGGGTTTTTTAAATTTTGAAATTTTACTTGTTTAATCCCGAAAACGGATCCTATGAACAGCTAGTTTATGATATAAAATAGTTTCTTTAAGATGTTTAAAGGAAATCGAACCATCTTGTGATTTCGTTACTTTTGGACTATAGGAGATTGTAAGATATACATTTTAAGAGGGCTGTAGCTCTATGTGAATTATCACCATGTATAGCTTATGTATACATACGAGTAATTCTACAATAACTTGAGATTAATTAGGAGGAGATTAATGTAATGACTGTGCCCTCTCAGTATATTTATGAAAATCTTTTATATGCTCATAAAAATATAAAATTGTTTAAAAAATACAGTGATATCCATAACATAAATACTAGGAACAAACACAAATTTGTAGTACCTACAACAAGGCTCAAGAAGATAGGTGGCTCGTTTAGATGTCAATGTGTACGCTTTTATAATAAGCTTCCAAGCCACGTACAAGATCTAAGTCTTAATAAATTCAAATCATTCATTAAACGTAAGTTGTGTCAGAAAGCGTTTTACACTATTAAAGATTACGTTGAGGACAAAAAGGCTTGGGATTGAGCTGCTCCAATTAATTTTGTTTTTTTTAATATTTTGCACCGTGAATTTTGTTTTTAATTTTGATATTTTTTTTGTTTTCTTGCAATGACAAGAATATTTACTTTTTAAAGTATTATATTATTTTATTTTTATTATTGTGAATGTGAAGACTATGTGGATTTTTGTTTTTTATTATAACTTAGTTAGTTTTTACTCATGGTCTGGCAGTTTGAGTAGTTTATGCGGCCTACCCGAATGTCCTTTCTTTGGTATTGTTCGTCGAATCGTTGAGCTCCGTAAATTCTGAGTTGAGCTGCTCGGTTATTGACAAATGCGTGCACTGACTGGACAGGTCCACTCAATCTGGCTGGTTCTTTCCTCAAAAGACCATTTCAGACATCTGTCTACATGGTCTTCACATGATATAACCAAGATTTTGTCAGGACTTAAAAGAGACTGTGACCTCTGAGTTTGTTTCGGCCTTTCTTCTCAGAGTAGTCAGTTAGGAAACGCCGACCTCATCTAGTTTTAAAAAATATGATCGACGTGTAAAAGTGTTTGTACAAACCAACTTACAGAAATAAAATCATTTATCATTTATCATTTAAATCTATTATTTTTAAAACGGAAATATTAATCTATTTATTCCTTGGTGAAAAAGGATTACCTAGTCAGAGAGGTTAACAACGGGGTTGGTTTCCCATGGAGCCAAGTAATTATGGAGGCTCTAATGGTCCCCTTCAAACCACCCCAAAGCTGTTACTGCAGGATTATCAGGCTCCATCTTTTCGGGCTCAAAAACATTATAAATTCAGCTCCAACCTGCGCTTAACTATAAACAATGGGAAGAAAAGAAAACAAGAAAAGTTATTCCGCGCTCCGTCTTCGTGTAAACAAAATGGTTTGCATACAAGGCAGTAGGTGGAGCCACTAGCGCGGGTGGAAAAGTCGCGGGGTAATATTATGCGTGATTTATGTGAATTTGTTGCTTGTAAATATGGTCCGTGATTTGTTATTATTTTAGCCGAGATTGTTATCTTTTATTATGTTGTATAGTTAGTAAAAGATGGCTGAATGTTTTTATGTATGATGGAAAAACTAGGTAATTAAGGACGATTTTTAAATGTGTTTATTTTCTGTTAAAATTACTTACATAATTAAAAATATCAACAAAAAAATGTTGTCAATGTCAGCATAAATTGATACGAAATTATTAATAAAATTAAAGTATCAAATCATATTGTAAATGTGTCTGGATTTTATGTGTTCCCTGTGTTACCTGCTTGTTAGTTAATTAACTGTAAAATCATAATTAACAAGCTTTGTGACTTCATTATTTAAATTATTTAAGAAGAACAGCTTCATATTTTTTTTTTTTTTGTACACCTACCACTGTTGTGTCTTTTTGAACCCAAAGGTTGACTGGTAGAGAATGTCTTGCTGCATTAAGTCCGCCTATGTATCACCATTGTACATGAAGTTTAAATAAATAAATAAAAATAAATAAACAGCTATTTCAGAGAATTATTTTAGAAAAAATGCCCTTATACGTAATTCGAAAAAAAAAAACGTAGAGAGATTTTACGATTGACATACATTATACATTCATGAAAACCATTTGTTCACAGCTGGTGAGTTAGAACTAAAGTTCGCTGCAGCGCTAAACATTATAAAAGTTGTCTAATCAAACTATTAAAACATGCAGCGCTAGATCGCTTAGAGTAGTTTAATTTTAAAGTAAGGTTTACGGATTGCAGTACAGTTCAGTCGAACAGTGTGAGTGTTCGGATCGCCAAATCTAGTGCGTAGTACATAATTATTTATCGATGGCTTTTACAAAAAACCGGCCAAGTGCGAGTCGGACTCGCACACGAAGGGTTCCGTACCGTTATTGCAAAAAACGGCAAAAATTGTGAAATTTATGGGAGCCCCACTTAAATATTGATTTTATTCTGTTTTTAGTTTTTGTTGTTATAGCGGCAACAGAAATACATCATCTGAGAAAATTTCAACTGTCTAGCTATCACGGTTCATGAGATACAGCCTGGTGACAGATAGACAGACAGATGGACAGACAGTGGAGTCTTAGTAATAGGGTCCCGTTTTATTACCCTTTGTGTACGAAATCCTAATAAAACATTGCAATTTAATCAAATCGAACACTTTCAAAATCACAACAAATAACGTCATCAGTCTTGTTGTCCTTTATACTCTATGGTCGTTACGTGTAGTCTTTTATCAGATTCCAAACAAACCCAAGGGAAAAAAGCCTTGGCTTTAACGGTGAAAACAGGATCTTTCCATTCGCTGTCGGATTATTGGATCCCTCTTAGGATTTTCTTACCAGCCAGACATGTAATGAGTTTGTAAAAGTGTTGTGTGAAAACACAAATCAGAAAGGATTTCCATTTTCAAAAGAGGAATTTTAATTCGGATGTTTTTATAAAATACAAAACTTCACGCCTGTATTTCCCGATGGATTAGGCAGAAGCACATCCACGTTTTTTTTTTTCGCAATTTTTTTATTTTATTTTTTTTATGTTCTCTTCGTTTATTTATGTTTAAGGCCCATGTAATAGGACGATCCTATTGCCATCAAGGTTGTCTGGCTGTCTCCGGGCGATGTGACCAAAGTAACTTAAGACTCGTTGGTAGCAGATCGTGGAGAGTCTGGTTTTGATGTTCAACTGGTCGAGAATGGACTTATTCGTGCGCTGGAAAAACTGGTAGTATCGGGAAAGGTGAATGAAAAAAGACCACGCGGACGTTCTCCTACTCGCTGGTCTGATCAGACCAGGGCCATAACGGGACTCACGGTGACCACTGCCATGAGAAGAGCCGAAAACAGGTTGGCTTGGAAGCAGCTCGTCGTTGACTCCGTCAAAGCTTTTCAAGACGGGCACGACCTTCAGAAATGAAGACAACGAATAAGAAGAAGAGATTGCCATCAACTGCGCACAACGCCAGCCTCCGGGCTGCTATTCAGAAAAACTAATTGAAAAACCCAATATAACTTTGCCCAGGCCGAGAATCTTACCCAAGACCTCATGCTCAGTAGTAGCGTTTGTGACCACTGGGCCAACAAGGTTCATGTTTTTACACATTAAATAAAGTAATAATCACACTTCACACTTATAATATTATAAAGGTATGTTTGTTGCTTCTTAACGCTCAAATGGCTGGACGGATCTGGATGAGATTTGGCACAGAGACAGAGTATAGTCAGGAATAGCACATATGGTACTTTTTATCCCGGGAATATGTGCCCTTGGGATAATTTTCGACATCACGCGGGCTAAGCCGCTAGCATAAGTTGGTTATTATATGATTTGCAGTAAAGAGCTGTTCTTGCAAATTCGAATTTTTTTAAACAAACAAGTTTATTAATTGTAAAGGCTTTTATTTTACTTTCTCTGAAAATATTTTTAAGGGAAGGGAAGGGGTAAAACGATTCGTTAAAATCATTTTAAAATACTAAACTATGTAGATAACTGCCAGCATTTTCGCCTGTGTTTAAAGATTGAAATTATTCCGGTATTTCCAGGTACCAGACAATAAACATCCAGACTTTCACATTCTTAATATTAGTAGGAAGGATAGTAGGATTATTGTATCAGATCACACTCAGGTCGAATAGGTCGCGAGTTTAAACCTAGGCAGACACCAATTATTTTCATCACCACTGTTCTTAAAATGGTGAGGGAAAGCATCGTGAATAAACCGGCATTAAATAGAAACAAAAACAAGACATGGCCCGCGTGATAATTCACCAAAGCCCACACCCTCTCATAGAAAGAAGGCGCGTGTCCCAACTGTGGGAACATTAAAGGCTAATTTCACTATTATAATTAATAAACCATGAGAGCACAGAGCATCATAAAAAGAGATGTGCCACAAAGCTTTCTATCAAACTTGCAGATAAGATTAATTAATATATTCAAGCGCGCACGTGTTAAAAGCGAGCATATACGAGCATTATGCTGAGCGTATACCTACGAGCAAACCCGAGCATTAATCATGCATCTCGGTCGGTAACACCTGATACTTCGTTACTCTGTGTTACCCGCATTTTTTATGAAAATACGAGTTTTTTTTTTATTTACGTTCCGTCTTTTGTATGGCCGCTGTAAAGATGTTTACGCGTTCGTAGGGTTGGCAAATATGGAAAGGAGACGGTGTATTTTGTAAAGAAATATTCGTGAATTTAGACTTGCTAAAATGTTTGAGTTTTGTAAACTGGTATAAATAAACGTTGTTGTCGAAGATAAGATTGTTTTTTGGAAACTCATGTCATCTTTATTTCTAAATCGATGAATTGATTTTAAAGCCTTGTCACGGGGTCCCAGCGTGACAAAGATTATTTTTATCAAATAAATATCACTAGATGGCGCGTTTGTTATTGAATTGTGTGTAAAATTAACGTTTTCTAGAATTGATCATAAAAATTGTATGGTATTTTTTAATCAACTCTCCTAAGCACAAAATTATGGAAAATTGGGCTATTTATTAACATTTCAAAGATTATTTGAACAGATTAGTTCAAATTGATTCCAAGAGATGGCGCGGTTTTAAATTTCTGAGGCATACAAAAGTATTTTTGTGCTCTATGACACACCACATTTTGGTACAATGAAACTGTATAAATGCGCATAAACACTATAAAACAAATCGTAACTGTATGTAAAGAAAAAAATAGTCACGAACCGAGAAGACCCTTTTACTTACAAGTCGCTTCTAACACCATCTAAAGCCGTGAAACGGAACCGAACGCGACGCGAAGTACTCATAAAAATAATCATCTTAATCAGACGAAAAACCCTAGTTACGTCGGCACGGTTTCTTTGTATGGGATGAGGCATCTGTATGCTAGTATTATATGTTCTGTGGTCATGTCTAATTAGATACAGATGGTTAAATTTACTGCTAGCCTACATCATCCCACTGCAGGGCAAAGGGCTCCGGGCGTCACCATTGTGAGGATCGCCCGGAGGACACGGTAGAACATACGGTGCAGGTCTGCCCCGCTTGGGCGGAGCAACGCCGTGTCCTCGTAGAGGCGATCGGTGGTGGCGACCAGTAATGCTCGCGAAGGAGGAGGCAGAACGCGTGAGGGAGACGCAACGGAGACGCCCTAACGCCCCAAGCCACCGCAGGAGACGCCCCGGGCCGCAAGGCGATTCCCGGCCACCGTAGTCGCGGGTTTGCGGACGGTGAGTAATGGGAAGCTCGCCGTCCGATGAGGATCAGGCCCGAGTCGACGGTGCGTAGTGTTCTACGCCGCTTCACCCAGAGCAGGAGAAGTCATTGGATGATTTCCCACCGATTTTTTTTTATTGATTTTTACATAGGTACAGGGAACAAACGACTGTTACTGTTACAACACCATATACAACGGAGTCTGCTGCGACGTCCTCTGACTGTGTCTTTTAGATAGACCATTACTCAATTCTAGATTAATTATGTTCGTCGTAGCAACCCTAAAAAATTCTTTATGGTTTGCGTTCTCTCTTAGTTATGGGTTACGTTTACGTTCCGTCGTTTATTTAAGTCGCGCTTATGTTGCTTTCTTTAAGGTTTTATTGCGGTTTGAATACGAATAAAAAATACAAAGAATGCTAATGAAAAGTGAGGCATGTATTTTGAAGGTTATCTATGGGAAATCTTGTGTGTATGTTTGTTCCTCAATCACGCTTAAACGTCTGACAGATCTGGATGTAATTGGCACAGAGATAGAATATAGTCTGGTATAGCACATATGCTACTTTTCATCCCGGTATAATGTTTCCTTTGGGATAAGATGCCAGTTAATCTTTCGGCTGAAGATGAAAAAAAATCAAACCGACTTCCAGAACAGAAAACTACAAATGTAAAATAAATTTCTTTTCCGAAATCAGTGTCTATTTTACCCATTGTTTTCCGTTTTTCGACACCGACTTCGGCAAAGAAATTTATTTTTGCATTTGTAGTTTTTTGTTCTGGAAGTCGGTTTGATTTTTTGTTAAAAAGTTTTTTATTTTTCTCTTTTTAGTTTTGGTAGGTGGGTCGTTCTTCTTTTTAACCTACAATTTGATAAGACATTAGCTCACTTTCGAAAAAAAAAAATATAAAGCTTCCTCGTCAGTATGTATGTATATTCTGATAGCAGAATTTCTATTCTATCGGAAAACGTTGTTGGCCGAGAAGTTTACAGATTTTTGTACGATTTTCAAGACCTGAAAGATGGATTCGACCAAAAAAATTAGTTCCGTCACGAAATCTTTTATTTTATTCTATCGAATACTATTCGTCAAATAACTCGTACTTTTGTAATACATTAATTAAGTAAAGGACCTTTTATAAAACATATTAAAATAATACATTTGTATTCATAAAATATGTTTTACTCATGATCTTATACCACTCTGTCACATTTTCTGCTATTATAAAGTATATTTTTGCTATAAATCAATTTTAACTATCATTTATAAATTAATACAAATATCACAGACGGCAATATCATAAACTATTATAAATATAAATTTTCCAATGTTGCAATAGTCATAACAAAATATATAAACCACCAAAACAATTTTCCTACCAGGAGACAACATCGTGACAGAGTAGTAACTTATGTGACAGAGTTGTTATTCTAGGGGATACCAGGCTGCGTTTTGGAATACAACAGGTTTATTTTTCTTGAATCATTTATTTTGTTATAAATCTTTATCAGTCTTCAACATTGTCATGAGATCGCACTTAGATATTTAATTAAATCCTTTAGAATAAGAGTTTCGTATTTTAGTAAATTAAATGACTACTCACTAGTCTTATGTAAATAAAAAACTGTAGTGTAACTTGATAACAATTTAAAAGTCCCAAAAATATAAAATAAAATAATCATCATTAACATTAGTACAATCTAGCAAAACAATATTCCAATTTCGAAGCCACTGACAGAAAGTCTTATTTTTCGAAAACTGACAGTGGCTCTTCGAACTGAAAATATTGTCTCTTTCCCTTTTTAATAACATTCGGAGCCGGTAATACTTTAATCAAATCATCAAAAGGAACATCCGATACGTCATTCTCCACCAACTTAAACAGTCTTCCACTATCATCGACTGTTTTTAGGAACATTACCAAGACATCGCCTTCTTCATCGACGGTACTTTTTGTTACTCCAGCGTAAGTGTGTTGGATTTTCCTTTCGCTTCGTACTTTAACCAATACATGTACTCCATCTTTTATATTCATTGGATGACCGTCTTTAGGCTGGAGTGTTAGGTAAGAAGTACCGCAAGCGGCAGTTTGATCAGTTGGATATTTCGTATTAAGCGTGGCCAAAGGCTGATCTTTATCGGATGATTCATCTGGGCTATACAGTCTCGTGAAAAAAATTCGGGGCATCCCAATTGTGTTTCTAATATCAGCGAGCGTGAAATACTCAACATCATGAATTATATCGTCTTCTTTCAACAGTACTCGTCCATAGTATTTTTTTGTTGTTGGGTTTCAGGTAGAGGCCGATAAGTTTAAGGAACGTGGCAAGAACAGAATTGTTCACAAAAACAACTTAATGGTTTAAGCTTCCACGAGTTTCCGTGAACATTTGGTGGACTTGCATTGTTCCTTTCAGGGGCACAATGTTAGTTAGAATCGTTGCTGCTTCCTTTTATAAGTCTTCGTCTGTCACCATGAACATTGGCATCTTGAAGCGTGGAGAAGAATTGGAACACATCGGCAATATCGTTTCCTCTAGTTATCATCAGCTTGGCGTTTCATTGTCCCTCAACACCATTAGCAGCATTAGCTTGTCCATGCCCTGATACGAACGCTGCACTTCTTTGTATTCTGACTATTGCTTTCATCTTTGTTCAATAGAGATTGGGAGTTTAATAGTACCTCTTCGAGCATTGTGTTCTTCTACCTTCTTTTTTCATTTCCGCAATAATCGCTTTTTGATTCGATGTTCTCACATGCTCATGGCAGCCAATAGCTTCTTTCGAGCATGGTGTCTTTCTAAATCCTTGCGCTTTATTTTAGCTACCTTCTCTGGGTAATTTTTCGTTTCTGCTGACAACGCCGCTGTCTTTCTGCTGATGTTAATGTCTTCTTTTTCGCCATGATGGTATCTGGAAATTGGAAATAAGTAAAAGTACCTAAACATACGAGAAGATAGAAAAATATTTGTAACACTTTCAGTAGGAATAATTGCCATAATAACTAGTGTATCTATTTCAGTATTTGTCAGATTCAGCATAAATAGAACATGAATAACGTTTATTTTACCCCTCCGTCACGTATTTTACCACTCCGTCACAATAAATATGTGACGTAGTTGTCATGTGACGGAGGGGTAAAACTTTGTTGCAAAGTCGATAACATTTAAAAGTTAACATAGAATATATAATTTACACGTAGGCAATAAAATATTTCTTATAACGTAAGAGTAGACAACGAAAAGTAACAATAATAATTATATTTTGAATCAATTACTTACGTGACGAAGCGGTAACCAAATAAACACACGGACCTCCTATCACAGTTTTCGGGCGACTGACGCTCTGTGTCTTGATCGCTGAGGGGAAATCGTACCAAGGGAGTAAGGGGGTCTAAACCTCCAGTCGCAGGCCACAAAGACGAACGGCACAAGGGCGTTTTTCGAAGGTCAAACCACGTGACAGAATTTACAAAATAAAACATCACGTAGTAGGAGACAATTATTTGAGATTTTTTGAATATTTTATTAAAAGTTATAAAAAATAATGTTTGCTATAACATGATAGGTAATATATTTAGGAGTTATAAGATATTTTTACGTTTTGGGTCGTCATATAATTTTTTCGTAATATTATAGATAATACGCAAGCCGAGGTAGCGAGAGACACTGAGATTTTGTATGAAATACACTTCTGTCACGCGGATTTACAACTCTGTAACGTACTTTTTACAATGAAATTATTCAATACATATGTTATTTAATCATGCACAGCCATTATGTTTATATTACAATGCATGTTGAAATACAATTAAGAAAAAATTATGGTAATTTCCTTGTTTTTTTTTTCACTGACTGGTGGAGACACCTTTTTGTAGGTTAAAAAGAAGAACGACCCAGGTACCTCCAATTAACACGATTATCATTTATGGCCAAAGTACATCTCATGGCGATATCAATAAGCCCAAACACGACTGGGATACATTGATTTATTTTAGAGTTCCAGTGCCCACCTTCCGGCTTCATCATCAGATCAGTTCGATGGTGCCATTTTCATCAGTACCATTTATTTATAAGTATTTGCTTCATTATAGTCGGTTAACTATTCGAGATATCTTATGCCCGTGACATACTAGGAGCTACATTTAGGAGTTCTAGTGGCCATCTGTGGCTTTCTTCATCAGTTTCACTCCACCAAATGATACTTTCTGAGTACAAATGATTGCATTGTTGATGAAAATACCAAAATCGCTATATGTTTGCCTATAATATTTGAGGAGCTCCCTCGATTTCTCTAGGATTCCATCAGATCCTGACCTGATGAACCCTATCAAACAAAAGAAGAATTTTTGAAATCGGTCCAGGCGTCTTGGAGCAATCGGGGAACAAACATAAAAAAAAGATGCCGACGAATTGAGAACCTCCTTCTTTTTTTGAAGTCGGTTAAAAAGATCGAAAGAGGTCAACTGTTAGGCATTGATCTCATCCCCAAGCGTTCGCCATATTGACCGGTGTTGCGCTGGTGCCAGTGCATTGGTTTGGTTAGACCCACGCTGTCAAAAATGTTCTCATTAAATCTATAGATATTATTGATTAGTCACTAAAAAGTATTTACTCATAAAAAAACAGCAGCCATTTTTATTCCATTATCTTCTCCATAAACCTAAAACAATATTAAATGATTTAGTTACGCAACAACGTTGTTGTGTCATGGTTTTCCTTCACAACTGTGCGTAATTCTACTCTCGATATCCCTTACCCCATTCTGATTAATTTACCAGCGTGAGAATACGAACAAATGTTTGTTTTACCGATACAAGTAGCATTTGAGTTACAAACTCTTCAGCTTTATAATATTAGTATAGATACGCAAGTAAATGATCTTTACATCTCTCATGTTCGGTAAGTAGGTTCTTATTACTTCCAAATGGGGCTTGTAGGTGACTATTTAGCGCTCTAGGGTAATAATGTAGCTAGAAAAGCCCTAGGGCGGTAAGTAATTTAAAAAAAAACACTTCTTTCTTTTAAAAAGTTCGCGTACATCTAACCATCATACTGGCAATAGACATCATGTATTCAGCCCAATGACCAAAGCCGCTTTGCTATTCAGCCTTGTCTTCGTGTGAGTATAATAGTCATCAATTTTAAATATCGAACGGCGAAGCTCAATTTCGTTCTTAAAAAAAAAAAAAAACATCCCACCATCTCGGAAAGAGTATTTTTAATCTTCAATATCTGAGTGGAAAAGCCGTTTTTATTCACTAGAGGATAATGTAAATTGAATTTAGAACATCGTGTGCACTAAGTTTGTGAATTAAAAAAAACATTAAACCTATTTACTGCTACCTCTATGGTGCCAAATATATCATACAATTTTTTTTTAATTTGTTAAAAACTCGGACTCGGAACCTTCTTGGTGTTCTGTTTTCAATTTGCTTTGTACGCGGTTCTTTACGCGGCATTTTTTCATGTCATTGTTCAACCTTATATTAAAAACAAGAAACTTGAAAACAAGTGAAATACTAAAATGAGTGATTCTAGCGACGAGGAAGTTTGTTTGACGCCAACAGAATTGACTGAAACTGTTAATAATGCGCAAATGAGCTTTCTCCCTCAACAATAACTGTAGCAACGTTACTTTAAAATTTTCTTAATTATACCTTATTATTATTTTGTTATAATTTAAAGATTATTCTGTAATACTTACCTGTCATAATGTAGTAATTAATACCTAAACTGAAATAAAAGTGTACCTATCTTGTGATTGTAAACGTTTTTTTTTTGCATTTAGTCATTTCCTCGCTGAGGTGGAATGAAAAGTTACGTGTTGCACTCGAGTGCAAAGATTTTTCACCTCGTGCTCTTTTGATTCCCTCGCTAACGCTCAGGATTCTAATTTTGAATCCTTCGCTTGCTCGGTCATCAAAATTGAACACGCGGTTAAAAAGCAACTTTGCACTCTTGTATAACAAATTACTATTTTTAAATGTTTTATTCTTGTAATGCCGGTTTTGATCTTTAATATTTCTTTTAAAGACCTCCAGAGAAGGGCTGTCGCGTAAGAGACAGTTCCAGAGACGCAATGCTGTAGCAGAGAAAGAGCCATCATAGCCGCTGTGGACGTGTGGCTCTTTACAATATAAGTTTAGATTTGTTTTTGACTTGACCTTGTAAGTTTTATTGGGAGAGTAGGAAAAACTTTTCTAGGTTGAACAATAAGAAAAGCCGAAAGGAACAGAACTTTAAAAGAACTTTTTTATTGTTTTCTTTGCATAACTTCTGTTGAAAAATCAACCTGAAATGAAAACAATTTTCAGGAGCCATTAATAATTTTATGAGTTTTTAACTCTCGAAATTGGTGCAGAAATTGTTGAGCACGTAAAAAGTTCCGCTTTGGGTAACCAACTGCAAACAATAACCTCTGTTAATATTTACAGATCCAATGAATGGATTCAAGTTTATTCGCAGAATACGAATAATACGATACAGTCTGAAATTCTGAAATATCGGGTGTTTGATTTGACATAGTCGACCAAGTTTTATTTGCACACTTATCTACACTAATCTTAAATTACTTCTTATAAATTCTGTAGTAAGTAGGTAGTGCCATAAAGTAGACAATTCATAGGTCTGTCCACTTTTTAGGGTTCCGTACCCAAAGGGTAAAAACGGGACCTTATTACTAAGACTCCGCGGTCCGTCTGTCTGTCTGTCACCAGGCTGTATCTCATGGACCGTGACAGCTAGACACTTGAAATTTTCACAGATGATGTATTTCTGAAAACAGAATAAAATAAATATTAAAGTGGGGCTTCCATAGAGCAAACGTGATTTTTTTGCCGTTTTATGCGACAATGGTACGGAACCCTTCGTGCGCGAGTCCGACTCGCACTTGGCCGGTTTTTCTTATTGTGTAGCAGATATAGCGTGTAGGTATTTCTAAAGATCCACTTTCCAAACATCCCGAAGTGTATATTTAAGTTAAAGGGGGAGCCTGTTGGCGACAAGCTGGGCATCAATTCAGACTCCGAACTGCTACTAAGAAGTTCTAGATGGAAGAACCCAATAAGACTTTAACCAGCCTGGAAATTGAATCCCAACCCTCATGGCCGATAGATCAACGAAAAAAAATAACAAACAGGACTTAAACCTTCTCATCATCTTCCTGTCTTTGTCCTATGTTACCTTTCGGCGCAATTCTTTTCTTTTTCCTAGCCATCTTTAAACCTTCTGATGACTAAATACTACATAGTACGTTATCCACTATCATTCAATTCCACACATAAGTTATATCCGTTAAACTGAACCGCTGAATAAGTTTAATGCGCACGTCCATGTTTGTCTTTTGTTCCAAATACACCAAACTAACTCGGTATGGAAATGAAGATCGGAGCCCCGTTCATAGTTGCGAATGAATAAAGTTGCCGGGGAATTTGTTGGAATCGCTCTATCATACGGATCATTGGGAATTGTGGAGTGATCGTGTGTGTGTTATCATATCATTTACTGATAGACTGTACAATGTAGGTTTGCACTTGGTTCCTACATGTAAGTATCAATGTCTGCTGTTGAATGTAAGCCCTAAGATATGTTCGCGTTTGAACATGTCGTGTTGTTTGGTAACATGACTTCTTCCTGTCCCATGTTACTTGGGGTCGGCGCAACACGTTTTCTTTTTCCATACCGTCCTGTCCTCTGCCACGCTCACACTGACTCCCTT
This sequence comes from Orthosia gothica, assembly GCA_949775005.1. NCBI lineage: Eukaryota > Metazoa > Arthropoda > Insecta > Lepidoptera > Noctuidae > Orthosia > Orthosia gothica. The sequence goes on from OX459057.1 coordinate 14,819,162, forward strand.
TTCTTTCATATCACTCCTCACAGTCCTAACACAGTCCATCCATCTTTTCTTAGGCCTTCCTCTAGCCCTCCATCCATTCACATTCATATTTATAACTCTTTTAATAACATGTCGTGTCTTTGGATACTGGACTTTTTGGTTAACAATCAATATTTTTTTCGGGCTAGGATTTAGAATACTCTTAAGATAAATCAATGTATGTTCTTTCAAGCTTCTCTGTTATTACTTTCTGAACTTTAGGAAAACCGTCCAGATCGTCTCATCGTCTCATCAATATATCGTCGTCATATACCAGGCCCCTCAGAAAGTATTGCGAAAAAAAGTTTTTATATATGGGAGACTGGCCAGTTATAATGTTTTTCGAAAATATGATTATTTATAAGTAAAAATAAGTAAGTTCCAATTTCAAAATTTCCCTCCACATTTTTTGCGAGTTAATTCAAAGTATTGTGTCTCACTGAAATATGGATCTGCGCCGGGAACATTTTAGAGCTATGATTTTATACGATTTCAAGTGTCGCCTGAAACCGGATGAATCGTACGATAGACTTCAAATGGCATTCATGGATGAAGGCCCTTCCAAGGCAACCGTGTATCGTTGGTATAACGAATTCAAGCGCGGTCGACCAACTTTGGGGGATGACGAAAGAAGCGGTCGCCCTTTGACGGCTGTTACCGAAGAAAACGTGCTAGCAGTGAAAAATTTAATCCAAGACAATAGGCGAATTACATATCAGGAGATTCAACACATATTGAAGATTGGATCGGGAAGCGTTCACGAGATTCTACACAGCCATCTTCGCGTGAGGAGGATAGTATCACGCTGGGTGCCGCACAACCTCACCGATGCTCAGAAGCAGGCCCGGGTGGAATGGTGCCGTGATATGCTTAACAAATTTGAAGCAGGCTCGTCTCGGCGTGTTTACGACATCGTTACAGGTGATGAGTCCTGGATTTATCAATACGACCCAGAAACCAAGCGCCAGTCGACTGTTTGGGTGTTTCAAAATGAGCCAACGCCTACCAAAGTGAAGCGATCTAGAAGCGGGGGTAAGATTTTGATCGCTAGCTTTTTTAATTTGACTGGCCACTTGGTATCAATTCCCTTACGGGATCAAAGAAGCATTAATGCCGAATGGTATACTACCAAATGTTTGCCAGAAGTTTTCTCTGTTATAAGCAACAAGCGACCAAACACAGGGCTCCGCGGGCTACTGCTCCACCACGACAATGCACCTGCGCACACCGCACTCAAAACGAGGGACTTCCTGGACAGCACGCCAGTCAAACTCCTGGGTCACCCTCCTTACAGCCCTGATCTAGCACCGTGTGACTTCTTTTTATTCCCAAAAATAAAAAATCAGCTCAAAGGGATACAATTTTCGTCGCCGGAAGATGCGCTGGCTGCGTTCGAGCAGGCTGTAAACGAGGTGTCTGCGGCGGACTGGAAAAAGTGTTTTGAAAACTGGTTTAGGCGCATGAATCTTTGTATAGAGGCTGGTGGAAAGTACTTTGAAAAGATTTAATAAAAATATATGTACGTATAGAACAATTTTTTTTAGTTTCGCAAAACTTTCTGAGTGTCCCACGTATTTATCCTGTTTTGGACACGAATTCTACTTTAGGCTCCTAGCGTGCAGATAAACTCCCAAAACTTACAGATGATGAATTTTTATCTATGACAGTTCAGGAAAATCCCATTTCATAAAAGATTATGAAAGTTTTCCTGTATTTTGTACCACTGAGTTAACACAAACACGTGTACCTTTAACGATGTCAACCTTGATATCGGCGAAACTACGATGAATTATTAAGTGCAAGTTCTCGGTTAGCAATTTTCTTTATTGCCCCGACTTGCCCAGTAACCTTGAACATACATACATACATACATAAACTCTTTTTCCCATGGGGGTAGGCAGAAACTACAGAACGCCACCTGCTACGATCCTTACATACTTCTTTTGCTTCACACACATTCATACATCTAGTCATACACACACGTCGATTATGGGTACTGCGCACTTGGCCTTTCTGAAGAACATCACCTATACTGTCTACATATGTCTTTCTAGTGAGTCCCCTCCCGGCGTTTCCATTCACGTCTGCCATGTAAATACCTTTCGTTAGTCGCCTTTCATTCATCCTCTCAACATGGCCAAACCATCTTAACATACTCTTTAACCTTGAACTTGGTACTATAAGCCATTTTAATGAATTCTTGGCAATTATATCCAGAGTGCTCTGAATGTTTTATGCAGTCAGTCTTTGTGCATATGAGATGATGTACTTTAGGTGACTTTTTTAGTTATATTCGTTTTTTTATGGGTGCATCTACGAATTAATTTGGGATGGAGGGATTAGTGACTTCTCATATTTAGCAAGAGAGGACCCTTATAAACAAGGTGTTTGGGATAAAACTTTCTCTCATTTAAAAACTATGATCTGTAAAAGTGTATTTACTTTTAGAAAGTATCTACCACTTGTGTTATTTCTATTGTTTAGAATTATACAGGGTCAATTAAATTAATTAGCAAATTAACTCCTCTACCAGTGGCCGCTGACCGTCGTGGTCAGGTATCGTTACTAGAGATGAGAAGTTTAGTTTTATTAGTGTAATGGTCATTAGATATCGATACCCGTCACGTCTATGGATTTTTCTCGTTATTATAATACTAGCTGACCCCCGCGGCTTCGCTCCCGTCAAATTATAGCCTATGTTACTCGGGAATAATGTAGCTTTCCATATTTGAAAGAATTTTTAAAATCGGTTCAGTAGTTTCGGAGCCTATTCGGTACAAAGAAACAAATAAATCTTTCCTCTTTATAATATTGGTATAGATTAATTTATTGGTACCCACTATTATGTTATTTTTACTGAATACGTTACAGTAACAACAGCTTTATACAAAACAGTATCTCAAACCGATTACTTTCTTTACCATTTCCAATTCCCAACGAATCTCAAAAGAATACCAACAGCCATATTTCTTCGATCACACACAAATGATTTGCAAACATTCGCCTCCACTTAAACGTAGCCTAGCGGAATGAAATGCAAATATTTGCCATGTGATGTCACAAACACAAACACTGTCTTTAGCGGTATGCATCGATGCTGCGTCTCCTCTGCCGTGAGATATACGTTACATATACGGTGTCTATCGGGGCAGTATTTATTTGCGTTCCTGGTTAAGGTTGCGGGAAGGCGCTGGATGCGAGACGCACGGGATCGGTCAATGTGGCGACGCCTGGGGGAGGCCTTTGTCCAGCAGTGGACGTCTTTCGGCTGAAATGATGACTGACGTTCAGATGAATTTTATTTGTACTAGCCAGCTACCTTCTGCCAGCGGAAATTATCCCAAAGGGCACACATTGTCAAGATAAAAAGTATCCTATATCTTAATCCGGGACATAATCTAGCTGTGTGCATTCATCCAAATCCGTTCTGCCGTTCAGATGTAAAAAGTTGATAAACAAACTGATACACAGATTTTTTATATTTTTCGCATGTATAATATTAGGATAAATAGCAAAATGGCTGAATATCCGGTGGCGGCATCTAAAAATGCAGGCTATGATTGAGAGGAATTACACCGTAATTAAACGGCTTCGGATTTAATCGCTGATTTGAACTATGAAATTATTCTCCCCAAAACCAATTATGGACTTCAAAGATTGTGTTTGCGTTTCTGGGAAATTATTATTGGAAATTGGCCTCGTGTTATTTGACCTTCCAATGAATTCGAAGGGTTGAACATTCTGCTCAACAGCATCCCTATGTCTATCTCGTCTCATTCAGTCCATCCAAAGGTTGTCTGTAAGAGATTGCCTTGTGCGATAAGACCGCCCATTGTACACTTATCCTTATAAATGTTTAGTCCTGTAATTATTTAAGTGGTGTACAATAAAGTATAAAATAAATAATAATAATAAGATTTAATAATACGCAATACAGTTTTTTTTTAATAATACGCACATTTTTACTTAGAACTTGGTTTTCCCCCGGGTTCGCTTCGTAGGTACTTTCTTCAAAAACCATGTATCACCAATAGTGTAGCTATCTGAATTACAAGTGAAATTAGAACTCAAATCAATCTCAGATTAATTAATTAAAAACACTACGTATTCTTCTCAGCAAACCCTTCCATTTGATACCCATATCATTGTAGTACACAAAAATTTACTAGTCCGCCATTTTAGGCCGTCCGCCATATTGGATTTAGAAAGACGACACTTAGCTAACCATGCATTGTAATCCAAACTAAACGCGAATACAAAATTTCACCTTAATCGGTGGAGGATAACTGCTTTAAATTTCAGTTGCAAGTCAAATCTTGCAAACACATATACATACATAAATTGCAAGTTAAATAAAAGCTTGTAATAAATATTACAAAAAGAAAACTTAAAATAGGTATTAGTTTAGATGTGCTCAAGACATACTGAATCCTCACTGTATATTTAATTTACCCTAAATATGTAACGATATATATAAGCAGAATTTTAGAACATCACGTATTCAGGTGGACGCTGGCCGTATCGGCATAATCCCTTAGTGGCCCTTGGCTGAATGCCATGGGGAAAAGATGGCGCAGCCTCATTTGTAACTGACTCGCCGATACAGCATATGCTGCTAAGGTAGGACGACATCGGGACTCAATCTAATCTAATATTATAAAAATACGACCGACTTCCAAAAAACTGTCAGAATTATAGATATGTACGTACCACAATAAAAAATTTAAAGTAAAACATTTTTCCAAAAATAATACAACGACTTCCAAATAAAAACATTTTTACAAAAAAATACAACCGACTTCCAAATAAAAACACTACAAAGTTAAAAATAAATTCAATTTCGGAAGACAGTGTTCTTGTTTTGGTTTTTTCTTTTTTTGACACCGACTCCCGCAAATTAAATTATTTTTCACTTTGTAGTGTTTTTATTTCGAAGTCAGTTGTATTTTTTTGTAAAAAGTTTTTATTTTTCACTTTTTATTATGGTACCTACATATCTATAATGCCCACAGTTATGCTAGATAACCCGAATAACATAAAACTTGAACGTAACTGGTGAAATGGGAGTGTACCAGAGTTTACTGTACACATCTGCGTACCTCTTCAGAGGAGCGTACCGGCGTGATGTTATGTTATGAAATGGAGTAAACAATAAACAGACATGCGATTCAGCAATCCTAAGAGATTTGCCGTCATTTATTAAAGAGTTATGTTGTATATCGCCGAAGTTCTTCATCAATTTAAATGGGACCACATGAGAAGCATCAATTAAAAAAAGAATCATCAAAATCGGTTCACCTAGTAAAAAGTTCTGAGGTAACACAGATAAAAAATATACAGTCGAATTGATAATCTCCTCCTTTTTGTAGTCGGTTAAAAAGAATAAAATACCGTATCGCTAAATGTCTAGGCTTCTTTTTATCCCGAAAAGTTTTATAGTTCCTGTGAGATAACTTCGGCACCGAAGTGAAGCCGCGGGTGAAGTGCTATACTCTATTTGAAATAACATTAGAAATTTCTAAAACCCTTTTTTACAGTCCGTTCATCCGATTTTGAGTTCTATTCCGTAAGCATAAGGATGGCATAAAAAGCATTTACCTGTTACCAATACCAACTGTTTACTACAGCTGCTATTTGTCATATCACTAACGCAATAGAAGTCAAAATCGGTTGAACGGGCTGTAAAAAGGGATTATTTAAATGTTTAATGTTATCTCAAAAGGAGTAGAGTTTAGTTGAAGTATATCAAAGTGCATATACCTCAAACTCGATCGACCTCCTAAGCCTAGCATTAGCTAAAACTAAATATCTACAGGACGTTATCAATATCAACATATTTTTACGATCAGCCACGCCGAGTTGGTGGAGAAACACCTTTATCTAACTACCACACAGGGTCTAAATTTCAGTAACACTGGTGTATATGTTAAGCACTACATTTGTGGAATCTGACTACTAGTTTCCAAGAATTTTGTCTAGCAGTGCCTGTCCTTGACCTGAACAAACTTGTAACCAATATTGGCCACTAATGGCTGTCTGGCGTTGAGCTGGCCTTCAATGAGCTTTTATTGTGTCAATCAATAGACTAAACATTATAGAGAACACGTCTTTGATAGACGGAACCACAAGCCAGACAAATTATTTCAAAGAATTCTAAAATCGATTATGCTCTGTCAATTTCTATCAATAAAAAAATATAGTCGGAGCTTTAGTTGTAGCTTTTTCCCGCGGTTTTGATTCCGTGGCCTATTTAACAAGAACCGCGCATTTTTCTGGAACCAAACTAGATTACTTCCTACCACAGATATAAATCTAACTAGATAACGCAAGTCCCTCCATCTGTATGAAAACCAAGCGTGCCACTTTTCACACACAATTTAAAAACAATTTACTTACCAATGAAAGAAAACATTTCCAATGCCTCGGCCAACTTTATCTATACAGTCTTTACAGCTCAATATGGCATAAAATGCATTTTACTAGATTTCTGTGGATTTCCGGTGCCGATAGTGCTAAATGAAAACCTCAGATTACGATCATTGATCGTAAATTTACTCCGATTTTTGACACGCGAAGTACATACAATCGCGTCATCTAGTTAGATTTATATCTATGCTTCCTACAAACACACTTTTTTACTTCCTAAAAATATTAATTTAGTTTTTTTTTTCCTGTGGCCAACCTTGGCCGAAGACTTGGACCAAACATCGTCACATATGTGTTTTATCTGTTTTACGAGTTGTTCTTTATGTGGAAGAACATTGGCGACGCCATTTTACTGCGGACCAGGGCGCATAAATCAATCGGGGGTGACTTGTTTACGTTTTATGTACTTGGCTTTCAGATGGGTAAGTAGGAGTGGCGGAATGTAAAGAATTGGAAATACAAACGGGGAAAATCTTGTAGTATCTGTTGTACGGCGGCGTGACGAGATTGGATAAAGTAAGAAATGAGTATATTAGAGGAAGTTTGAAAGTGGCGCCAGTGACAGAAAAGTTGAAAGGAAACCGTTTGTCCTGGCATGGTCATGTGATGAGGAGGGATGAAACGCATGTTACTAAAAGAGTTATGAATATAAATGATTATGGATGGAGAGGGAGATACGGCCAAAGGAAAGATGGATGGACTGTGTGAGGAGTGATATGAAAGAAAAGGGAGTCCGTGATAGCGTGACGGGGGACAGGACGGTATGGAAAAAGAAAACTTGTTGCGCCGATCCCAAGTAACATGGGATAAGGGCAGGAAGATGATGATGGTTGGATGTTGTACGGCCGTAAATAGGAACTGTGTCTGAGACATTGTAGGAACAAGTCAAAGTCTTACTAGAGTTGCTCTTGTAAAGATGAAAAGGACAGTCAACAAAGTTGGTAATTCTTTTTTGTCTGGCCGATGCTGTTCCAGTTCTGGGCAAAGGTCTCCACCAAGTCCTTCCAGACATTCTTCGCCGTCTCAAACCAGAATTAATGAATTTATTGATTGTAATTACACTCTGCACTAACAGTTTGATCCAGCACGTGGAGAGAGTCAAGTAATTATACTTTTACAACAAAAAATATTAATAATTTACGAGTCTTACAGATTAAAACATAACAAGATTAAAATTAACCGAGTAACCAAAACTATAAAAAAAAAATTGGTAATAGGTTGGTGTTGGTTAGTTAGTTGGTAATGATTTGATGGCCTAACTATAGTATAGTTCTGGCCAAACTTCTGGGCCGCCCTGAAGTTAATACTGGAAACTGAAAAAAAAAAACATCAAACCCGTACGTGTGGGGTATCTATGGATAGGTCTTCAAAAATGATATTGAGGTAACTAATATAATTTTTTTCTAAACTGAATAGTTTGCGCGAGAGACACTTCCAAAGTGGTAAAATGTGTCCCCCCCCCCTGTAACTTCTAAAATAAGAGAATGATAAAACTAAATAAAATATATGATGCACATTACCATGTAAACTACCACCGAAAATTGGTTTGAACGAGATCTAGTAAGTAGTTTTTTTTTTAATACGTCATAAATCGTAAACCGCAATTTACCAAGTACGGAACCCTTCGTGCGCGAGTCCGACTCGCACTTGGCCGGTTTTTTTTTTAATTATTCTTAAGCTCGCGTTGGACTACTATTGATTCAGAAATATCAACCATAAAGACTGCCATATTTATATTTTGGTATATCAACCTTTAACCAAATCTACCTCTCATATCTGAGTTTCTATTAGTATCCACATTATCTAATATTCTCAATTCTATGCATAACAAATATGTACTTATCAGCATACACCCAAATTATTATATTAAAAAACAATTACCTATTGAAGCGAAGCTGTATACTTATTATTATTTAACATCACTATATTATATAATAAAATAGATTATAATTATTCAATCGCGAACTGGTGATTTTGAATCAATGGGAATACAACAATTTCGCAAAAATTAACAAAAGCTAAATTCATTAGGAATAGAAATAGTGTGGTGTACGAAACAACTGGTAATATTACAAGTAAAACTTCAAAATTTAAAAAAACCCCGACTCATTTATCTTGCGAAAACACCCCAATTCAAACAGTAAAACGTCCATAACTTTTGAACGGCTGAACCGATTTTATTCAAACATAACTAAGAACACTCTCGACAAAATCACCTTTCAAACAAAAAAACTAAATCAAAATCGGTTTATCCGTTTAGGCGCTATGATGCCACAGACAGACACACAGATACACAGATACACAGACACACAGATACACAGATACACAGCAACACACGTGAAACTTATAACACCCCTCTTTTTCCGGCGGGGGTTAAAAACAAATACAAATAATGTATTATTCCTTCATAAGTATGTACAAACATCTGCTATTTGAAGTGTTCCTTTAGGCAAAAATAGCCTGTAGTAGAGCACTTCACTCTTCCAAAACATATTATTACAACAAGTAGCTAACAGCATACAATTTTGAGGATTAAATAATTAAAATCAGAATATATTTTTTTACATGAAATAATATGTGTGTAGTTAGAATTTTTTGCCAGAGGCTTCGCCCTTAGGCAAAGCGTAGGCTGTTCTTAAGGCGCCGATTCCCTTGAGAAGCTGATTATAAAATGAAAATCACGTCTAAACGGCTAGTCGTAATTTTTTTTTTGAAAAAATATATGTTATATTAGACCATTTTCTTAATAATTTGATCTGAGCAAATTTTGAGTTTTATTCGTATAACATAGTGTAATTCATTTGTAAAGTTATGTCTAAAATGGACAAAAACACGAGAAATGCACCAAAGCCGCTGGGCGTATTATAATTAAATCGACACCATCTCAAAGACAATTTAAATTTGTAGCTTTTTTTTTAATGTCATAGAATAATAAAGAAAGTACAAAAAACTACTAAATTTTGGGTCGCGCGGGTGTGAAACGAGTGCGCGTTTTGTTCCCTCAAGGTCGTTGGCGTTAGTCGTCGTCTTAAAACATCCAAATCCTGTCAGCTAAAAACGTACAATCAAACAGATTTTCACTGTAATTAAGTAGAATAGTTTTCTCGGGTATTGAATACTTGAATTGATGATATTGTTTTTTTTTTTGTTTCAGGTAAATATTCAATCGAGATGGCCGTATGTACCCACGATCACTCATCATGAAGTAAGACTATTTTGACCTTTATATCGCAACAAACTTTCTATCACAATCCGAAGGATTTTGAAGGCAATTCTTAATGCATTGCTGCTTATGTTTATTTTTTTTTGTTTGACAATATAAATAATGCTGTTAATTTGTCAAATGGAAGGCATTATAGTTCTCGCCAAACTTCTTGGCCGCCCTGAAGTTTGCTACAATAGCTGCGCAGCAGTAGTAAATCTTATACAAAAACAGCACCGCTCCGCGCCTTACGCATCGGTAAATCAACTTCAGGGCGGCACAGAAGTTTGGCGAGCACTTTACATACCATTGATTGTGTGTTACGCCATTAGGTACCTCGCAAATTTTATAAACATTATACTTAAGGCGGTACCCCGAGCAAAACGCCTCGCAAGCCGTTTTTTGTGCTGTTTTTAGGAGCTATCTACTCGTTATTTAAAAAGAAATATCAATTAATAAAAATACATTAAATTTCTACATAATATTGATTCTAAAATGGTAGATTTAGTTTTTTTTTAAATGTTGTATATATTTCACTAATCTACTTCCAAAAAAACATAAAAATTAGAAATAATTATTGATATTATGCATCTCCTCGTAAATTGTTCATTGATTATTTTTTGTACTAACACTAATGGATAGACAATTTAATAACGAACATTTTTGTAGAATTATTTTTTTCAAAAGACTTAAATTCGGTTTTATAAAGATTTTATTCTAAAATCTGGGCGTATTCACTACTGTAATTCATGTGCCACCAGTGCCGCTAGACCAATAGGAACGCTTATATCTCATGCCGATTTTTTGGTCAGGGTACCGTCTTAATACGAAAAAAAATGTCACTTACCTAGTTTTGAACAACTTTTGAACAATAGTGTATTTTGTATGATTCCTAGAGTGTATAATCATTTACCCAATTACTTACTCGAAATTTCTAACAATAATATTTTTAAAAATAAACTAAAGAAAATACTGTTAGATAAATCATATTACTCAGTAAAAGAGTTTCTTGATGATAAACTTTAAAGCAAAAACATAATAATAATAATTGTAAATGTATTATCGTATTATGTATATTTGTATGACTATTTTTGCACTGTTTGACATGTATTGTTATTTATATTTCTATTAATTGTAATAATAATTATAAAGTATTGTATGCTTGACATTTTCCGATGTAATACATTTACTTGATACTATATATATTTAATTAATTTGTAATTTATTAATATGCTTTTTAAATTTACATGGCGAGACCCTGATTACGGCGATTTTTTGTTTTTTTTTGTAAATTTTAACACCTGTATACCTACCCATATTCTGCAAATAAAAGATTTGAATTTGAATTTTTAATGTGGACAATCTCTAACAAAAACTTCTCTCTATTACTTATTGTCTATTACGAAGTTGCGCGATCCAAGAAAGAAGTAGACATCTTTACTTGAAATCCTGTTTTTTTTTCATATTGCCAACCCAAAGGCACATAATACAATACTACCCAATAAACCTCTTCCCAAAACGCGGTACGCAACACTTTTTTATTACAACAGTAAACAGAATATAATAGAAAAGTTCTGCTACAGAATAGACCCTATACTCGTATATGTGGGGAATTGCCCCCCGCGCTCGAATCTCATTCGAATACTGAGAACACATGACACTGTCTGGCATAGTGTGGCTGCGACCTGTGCCTCTACCACGAAAATGGCGGGTGTATCGGTCGTTTATCATTTTTGAGGGTAGTTTTCTTGGAAATGTACTTGTAGTTACAGCTTTTCCTTATCTTTCTAGGAATACAGGTTGCTATGTTTTTTTTCTTGGAAATTAGGCTTCTACGTAATCGGCAGGCTTATTACGTATGAAACAGCAATTAACAATATTTGCGCGGAGATTGTACAATCATCGCGCGAATATCGCTTTACGTCAAAAAATTGGAAGGCTTATTTTTGCGAAATAATTGCTCTTCAATCGCGAATCCGCATTATATATGAGCTATAGCCACACCATAATAATTTTACGACAGCACTGCTAACAATAAAAATCTTTTAACTGAAATGTGCATTTATCGCAAGGTGATCGCGATAATTTCGTATTACGTATGGTTTTTGACAGCAGAGCGACAGCGATCGGTGAGCAAATGTGGCTGTCAAATTGCGATTACTTTTTCCCTTGTTGTTGGTCGATTGCCAATCGCTCGCTGATGGCTGAGTAGGTATAGAAGTTTTTGAGTTTATGGCGGCTTTTTAGGGTTCCGTAGCCAAATGGCAAAAAACGGAACCCTTATAGATTCGTCATGTCTGTCTGTCTGTCTGTCTGTCTGTCTGTCCGTCCGTATGTCACAGCCACTTTATTCCGAAACTATAAGAACTATGCTGTTGAAACTTGGTAAGTAGATGTATTCTGTGAACCGCATTAAGATTTTCACACAAAAATAAAAATAAAACAATAAATTTTGGGGGTTCCCATACTTGAAACTAAAACTAAAAATATTTTTTTTCATCAGACCCATACGTGTGGGGTATCTATGGATAGGTCTTCAAAAATAATATTGAGGTTTCTAGTATCATTTTTTTCTAAACTGAATAGTTTGCGCGAGAGACTCTGCCAAAGTGGTAAAATGTGTGTCCCCCCCCCTGTAACTTCTAAAATAAGAGAATGATAAAATTTTAAAAAATATATAATGTACATTACTATGTAAACTACCAGCGAAAATTGGTTTGAACGAGATCTAATAAGTAGTTTTTTTTTAATACGTCATAAATCGTAAACCGCAATTTACCAAGTACGGAACCCTTCGTGCGCGAGTCCGACTCGCACTTGGCCGGTTTTTAGTGTGTTGTTGTGTTATTTTGTGGATACTTTAATTATCTGCAAATTAGAATAATAATATAAAAATAAATATTGAAATAACAAATTCCTAGTGTCTTAACTTAAATACTCTAAATTTAAATGACAAATTGGTGTTGTTTTGAGTCTCTAATGTCTACGCAACTGGACTATTCGTTGTATCATTGAAACAGAAGTGATCACGGTAAAGTGGAGGATTTTTTTATACTGTAGTGTTGGCTACCTCAGCGAAGCTTATTTGTTTACTACTAAATACTTACAAACACATGAGATTTTTTTTTATATGGCAAACACCGATGTCGACTATTCTGCCAATGTCTAAATTAAATTTGAAAAATCTTTTTTACGTTTCATAGCTCAAATACGAGATAATGTTGTCTATTAAGTGATGTTCTAAAGCGTTATCGATTCGATTTCTTATAACAATCGACAATTCGAATAAATTTTAATTGATTTTACACATTGACATTTATATAAATAAAATGCAAATATCAAATTTTCACTGCCATATTTACTTTACACAAATACTTTACATCTGCGAATATTAATTTATCGGAATATTGGAGCTAAATAGTAATCAAATTGACTATTGTGAAAAAACAGCCTCCACGAAGTGTTGCTCTTTCATAAGCTATTTAATTCATCAAACGATACATTTTATAAATCATCGTACATCAGATATCAGATAAAATAGCTTCTGTTAAAAGTGACTGTCAAAAAAAAGACTTGACTTAAAGGCCTCAGTAGCCAGGTCACTAAATTGATCGCGCAATAATTGTACAATTATTGCTGTTCCTTACGTAATAAGCCCGCCGGTGAGTTTTGTGAAAAAAAAAATATACAAACGAAATTTACGACAATACAGTTTCGAAAAGGGTCAACTAGAGAAAATAATTTAAAAAACCTTAACCAAGAAGACGGAGCCCGCAAGGATATTCCTTATAACAGTACCATTATAATAATTTGACATGGTTGTTCCACCACCATGATAGTGGTTGTTCCACCACAGTCCGTCCTGCGTCTGGCCGCGATACGAACGTACGTTTGAACAGTATGACAACGGGGTCCTATTTATGGCTCTGTGATCTTTTAACCTACTCAATAATCATCATCATCATCATCTGCCTAGCCTTTTCCCAACTATGTTGGAGTCGGCTTCCAGTCTAACCGGATTCAGCTGAGTACCAGGGTTTTACATGGAGCGACTGCCTATCTGACCTCCACAACCCAGTAACAGGGTAACACGGTACCCCGTGGCTAGATTAGTGTCAGATCTCAAGCTTCTGACTACTCGTAACGACTGTCAAAGATCTTCATATGACAGCCGGTACCAACGGCTTAACGTGCTTTCCGAGGCACGGAAAAAACTCGGTATGTTGAAATGGTCACCCATCCACGGACCGACCTCGTCAAGCGTTGCTTAACCTTGAAGATCAACCCATGCGGCTTTTATTATTTAGCCACGAGCTCCTACTCCTTTAAGCAACACAGTAATAGAAATAAAAAAATAAAAAACTTTTATTTCAGACAAAAAAGTCCATATACGCGGCAAGGTTGTTAGTAACAAGAATTTTATAACTATATTAGTAATTAATAAGAGTTGTTGACTTCGGAACCCTAAAATAATCAAATAAAAGAATAAACTAGCCACACCGTCTACCCCTGCACAGTAGGCTCATCGGTCTCGCAACACATGAAGTCCAATAAATCTACTGAGCAGAATATCGGTTCTCTCGCTAATCATCCTTAGGACGCTATTCGGGTAATAAAGGTCCTATGTAGGTAGACAAATACAAAAAAAAAACGCCATGTTTTTATTTCTTTATAATGAGTATGACATCTCTATTGGTAAAATTGCCTACTGATCTTCCTGTCGAATTTATTCACTACGGAATGAGCTATTGCAGACTGCAAAGGTGAACGATTCTCGTTTAAATTGCAGTTTTTTCGATATTGCTACGGTACTCCCCCAACAGCACAACATATTCCATTATTTGGCGATAGCCGGGTTTCCCAGCGGTTCCTCGTTACGGAGGAAGCTCGTAAAAAAGCAATTCCCACCACGTCACATGGATTGATTTACGATACGACCCCTTCAAGTGTATCTTGAAAAGTTAAACAAAAGGGCATCTCAGTGTTGAAGGATAAACCTTTACTTAGTAAATAAGATATTAGACTGGAGTACCGTGGACTCCTTGCAAGTTTAAGAACTGCTAGGGATTTTTATATTGGTAAGTTTATATGCAAATATATTTAGCAGTGATTTCTATGCTAGGTTTTCCTTGTGTTCATAATGAAAGAAAGAAAGAAAAAGTGTTTATTTGTCACAAAACGAAATACATACAATATAAGAACATACTTATGCTAAACCATTTAAAATAGTATTAGTAGTACTTAAATTAAGTTAGTAAAGACGAGAAATAAATCAAACAATAATTACATACACTACCTACATTTTGTTTATAACAGAAAAGAAATAGGGTGAAAAAGATGTATGTGTGATGTGTGTGTGTATGTATGATTTATGTGATGTATTGTGGCAAGATGGCTTCCACTCAGCATAATGCTGTGCCGTGGGGGGGGGACAGCACGGCGCTGATTTTCAGCTAATGGGGCTGGTAAAGTTTTGTTGATTTAAAACAACACTCTGTTACCATTGCTACCAAGGCTGTATGATTTTGAAGAATTTGATAAACACAATTTCAAATTACAAGGAGGAAGGCAAACATCGTGTGGAAAGTAGAATCTCCTATAAAAATGCGAAGACATGGTGACAGACAACCAACTCCTACTGAGCATGAGGGATTATGGCCCACTTCCTCTTGCACATGGGAGGCTTAGTAGTGGGAACATTACAAGCTGTTATGCTCATTTTAACACAACT
This sequence comes from Orthosia gothica, assembly GCA_949775005.1. Lineage (NCBI taxonomy): Eukaryota > Metazoa > Arthropoda > Insecta > Lepidoptera > Noctuidae > Orthosia > Orthosia gothica. Next base: position 14,834,539 of record OX459057.1, read on the forward strand.
TGCGTCATTACTCATAGACATAATTTGCATACAAAGCTCGAAATACCAACACAAAATACACTGCCATTTCAAAAACTAGTACCAATGTGACGCTTAAGTATCATAATGGTGCACAAGCAGGACAGTTTGCCGGACCATTGCCTGGCAACACTGCAGCACGCCGACCATTCGTTCCAACAGTTAGCTCTTACTACTAGCACTGACAACACTATCTACATGGTGTTATCAGAATAGTACTACTTGAAACAGACCACAGTACAATGAATTAGTAAACAGAACTTACTTATTAGTAGGTACAGTGTAACAGTTTTCTTTATGTCCCTCGGCTATCATCGCATTTCCGAATACAAACGAATGCTAATTTCCATGTCCATCAATTATTAGATTTATCGTGTATAATAATTTGAATTCATAACTAAGTACCTAATTGTAGCTTTCCTCCCATTTTTTTAATAAATTACACTATGTTAAAAGAGTATTAATAACTCTATATACTGCCAAGTTGATTGAGGGCGTCCGGTCTGCACCAAGTGCAAAGGGCAACTCAAAGAATAAAATAATAACAATTTAAAAACTTGTAAAAAATAATATTGGTATGTCGGGGCAACTGATAGAAATCCGACGACTGACGCAACACGAAGTTTGCCGAGGGACATTATGAAAATGTTTGTACTGTACAGGATCTATAGCTATGGTTGAAACCAAATGCTCACTAAGCAACTTTGCCTTGCTAGATACAATATCCACTTTTCGAGTTATAGCCACATATCTCTGATTGTCAGATTTGTATCATTGTCTTGATCAAGTGACGAAAACAACTGGGTGAAATGCACCGTCCGTTAACCATCCCAGGTCTACACATACATTTTCATCCTCATTAAATTGATCCGACCATAGTAAACATCAAATTACTTATTAAAATGTTTCAATACAGCGCATATAACCAGATTAGAAAATGACATATATCCGCAAAAAGTCTTCCAAAAGTTTAAATAGTATCAGGAATACAGGCAACAATAGGAGGTTCAGGACATTTTTCTAACCGACTTTTTATGCTCTTTATCGAGCCAGTTTTCTCACCGCATTTTCCTCGTTCATCCTCACAACATCTATCTACTAATTTCAATCCCCCACAATTGCAGCAACCCATACAGAATCATCCAATCTTTCCTCATTGCTCACTCCACTCTATAAATCCCTAGCACCTTCGCCAATTGTTCTCGAATCCGTCAAATCATAATCTTTTCTATATATCTCATCATTCTGGTAGCATGTGCTACATTTTCCGGTTCGTATATCAATCAGTGCCGTACCGACAGCTGACGACTTTTTGAACGAGATTCAATGCGACCCCTTGCTACCAATATCTTTTGCCGTAAAATTTCGGTAGTTGAAAATGCATTTTGTGTTCATAAAGGAGTTAGCACTGATTTTACGATGCTTGTCCTGACTGTCGTGGTGATCAGGAAGTGATTGAGTGTTGGCTGTGTTATCAGGAACAGTAATGTTTGGTATAAAATCTTTAGATTTATAAGTTGTGTTGTCAATTTTTACTATTGCTGGTCTTGAAGTTTTATTGTTCTTAGTGATGGTTCAAGAAATTTCGACGCTTCTTTACAATCATAATGGTATATATATATTTTTTTTTTTTTTTTTTTTAAACTTTGCCCCACACTAAGAATTTCTTCCTGTATCGTGGGTGCGTTTACAAACATATAAACTCACATACACAACACCCAGAGCCGGAACAACTATCTGTAGGTCATACAAATATTTGTTCCGTGTGGGAATCGAACCCGCGACACGCAGCGCAGCAGTCAATCGCTCAACCACTGCGCCAACCGTGCGCCTAATAACTAGCAGGATTCTGATAAAATAATTTTGTCTGTCTCCTTACTATTGCTTCAGAAAATAATAGAGTTCTTGACTATATAAAATAAACTGATGAAATTACTGCGTTTGCGCAATTAACAGTAATTATCACTAATCCTTATAATACAGGCTATAATAGAAGAGTAATTGACGAATTTAACAAGTTAACTCTGGCCAAGAAAATAAATTGAACAGTTCAAAAGAGTGATTAAGGAGCACACCTCCCTAAGGGTCAGATTATCATCACGATTTGGACCCCCGAGTTCTGAGCCGTAAACATCTTAGTCCCTTCCGACCCATAATAAATGACGGGGCCAATACGGTCCAACTACGTAAACTCCTACTTACTCCTTAAGGTATATATATGGCAGCCCCAACTAAAACTATTATTCTCAGTGTTACTAACTACAAATATTGAATCTTATCGATATTGGTTTTCTTGGCAAAGTTGTAGCGGGAGCATGAAAATTCATTTCAAATGTCTTTGGAAAGTTTATATAAGTTCATATCTAGTACAGTTGGTATTATTGTTGGAACTATCTGTTTGTGCGCCATGCTGTGGAAAGGGGTAATAATCGACTTTGATTTTGATCAGTGTAGAAAGTTATTGTTAATATGTCTGAATTTAAAAATCGATTCTGGATGGATAGCTGGTGGTTATGTGATCGATTATCAAGCTAAATGAAATAATGTTTAGCAGCAGATTGTTATAGACGAATTATAGTGAATAAAGGATATGGTTAAGATTAGCCGGTTTGTTATAAAAAAAAAACACTATTCCCAAACCACTGCAACTCCTGCAGCCTAATTGTGTAAGTGAATTCGGCAAAGGAAACAATCTGATTCTTTCCCAAAAACACACACATACACAAAAAAGTTGAATCTATAAAGATTCAACGTTTTTGTGTATGTGTGTGTTTCTAAGTTAACCTAAATCTCTAATCTTTAAAGATTCAACTTTTTTGTGTATGTGTGTGTTTTTGGGAAAGAACCAGATTGTGTCCTTTGCCGAATTCACTTACACAATTAGGCTGCTGAAAGCCAGAATCAACAGTGGCGACCACCAGAAAAGCGCCGAGGCAATGAAGCTCGACGAAGTCCCAGAGAATAAATTTAACTGTCTTGGATCCCGCAACAAAATTAATCAGAAAAGAATACAGGAGGAGAAGGAAAAAAAAAATGGTCACTTTCCTCCATAACAAGCAGGAGACAGAACAAAAAAGGCCAATAGGCACAAAGGGTCGTTTACAACTGGGATAAGCCCAGTTGCCTAGCACCACGGATAAAAATTTGCATTAATATTAATGGGTCCTAACACTGTGAGTTATATATTATTTGTTGAAAACGCTTGAACGCACGGCAATTTGTTCTAGTTTCCACAAGGTCCGTATAGTCAACAACTTCAAAAAAAAGGTACAAAAAGGTTTATTACAAACTAGCTGTTGCCCGCGGCTTCGCTCCCGAGGACCACCCCACAGGAACCGTTTTTGGGATAAAAAATAGCCTATGTCACTCAGGAATAATGTAGCTATCTAATGGTGAAAGAATTTTTCAAATCGGTCCAGTAGTTTTGGAGCCTATTCGGTACAAACAAACAAACAAACAAAAAAATCTTTCCTCTTTATAATATTGGTATAGATTAAAGAGGTGTCTCATCTGGTGTTTTCCCGTATCTTAACAAATAACACTATTTTAAGACGAGTGCATAAGTAGGTGCTCTACACTACAAGTAGGTGCTGATAAGGAATAAATCAGTTTATTGTAATTACTTTACTGTATTTCAAAAACATAATTTTTCTCTACATTAAACACAGTGATACCCAATATGAGAGATAGGTATTAACGTCTAGACATAACTTTAATCTGTTCAAAAACAACTTTATCAAAAGTGTTTTCGTAGTAATATACTCGTAATTTGCCTTTTTCTCAACAACTTCTTCTGATAAGAAATTATTTGTTTGTGCTTAGTGATTTACATTGGTGGGTATCAAACTGGCGACCTCTTTATTCCCACATGATACCTATGGTACTGTGCCATTGGAGTTACTTACATATTGTATACAAAAACTCATCTGCAGAACGCCACCTGCTTCAACCCTTGCATACACCTTCAACTGTCCATTTCCAGACACAATAGAAATTACCATTGTTCTAATCCGATTCGGTCTGGTGGACAGATGACCGGCTACACATTTTACTTCGTTCCGCATTGGACTTATAAAAAAAGCATTTGTTTGGTTATCTTTTTTTTCGGATTTATTGCGATTTTTTTACCTTACTTCCAGTTTCCGAAAATAGTTGTAAAAAAATTCTGGGACACTGTTTTTGCCACCAAATATTCTTCTCCAGCGCTGTCTCGAACAAACAGGACGTAATTTTAATTTTCATTCATGTAAGAGAGTTACAACTTGGTGATGTTAGAGCACAGATAATATAATAGATTTATTTAAAAGCTTTATTTGATCAGGGCACACGAGTACGGATTAAACGTGGGAATTTATGTTGTTGTCGTTTCCTTGTTATATTTGTTATGTAAATAGCGAGCTTGGGTATAAACATATAGCTAAAATGTAAATATTAGTGCGATTTCAAAACTTTTTATAACTAGGGAGAAATCATAAAGTATTAACTCCATATTCATTGAATATCATCATTAACTATAACTGATGTGTATTGTGATTGTACTAAGGAAACGCACTTTTATAATTGTATTATTTTTGCACGATTTTACATACTGGCCGAATTACTCTCATTTTGAAAATTGTACCAAAAATTTCGCGACATGCACCGCTGTACTTTTAGATGCTTTCCGCCTGCTCCCCGAATGTAAACGCTACCTCACAGGTCGCCAGTCCATGGCATAGAAGTGTTAACAATGGCCCATTCATTACCATAAGTCGGCTGTGACAACTCACTGGATGATAAGCGACCAGCCCACGGTAAACCACCGGATTTGAGATCGCCTTGTGAATTGTGATGCTAATAGTGCCTTAATACCTCCTACTGATGCCTGCTTTCCTGGTACTATTTAATCTTATGGACGACCTTTTGGCGATATAGGCCAACTTCTAATCTGGTTTAATGCTTCTTATTGTATGATAGTTATGAATAAGTTGTTGTTAATATTGTTGTATGGATCAAAGGCATGAGGATGGAAAGACTTGGTTTCTGCATGATCAATTGTTCATGTCTCTTGCAAGGTGTCAATAGACAAAGTAGAAGATTTTGGATCGCCTTGTGATGCTAATATTTGTACATACTTAAACATTAAACAAAAGTAAAATATTCAAACTTATACTAAACCTAACTACTTACACTATATACAAAAGACAGGTATACTTAGGCGTCGAAGTACTCCTCCACATCGCTGTCATCCGGGAACGTGCCCAGAAGACTGGCAGCATTGCCACGTTGAATGGCAATGCTGATTCTTTGCGCAAAGAAAGAGCCAGCCCTCTGGTCACGCACAGTGTCGATTAGTCGGCGAGAAAGCTCCTTAAAAAGAAGACGTGCACTCGGGCCCCATGACCCAAGCGTTTCGACCCCAAACGGCTCAAAACTGTAATTACCAATTAGGTTACAGTATTTGCGCCGCTTGAGGGCCTCAGCAGCCGCAGCAGCAGCGCCAGCACAGCCCGCCGAACTAGGAACATGAGATGGCGCAAGGGTGTCGACACAGGTTGCGTCCCACACCAGAGGCCTACCCACCTTCCACGGCACCAATGTCATGCCATCTGGTCTCTTCCCATCGTCACGTACCAAGCCGTTAGGTTCTAATACAGCTGGTACGCTGGCGGTGATAAGGGCTCGACGAATAATGTCATTGATGCTGGCGTGCCGTGCTATGCGTCCTGCGCTTTTGCAACAAGACAGGCCATGGTGCCCAAGGCTGCCGACAGCTTCACCACATTGGCACCGATGTGGAGCAACACAAGGTGCGCCTAAGCGTAATAATGCTAATAGTAATTGTGGAGTTCACTAGTTAGGGGTCAATGTGGTGTTCACTAGTTAGGGGTTGGGGTTTATAATAAAACAACCAAATTATCAGTAAGCACACAGCCTTGAAGAGAAACGTCCAGTCACCGCTGTGTGTGACAACTTAATACTGCGTAGACGAAACCACTTAGTGCTATGTCGTATATTAGGATATCACAGTAATGATTCTCAAAATGACGCATTTTGTGCAAGTTTTAGTAAAAGAACAAAACTAACAGCACTTCTGTAAACAATTTATTACAACAAGCATTGTACAGCTAACAGAATACTGACGCTCGGTGCTTTAAACAATGTGTTTCATTACGCAAGAAATAAATGAGAGCTGTGTACTCTGTATTTAATTACAGATACAAAACGGAACTAATAAAGCATTTGTTTTACAAGATTGCTCTGAAAGCTTCGACCTTATTGGTCTCTAAACAAGAATCTAAATTGCTTGAATTTTTACCTCGTCATTAAGTTGAAAATTATATTACACTTAGGGACAAAAAAATCACCCAAAGTGTCGCTTAAACGAATTCATGCCCAAAAACGTAATTGCACAAATTCGCTTCGTGTGAAATGAGAATATTCCAATTTGTTCGGTGTTACAAACGGGAATGTGTTGATCCCGCCCCAGGGTGCCATAACCGCCCTGACTTTATTGTGATTCAGAGCTTCAAAGCTGGATGCAGTTTCATTGAGGAATTCCCGAAGCACATCTGTCGTTTACCTTAGTTGAACTCGACGTTTATTGAATTTTCGGTGGCAGATTTTTGAAATAAGTTTGCTGGGCTTCGTCACTGATCGGTTTTGTATTTTACTGTTCCATGGTAAAATAAGTTTCTTTCCTTATATCTGTCATATTTTATATACTGACGAAAATAACCAATAAAAGGGCTCTAACTCTTCAAGGATCTTTTTTCCGTCTGACACAATTTGATCAACTTTTATTCTCAGGTACGCGATACCAATAAAACTGTTCCAGTCTTCCGATGAGTTTATTACACCTTTCTTGTAGTCCTAAACTACTTTACTACCCTTTTTACTTCGCCATGAATAAAATTGTCGTGATTAAAATGTTCCTGAAATGTTATTTTCGAGGTTTTATTGTTGGGACTTAAATTTTGTGTACTTTACGGTGCCTGGTTAAAATAAAGAAGACTAAAATGCAATTTCACGCTAGACGCTGTATCTCGTAGCTACTTTAGTACTTATTTTAGCTGGTATAATGTTAGTTGCACGACTTGTAATTTGTGCTGACATGTCGCTAAATCTCCTGTGCACTGTTAGACGCTGGACGATTACACTGGCGTTCCAACGTTTTGCACAGTGCAGACTATGCTGTGACGTATGTGTGTATAAAGATGTTTTATTTTGTGACTGTCGTGGGTCTGGGGTATCCAGTCTTGTTAGTCTTTTAATATTGTGTAATTCTGACATCCGACATATATTTATATTGTGAGTTCCCTTGCTGTAAACTCTTTTGAATTCTTCATGCGTTGTTTGTTTTACTTTTCTCGTGGCTCTCTTGTGCGAGTTATAAATATTTTTTTTTTCATTCTGTAATATTTTGTTCTTAGTGGAATTTTTGGAGCTTAAGTAGACCACAAAATGGAATAATTTAAATGATATTAAGGTCAAAGATTGCATATACTTCAGGGCAGAATAACAACTGATAAATTGGCGATTGTTTACTTTAGAATGAATAATGTCGTCACTTTCATTCTTGGGGAGTCCAAGATATGAGATGACATATTTATTTAAGTCGATCAAAGGAGCCGTGTAGAAAATTTCGCGGTTAAGGCAACAAGAAAATTTATACGATACGATTGAAGAGATTTCTCTTCAAAAGAGTCAGGCAACGCACCTGGCTATGGTACCACTGATATTGCAGAAATACATAGGCGGGGCGGTGACAAGGCGGGCGAGCACGGCCTGTGACACGCTTGAGTCACACATTTTTGTCACAGTTTGGGAACAAAACCGTGATAAAATGCGTGACTCAAGCTTATCACAATTATTTCTCATTTTTATGGTTTTGTTGGAAGGAGATTAGTGAAACATATACCTCTTAAAAAAAAAATTGTACGACCAATTTAGAATCAATAATATGTAGAAATTTAATGTAATTTTATTAGTTGATATTTATTTTTAAATAACGAGTAGATAGCTCCAAAAACAGCACGAAAAACGGCTAGCGCGGCATTTTGCTCGGGGTACCGCCTTAAATATCTCGAAATATCAAATTACCCAAAAATATTTACGGAAGGAAGGAATATTCTCATAGCTAAACATAAGAAAACGGTTAACAATTCATCTAATTTAATGCTGCTATTGATATAACCGAAGTGAACAACAACAGTGCGGAGATGAACAAACATGTGTTGTATGTCTTCCATCCAATCAAATTAGTATCACTTTGTGAGGTTTTCTGTGAATTATTCTCGGAGAGTAATTTTTCTTTGAAACCTATTTGCATCATCATGTGAATCTACATTATATTGTTTCGTTTTATATTATGATTGTTAGCTGCTGCTTGATTATTGTCTTATAATAATTCAGATCTACTCACAATACAGGATCAAAATCAGACACAATGAAGGATTTTGTAATCATCTAGCCTTTTCTGCTCATCGCATGTTTTAGGGTTTCTTCAAATACATTTGAAACGTCCTGATTCTGATTCATTTGTAAGAAGAAATTCACACTTTACTATGAACTCACTCAGTCATCCAAAAAACAGAACTTCACCCAAACCTGTATCCTCCAAAGAGTAGGTGTTTTTTTTAACCGACTTTCCAAAAAGGAGGAGGTTCTATGTTCGACTTTATGTTTGTTTTTTTTTTTTTTTTTTGTTTATGTTCACCGATATCTCCGCCAATTGTAAACCGATTTTAAAAATTCTTTTTTGGTTTGAAAGAGTATATTTCGAAATTCGTCCCATTTTAATTTGGTGAAGGTCTGATGAAGAACTTCGGAGATATACAACAGAACTCTTCAATAAATAACGGCAAAACTCTCGGGATTCTTGCAATCGCATGTCTGTTTATTGTTTATACCATTTCATAACATAACATCACGGCAGTACGCTCTCAAGGGGTACACAGATCTCTCATTTCAACGGTTATGTTCAAGTTTCATGTTATTCGGGTAATCTATTCGGTGTTATAGGGACCTTACTAAACAACTTGCCTATTTATTATAATATATAATATAAACTAATATTATTAAACTAAAAAGGGAAAAATAAAAAACATTTTTGCAAAAAAATACTACCGACTTCCAAATGAAAAACTACAAAGTGAAAAATAACTTAATTTTTTAAGTCGGTGTCCATATCCCAAAAAATTGTGATATGGACACCTACGAAAGACACCGACTTAAAAAATTAAGTTATTTTTCACTTTGTAGTTTTTCATTTGGAAGTCGGTAGTATTTTTTTGCAAAAAAGTTTTTTATTAACGAAACTTTTGGCAGTTTCAATATATGTTGTGTATACGTTCCCGTTACGTTATAGACAAATAACCTACTCTTGAATATGGAACAACTTTAAAAACCGGCCAAGTGCGTGTCGGACTTAGCACATTTAAAATATACATAATAATAGACATTATCACCAAATTACAAATTTGATGAAATAGGAAACTAAAAAATTCTTCGGCAAAAATGACGATAAAACCCGGACGGAACCCTAAATAATATGTCTATTCAGTACATTATTTTCGCATAACTCGACAAAAGAGTACAGTATTCGGGTTTGTCTTTGGGACCAACCATAAAAACGTGATGTTTATATTTTTGAGTATTTTTACTTTTTATACAGATGTCCAATAATATAATCTTCACCTTGTACATATAATGATCTTATTACCTATGGTACCCAGCATTCCTCCCGTGGCCCATCTTATGTAAATATTAGAAATGGTATATTGTAAGTGGATAAAATGAACAGCTATTTTCTAGCTATTACCTCTGTGAAATTCAATTTACACTTATGTATTGTGTGTTAAATACACAACATTTTGCGATGAATATTGTGGTAAATGTTTATTAATGTCCATGTCATTGTTCTGGCGTAATAATATTTCATAGAAATGCGCACCTAAACAGCGAAATAATATGTTAGTATAAATTCTCTCCAGTAGTGCCCTGGGCTTTACAGCTCGATTTGTTAATCAGACCAGAAAACAATATACAAGCTTTCTAGAATCATCCTTATTTTCATAACTGCGAAAATACTATATATACGAATCTCTCTCTCTCCCTCTGTCTGTTACCTTTTCACGCTTAAACCCCTGATAACTGATTTAGGTGAAATAAAAAAGTCTCTCACTTGGTGGATCCTTCTGTCTCACCGGTGTCTGTCCAGCGCGTACCTTACGACCGCGTAAAGATAGGATCACGACGAGTCTTTCAATAGATCGGTCCATCTTGTTGGTGAACGACCGCGCGATCCTTTGCCTTCGGTGTTCCCTACCACAATGAGTCTTTCCAAAATCTCGTCGCCTCCGCACAATAACGAGGTACAATGCGCACAATATCTCTCGAAGTACTGAACAGAAATAAATATAATCATAAAAATCGATTTGTGATCAGCTGCCTCCCCCTACTAATTTACCTGTCTATTACTAATATATCTACCATTTGTTATTTTGGTTCTTTTATTAATTTGATGTAATATGATACAATTTTATAATTTAATTGTAATTTTAATTAATGGAGGTATACGTACATGTGTGTGTTTAATATTGGAATGGTATTTTTTTAATAATGACATTTTACTGTTTCTCTTACAGTTGTTTAGTTTTTAGGGTAAATAACCGTTGCATTCTAGATTAATCAATGACATATATGTGTATTTTTTTTTTTATTATCTTCTTTTAATTTTATTTTACAAGAATTTTAGAACCAACTTTTTATTAATTTTATGATTGTTTTATATCTATTTTAAAATACACGGTCAACTGTCCAGGTTGGCCGGCCGCCGGGGCGTTGTCGGATGACGTTCCCGGGGGCCATTTTTTGCGATCGCCCGGTCTCAGTAAAACGCCGATTTCTCGGTACTTTTGTATGGGGACCATGTATAAATGTTATGTTGTTAGAATTGTGATAAAATAAGCTATCTGATTTCATAGGGATTTACCCAGTTTTACCTTGTAATATATTTGATATTACAATATATATTTGATACGTCAAAACTTGTACTGACAGGTATTTTTCCGATTCGGTCGGGTGGACAGATAACGCACAGGATGCTTTTTTCCAATTCGGTCGGGTGGACAGACGAGGGGAAATGATGTGCATGCCTGTAAGTGACTTGTTTACACAGGATCGTTTCTAGTTGTTTTTTTGTAATATTGATGTGTAATTGAGTCGTTGGTGTGCCTTGTTAATAAATATTAAAAAAAAACAGATTACGAAAATGGTTTGTGTCATAGGCAATTTTTGTATTCCAAAAACTGCACAATTTCTGTAAGATTGGTCAAGGGAGCAAATCTGCGGTAAAAAGCTAAAACTTTTCATCTTCCTGCCCTTGTCCCATGTTACTTGAGGTCGGCTCAACACGTTTTCTTCTTCCATACCGTCCTGTCCCCCGTCACGCTATCACTGACTCCCTTTTCTTTCATATCACTGCTCACACAGTCCATCCATCTTTTCTTTGGCCTTCCTTTCCCTCTCCATCCATCCACATTTATATTCATAACTCCTTTAGTAACATGCCTTTGATCCCTCCTCATCACATGACCAAACCAGAAAACTTTCCGGTTCATTAAAAGTTTATTAATGTGTTCAAAAGACTAGGTTTTTGCATCATTTTCCTTGAATGAACATATCACTTGAACTCTGGCTTTCCCCAAAAGTACCTACTATAATTCTGAGAAATTATATCAACTGGTAAATATTATTTCGATTTACTTATCTCTGTTTTTGGCTAATACCAACGCAGTTTTTTTAAACATTTGTTAAGTAAATAGGTGCGTCTTTGCTACGAAGAATGTCTCATAAGTATTTCACAAGATTGGCTAATCGGCATTTAAGAATATTATCTATTTATTGCTGTTTAGGCAGTTAACTCGAATTTTTCAAAGATACTTGTTCTTCCTATGTAAATACAAGATTTGATGAGACGATTTTTTTATGAATAACTCACGAATTTCGAGATATATCCGCATCTCACGCCAAGATGGCCACCATCGAACAAATTAGTCAAAACACTGATTAATTTAATGTTTTCTTTATCCATGTTTATGTTACACTCGTTCTAAATATCTGAAACGTGTCTCACTTATCGGCGTCACTTCCTTGTGTCTCGATCCTATGACCTCCTGGTATATCAATGCCGGGAATTTGATAGAAATGGCATTTTAATGAGATGTTCGTTCATTCAGATTGTGTGCTATAAATATGATTGTGATTTCGTGTTGTTATCTTCTTTGAGTGGCAGTTATATCTTTTGACAACGAGTTGCTTCTATTTTCTGGTTGTATGTTGTTATGAACCTTAAATTATTATAAGCTCTTGTTATGCTTGCCTTGTTAGTTAGGAGTGTGTAGGGACCGACGGAAAGATCTGAAATTTTGCACACTCGTTTGGTTTGTATGTCAATCCACAATATTTATTATAAAAAAAAGGTTTTTATTTTTCGTATATCCTCGCACTGGAACCTCTTACAGCATTTACACCAAATGAACACTAAATTGTAATGAACTAACAATAAGTTCAGGTTTCCTAGCGATGATTTTCCTTCACAGTTGTCAGCGATTTCCAATATAAACTTAGAAAGTATGTATATATTGAAAAAGTCACAATTGTACGCCCGGATTTGAATACACGACCACAAGCACGAGAGGCGAGGTCTTTAGCCGCTGGCCACCACGACATCTTAAATAATTCATTGACCGAGACAGCGCGAAACGCAAACGACGCATTTCCGTTTCAGCTTGGGCAAAAATGCTTTCGTATGTCCGGATGTTCTCTTTTATAGGTCGCCTTTCTCAACCGATTCTCATGAAATTTTATAAGCAGGGTCGATAATTATATGGTTTTGGAAATTCCCAAAAACTGTAGCGACAAAAAATCAAAAAGATAGACTCATGGTCTACAGGTCATATAACTACTAGTCTATTTTGTGTGACAGACAGAAACAAACGAATCTTCTTATTTACGAGACTTAGTAGGTGCAAGGTTTTGCCAAGTATTAGGGAGTAATGCCTTTGGCAACGCAAATTTAAGTTACAAACACATCTATTTTTACCTTTTTGAAAACAGAAAGAAAATACAAATTCTTCATTTAAAAAGACAGGGACAGGTCGTATTAATACAAGTTTTATAGCTTTCATACCCACTTTCTTTACCTCGCAGTATTAGCTCGTTGAAAAATTACACTTCTTAGTATTGTCAGACCTCTTGGGCGGGGCTTTCCGGCACAGTGTTGTGGTCAAATTACTGATTCTCGTATCGGCTTCCATAACATCCTGCTGTGCTAGAGTCAGTGGGGCTCATGTTATGCCCAAGGCTAACAACCTGATAACAAATACCTACATTACCTTTACCTAATGATGTTCGTTGTGTTAGATTTAAATGTACGATGAGTTAAGTTAATTTAACGTAGTAGACATATATTTTGAATAGAATTATTTAATGTGACATACTTTGATGATATTACTTATATTAAAAAAAACCTTTTTAACAGCTGGAAGTTTCTTATTCATCAGGGTGCTATTTTGTGAAACCTTGTTTTGTAAGCTTTCTTTCTTACCATCGAACTAATTTCAACATTTGTGAAAATAATTTCACTAAGTATACTTCCATAAACAGAAATGTGTTCAACGACGTTCAATTACTTTAAATTCTATAAGATATTAATTCTATATCGTCGGAAATATAGTTGAGTCATAGGAGGATAGAGTGAATTGGAGTGCTTACCAAAATATTTTGATTAAAAGGTGACTAGTGTCATTGCTATCATAAAGATGGTTTGGTAGTTTCTTTCATACGTGATCAGGTTTTATTTTCTACACTAGTTATTCCTCGCGAATTCCTTCGCAGCAGATCATGGCCGAATACAAAATTTGAACTGAACTTTCTAGTCAAATCGATTCGAACCTTAAAGCTGCCTCACAGCATTTCGGACCTATTCAGACAAAAATCCTGTCAAATACTATCTACTACTAACTATATATAATATATGTTATCGCATGTGCGAAAACTTTTGAGACCTTTGACGGGCAATTTTTTTCGCACCTTGGATTCATAATATTGGACCAAAGCGCAATAAAAACATGTCTATACAATCCGTTTTATGCATTGTTTTGACAGCATTATTATCATAATTCCGTTGTATGATCTTAACTGCTGCAACTGGTTTTGTCTGCAGAAAATGTGAAATTATCTCAGAAAAGTACGTCAGAACCTTAGCCCCAACTAGAAGAAAACAAGAGTCACACTTGTCAATATTACTTCTCACTAATACTATACAGGTTATATTCTTGCCGCCGCAGGAGACGCCTTGGGAGTCGGGAGTCGCAAGCCGATTCCCGGCCATCGTAGGCGCAGGTTTGCGGACGGCGACTAATGGGTAGCTCGCCGTTCGATAAGTGCGAAAGTTTGGATGGATGTATGTTTGTTACTCAATTACGCCAGAACTGCTGAACGGATCGGGATGAAATTTGGCACAGAGATAAATTATGGTCTGGCATAGCACATAGGCTACTTTTTATACCGGAAAAATGTACAGTTCCCGTGGGAGTATTGCCGAATTTCACGTAGACAAAGCCGCTGGCGAAAGCTAGTTTATGCATATGCATACAGTAAAAACACGCATGTCATATCTATCTACACATTGTATACAGATTTTCTCCCCAAAGGTCACAAGGTCAGACAGTGTCTGGCGCCAGTTGATGATTGATCTTATATGACCTGATGAGTGATGACCTAGTGACAGCTAGTCATCAAAGAAAATTACACGTGTTTATCGATATACCACGAGCTAAGCAAAACAGGACTTAGCCCGAGATCAAAATGTTACTTAGCACGTACTTTGCCTTTAAGATCGGATACTCTACACTCGAAATTGTAGACGATTATGTCTACCTGGGACAAACGGTCTAGTTAGGTAGGTCTAGCTTCGAGAAAAAGGTCAATCTAGTTAGGTAGGTCTAGCTTCGTGAAAAAGACATCCGCAAGAGAACCAGGGTTACCGACAAAGCCCGAAAACTTGTCAAACTTAAGTGGCAGTGGGCAGGGCAAATTGCTCACAGAACGGATGGTTGATGGGGCCGAAACGTTGCGGAGTAGCGACTATATCGACTATGTCCAGCAGTGGACGTCTTTCGGCTGAGGTTCGATGATGATGATGATGACGTGCTTTGCTGAAACATTTTTTATGTCACTATTGCACATCTGTTAAATTACGTTTGCATATGAAGACGGGCACTTAGTGAAGCTATATCAAACTATCTCGCCTAAGCTCAACTATGTTGGGGCCAGCTGCCAGTCTATCCAGAGGCAGCGGTATATCAGCATTTTAAATAGAGCGACTGTTTTGTTCTCCTCCAACCCAATAACTGTGCAAGACTGGTATCAGATTTTTCCGGCGTCACATTACTGTAAAAGATGTGCATATGCAGCGCTTGCCGAGGCATAAAGGAGTCTTGGTGTGTAAGGGATTATCACCCATCCACGAACCAAACTCGACAAGCGTTCGCTTAACCTGAGGCCCTATACAAGTGACAATCTATCATCGCAAGCGAGGCGATAGCGATTGTCAAAACGGTAAAATTGTATGGGATTGACAAGCGATATCAAAAAATCAGGTGATCAATCACTTAAATTTTGACATTTCGACTGTCGCCGTCGCTGACATCGAATGCCACTTGTCTAGAACCTCTTGAAGATCGAACTGTGGGGCATATTATTTAGCCACAAGCATAGTTAAGCCATAGTACTTAAATTTATCGACTTTAGCCAGTTAAAGTTTATCGATATCGAAGTGCTGGAACTTAGTTTCCTAGTACCATCAATTTGTCAAAATAAGTTTGATTACTATTTTGAGTCGTCCATTTTTTTCTGTAGAGAGTGTTTTCCCGCCGGGCTAGAACAAGTTTGCTTGCTGACTTCTAGTTTTGAAAATCTGTGGTTGAAAACCAGTTTGTGAAAAATATAGTAAAAGTGGGCTGTGGTTACACGGATCGATCTTCAAGGTTAAGCAATGCTTGCCGAGGTTGAGGTCCGTGCATGGGTGATCATCCATTACATACCCCTACGTGCATATGTTAAGCACATTTAACTGCTGGTCCCTGCTCAACTGTTATTTGTAGATCTTGGACAGGCGTTACGGATACTCAGAAGCCAGAATATCTGACAACGGATATATGCTACCCAGTTACTGGGTCTACTCCCTATCTCCGTCAACGAAGTTACGGGCCCCGTCCGAAAGTACTCCGAAACTTCGGAGTGAACAAAACAAGTGTAAGTAAAAATTTTCGGACGGGTAAAAGACATCGGCAGTTGGTCATCATCATCATATCAGCCGAAAGACGTCCACTGCTGGACATAGGCCTCCCCAAGCGTCGCCACATTGATCGATCCCGTGCGTTTCGCATCCAGCGCCTTTCCGCAACCTTAACCAGGGCATCGGTTCACCTAGTGGGAGGCCTTCGTATCGTCTTCACGGTTCGCGGTCACCACTCCAGAACTTTTCGGCCCCAACGGCCATCCGTTCTGCGAGCAATGTGCCCTGCCCACTGTCTCTTGAGTTTGGCAATTCTTCGGGCTACGTCGGTAACTTTGGTTCTCTTGCGGATAAATGGGCTATCCAACATAAAAATATTTTTCAATTCCAACCAGTAGTTCCTGAGATTAGCGCGTTCAAACAAACAAACAAACTCTTCAGCTTTATAATATTATATATAGTATAGAAAAAGTATAGATAGGTACCAGTAGTATTCAGCTTCATTCAGTTAGCTGACCCCAGTGTTAGGCAGATTGGTTCATCTAAATATAAAAGTATGACATATCATTCGGCTTCAATAACAATTTTATCAGTTTTATTGCAGTAACATTGAGACCTTGATTACGAATGTGCGTCGTTATCAACAGAAAGGTAATTAATATGGATTACTATGTTCCATTTAATAACAGAACATCACTTTAATTAATTAGAACACGGATGGGTACATAATAACATGTGATGTCTATGTTAGTTATAAGGTATATAAACTTGGAAAGATAATAATTAAACTAAAATATCTGCTTAGAAAATATTATGTGGATGAAGGTGAAGCACGCTTGCTTAGAAGCAACCTATTTACTCTTGACTTAAATATCCAGGTTATAGCTATGGGGAAACACAGACACCAGCAGAGAATGCCACTCCTTATTAAGAGGCATCTAAATTTTGTACTCCCGTGCTCAAAATGGAAGGAGAGAAAGGTAGCCTTGGCCCCGGATTGGGACAACTTAGACTTAATAATAATAATGTGCTGAAACTGGGGACTACGGGGATACCTATGGAAACGAAAAGCTACGTGGACTAGTACAGAAAACTCAACGTACGTAATTTTGAGTATGAAAAACACGGGACTTCGCTTAAACTAATCAGTTTATGGTCTGGTGATGAAGTGGCCAAGTGGCAAACAAGGAGGTAAAACTCTACAATCAATCTGCTTAGCCTTTTCCCAACTATATTGGAGTTGGCCTCCAGTCTAACCGGATTAAGCTAAGTACCAGTATTTTACATGGAGCGACTGCCTATCTGACCTCCACAACCCAGTAACTGGGTAAGCCCTTGGCAAGACAGATCAGATCTCAGGCTTCTGACTACCCGTAACGACTGTCAAAGATCTTTAAATGAGAGCCGGGACCAACTGCTTAACGTGCTTTCCGAGGCACGGAGGAAAACTCGCTATTTTGAAATGGTCACCCATCCACGGACCGACCTCGTCAAGCGTTGCTTAACCTTGATGATCGACCAGTGCGGCTGTTATTATTACTCTCTATTATTATTAAAACTTTACGCGCCCTAGAATTTGAGTTAAAGAAAAACTATCGGGTTTAAGCTTTAAATGCCCGAGAGGATTACCAGTCCTGGTACATTCACAATCAGGCTATCTGCGACGCCAGAGAAGGAAAAGAACCTTGAAAAATTGCAATG
This sequence comes from Orthosia gothica, assembly GCA_949775005.1. Classification (NCBI taxonomy): domain Eukaryota; kingdom Metazoa; phylum Arthropoda; class Insecta; order Lepidoptera; family Noctuidae; genus Orthosia; species Orthosia gothica. Next base: position 14,852,543 of record OX459057.1, read on the forward strand.
CCAACTTCTTCTTCTTTGCATATCGATGACCTCAAATTTTTAACCTCCGACGGAAAAAGAGGAGTGCTATAAGTTTTACGTGTGTAACTGTATGTTTGTGTCTATGTGTATCTGCCTGTGGCATCATAGCTCCTAAACGGATGAACCGATTTTGATTTCGTGTTCAATAGATTGTCGATCTAAGCGTATCTACTACTATATAAATTACTAGCTGACCCCCGCGGCTTCGCTCCCGTCAAAATTATAGCCTATGTTACTCGGGAATTATGTAGCTTTACGGAGGTGAAATAATTTTTAAAATCGGTCCAGTGGTTTCAAAGCCTATTCGGTACTAACAAACAAACAAAAAAATCTTTCCTCTTTATGATATTGGTAGGTATATAGACGTAGCATGAAATAAAAATATGTCAGGGTTTTTTTTAATTTTAGTTATGTCGCAACTATTCACACACAATGGCCACCATTCGTTTTCACAATGCCCTTTGAGACATATAAGACCGTCAAACCCATAAACTAACAACACAAGTTCAAGGTCATCAACATAAAACGGTCTCCAACACAGGAAGGTAAATGATCGTCCCTCCATCATTCGAGGGTAGGCAGACAACTCCCTAATGAGTTACAAACACAATCACTTGGAATTTGCGCGATTGTTTGCCAAGTTGTGGGTAGCCTTGTCAACAAGGATAGAGGGAACGTGGGAACGTTCGTTTAATCTTAAATTGTTTATGGTTGGGTGGTAACGTGAACTCTTGAATTGTTATGTGAGCCTAGTATTTTGGTACGTGTTGGTGTTTTGATATACGAGATTTTAATTAGTCTTGTGATAAATTTATTTGGAAAAAGGCTTGGAAACACGTCCAGCGTCCACTGCTGCACATAGATCTCCCACGTGCCTTGTGCTGCTCGCATCTAGGTAATTAATTGTGCATTTAATCCGGATTTATTTAAATATTTGATGTAATTTATTAGTTGCTGCTGTACAACAAAATAAAAACTGGCCAAGTGCGAGTCGGACTCGCGCACGAGGGGTTCCGTACCATTGTCGCAAAAAACCGCAAAGAAATTACGTTTGTTGTATGGGAGCCCCACTTAGATATTTATTGTATTCTGTTTTTAGTATTTGTTGTTATAGCGACAACAAAAATACATCATCTGTGAAAATTTCACTGTCTAGCTGTCACGGATCATGAGATACAGCCTGGTGACAGACGTACAGACAGACAGCCTTTTACCCTTTGGGTACGGAACCCTAAAAACAAAAGTCGAAAACCGGAAAAGGTACTAGGATTTCTCTTTATTGTGACAAGTCCACCCCTATTTAACACTCCATTGATCCAAGCGTCACGTCCTACATACACTGAAAAAAAAACAGAATCCTCAACTAGGTAGGTACGTAGGTCATAGACAAATAAAAAGTAACAAAACAACACTGAAGGCACAGTTTACACGTAACACAACCTCGTAAAACAATAAAGGTGGGGCTACAAACACACCTACCCTCGGGCTAGGTACAGTCAACAAAGGAGATAGGTAAACAGGCAGAAATATTCCTTTGTCCAGTAGAACGCCACTATTAATTTTCAAAGTACAGTACCCAGTAAGCATTTCACTTTCATAGCCGTCCGTAGGTATGTTGGTCACGAGGGTGTTCTCCAACTCGGTACTATGTCATCTATCACGGCAACTAGCAATTATTTAAACAAAATATATTAGGAATCTGTCATAGTTTTGAGGAACGGAAATTAATGTTTGAGTCCGACTTGTATGTGAAAATCATGAAAGGCTTAATCAAGTCTTAAATTACTTTACCATACTTCTTATTTTTCTACAAGCAACTATTTCTGTTTAATATAAGTTTTTAAGCTGACATTGTCACAATCATTAGATTATTTTTTTTAACCTGTAGGCTCGCGCTTGACCACAATCTCACCTGATGGTAAGCGATGATGTGGTCGACGGTGAAACACGCTTGATTGTTTTGGGATATTTACCATGTATATTTTGATTTTGGTTGAGAGCTCGATATTTCGGCACCGTTACAAGCGCCATGATCACGAGAACTAAAGTCTTTGCGGGTGGGTGTTATTTACGAACTGACATATCTGTCTACCCTCTTCCTCAATCGTTTTTCACGCACGATGCCGCTACTACCAGAACCTGTCTCACTAGTTACTCGACATTGTTCACGACAGACGATCTCGGTTTAACATACTGAAAACTTAGTCTAAAAGCATCGCTGACTTAAGCTGCCTGTACACAAATCTCTTTGTTCGACTGTACCTACCTGAAGGCGGATACACAGAGGGAGCACACACTACTCGCCCTCCAGTGACAACACTCTGTATAAGGACTGGGATACGTCAAGCGTTGCGACTGAGTCGGCTTCCTCTGTTTGAAGTGCGTTTTTATTTTATTGTTTTAGAAAGTAAAGTTATTGGAAAAGCATTTGTTGGTTCGCAGGATTGGACATGGTCGTATTTTTCAGAGGTCTGGTTGACTGAATGATTGATGGGAGCTATACTTATCTCTTACCAAAACCTATGTATGTATTTACTTTTCTTTTCTCGACTAATGGGGTGATCAACTCAACCGTACTGTATTCTTCATACTCTGTTAAATCAAAATCACACTATCACAGCGTCTGTGTGTGTGTGTGTGTGTGTGTGTGTGTTTGGATGTTTGTTACTTCTGCACGCTCAAACGGCTGGACGGATCTGGATGAAATTTGGCACAGAGATAGAATAGCACAAAGGATAATTTTTATCCCGTGAATATGTTCCCTTGAGATAATTTTCGACATTAATAGTAAAAATATTTTCAACGTTAATCTGTATTTTTATAATTTCAATACATCATGACAACAATAATTTTGGAGACCATTCAAGATAAGTAATTGTTGTCCAAATCGTCATCATTACAAAATGAAAATATAGGTACAGAACATTTGCTAAATAATACTAAAAGGCGAAACTCCCAACGCGAACATTATTGAAAGTGACTTGTTATTATTACGCTAAATGTACCCGTCATGAGTAATTTCATAACTAGTTGCTATGATGCAAATTGTATTCTATTCGCGAATACACCAAAAAAGTGTATTAAAGAAAAATCATTATTTTCAAGAAAGGAAAGGAAACCATTTTTGTGATGTTAATATAGTTTTTTTTTAAGGAATACTGTTGAATGATTTATGGACGATTTTTGTAGATTTGACTTCAAACTTAAATAAAATACACTTAAAATGATACGATTGCTGGGCGTAGCAAAAGTTAGTAGAAAAAGAAAACTGTAATTAATAACAATACGACATAACATGTTAAGAACAAAATCAACGAACTTAATAAAAAGTAGAACTACCCACAGATATGAAGAGCTTTAATGACTACAATATAGAAAATAAATTAATAAAGAACTGAAAGAAAGTTTACGCGTAGCACATAAAAGGCTGTAGCCTCGTAGCAGTATCCGTAGCAGAAGTGCTACGCCGTAGCACTTTCGTAGCAACGTGTCCATCCACAACTTTTTATTACAATGTTACTTTAATCATTAAACTGTTTTTACATCAAAGCTTTATGACGTCACTTACAATAAAACATAGTATGCTTTTTGAACTTATTAATATCACGCCTGTATCTCCGAAGGGGAGGGCAGAGGTGCTAGGTATAAATTCATTTATTAATTCAGTTACAAAACTCTATGTCAGTTATGTTGAGTTTGGATAGGTTCCATTCAAACTGGAAAGAGGACTCGCTTGCTCGCGAAGGCTGGAAGGAGTAGAGGTAGGGATATGCCTAGGTGCTGATGGCCAGAGCAAAGCAAAAAAAAAAGGTCAAGTGCGAGTCGAACTCGTGCGCCGAGGGTTCCGTACCTACCCATTATACCGCCATAATAAAATTGGTATCATTTTTATTGGTGATTAAGTTAGACTATGTTTAATTAATATTATGTACAATGTTAAGATATGGGCAAAATTAATTAGAAGAAGGAATATGCCGAAAAATAAAAAAATGTTCAAAATTAAGGTAAATTTTGGTACTTTCAAGTTTTCGCCAAAATCTAAATTTGATTATATCTTTTTATCATGTTGACTCAGGACCTTGATTTTTATACTCCTAATAGGGACTATCAGTATCTGGTATAAATAATAAATTTCAAATTGCTAGGTCCATCCGATCCTGAGAAAATCGGTGGTGACACACGGACAGACGGACAAGAAAATGATCTTATAAGGGTTCTTTTTTTTACCTTTTGACGTACGGAACCCCAACGTACTTGACTTTCAAGTAAAGATCAAAAAGATATCAATGGAAAATCCAGCATCTAACACATTATTCGACCAAGGAATCAAATTTAGGACCCTACACTCCGCAGTCAAGCTTGCGACAACTGCGCCAAACAGACACACCACTTTATTTCCGCATGTAAAACAAAACCAACTATAGTGCGGGACAGGTAAGTTGAACCAAAATGTATTATCGTTCTCTTGAAATTAATCAATTCAAACTGAAACAAATCCCTTTTCTACGACCTTATCGTTTACAATATACAAATTGCCAACTGTTAGGTCACATAGAAAGGATTCATTTCGGTTTAAATCGTCTAATTTCAAGAGCACGATAATACATTTGGGTCAACTTACGTGTCCCGCACTATACCAATACTCTTAATTAAGTACCTATCAATATAATCTCAGTATTAAAACGACACTCCCACTTAAAAAGCCCAGTATTTTATTTAAAACCTTAATAGGATTATTGGACATTTTAATTCCGGACTCTGGAAAGCTATCAAACGATATGATCAATAAATGTAATACCTTTAAAGGCCTGTTGAAGCACGTTCGACCTGTTTACCGTGCCTGTAACTGTGTTTATTAATTTTGTATTTTTGAAGTAACCTTCCCTTTGTAATGTTTTTTTAGCATTAATTTTTGGTGATTGAATCGTTTTGTATTCAGAACGTTTTAGATTTATCGCTGTTTTTCTTAGTGGAATGTTCTAATCTTTTTTTTTATGAGTGGCGTCTCGCAAACAGCCAAAGTGACCGACATATGCTTAACCGGGCTTGCCTGTGGAGACTAATCTCGTAGCCTCCGGCCAGGCTTCAAAATACTAAACCTAAGCGACAACGCTGAGGGCTACCCCAGTTGGGGTCGGACCTCGGCTCAGGGCGTCGCTGGGGGACAGCTAAGGCCGGATCTAATAAAGTGATTCTACCATCCGTTCGGAAATGCCTACGTGGAGAAGAACTGCTGCCAGCGACTTCGCCCGCGTTAAAGTAAAAAAATATCCCGAGGGAAATGCCTGGGATAAAAAGTATCCTATGTATGTCCTCACTATAATCTCTCTCTGTGTCAAATTTCATCCTGATCCGTCCAGCCGTTTGAGCGTGAAGAAATAACAAACATACTCACACACTTTCGCCTTTACAATAGGTATTAGTGTGATTTATATATTTATGGGTATTGATTTAGTTAATTTGTAAATACTACCAAAAGTAATTCAGCTACGGGTTTTTTTTAACTTTCTTTGTGCTGGACAAAGGTATCTCTTATATTCTATCGTACTTTTAACTGATGAATTAAAAGTATATGATCAGTCGTTGTTTGACACATAAGTATACATAAATATAGTCTGTAGTTGGGTCACAGACTATCTAACACCAGTTAAGTAACTCATCAATCCAAAACTTTCAGTAGGATCGCTAACTTGGGAAAAGTTTCTGATACAAATCTATTGGGTAACAAATGCTTCGGTAAATGAACAGACTTCAATTTTAATAACCTATTTGAACATTTTATTAGTATCAAACCCTAAAATTGCGCTATCAACAGAGGCCCAATTTTTTTTTTATTACTTTTCGTCTCACATTAAAATCCTACGATTTACTAACTGCTTAACCGGTCTTTCCTGTGGAGACTAAACTATAGGCTCCAACCAGGCTCAAAAAGCTTAACCTAAGCGATCAGGCTGAGGGCTACCCCTTAAAGCGACGGACCTCGGCTCAGGGCGTCGCTGGGGGGACAACAAAGGCTGGATCGTAATTAAGTGATTCTACCATCTGTTAGGAAAATACCTAAGTGGAGAAGAACGGACAAGAAACTCCTTTTATAGCTAATATCTTAAGTATATAGCTCAGCATTTCGCGGGCTTGATTTTAATGACAAGGACAACGCGACGGGACTCGGCGGCGGGGACGGAACGAATGCAGTCGTTTATGTGTACTATATGTATCGAGATCGAGAGGGTTCGTACTAATTACGAACCCATTGACCGACCTTGTAGACAAGCCTATCTAGTTCCGTAGTTATGCTTTCGTACCTCGAGAAGAGGACGGTGCATTAAGCGGGGTTGAGTAAGCCTGCATTCCGGATCTCTGCATCCAGATCAACAGAGGCCTAGTGTACAAATTTGATAACTATAAATGAACAAGTAAAATTTCAAAATTTAAAAGACCCCCGACACATTTATTTTGCGAAAACAGCCCAATTCAAACAGTAAAACGCCCATAACTTTTGAACGGCTGAATCGATTTTATTCAAACAAAGCTAAGAACACTCTCGACAAAATCGCCTTTTAAACAAAAAGAACTAAATTAAAACCGGTTCATCCGATTCGGCGCTATGATGCCACAGACAGACACACAGATACACAGCAACACACGGGAAACTTATAACACCCCTCTTTTTTCCGGCGGGGCTTAAAATGGAAAACATAGGGCCACAGATATATGTTTCGTTTTCAGTTTATAGAATATATTTGATTAAATTGGCCGAATATTGTAGGAGGAAATAGGCGAAAGCCAAACCTCGAATTATGACTTTTTATACTTAGAAAATTCAATCGGATGTCTGCGACCGCATTTCCTCTTAACAGCCTTGGTTTAATCATGTGTAAACATTTTATTGCTATCTATTGGTTCCTCTTTCAGCCAAACAAGTATATTCTGAGCAGATGTACATTACTTAAATATCATGAACAAGAATACTTTATCTAACCACAAGCTATGTACAAGCAGTTTACCCATCAATCCAAACTTGAGAATAGTTTCCGCTACAAATCTATCAGGTAACAAATACCTCGGCAAATGACCTCGTGGAGTCGTGTAATAGGATTCGCTGTAACCTTGCTTCCGACCGTTTGTTATGGCTTCAGCTTGCCCTGACGTCAGCCTGTGTGGGGTGTGGTTTTTATAGTATTTAATTGGAATATTTTCTCATAATCATAATTATTTTATTTTATTTACAGTTATGACATATAGAATAGAATAGAATATACTTTATTGTACACCATAAAAGTTACACATCTATTTTATAAGAAAAACTTAATTATACGGGTACAAAGGCGGTCTTATCGCTGACAGCGATATCTACCAGACAACCTTTGGATGGACTGAAAGAACTTACAATGAAAAAAAACTTAATTCAGAAAATCAAAAAACCCGACTGCTTTAAATGCGAACTAAAAAGTCGTAAACAAGAAAAAAACAATCCTGTGCAGGCGGAGGATACGTATTCGCGGGCTGGCTGACCAAAATCTGGTGTATCCTACGCCTGCACAGCATGATTTTTTCCTTGTTTACGACTTTTTAGTTCGCATTTAAAGCAGTCGGGTTTTTTGATTTTCTGAATTAAGTTTTTTTATTTAAAACTTTTTAGTTAGTTTTTTTTCGAATTAGATACATTTAAACACATAAGTGTTATATATTTTTGAAATCATCTCTTAAAACCCTTTATTTTGATACCCCACACTATGGGTTTGGAAGAAAAAAAAATATTGGGCCCCCACAATATGGCACCCAAAATCCGCCATTTTTCTATTGTCCAATTTTAATGTAGCCTATGACACTCGCAAGGTTAAGACGCATCGATTGACGTATGAATCATCAAAATCGGCCAACGCGTTTGGTCTCTGGAACGCCATATAGGAACAAACATACATACATACATACATACATACTTACATACATACATAGACTGATAAACACATTACCCTCATTCGGCAGTCGGGTAAAAAGGGGGTAGTCTGTGGTGTACTGCTATTACATTAAAACATATATATATATTCAAAAATATATTTTTATAATAAATACTATCCATAAACTTAAATATACATATACTTAGATATATACTTACATACATAAATAATATTACATGTTAACAAATTACAATTAGAATTACATTAACGTGGTAAAAATTAAATCTAACAATGTCTTTGATAAGTTATCATCAACGTGTCCCCAACTAGGCACAGTTTGTATCTCAATGACCCAGACATTACACAGAGTTTATGATTGTCCGAGTTTCTGTATTGTACTTGTTTTCTGAATTGGGAATTTGGATTTAAGGCGGTACCCCGAGCAAGCCGTTTTTTGTGCTGTTTTTAGGAGCTATCTACTCGTTATTTAAAAAGAAATATCAATTAATAAAAATACATTAAATTTCTACATAATATTGATCTAAAATGGTAGATTTAGTTTTTTTTTAAATGTTGTATATATTTCACTAATCTGCTTCCAAAAAAACATAAAAATGAGAAATAATTATTGATATTATGCATCTCCTCGTAAAGTGTTCATTGATTATTTTTTGTACTAACACTAATGGATAGACAATTTAATAACGAACATTTTTGTAGAATTTTTTTTTTCAAAAGACTAAAATTCGATTTTATAAAGATTTTATTCTAAAATCTGGGCGTATTCACTACTGTAATTCATGCGCCACCAGTGCCGCTAGACCAATAGGAACGCTCATATCTCATGCCAATTTTTTGGTCAGGGTACCATCTTAAGAACATGGCAAACACTACGAGGCTTCAGGCTAGGTTTTTGGGATAAGGTTTGAATACTCAACTACAAATTCTAACTCACAAAACGGGGGTATGTCGTGGAGACTACTGTTTGGTATGAAGATAAGTTAATATTTATTAGTTTATTGTTTTAGAAATTATATATGTATTTTATTAGTTACTTAGTTTATTAATATTCGACTTTAATTATTGTTCATATTTTTATTTTGAAAACCTTTCACTGTTATGTCCTTTTTAACCCAAAGGTTCACTGGTAGAGAATGCCTTGCTGTATTAAGTCCGCCTATGTATCACTATTGTACATGAAGTTTAGATAAATAAATAAGTGTTTATGTTCAAAAAATGTTTATTTAAATGAATATTAGTGTCTTTTTTTAGGACACACTATGAATCAAGATAATACGAATTTTAAACAAACTCTAGAATTTTACTCAAACAAGTTCTCTAATGGGCCCTTGGAAGTGCCTAAGTTGTCAAAATCTTGACGCAGTTTTCATATTAGTTACTTTGAAACAATTTTTCCTTGCAGAAATTAAGTTAATTTTCCGTTCAATTTTCCGTTCTTTATCTCAAAAAGGACAAAATATAAAGCTTTAACATTTCAATTTACTTTAAAATTAACTTTTCACAGTGTCCACCTTTAAATATTATTACTGGGTAATCTTTATTTAATTCCAGTCAGTTTGTTCATGATTATCATAAAGCATTGTAACCCCGTGTGGCTGAATTTTAAATTACACTTACATTGTAAAGGTATCGTTAATGCATATTTATGAATGGGGGGAAAAATCTCGACACACAGTCATTAGTAAAGCATTACTTTGGCCGACGTGTAAGTTATAAGCGAGTAGCGGGCAATCAGCCTTGTTTTTCAAAACTGATTTCACATTTCCAGCCAATCAACACCCACACCATATTTTAAACCAAAACGAATCAATACCCTTCATCACTACATATTATAAAACAAAGTCTCCCGCAGCGTCTGTTCGCGATAAACTGGTAAATACTGGACGGATTTTCATGCGGTTGTCACCAATATAAATAGTGAGAAATGAGGAAGGTTTTTGTAAATATTTTGTCACGGGCGAAGCTTGGGCGGGTCGCTAATACAAGATAAAAAAAACCGGCCAAGTGCGAGTCGGACTCGCGCACGAAGGGTTCCGTACTTGGAAAATTGCGGTTTACGATTTATGACGTATTAAAAAAATACTACTTACTAGATCTTGTTCAAACCAATTTTCGGTGGAAGTTTACATGGTAATGTACATCATATATTTTTTTAGTTTTATCATTCTCTTATTTTAGAAGTTACAGGGGGGGTATAGGTTAGGGGTTACACGTATAGGTTTGAGGAAAAAAAATTTTTTTTTTTCGGTTTCATGTATGGGAACCCCCAAAATTTATTGTTTTTTTTTATTTTTGTGTGAAAATCTTAATGCGGTTCACAGAATACATCTACTTACCAAGTTTCAACAGCATAGTTCTTATAGTTTCGGAAAAAACTGGCTGTGACATACGGACGGACAGACAGACAGACAGACATGACGAATCTATAAGGGTTCCGTTTTTTGCCATTTGGCTATGGAACCCTAAAAAGAGCAATTCGAGTCAATATCACAAAAAACTTTGTCATCGTCATTGGCAGCCTTCTTCTCTCCACTACTGAGCATGGGCCTCTTCGTTGCTGAACCAGGTCTAACCTGTGATCCTCTAAATCACTTCCAACCATCTAGATGACGTACCTAGAAACTTCATCATCGTCGCCTGTCGTTTCTTTGTGATTGAAAACGCTGCACGAGTTTAGAAGCCTACAGACTTTCTCCCGCTAATCTCTCCTAACTTACATGCCACTATTACTAAGGGCGGGGGCATAATGGGCGCGTGCGTTTGACGGGGCACGCCCCGCTCCGCTCACTTTGTTCCAAATGTATTGGACACTGCTCGCGTGTTCTTTTTGCAATCACTGTGTACTTACCTTATTTTTAACGACTTGAATAGGGTATAAAAGCTTTTATTTTTAGTAGCATTATTAAACATAACATTTTATACTGGTTTTGCTCTAATGAACATTATTAAATAATCTATTAAGCGCGAATTCGCATGCTTGCGCAAGCATCATAATTGTACATGGTTACGTGTGATAATTATGATTATAGTGATTTTCAGTCTCTAGACCATTAAATACAATATTGACATTACAAATAGAGATAATTGTATGAAAGAAGAAGACATAACAAGAAGACTCCGGTGACCCCAAATACATCTGGATAAGGCAGGAGTGTCCTCCTGCCCTAATCATAATTTATTCATATGGAACATGGACTCCCTTGCAATAGGCAGTGGGTCACCGTCATAATTATTTATTTATTAAAACTTTATGCAACATACAAGTACATAGGCGGACTTATTGCCTGAGGCATTCTCTACCAGTCAACCAAGGATGGTGGAGAGATAACATGCCAGGCGCAAAAAAATTGATATAATTATTATAGTAAAAATTGAAGAATAGTTAAAATAAACATACTTATATATTTCCTATAATAAATACATATATAAAAGTAATAGAAAGGTGATTAAGACGACTCTGCTATTGGTGTAGAAAGTAATGCCGTAACTTACGCTTAAATGCATATTGTCCTGATATATGGAGGTAGCGCATTCCAGAGAAGAATGGACTAATTATGAAAGGAAGAGTGAATGAAATCAGAAGTATGAGAAGGACAAAGCAAGAGAAGATTGTTAGACGAACGCAGATTCCTAGCGTGTGAAGTACATACATATTGAAATATATCATAGCGCTACCTAATCAAATAACTACGTCTCATAATATGTATAGTCTTCTGGAGCTCTGAAATACAGGCCTCGGCCGTTTAGAGTCCAGATCTCCATCAAACTAAATATTTTTCAAAACTGTCAACCTTAATCTTATCTTACTAATCACGCTAATATTAATAAGGAAGAAAGTTTGTGAGTGTATGTGTGTGTGGATGTATGATTGTTACTCAATCACGCTAGAACGGCTGAACGGATCTGGATGCAATTGTGCAGAGAGATAGATTATAGCCTACTTTTCATCCCGGTACAATGTTCCCCTGGGATAAGAAAACACTTTTCAAGCGGGCGAAGCCGCTGGCAGAAGCTAGTAAAATTAAAAATGCGAACGTTTGGATGTATGGATGTATGTTTGTTACTCTGTATAGTTATCGTCACGTAACTTGGCAAGGTTTTGGCGTAGTGGGGGTAAGTTAGCGCATAGTGCGCGAACTGACCAACCACCATATAGAGGGAACTGGTCGTGGACGCGACGCGATTGGTCAAGGTCAACTAACCAACCAATCGCGCGCTTGGAATGGTGCTAAACGTTCCCCGCGTCCCGCTTGGTAACCAAAGAGACCTAAAAAACTACTTGTGCGAATCTAACGACTCTTGCCAAGTTACGTGCCGATGACTATTAAATGAGTCGATGAAATTTGGCACAGGGATAGATTATATATATCTAGAATAGCACAAAGGCTTCTTTTAAGCCCCCTATAATGTTTTCATCCCGGTGTAATGTTCCTTTGGGATAAAAAAAAAATCGGCCAAGTGCGAGTCGGACTCGCGCACGAAGGGTTCCGTACTTGGTAAATTGCGGTTTACGATTTATGAAGTATTAAAAAAAAACTACTGACTAGATCTCGTTCAAACCAATTTTCGCTGGCAGTTTACATAGTAATGCACATCATATATTTTTTTCAGTTTTATCATTCTCTTATTTTAGAAGTTACAGGGGGGGGGACACACATTTTACCACTTTGGAAGAGTCTCTCGCGCAAACTATTCAGTTTAGAAAAAAATTATATTAGAAACCTCTATATTATTTTTGAAGACCTATCCATAGATACCCCACACGTATGGGTTTGAAGAAAAAAAATATTTTTAGCTTTAGTTTCAAGTATCGGAACCCCCAAAATTTATTGATTTATTTTTATTTTTGTGTGAAAATCTTAATGCGGTTCACAGAATACATCTACCTACTTACCAAGTTTCAACAGCATAGTTCTTATAGTTTCGGAAAAAAGTGGCTGTGACATACGGACGGACAGACAGACAGACAGACAGACAGACAGACAGACAGACAGACATGACGAATCTATAAGGGTTCCGTTTTTTGCCATTTGGCTACGGAACCCTAAAAACACTTTTCACGCGGGCGAACCCGCTGGTAGAAGCTGTAGCTAACTTAAGAATATATTTTTTGGAGATAAATAAACATTTTCGCTATTATTATTTCTGTGATAAACAAAAAATTCCTTCATCATCATTTTAACGAGTAAAACCTCAACATGCAACACGAACCACCTTTTCCGAGATAAAATAAAATTACTACCGTCAGTCAATATCAATCGGAATTCATTACAGACTCAATCACCCAATACACCGGCGGTAATTATTTTAATTAACAAACACTTATTTGTTTTATTGTTTCAGGTACTAAATGGCGATGGCAAGTTGCGGGTAGTTCGATAAAGCGTTATCCATTAAGAGTATCCATTGACGTTGTGTGGCGGTGACCACACGGCAGTGGCGCCACGTGGTGGGAATTTGTGGGGGGTTTTGTTTAGTGCATGTGGAGGGGGGATTGGAAAAGCAATGCGAAGAGGCTAGATCGTTGCTATGTAGCATCTGTGTATGGCAGGGTTGCGCTTGTTGCGTTACGTGTTATGTGTTCGAGTCCCATACGAAATGATATAACTTTTTCTAAGTCTGGGTTTTAGTTTAGAGACAGATAATATAATACTAGCTTACAAATGCCTCATCCCATACAAAGAAAACGTGTCGACGTAACTAGCGTTTTTTATCTGATTATACCGATTATTTTTTGTAAATCGATCGCGTTCGGTTCCGTTCCACGGCGATAGATAGATCAACATCTATATCCGTGGAACGGAACCGAACGCAATCGATGTACAAAAAATAATCAGTATAATCAGTACAGTACGTCGGGACAGTTTTTTTGTATGGGATGAGACACCACAGGTTTAGGGTTAGTTTATTTGAAATTTGTTTGTCACTGCATCCACAATACAGAAGGATTGCTCGAGCGGGGTAAGTTTTAAAGTGATGTGGTAATATATCCATTAGATCCTTCTTTACTAAATAATCCTTGTTAAACTAAGTTAAAAAAAAAACATGAAAAAAAACTACTAAAAGTCGAAAACACCCAATAAATCTAAATGAACCAACAAAAATCAAAACAAAGTGAAAACCCGTCAGCGAAATTAAAAACGAAACCATTACGACCACAATTTTAATCAATCATGAGACCACAATAAATCACGTTGTATAGTGACGTGAAAAAAACTAATGAATGAGGAAAAAGCCTGTAAAACAAGCGCTTGATTGTCACCCTACACTTAATTGTGTTCAACCGCGATAATACAGATTAATGATCGTTTTGTACAGCGTTTATCATAATTTATGGACACCACTTTGTGTAATTTAAAAGTTTTGTGCTCTGGCAAGTTTGATGTATTTTGTATTTATAGTAGTTTGTTTGTGGTTTGTAGAGTTAGGTATTATCATAAGACTTGTTTTCAATATATGTTAGATACGGTCTTATATTACTGAGTGTATATAAAAACCGGAGGCGCTGCGGGAAGTGTAACCCCTTCGCCCTTACGTAACAAAGTGGGGACCCATGCTCAGCGCCAGATACGATGCAGAATCAATTTTAATGTTTCGAGGTTAGGTAACAATAATTTTTTTTTCAAGAACGGTGCGTTACCTTAGAAAATTAGTTAATATGAAAATTAGGTCAAATAACCGTTATATGAAAAGAGTATTATACAAAATGAAAATTATATGAAATGAACGTCATACTAAATGTTATTAGAGCAAATGAAGATTATATAAAAAATAACATTAGATCACAAGAAATTAGGTTATTTGTTTTTTAGCATATGAAAATTATATCACGTGAACGTTATTATAATATATTTTATTATACCATAGAACACACATCCCTAAAAATACGCCATTGTAAATTCGGACATATAAAATATTCGTTTAGAGAAGATTGTGCCAAGTGTGTTATGCAAACAACTTTTTGTAACTTTCAAAGCATCAAGATTCTGCTAGATAGAGGGCACCCTATTCAAATTTATCATTTTCTAATCAAAGTCCTCGTATATATTGTTTACTTCCAGTTCATTTGACTAAGCCCTCCTAAAAACCACCAGTCTGTCCTACCGCATTCTTTCCTCTATCTTCCAAGAATCCACCAATCTGCTCCTAACACCTGGCTCGCATTGTCCCTGAAGACACTTCCACAGTTAAGCCATTTTCACACGGCATGTTTTATTCGAACGTTTTTATCGTCCTTCCACTTAGCTGAGCAGTGTAACCGTAGAGCTATCGATCCGATATAAAATTATCTTTTTGAAAGCAATGCGAGGAAATTTTATATGTTGGTAGTGTGTAATGGCTTATGCTTGGAATTTATTCAAGCTGTTCTAAGTTATGTCTTCCAACAAGATTCCACCTCGAACCATCAAATTGACATAATTGATTCATCATCATCATCATTCAGCCGAAAGACGTCCACTGCTGGACATAAGCCTCCCCCAAGCGTCGTCACACTGGACTCTCGCAGCCTTGAACAGATCGCTCCACTTACAGGGAGGCCTTATAACGCTGCATCTTCGGGTACGCGGTCGACACTCTACAACTTTTCGGCGCCAACGGCCATCCGTTCTGCGAGCAATGTGCCCTGCCCACTGCCACTTAAGTTTGGCAATTCTTCGGCTTATGTCGGTAATCTTGCTTCTCTTGCGGATGTCTTCATATCTGATTCGATCACGCAAGGAAACGCCGAGCATAAACCTCTCCATAATCCATCTATAATTGTTATTTATTGACATTAATTGAGGGTCATTGCCCGTTGTCATGATCACTGAGTCGTGTTAAGTCCTTCAAACTGACTTCGAATATGGATTATAACCCTTTTTTTTCCTCAATCCGTGGAGGAAAAGTCTATCAAGAAACCCATAAATCACAGATCGGACATCTGTATTGAATGGATCTCTTTGGTCACTTCAACACCGCTCCAATAATTTTATTACCCTTTACCCTTATGTTATGAAATCAATCAAAACAATCTGGAAATTAACGCTTTCTTTCTGATACGCTCATAATATTCTCTTTGCATCATCTCTCTCTCATCTCTTTTATAAAGTGTCTGATTGAATGTATTTTGAATCAAGAATTTGAAGTGAGTATTTGTCAGACTCTACTTTACTTTAGGCTACAAGTAAAATTTCAAAATTTTAAAACCTCCGACACATTTATCTTGCGAAAACACCCCGAGTCAAACAGTAAAACGCCAATAACTTTTGAACGGCTGAACCCATTTCATTCAAACACAGCTAAGAACACTTTCGACAAAATCTCCTATCAAACAAAAAAAAAACTAAATTAAAATCGGTTCATCGGTTTAGGCGCTATGATGCCACAGACAGACACACAGATACACATAGCAACACACGTGAAACTTATAACACCCCTCTTTTTCCGGCGGGGGTTAAAAAACCTGTCAAATATTTAAATATGGTTTGACACGTTCTTAATTCAAAAATCTCAATTCAAAAACCAGCCGTTAACCTAATGACAGCATTCAATTATTAAGTAGGTAAAGCAACACAATAACGAAATGATAGACTATAATCATACAATACAAGCTGTGCCCGCGACTATGTTCGCGTGGAAATAAAAAAACAAGTAGGATATGTACTATGCTAGACCATAATCAATCTCTGAGTCAAATTCCAGACCCTTCCAGCCGTTCTGGCGTAATTGAGTAACAATTATCTATCAAGCCAAACTTTCGCATTTATAATACACTAGCTGTCCCACGCGACTTCGTTCCTGTCAACTGGCTACCTACCTACCCTACCCTACCTACCCTACATACATGAATGTTGCGTTACTTTAACCGCTTACGCAGCGCGCGCAACTGAAACTCTCAAAAAGCAATAATTTTGCCCGTTTTTGCAACATTTTTCATTTACGCTGCGCTCCTATTGGACGTAGCGTTATGTTATGTAGCCTTTAGCCTTGCTAGATAAACGGAATATCCAACACAAAATAATTTTTCAATTCCAACCAGTACTACTTGAGATAAGCGCGTTCAAACAAACAAACTGTTCAGCTTTATAATATTAGTATAGATAGTAGTAAGATTTTACTATGACCCACATAAAATTCATACAAGAACAATATTTCACTACAGAATATACCTCATAAAAATCCGCCAAACTGTCTGAGACGATCTTAAATATCCACAAGCATATTTCGTGTACCTTAATAACTTGCAGAATAATCCGCTGGAAGAGTCATTCAGGGAGATTTTTACGAAGCACTTCCATATAGCAGACTCTGTGTCGGGCTTGGCTTATTTCCTGCGAGTTTTGGTGAAATATGGCAGTATTATTATTTCGGTATTATTTACTGGTTTGGCTTCCACTTTTCTAGAGTCTGTTGTGATGATATTAGACGTAACGTTCCTTTCTCATGAGTGAATGTACGAGTGAATCCTTGAGTCTTCACAAGGAGACCTTGGAAATTTGTAGTCAGTGGGTTTTTGAAACTGTTTTGTATTCAAGCACTGCTTTCGATATTCCAAGAAGGATAGTACCTTCAGCAAACTAACAAGACTTAAAAAAAAACCAGGTCCAATACCTAAAGTGCGCTGAAAGTATGTGGTATAAGCAATATACTGTAAGTATAGAAAAGGTTAAACTGTGTTAAAATAAAGTTATTCATTAAAAAATCTTTTTAGAACAAGTATTTTTCGTATTCTTCTCAGCAAACCCTTTCATTTGATACCCATATCATGGCAGTGCACAAAAATTACTAGTCCGCCATCTTGAGACGTTCGCCATATTGGATTTAGAATGACGTCACTTAACGAACCATGCATTGCCATCCAAACTAAACGTGTAAGCAATATATAATTTCCAAGCCACATACAAAATCTAAGTCTTAATAAATTTAAATCATTCATTAAACGTAAGTTGTGCCTAAAAGCGTTTTATAGCATTACCCTCTTACAAATAAACGCAGAATAAAGTTATACCAGGTATAAACCTATGAAAATGTATGGGTATACCTTTGTTATACCTGGTATAACTTTATTCCGTGTTTATTAGTAAGAGGGTTAAAGATTACGTTGAGGATAAAACGGCTTGGGAGTGAGCTACTCCAATTAATTTAGTTTTTTTGTTTAAATATTTTGCACCATGAATTTTGTTATTTTTTTAATTTTAATTTTTTTTAATTTTTTATTTGTTTTCTTGCAATGACAAGAATATTTACTTTTTAAAGTATTATATTATTTTATTTTAATTATTGTGAATGTGAAGACTATGTGGATCATTATTTTGTTTTTAATTGATCTTAGTTTTTAATCATGGTCTGGCAGTTTGAGTAGTTTATGCGGCCTACCCGAATGTCCTTTCTTTGGTATTGTTCGTCGAATCGTTGAGCTCCTTAAATTCTGAGTTGAGCTGCTCGGTTATTGACAAATGCGTGCACTAACTGGACAGGTCCACTCAATCTGGCTGGTTCTTTCCTCAAAAGACCATTTCAGACTTCGTCTACATGGTCTTCACATGATCGAACCAAGATTTTGTCAGGACTTTAAAAGAGACTGTGACCTCTGAGTTTGTTTCGGCCTTTCTTCTCAGAGTAGTCAGATAGGAAACGCCGACCTCATCTAGTTTAAAAAAAAAATATGTTAGACATGTAAAAGCGTTTGTACAAACCAACTTACAGAAATAAAATCATTTATCATTTAATATTTAATTTTAATCGGTGGAGGATAACTGCTTTAAAATTCAGTTGCAAGATTTGACTCAAACACACTTACATACAAACATACATTGCAAGTTAAATAAAAGCTTGTACATAGCCAATCCAGGTCAAGGGGTAGCAGGGTCCAATGCCTAAAGTGCGTTAAAAGTATGTGATATAAGCAATATACTATATGTATAAGCTGGCATTCAAGAAATTGACCTTACACATTATCCTTTGAATAGAACAGAAAAATACTCTTTATTTGCGACAAATTACCAACTCGGCTTCAACATCAACTATGATGAATATCAAAAGTAGGCATATGATATTATATTCACAATTCGTACATCGTTATCGGATGTACGTTGACGGGAGGCTGATGTTCATGGCTGGTTTAGTAAGTAATGGTCTGAAGGACGTGCTGTATAACAGAGTAGTGTACTCGTATATGTTTCTCTTTATCTGTGAGATCGCTTACGTTTTCTGCTTACTTACGCAATAAGGATTCTTACTCCCGGTCTCAAGTAATCAAGTTGTCAACGGTAATTTTTTAGCTTTGAAGTTAGCGGTTTTTGTTACCAGAAATCTGTGTTTATCAATTTTTTAAGCTAAACTATTGTTGGATAACAGTCTTGTTTTCCCGTGCTCTTGAAAAAGGTGTCTCAGATATTGTGACTCTGTATTTCTAGCTAGACAAAGAATATTGTACCAGTTTGTGCTGAGTCAAAGTTGCAACGGAGGTACCACGGTGTCAATTGTCAGAGAGCAGGATTTTTCACGTGAACTCGAACGTGTTTGGATCTGAAATGTTTCTACTGGGAGCTAGGTTCGTTCTCTCTAGTCGCAGTTAACGGTGAATCATATGGGAATAGTATTTTCTTTCGGAAATCGAATTCTGACCATAGTCTAGTTTCTATCGAACTTGCCAAAAGAATAATAATAGTGTTCATTACCGATAGAACGGGGTTACGTTGAGATTTGGGGCAACTTTGATGATAACTTATTTTTATAGGTTTTTAAAAGCTAGCTTCGTGAAAACGGAACCTCAAATTTTCTTTATAAAATTTGCATCACTGACATGTCAGCCATGTTTTGCATGAACGTCAGCGCAAGAATACGCTTACGTTTTGCAGAAAAAAATGTTATGTTGTACAGTAAGAATTCATTAAAAATAATAAAATGTAAAACTGGGGTTATAGCAATGGAAAAATGGGATATGAAAGTAACCCTATTTTTATTTCAACATTGATAGGCTCGTTTTTATTTTATTTTCTCCCAAACTATGGGAAAATATATAATTCTTATTAGATAATATAAAACTTTAAATAAAGTCGCCAACACGGATTTTTTTTTCATATTTTCAAAATATTATTGAGGTAGTTATGTCAATATAATTTCAAAATTAATCAATTTAACCCCGCAGTTCCACCAAACGTACTTGCCCCTCTTGAGCGGCTAACATGAGCGGACCGTTGCCGCCGTTGTCGGCTTCGTCGACTTTCGTACTTCAGGAACGGTGGCACATCGAAGCTCACTGATGATTATCATCGGGGTGGTTTTCCCTAAACGTCCAGACGGCCTTCGAAGATTTTTCTCCGTTAGAAAAAAGGTGTTATTATATATACCTCTGCCATACCCTTTGAGGAATACATATAGGCGGAATGCTGTTATATATGGTGTTTGCCAGAAGAAATCTCGACTTTTGGCTGAAACTGTTCCGATAGTGTTGGAAACTCACTTTGTTATAAAAGATAAACAAATCCAAATAGCCCCGATTGGCTATAGCGGACGCCAATAAAATAGATGATCCTCTATAAATTACCATACAGGGTCGGGTAAAGCCCGTCACAGAGATTATTTACAATAAAACATCCGATTTCGCGTGAATAGTGGGGATTTTCATGGCTTTTGCCTTTTTCCTGGCTGGCCATATTTTTTATAATAGTTATTTGAAATTTATTTATGTTCTTTGTTCAAATCATTTCTCATTATCAACATTTTTAAATATTTTTATAAAACATACAAAAAAAAAACATTTAAAAATATAAAAATAGAGGCCCAGCGGTATAGGGAACAAGGTCCAAGCTACCGGGTCAGGGCTCCAGAGTGAAAAACCTCCTAACAATACGAGCTGTGTCCAGCAATACTGCTTTCTGGATCAGGGCCTTGACCCAGCCGCCTAACGAGAGCCACCTAAGGTGTTGGTCGAGACTCGTGGCTATTAAGCCATTGGCTGACATGACTATCGGTACAATGATCGCTGTGTCTACATGCCACATGTCGACAACCTCGCGAGCCAAGTCAAGATACTTGATAACTTATACTTATTTATTTTATTATTAATGTACACACAGAAAATACATACAGAAAACATATAAACATACGAGTTCCACAATCTTACAGCATGGACAGAGAAGGAATAAGAATAATAGCTGGTTTTATGATAATGGGCTTTAAGGAGGGGTCTAAGATGTGACCAGAATTTTGCATGGAATTTTTGTGGATACAATTTTTTTGGTACTGGCCAGCTCTTGACCTAGATCTGGCCTGATGGAAAGCAATTGATGGAGTCCAGAAGATGCCTGTTCATGTTCACTCTTGCTTTGAATGCTGACTTGTCCTTGCAAAACAATTATAGTTTTTAGGAATTCGTGCCCAAAGGGTAAAAACGGGACCCTATTACTAAGACTCAGCGGTCCGTCTGTCTGTCTGTCTGTCACCAGGCTGTATCTCATGAACCGTGATAGCTAGACAGTTGAAATTTTCACAGATGATGTATTTCTCTTGCCGCTATAACATCAAAGGGGGCTCCCATACCACAACAGTGTTTTTTTTGCCTTTTTTTGTGATAATGGTACGGAACCTTTCTTGCGCGAGTCCAACTCGCACTTGGCCGGTTTTTCGTCAAGCATAATACGAGGTGAAATAAAATAAGTCAGCGAAACTCCACATGTGAGATGGGATCGATAAAAAACCCTTTTTTTTTCGAGTATAATGGCTACCAGCGACGCAGCCTTTGTCTCCATAGTCAGCTACAGTTACTTGAAATTAAAAGTTTTATCTTTGTTTCATCACCATCATGTCAGTGTTGAGTTTCACTTATTAATTTAATTTTTGAACCAGTAGATATAGTGTGTATAGGAAGTCATTTCCATCGCTCGGTCCAAATCTTGTAGATACTATATATACAGTAATATATATTTATGTAAGTATATTTTATTTTATTCGTCATCAGTTTATATCTTACTAGCTGACCCCCGCGGCTTCGCTCCCGTCAACCTACCTACCATAACTACCCTACCTACCCTACCTACCCTACGTTTTTAAGATGTATTCTGCTATTCGGGGCGGAGACAAATCCATCGAATCAAAAACCATGAAAATTGGTACAGCAGATCTCGAGTTATAAGTGTTGTAACAAACCCGTCTTTGTTTTGTATATATAGATTTAAGTCTTTTAATATTGTACACCGGGTCCTGCCCTCTATAATGTCATCTTTCTCTGACACCGTAAGGTTTTCTGTAAGAGAACTCAACATTGAGTTAAGCTCGCCTTTGTACATGTACTTTATTATCACACTGTATGTTATTTTGTTTTGGTGTACAACAAAGAATTAAGATAGTTCCAGTAACCTATTTCAAGCAATCAAACGAGTGTCAGCGAGTATTTTCGCTCGCTTTGAAATGACACTAGAACAGATTAATGGACAAAGAATCCTTGGTAATGAACTACTGTGTTACGGAGTTCGTACAATCGTATTCGCGATTCCTCATTCGACGAACGTTTTGCTGAAGGTTCTGACGTAAACGACTGTTTTGACGTACCTCCGTTTAGTATATGGGATGACTAAATTAAATTCTTTGGATATCTTGTAGGGGGTGAAAATCCTTATGAATATAAAATACTTTTATCATGGGATCGATTCTGAAATATGAAAAACCGACTGTCAAAGGAAGGTAATGTGTTTATCAGTCTATGTATGTATGTTCCTATGAGGCGTTCTAAAGACCAAACGCGTTGGCCGATTTTGATGATCTTATATCAGTCGATTCGTCTTAACCTTGCGAGTGTCACACATATTCGCGAGCTGACTGACCAAAACCAGATGTATCCTCCGACTGCACAGCATGATTATCTTCCTGTTTACGTCTTTATTAGTTCACTTGTTAAGCAGTCGGGATTTTTGTTTTTTACATAACTAAATTTCGGGCAGACCTGTTTTCATTATTCCAGGGCCAACCCTGAAATACTTCACGTAAAACTTTCACCTAAGGACCATTCCTTAAGTAAAAGTTTCTCATATTCTTTATCATGAGTACATCCACCTCTTGCAACATTGCCAATGAATAACAAGACACCCTGGAGCCATTGCAACTCAACCATCAAACTCTCTTTCACTCGCGCGATTCTCTAATTTAATCAATGATACTAATCGCGATTACTTCAACTAAATTCAGTTTATGCAAATACAGCTTTCTTGATTGGTAGTTTCTCAGCGATCTCGACCAATCAGAACGCTGTATTTGCATAAACTGAGTTTAGTTGAACTAATTGCGATTAGTTTTATTGGTGAAATCGGCCCTAAACCAGGCATAATCTTTCACAATATATCATTTATTCATTCAAACCCTAAAAAGACGCGAAAATAGTCACAGCTTTTCATCCTGTAATAAATATCAATATCAAGAATATCTAGGTTTTGACCTTTCCGATATAGATTTACCTTATTCCATCTGCTAGTAAACGAAACCAATTTACTGTATCGGTTTCATAAACTATTTACGGGGTGTATCGAGATTCGTGTCACGTACAGGGGTCCGAACTCCGAGATATTGCGTGCTGGTGTTGCCATATTAAGAGCGTTTGTGCTTTAATTTCAGGAGTTTTTTCGCGGTAAATGTGGTTATTTTCTTTTGATAATATGTAGGTGAAAGTATTGGCTGTGTATTTAAAAATAATATGTTTATATAGGTATGCTAGAATGTAGATTCAGATGGGTTAAAAAGTGCAAAAATAAACCAAATAGGACATTATATTTTCAAAGATTTGCGCTAATTAGGATGCTGAGACTTTTATAAAACCCTGAACACTACGCATATTTCGCAAATAAATGATTTGATTTGATTTCAGATAGTAGTCTTTTTGGCCTCTTATATTTGTTAGTTTTTAGAGTCTAATTTCTTTCGTGTGTTTTCCTCATCGTGTCTCAAATATATAATTGTTTTTCGGTTTGAAACATTAACAAGATACACTTCATACTATAATCGGACACATTCATACTGATGCCTAAAAGTTCGGCTGCTGTAGAAAACCGATAACTTACTTTTAGCACCTTTTTGCTTGCTTTTCAGACCTTTCAAAACGTTTACATAATACCGCCAGATTTTGGGGTAGTTGGGTGTTATTTTGACGTCTAGAGCTTTTTTTTTTTTTGGGACAATCCCACCGCACTATTTCCAAACCACTGCAACTCCTGAAAGCCAGAATCAACAGTGGCGACCACCAGAAAAGCGCCGAGGCAATGAAGCTCGACGAAGTCCCGGAGAATGAATTTAACTGTCTTGGATCCCGCAACGAAATTAATCAGAAAATAATAACGGAGGAGTAGGAAAAATGTAAATCTCTCTCGTCTAGAGCTTGCTTGACTGGAGTTAAAATTGTGATGGGATCTTGATGCCCGGTAATTTTAGGATAAATAGTATCTTATGCTTAGATTCTCGAACAACCGCTGGTTCCGACTGTCATATATATGTTCATCTTCGACAGTAGTTCCGAGTAGCCTGAAAGTCAGTCAACAACAAGCGTTGCCAAGGGGTAACGTGTTGCCCGGTTACTGGGTTGTGGTGTCCAGATGAGCTGTCGCTCCATGTAAAATATTGATATTCGGTTACATTCTGTTAGAATAGAAGCCCATCCCAACACAGTGGTTAAAAGCCTTGCACACGATCCATAGTTTATACGAGCTTAAAACTAGTTTGACACACATCTCTGCCATTGGTTTCACTACTTTTTTCGATTGCAATTGCAATCCAGCCTTTACAAATTGAATTCGTAAAGACTGAAATTCATGACATCATCGACTTAAAATCGATTAATTCACGAAATCGCGAACCTCATCATTCGAATTAAAGTACACTTAACGAGATCAATTAAAGCGACATTCATTCGACAAATCGATATGCGAGTTAAGCGAGTACTGATTCCGATTACGGAGTGACGTGGCGGTGGTCGCGGTTGAGTGTTTTGTATCGATACGTACGATAGATCAGAATAGGGCTGTCAGGCATGCGGTTATAGCCGGACATAGTGGGGCTTTTTCGTGAGAAAAGTATGAAACTTCTTTCTTTTTCGTGTGTTAATTAAGCCGCCTCTGGGAACCCCACAGGCCACTGACTTGGTTATTTCAGACTTAAATTAACTATAATAAGTCCAGGTTTCCTCACGATGTTTTCCTTCACCGTTGCCTGTGATGTCCAAGATAAACTTAGAAAGTACATATGAATTTAAACCCACCACCTCAAGCACGAGAGGCGAGGTCATAGCCACTGGGCCACCACGACGGAATGAGAATAAGGGTAGACCAAAGAAATGATGGATGGTCTGTGTGTAAGATCAAATGTCTAGTGAATACTGAGATAAGAGACTAATAAAGAAGTATGGAAGAAAAATAAGACATGTTGCGGCGACCACAAATTAACTGGTTACTTCTAGTTAAGCTTGCCCCATCGTCGACCACATCATCGCTTACCATCAGGTGAGATAGTGTTCAAACGCGAGACTATCAATTTGGATTAAGAGCAAGAGGCTTTCTGACTATGAGGCTCAAAACGGTGAAGGAAAACATCGTGAGGAAACCGACATGTCCTAGAACCAACAATTCGAAGACATATGACATCCACCAACCCGCACGGGGCTCGCGTGGGGGATTTAGGCCCATTCCCTCTGACAGAGAGGAGGCCTGTGTCCCAGCAGTGGGAACATTAATAGGCTGATGATGTGATGTGTGATGTGATGAGGCTTTATGGATGCTTATCTGGCCAAATAAGATCTGGACATTTGTACAGTTTACTTTTCAAATTTTCAAATTCAAATTCAAATATTATTTTTTGATGTTCACTGACGATTGCATAAACAAAGACTGAAGACTGATTAATATTTTTTTTGTTTTCATATAATTAGAAGTTAACACGTTGACTGTCATGACGGACACCATGGTAGTTATACCTTTTTTTTTTAACAACTTGTTGAAAACAAAATCGAAAGGACTTAGAATTTATAGGCAAAATTTTAAGACCTTTTGATTTTTTTGGGCTAAGAGGCCAGGTTGTACAGTAGAGCCGCGCGGGTCACTTGCTTTAGTAAAAACAGGCGAAACGCTTTCCGTCGGCCACCTAGAGGCTCCCGAAGTGATCGAAGGCATGCGGACACAAGGTGTCCACCGCGGCCCACTGGACTAAACATGGTTTTTAGTCTGGCAGTCAACGTGTTAATATGATTTTAAGATAAATGATCAAAGGTCATGTCATCATTATCATCTTCCTGCTCTTGTCCCATGTTACTTGGGGTCGGCGCAACACATTTTCTTCCTTCATACCGTTCTGTCCCCCGTCACGCTATCCGTGACTCCCTTCTCTATCATATCACTTCTCACACAGTCCATCCATCTTTTCTTTGGCCTTCCCCTCCTTCTCCATCCACATTTATATTCATAACTCTTTTAGTAACATGCCTTTGATCCCTCCTCATCACATGACCATACCAAGACAAACGGTTTCCTTTCAACTTATCTGTCACTGGCGCCACTTTCAAACTTCCTCTAATATACTCATTTCTCACTTTATCCATTCTCGTCACGCCGCATGCATCACAACATTCTCATCTCTGCTGCATGAAATCTCTTTTCATCCATCTTTTTCACAGCCCAACATTCTGATCCAGAATGTTATGAATGAATCAACTGAATGTTATTATTTAAGTCAAGTACCTGAATAAGATATTGCTCAATGTTACTCTAAAGTCCGGTTAGATTGGCTGGTCTGTTCGGCTGGCTGATATCAGGAGCCAGCCCTACCCCCGATAGATCCGAATAGTCTGTTCTGAATCGATAAGCCGGTTATTAATGGTTATTAATTGTTGTTCGGCTGTGAAGATTATGTGGTTTAACGTTTCGCTTTGATTTTGTGAACTCAATATAGCGGTTTACTATAATTTTGTCCAGATTTGTAATTATTGGCAACTGGGATTTGGTATTAATAGATGGTTAAAGGTACTATTCAAAGTTAGGATATTTTTTTTATTTAATACATTATTAACAGCCACACGGGACGATCTTTAAGGTTAAGCAACGCTTGACGAGGTCGGTCCGTGGATGGGTGACCATTTCAACATACCGAGTTTCCTCCGTGCCTCGGAAAGCACGTTAAGCCGTTGGTCCTGGCTGTCATTTGAAGATCTTTGACAGTCGTTACGAATAGTCAGACGCTTGAGATCTAACACCAGTCGAAGTCTAGCCAAGGGGTACCGTGTTACCTAGTTACTGGGTTGTGGAGGTCAGATAGGCAGTCGCTCCATGTAAAACACTGGTACTCAGCTAAATCCGGTTAGACTGGAAGCCAAAGAAAAGGCTAGGCAGATGATGATGAAAATATATATATTATTAATAATTTTTATTTATTTAATAAATATATTATCGTTTTGCAATTAAAATTATGATGTTTCCAAACGCAAGAAAATTCAACATGGGACAGCAGATTCCTTCTCTGTTATAGATATTAACTGAATACAGCAAAAAATATTTTTGTTTATTTTTGTAATTGCATCCGAGAGAGTTATCTCCAGCGCTTTTTATAAAAGGCGAACTGTATTATTGGTTTGCCAATTTTTGACAAACAGTTGCAGCCTTATTTTGTAAATTAATACGGCAACGCAAAGGGTTTGACCGCTATCAATCGACCAATCACAAAGACGAAAATCCACATCGCGTCATTCATCATCTCTCATATGATTGGTCGATTTGATAGCGGTCGATACACTAGTCGAAAATTCTTCCATACAAACGTAGTCTAGAGATTACTCCACTGTTTGACGTTGTATGTTCAAAATAAAAAATGATATCAATTTGTTTCATCAATATCTAGTCCTGTATGGAAACAAAAATGTAAAAAAATTATATATTTGAAAGTTATGAGCGTCTAAAGTTCCATATTTCAACACTTATTTTAACGCATCTTTGGGCGGAAATAAATACCATAAGAAGAAGAAAAATTGCAAAACGGCCTCCATACAGGGATAGATTAGTAATTCAACAATGCAAATAATGTTATTTTATAAAAATACATTTAATTGTTTTTTCATGATATCTAGACTCCCAAAGGTCTGTTTATAAAATTTCGCGTGCTCGTTTTCGTCCTAAATCATCATCCATTTCGATACAAATTTGCAAAAGTGCTAATTCGTACACGAACTAGCTTCTTACTGCTCATCACAGCATCTATTTCTTTCGCACGAGTTGTCGGATAAGATATCATGCATTTTAACCCCGCGCACAAAATAGTTCGTGCGGTCGACTAGTTCAACCTTAAGTCATCACGCCAGCGTTTTTAGACCATCCTCAGCGACGACGCCCGTCCTCTGTCTCCCGATGCATAACGACAATACCCCAGTACTAATACACCCTGTATAATCAAGGAATACACTACAACAACATCATAAACTCCCCAACATATTGCATGAGATAATCAACCCGAGCCGAAGTAACACAGAGTATCTCATAAAACCATAAATTCAAAACATTTCACATGACTGCATTCTGTAGGCGCACCCATCTCTACCCCAAAGTTAAGGGGCCCATCAGCTCCCCAAATTAACGGGCAATATATACGCGCATCACGCGATCGGTTCCCGGTTTAGTTAAGCTGGGTTTACAATAGCGGTGTAAGTAAAATGTGATTTGTAACGATTTGTAGCTTAAAGCCTTATTCGTGTTACACCTGAAGGTGCTGTCTTTCGTTACGTTTGAGATTTAAAAGCGCTGGTTCGTAGTCTAATTTGTAGTACTTCATATAAAGCACTAGAGCTCCATACACACAGCTACGAGTATCCATTCTGGGATTTTACCATGGTAGATTAATTCTAGAGCAATATTTTTTACATCTTTTTTCCTTTTTTTTATTTATCTTTTTTTTTTCCTTATTTTTTTATTGTTCTTTTTATCTTAGATTTGTACAATTTACTTAAACGACTCTTCGTGTGTTCTTGGTCTTTATGCGACTCTTTGGTAGCTTATGTGAATGTATGTTAATAACTCCATGTGTTTTTTAAAGAATTGTTATGGCTACGTTTAGACTTATCTAATCTTTGTCTTAATAAAGAAGTTTAAGTCGGTTTGCCATTTAATATTCTTTGTTGGTAAAAAAACAAAACATGTCTTCTTTGTTCGAAAACTAAGCAAAACGTCAATCAATTATGTAAAGCGTTGCTATGTTTGACGGCAAAGTTCAGGAATAGTTTATAAACCCGACCTCCGAGACCTGAAAATACTCTTTGTATATGAAACCACTTGTGGTTAGAAATACATCTCTTATCGATAAAACAGATAGAGTATACTGACTGATAAGACCGTTCGAGTATCCTTATGTCCTTGTATGTACCTAGTTATGTATAAAAATCTAAGCTGATTTAGTCTTGACTAGACTAAACAGATTCTTGAAAAAAAAAAACTTTTTTTTGATAACAAGCTTTTTTCGTATTCTTCTCAGCAAACCATTTCATTTGATACCAAAAAAATAACAAGTCCGCCATTTTGAGCCGTCCACCATATTGGATTTAGAATGACAACACTTAGCCAACTATGCATTGTCATCCAAATAAAACGTGTATACATGCAAAATGTCATCTTAATCGGTGGAGGATAACTGCTTTAAAATTCAGTTGCAAGATTTGACACGAACACACTTACATACATACATTGTAAGTTAAATAAAAGCTTGTAAAAACCGTTCTATGTGTGATGAAAGTTAGGTGCCTAACTACATAGGTATATCATGGTGACTTAAGATTTACTCCAGTTGTTATCTGGTAGGCGTCCGTTGGAGTCCTCCAGAAGATTTCATAACAAATTATCTCACAAAAAAAACAACTAAAACCTCAGTTCCACACCTTAAAAAAGCCACGAGTTTTTTTGGCAACTGTACCATCGTAATGAGCGCTTGTCTCTCGAGGTGAGACTCAAGTGCGCGACCCTGAGAGTCTCGCGACAAGTGTAGCCCAGGCCTTACCGCGAAGAGTTCGTTAGGCGGGAATCGAATCCCTCGGGAGTAGTTGACCTTAACTGTACTCTGGTAGAACGTGAGTTGAATAAAGGGAAATCAGTACAATCAAAGACGAAAGTGTTCATTTGGTGCGATTGTGTTAGGCTATTCAGTTGGTAATGATTTATTAGAGAAATTCTGATTTTAACACTCGCGAACAGAGTCGTTACAGAAAAGGGCAGTTGTCAGAGAGTCTGGTCAGAGGACCAAGAGATTACTAAGTCAGGTGACCAGTCGCTTTTTATAAAATACCTGTAATCAGCTGGCATCCGGTTATACTGGCAACCGACTGTAATATATTTTGAAAAGCCTATATCCATTTCACAATATTTGAAGATGTTGACTGATTACAACAGGAAAAGTGTATCAACCACTTCTACCGTTACTACCTCTACATTAAGTCCTTAACAAGCAAAATTATAATTTTTATCCTCCCGACACAATATCTTGCGCAAATACCCCGATTGAAACAGTAAAACGCCAATATCTGTTGAACGGCTGAAGCGATTTTCATCAAATATAGCTAAGAACACTCCCGATAATGTCACTTTTCAAATAAAAATACTAAATCAAAATCTGTTCATCCGTTTAGGTGCTATGATGCCACAGACAGATACACAAATGCACACACACAGATACACACGTCAAACACTCCTTATTTTCCGTTGGGAGTTAAAAAATACATACGCTCAATGCAAAAAAGCTGGCAAGACAACCAGACAACCAAATATGGAGAACGGGATATTATCCATGAATCCCACGCGTTACACGATTGACGTAAACCCTCTCAATTCTCGTCTAAACTTAGTTGAATGGGTTAACCGAATGTACGAGTACCTATGTGATCTAAGGTTTACTTCTCTTGTAAAGAATCCTTAAAAACCTCTTCCTTCATTGTCCAAGTTCCCACAGTAAAGTAACATTGGATATTTCTAAAGCAATACTAACTAAAGTGGTTTGAAGTCACCGCTTTGAAATAAAATTGAATGGTGGAACGTCTGCCTTTTACGTTTTTTTACCTTTCGCAGATTGCATTGCAGACCTGTGGGGTTACAGGCTTTTACCGGTGGAAGACTTCATATTTTATATATTTTTCCGTTGTTGTTATGTTGTTTTGGATTTTGTTGTTACTAGGTTTTTCAGGGCCTATCCATCCAAACTCTGTTGATTTGGTCGTTGGATTTTTATCCTATTAATAAGGTTGCTGGCAAAATAAAATATTTTTAGTCCGTCAGTTAGATTTCCAAAAAATATTGGACACGTATTTTTTCTTTTGTCATGATAACAAAAAATGTAACGATACAGTGCGTTGAAATATCGCATGGCGTCATGCCTTGGTACACTTTTTACATAGAAGTGACGTCACAAGCCCCCACTCCCGAACTTCGATGCGCTTTATCTTGGTGTTTTTTTTTTAAATTTGAATAAGCAAAAAATACGTGCCCAATATTTTTTGATTATTTAACCGGCGGACTAATGAATTGCGAATTTGCTGTTTCATATCCCGTCATCATCCCTAATCTGAGGCTGAACGAATTTGGATGAAATTTTAAATGCTAGTTAAGTATAGCTTGGATTACGACTTCACATACTTTATTAGGTAGCAGTGGTGGCCCAGTGGTATCGGCCGCGACTTACAAGTTGTAGGTCGTGGGTTCGAGCCCAGGCAGGCGCTTTACTTTGTGTAAATTATTTCTTCACCACTGCTCTCGAAACGGTGAAGGAAAACATCGGGAGGAAACCGGCATGTCCTAGAACCTAAAATTCGAAGACATGTGACATCCACTAACCCGCACTGGGCCCGCGTGGTGGATTACGGCCCATTCCCTCTCACAGAGAGGAGGAGGCTTGTGTCCCTGCAGTGGGAACATTAATAGGCTGATGATGTGTGTGATACTTTATTATTCCGGTAGTAGGTATATTTCCGAAGTAAAAATTTCGACTTTTGTAACTGGTTAAATCTGATATCTAATTGAGTCCATACGGAAAACAATTTTATTATAAAATATTACCCTCTTACTAATAAACACGGAATAAAGTTATACCAGGAATCATAATCATAATCATTTATTTGTCTGAACATGGTACATTAATGGTCTTAAGATTGGTAAGTCGTATCATCACATTCTGCCAGGTATGGCGTGCAAATTTAGTTACATACATTATAGGATATCAATTATTAGGCTATAGTTAACATTATTTATTGCATAATTACTAATAAAAATACACAAAAACAATCCAACACCATAGAATTTGAAGCATGTCACTCAAAAATAACATCATAAACACACAATTTATTTTAACAACAATTAGGATGTCAAGGTATCATTACGCGACAGAGTATCAAAGAGTAAGATGTCAAAGTATAAGTTACAACAATTAAATTAGAATGTCAAAGTATAAAATATTAAAATTCAATAATGTCAAAATGTCATTCAAGTAGTAATTTAAATTATATATTACAATTCAATTAGGATGTCAAAGTATCATTCAAATAGTCATTTAATTATATATTACAATTCAATTACGATGTCAAAGTATCATTAAAGTAGTCATTTAAATTATATATTATTAGAATAACAAAGGAATAACCATACATTTTCATAGGTTCATACTTAGTATAACCACAGATTACTAAATAGTTACTTCGTAAGTATAATTTTATTCTGTGTTTATTAGTAAGAGAGTAAGTCTGTAAACAAAGGCTTTGTAATTCAGTTTATCAATCATTCAACTTCGTTTGCTACATGTCAGGCCATTAACCAGTTTTAAAACTGTATATTTTTCAGTTTATTTTGCATAAATTTAAAAACTACTGAAAGCTTTCCATTTTATTTTGTCATCAAACTGTCCGTATGCAGGCAGTGTACCGTTCAATATTTGTATGTTTTATTAATTTCCTGCATTGCTATACTATCCTGTCTATAGATAGATAGCCTATAACTTTGATGTATTTCCGTTAGGCCAGTTGTACACGTTTAGAAAAGTCACCGGGCCTTCACAGGAATTCGTGTCGAACTCGACACAATTCATCATGTACATGACAAAAATTTTGTTGTACCTATGCACGAATCTTGTCAATTGCAGACAACATTTTTTTCTTGTTTAGCACCGTGGCAGTGTACACAGTTTGTCTGTAGAAACGACACGAATTCTTGCGGAAGCTGATGACCTTCTTAGCGTGTACAAGCGGCGTTAGGCCTCCTGTAGGTGTCAAATGGGAACGGAATACTATTGAAGTGTAACTATGGTGTTTGTATTATGTTGTTTTTTAATAAAACAATGTATTGTAACACTATGTGACTATTGCACATGTTCTTGTTATTTAGATCAATATTCACCGTTACATACGATCATGATCAGTCTCAGACGTTGTGCCTCGTCGGCTAGTGATGTCCATTCATCCTTACTATTCACTAGTGATGTTCCTGCTTACTAAATATTAATACTACAGTAGTACAGTGTTGATATTGTTAAATTAAGAACAATCGACTTAGTTCATGAAGATTTAGCTTGCTTGTGGATCCTATCTAGTCTTGTTTTGCAGTTACTAATAACCATGTTACATGACACGAAGTTAAGTTTGAAAGTGGTGGTAGTTTAACAAAAATCCGTGATACTTCCTTTACAGAATTTGTTTTGCTAGCCTTTTATGTCTCACTCTTAGGAAAAGCCTATACTCCTTTCTCTTTCCCGCTTCGTTTATTCAGCGATAAATGAATTACTTAAAATAAAATAACCAAAGCAAAACACTGCACAAAAACGACACAAAATTACCTGAAGCTCGACAAAAAGCTGCCATTTCCCGAAACAAATTAAACCATTCAGTAACACCTTGAAACTCGCTGAAACTGCAACAATATTAAATCAGATTCGCGAGCGACGACGGCGGAACTATGAGAATGGACTCACGTGTGCACACGTCCTTCCTGTTTGGCGCGTCAGCCCAAACAAGGCCGTGTCACTGGAGCTTTTATTATTCTCTTATGTTTTTTTAACGTTTTTAATTAAACTTATGGATTAAAACCAGAACAAATATGTATGACAAATGATCCTGTTTAGTAACGCGAGCATTGTGTATTAAACCTAAGACGGCCCGAGTATTTTTAGCTCTAATAAAAAAAAAACAACAAAACATTAATTGGATCATTTTTAGTTCTTAGTGACGAAATTGATCAGATTGACGTGATTGATCAGAGTATGAAACTGTAAGAATGGACTCATGTCTGAACCCGACCTTCTTCTCCGGTGTGACCAAAAAAGGGCTTGTGTCACTGAAGCTTTCATTTTAATTCTCAATATTCGTCTTTATTATCATTTTTATTTAATTATTTAGTGTAATCAAAAGGGTTGTAAGTTCTTTCTTGTTCATTATTTACGAAGTAAAGCAAAACTTCATCAAATTAAATAATATTTCCAATTAGTGCTGTCTTTTTTGTTTTTATTTTTACAGCAGATATTCTTTATGAAGCCTATAAAGATTGTTTTAATACCTACTATTATTATTCATTTCATAATGACACAACTGGTTAGGTTTAACGGCGGCAAAGGATGGAAGTGTGAGAATAGTCACACAGTCATGTGACGACGCCATTCCTCCCTGTGTGCCCAAACAAGGCCTCGCGTCACTGAAACTGCTTTAATGCTCTTATTTTTAATTCTTAACTTGTTTTCCTTTAATTATTATTCCTTTAAAACTTTAATTTATTTTTGCTTGAAAGGTTTTTAAACACACTGTAATCTGTTGCAATTACATAAGGTAAACAGAATAAAACTATGAAAAAGCGTTTTTCTGAACTTCAAACAATTTCTCAAAATTAAGTTACCAAAACCAATACCGTCACTTTAACCAAAGCTCCATGATTTTCCAATAGTGACTTTTTAAATGCAATTAGAGCAAAGTGTTGCCGCGTAATAAATCGAGTTACCGTGTAACATAGTGGAAACTCCGGTGTGACGTCGTCGTATCCTGCAACGTGCTACGTAAAACGCTACGAGGCGCGGAAAGCACATCAGCGTCAGATGGTGAAAATATTCATTATTTCTTCTTTCAAATTTTATTTAAGACTTAAATAATAAATTACAATTTAATAAACAGTATCACTGGCTTTATACCTATTTTATATAACTTTAGAGACGATCCAGTCCGTTACAAAAAATCCTTATAATAAAAAAATACTACATCTGCCGATTCCGGAAAATCTTATACGAAAAATAAGTTACCAAAACCAATACCGTCACTTTAACAAAGCCCCATGATTTTCCAATAGTGACTTTAAAATGCAGTTAGAGCAAAGTGTTACCGCGTAATAAATCGAGTTACCGTGTAACATAGTAGAAACTCCGGCGTGACGTCGTCGTTTCCTGCAACGTGTTACGTAACACGCTACGAGGCGCGCAAATCGTCAGCTGCTGAAAATATTCATTGTTTATTTCTTCTTTGACATTTTCATAATTTTCGCTGGAGAAAATACGTATTTTAATTACAGCGTGTCAAGTGTGTAAATTAATTTTATTTATAAACTGTAAGATTCGAACGATTCGAATTGAGGAGATAATTTCTTTTCGAATAAAAAATATTTTATCGAAATAGAAAAATATTAACTAGATATATAAAATATTTAATCAAAATCAATCTGCCTATCCTTTGCCCAACTATCTTGGGGTCCGCTTCCAGTCTTACCGGATTCAGCTGAGTACCAGTGTTTTACATGGAGCGACTGCCTATCTGACCTCCACAACCCAGTAACTCGGTAACACGGGATCCCTTGGCTAGCCTGGTGTCAGATCTCAAGCTTCTGGCTACTCGTAACGACTGTCAAAGATCTTCAAATGACAGCCGGGACCAACAACTTAACATGCTTTCCGAGGGACGGAAGAAACTCGGTATGTTTGAAATGGTCACCCATCCACGGACCGTACTCGTCAAGTGTTGCTTAACCTTGATGATCAACCCGTGCGTCTGTTATTAAATAGCCACGAGCTCCTCATATAATATATTTTATATTTATAGAAATCATAAATCGATTTAATACTCTGACCTACCACGCTTCCTTGCCACGTTCAGATCTAGGAAGGAGCAGATGGTTGGGCAGCTCATAGTTCATTGCATTGAGCCTTAGTTCTGGTTTGCAAGGGTTAATAGCAACAGCCACTAGCATTATTCTTTGAATTTGAATAAGGAATCTGCTTCTAGCTTCCAACTAGAAAACAAAAGTAAAATTCGATAGAAGCAGGATCAGAAAGCCTTATCGAACAAAACTTGCATGAGTTTCCAACTCATACAAAAATCTAACTTGTATGCTTATCTAAAGACGATAGAATCAAACTTTGGTCATTCACTTACCGTCCAAGTATCGGTCCAGCAGAACTTAAGAGGAAACAGGTTTAAACACACATACAGTTGTAAAACTTTCAGAACTTGCAACTTACGTGATACTGTATACTGCAAATTGGTGACTCCTGCTTGTTGCTGTTGTCTTGGTACTTTGGTTAAGCTGCATGTGAAAGTTGGTTGACCAATCAGTACAGAATAATAAGATAAAAGAAACATTTAAAAAAATACATAATTAATCTAGTAGTAGACACGCTTCGATCGACAATCTATTGAACACGTAATTATGACACGATATCTTGTGAAAACACCCCGATTCAAACTGTAAAACGCCCATAACTTTAGAACGGCTGAACCGATTACATCAACAATAGTTAAGAACACTCTCGATAAAGACACCTTTGAATCAAAATCGGTTCATCCGTTTAGGAGCTATGATGCCACAGATATATACAAAAACACCTATGTGTTTAACGTGTGTACCTATGTACACACGTTAAACTTAGAACACCCCTCTGTTTTCAGTCTGGGGTTAAAAATAGGTAGGTATAAACACAAATGGGGACTCAAAAGCTTTCAGATCTTGCAACTAACCCTACACTGCAAATTGGAAACTTCTGCTTGATTTTATATGCCTGGTACATGGGTTAAGTTTGCATGTAGGAGGTTTATCAACCAGCGATAGGTTGAAGCTTGAAGTTACCTTAAAGTGTTATGATTTCAGGCCTTAATTCCTTAAAGGGTCTATAAAACTTGGAAAAATCCATTATGTACAACTAAAAAGTGTAAAATAAAAAATCTTTTTTACATAAAAATACAACCGACTTCCAAATAAATACACTAAAAAGTGAAAAATAACTTCAATTACGAAAGTCGGTGTTCTTGTTTCTTAATTTTTTTTACACCGACTGGCGAAATAGAAGTTATTTTTCACTTTTTAGTGAATTTATTTGGAAGTCGGTATTTTTTTGTAAAAAAAGTTTTCTTTAAGTAATAGCGATGTATGAAAAAATAAGACATTCTGCGCCAGACTTAAATTGAGATGGAAGGTCGGACGCTGCATAATTATTGAAAATGTATACAGAAATATTTCGGTCAATGATAAGGCAGGTAAATAAGTAGGTATGGATGGATATAATAGAACTCTTAATTAACCAATAATAGCTAAAGCAGGTTACTTTGTCTTCATACTAATACTGAAACATGCACTAACGGCATGTATGCTTGTAGTACATGTAATTGTGAACACCCGCACGTCTGAAGACCACCCAAGCACGCACGACGTTCATGCATGAACGTTACACGGATGTCAATGAGTTACAGAAGTACTAAACAATACTTATTTATCATCTTGTTGAATGTAATGAGAGAGGCATTCGCATGATCTCAGAAGCATTCTGTCAAAAAAACCTCTAATCTCCCTAAATTAGGGCCCATCCACTAACGTTCATTTCTCCTGACTTGTCCTTTTGTACAAACTGCACCTGTAGCCAATCTACAATCGATAACGCTAGTAGAAAACGAATCAATGTATGGGAATGACACATCTGAACGTTAAGTCACGTGGTCAGACCATACAAATATAAGGCGTTAACGATTGTAGCAAGAGATTCGATACGAAACGTTTGTAACTTGGCTAGGGGGCTGTATGGAAACGCAACGGATAAAATAAACCGGCCAAGTGCCAGTCGGACTCGCGCACGAAGGGTTCCGTACTTGGTAAATTACGGTTTATGATTTATGACTTATTAAAAAAAACTACTTACTAGATCTCGTTCAAACCAATTTTCGGTGGTAGTTTACATGGTAATGTACATCATATATTTTTTTTAGTTTTATCATTCTCTTATTTTAGAAGTTACAGGGGGGACACACACATTTTACCACTTTGGAAGTGTTTCTCGCGCAAACTATTCAGTTTAGAAAAAAATGATATTAGAAACCTCAATATCATTTTTGAAGACCTATCCATAGATACCCCACACGTATGGGTTTGATGGAAAAACAATTTTTTAGTTTCAGTTTCAAGTATGGGGATCCCCAAAATTTATTGTTTTTTTTCTATTTTTGAGTGAAAATCTTAATGCGGTTCACAGAATACATCTACTCACCAACTTTCAACAGCATAGTTCTTGTAGTTTCGGAAAAAAGTCGCTGTGACATACGGACGGACATACAGACATGACGAATCTATAAGGGTTCCGTTTTTTGCCATTTGGCTACGGAACCCTAAAAACGGTCGAAGCCACTAATTTAATTCACAATTTTACTTTCTTTCACCTTATTTTATCAAGACACGCCAATCCGATAGGAAAAACAATCCTTCGATCACCGTATACACGTTTAGATAGATTCCTGTCTATTTAAACCAAGGGATTGCGTATCTGTGGATGGTTCTAATCCTATCATTTTATGAAGATTTGCGGCCCTTCCACTAACGTTCATCTCTTGTGATTTGTCCTGGCGGGCGAGCACGGCCTACTGTGACAGGCTTGAGTCACAGATTGGGAGCAAAAACCGTGTTAAAATGCGTGGCTCAAGCCTAACACAGAGGCCGTGCTCGCCCGGCTGTTGTACGAACACGATATGATTACAAACGCCCAAATTCCTTCAGGACAAATAAACGGGCACTAACTTGATCCCTCAAATGGTGGGAAGGTGGGCTTTTAATACCGTCACTCTTCGTTTTGTTTTCATTCGTCTCGCTCTTGCAAATCCACTGGCGTTCATTCCTTATGGATTGAAGATTCCGGCAGGAATGAACGTTAGTCCCTATTTTGACAAGCTTTTGACCTTGATTACCGCAAAAAAATATATTGCGATATGAATTTGAACGTTTTAACTACGCCCTTTGGCCTTCAGTATTCTAAATGATGTGAAAATGATCAAAGATATTAAGAAAATTGATGCGTTTATCTAAGGCCGCTATAATATCTCTTTTTCAAAGAACCTGAAAATTTAAGACCGCATTGAAATCAAAGAGATACACATAACATTTATTACAAAGGACAAAGGAAGACATGAACATTAATGGTATAAAAAAACATTACTGAGAAAAATATTATGATAGAAATTACACATTAAACGACTGCAAGCATTTCCTTCATTAGGCTGTGGTACCTTAACTGTCGCGGTTTATCCGTTTAATGTCCGTGATAGCTACTAACATTTTAACTCGGCCAGAAAACAAGACACCCAAGGTACTTGACGTTTTGGAAAATTTCTAAGGGTTGGGTAGATCTTTGTATACTGGTCAGGTAACTTCTGTTGACACTCTTTAAGGCTCTATTATGAAGCTACCGCGGTCCGACGGACTGACGCTCTCCGATCCGCCCAATATTTGCACCTCGGCTTGCCTGAGAATTTTGTTTGACTTACAATTCTTTGCGAGGCTGGTAAGTTTCGGAGTGGCTTGGGATGTTGGGGGTTGTGTATCTTTATTATATTGGTTGTAAGGATTATGATATTTAATTTTTGAACAAATTAAATTACTTCTGAGGTTATGATAGAATTATCGTAAAAAGTAGCGCTCCATGAAAAAACCGAGTGCACACTTCCACCATAACCATCACCATTTTACCCAAAAGACATCTACTGCTACGCATATTATTGTAGACCTTGCTCAAGCATCACCTCATTGACCGGTCTTTTACTTCTCGCATCCAGCTGATGCCTCCGACCGATAGCTGGAAGGTAGACCGATGACTTATCGGTCTACCTTCCATCTATACCAATATTATAAAGAAGAATGATTTTTTTTGTTTGTTCCTTCTTTTGTACCGAAT
Organism: Orthosia gothica; assembly: GCA_949775005.1. Taxonomy (NCBI): domain Eukaryota; kingdom Metazoa; phylum Arthropoda; class Insecta; order Lepidoptera; family Noctuidae; genus Orthosia; species Orthosia gothica. Next base: position 14,892,619 of record OX459057.1, read on the forward strand.
AGGCTCCGAAACTACTGGACCGATTTTAAAAATTCTTTCATCAATAGATAGTTAGACATTATACCTGAGTGACATAGGCTATTTTTTTATCCCGAAAACGGGTCCTGTGGGGTGTTCCACGGAGGCGAAACCGCGGAGAACAGCTAGTCCTAAATCCGTATCCGAATCCGTAAACTGGCAAAAGTGAGCTCAAAGGCGAGATTTATCCCCGATTTCTGAAGTAGGCATTTAAAGTTGAGTTTTTGTCAAACTCTACCCTAAAAACCTGTCAAACTTTGGCATTAAATTGAGTTTGACATGATCTTAACTCCAAATACTCAATAGGCCCTTAGCCTAGTATTTTAGACTTTCAGGTGATAATCAAAACTACTTACTTACCTACAAAAAAACTGCATCAAACTACTCTACAACAAAGCTGGTCATAAATACAGGGATAAAAGAGATTCCCATTCCGGTCATTACGTTTGACGCTAAAGCCGTCTACCGGAGCGTTGCGAATGCAATCACAGATGCGGTCACCGTCCATCCTCGAGCCGTCCGCCGGGATACCGGCCCGGTACTCAACCGTGCCCCACTCGTCTGTCTATCCACTTGGAACAATACTGTTTGCCTTACTGCGAATACCTTGAAGCTTTTAGTGGTGATGTCTTAAAGACGAATTGGAAGTTGAATCTTTTTAATTTGAAAACAGATTAACTTTATCAACATATACGATGGTTTGTAGCGCTATACCTACTTAGTACCAGACTTGCAATGGGTATCGTGTTACCCAGTTACTGGTTTGTGGAGGTCAGATAGGCAGACGCTCCAGGTAAAGTTCTGGTCGGCGGCATCTGGGTGAACCGGTAACGAATCCGATTGTATGTATGCTATGGACCAAGAAATAAATACAGCATTATTCATAATGCCCGGGCAATTTGAAAAATGCCCAATATGCCTAAATTATGATAAAAACTATTGAAATAATTAAATTGACCGGACTTTCTGAATAATGCCCATCACTTATTGGTCCAGGTAATAAAATGATGTTTTTTTTTATTATTTTAATGGTGACATTGGTTTTAATATAGAATTCATAAGTACGATTACTATTTAAGCAACAAAGCTGACGGAGCCCCGCTGCACGTGGCTCCTATTTCTGTCGGCAGGGTCTAAAGTAGTTGTAGTTCGCTCGCTTTGTTCGCTCACTTCAGCTCCCGTCATCTCCTTCAAACATAAGCTATCCGTGTCGGGGTGCCCTAAGCTCCTGAGGTCACTTTGCTCGCTCTTGGACTAATTCATTGACCATAATTACCGAATTGCCCAACCGTTACGTAGCAGTATTCACAATGACCAGACAATGTGATAAATATAGAAATTTAAATCAGTATTTATTACATTGCCCGATTTGACTTGACTAGATTCAAATTGCCCCGGGTATTACACCTAGTGCCTTGCTTGGTCCATGACATATACATAGTTAGCATAAGAAAAGACAGGCCTTAGGTCCAGTTGTGGGCAATGCTGGCTGTAATATTCTTAATGTTTTTTTTTCCACTATCTGACCTGATGGTAAGCGATGAATGTGGTCGACGGTGAAGCACGCTTAACTAAAAATAACCTGTTTACGCTTGACTTAAAGACCTCTAGGTAGTCTCTAGTCTCCATCAGGGATTCTATTCCTTAACTGTACGCACAACAAAAGTGTTCCCAAAACACCTATCAGCTCAACTGTCCATATTTCCGAATCGGATTAAAACAATGGTAATTACTTATTGTGTCTGGAAATTGACACTTTGAGGGTTATGTCAGGTCATTCTAAAGAACAACCAAATAGTGATACATACAATACAATTGGACATCACGTCATCCATTCCTACCAGTGATAGCACACGGAGTGCAAACTGCGATATTGGGTAGACAATCAATACTGTCTAATTTGCTGAATTGAACGCCGAATGAATGCGGCTGAACAAGGAATCTGGAACCGTGTTTAGGCATGCATTAGCTACAGGCTTGAAACAGATCCATAATCGCACTTTAGTGTACTGAATACTAGCGTTCTGGACGGTTTGAATAAATGATTTTTGAAGCTTTATATTACCTATTTTCCAGTCGCACGCCGGACGGTGCGAGGATTGCACGCACGCCACGTACCTACTGTTTATTGTCAGCGACGCGATAAGCGCAGTTACGTGTACGATGGGTGACGAGTCGGCGAGAAGTGAACGCAGAGGATCGGTGAGATCACTGACTAATAAATATGAACAGAGGTCAAGATCTAGATCTCCGATATCTGATCGAGATCGCCTATCTGACAGCCAAATTGAACACCTTATGCGACTAAGAAATGTAAGTGGAGAACAAGATGGTGATGATTTTATTGAAGTAAGAACGAGAAAGACAAGGCGTCTTCAAGGTAATATAAAAAATGGAGGAAGTGAGAGTGTAATTATGACGGAAAGCAGGGAATTTGCACCACAGCGTAAAACATCAGAGTCGTCGAAACAACAATACGAGATACGTGTTACGTCACTGGAATCACTTCCTAAACAAATTGCCTTGGCAAAACTGTTAAGAAGTGCTAACATTAATGATATCATAAAAATTAAATTCAAGAATAGATATACAGTATTTATTACTTTTGATAATAAAGAAAATGCTGATAAGTTAATTAATTGTGAGACATTAACTCAGATGGGTTATAAGTGTCAGAAAACCGATGAGATTAATGTATGTTACGGGATTGTTCGTCGTATGGACTTAGAGTCAACTGTTGAGGAGCTACAAAAAGTATTTGAATGTGAAAACGAGATAGTGTCAGTGAGAAGATTGAAGAGACAAACGAGTGAAGGTATCTGGGTAGACAGCGAAACAATTCGCTTGTGTTTCAAGGGCACCACTATTCCCGCGTATGTATCAGCATACGGTTGTAGGTTTTTAGTGGAGTCTTACACGTTCCCAGTTTCACAGTGTGCTGGTTGTTGGAAATATGGACATAGTAAAAAATTCTGCCCTATAAAGAAAACTTTATGTCCCAAATGTGGAGCGAATCATGATAATTGCGAGACAAAAGACTTCAATTGCGTAAACTGCAAGGGCTCCCATATGTCAATTGAAAGATCTAAATGCCCCATATTTATGAAAGAAAAAGAAATACGTAATATAATGTGTCAAGAAACCTGTACTTACAAAAAAGCACTATCATTATATCTGGAGAAACGTGATAGGGAAAAAAACGAGTCGTTTGGGAGTCAAAACACCATCACCCCAATGGTAAACAAGAGTAGTACGACCCAGCCAGATATTAACTTACCCAATACTACTAAGAGATATAGCCAGGTTTTAATAAACACTAATCGAGCGCAATCGCGGGACATAGAAATGGAAATAAATAATAATTACTCGAGTGAAGAGTCTTTGTCTGAAAACTTATGTAATAACAGCCAAGAAAAGAAGAAAAAGCCGAAGAAGAAGAAAAAGATAGTAGCTGTTACAGATACATTGAACAAAATTGAGCAAAAGGAAAATGTGTGTGAAGATAAAAATTCAAGTGACAAAAAATTTAGTTTTGTTAGATTATACCATAAGATAAAAGACATTATGTCTTCTCAGAACATACTCAGCGAAAAATTCACGGACCTTTTAAATGTAGTTATAGAGGAGTGCTGCCAATGGGTGGCGGACGTATTTAAGAGGGGGGATTGTATTTCAAAACTGTTGTCTGTGCTCGGGCATGGATAGCGCTCATAGAAAGCAACGTTTTGTTAATATAGTCCAGTGGAATTCGCAGAGTATTAAACCAAAATTATTAGATTTCGAATGCATACTTTTTCAACATAAAGTTAGTATAGCCTTATTAAGTGAAACTTGGTGGAGCGAAGAAGATAATGTAAACGTGAGTAATTACAACATCCACAGAAAGGATAGGTTCGATTCATATGGGGGTGTAGCGATATTCACGCATAAATCGATCAAGACAGAGGTAAGTCACATTAATTTAAGTAATACCGGCATCGAAGTGGTGGCGATAAAAGTTTCAAATTGTAAGCTTATTGAACATGTAATCTCGGTTTACTGCGAACTCTTCAGTGCGAACGACTCAATCTGATTGGGATCAATTATTTTCAATATACCAAATCAAAACTTTGATCGCAGGTGATTTTAACGGTCATCATACCAATTGGTCTGTAAAAAATGATAATAGGGGTATGCAAATATTAGACTCATCATTGAATCAGGGGTTTATTTCTTTAAATACAGGATGTCCGACTAGAGTTAAGCTTGTAAATAATAGATTACAGGAAACATCACCAGATATCACTTTTGTTTCCAGTGACATATTTGTTGATATGACGTGGAAAGTTCTAAACGAAAATTTAGGCAGTGACCATATGTTAGTTAAAGTTTCTGTTAATTATGTAGACAATTCACATTTTGTAAAAAAACGCAATTTTAAAAAAGCTAATTGGCCTGGATTTACAGAGTCAATTGAATTACCGATATTAGCATTAAATAGTGATTCTGGTGATATTCAAAATACCTACGACGCGTTTACTAAAATAGTTAATGATTCAGCGGATAAAAATATACCATGGATTAGATTTAGCAATGACCCTCAGAGCAAGTTTGCGCCTAAGCCTTACTGGAATCCTAGATTATCTAATTTAGTGGCACAACGAAGATTAGCACTTAGGCATTTCCGTCGCAATCCTACCCCTAGTAATCTTACAATTTTAGAAAATAAAATCTTGTCGGTTAGGACTGAACTAGCTAAGGCTAGATCAGTTAATTGGAGAGAATTTTGTGATTCAACTGATGGAGCCACATCGCTAACAGATATGTGGAGAAAAATGAGGTGGATCAAAGGTTATCGACAGAAAAAAGAACATGCACCAGATCACAAAAAACAAGAACTACTCCGTTCATTAGCCCCTGATTATGTTAAAGTATCTAAACCTCAGTTTATATCTAATAATATGATGCTAGAACAACAATTTACCATACAAGAACTAACATCATGTATTAAAAGAAAAGATACATCACCGGGAGATGATAACATCTCATATTCTATGATACATAATCTTCCAAGTGTAGGTAAAATCTTCTTACTTAAATTATTTAATAAAATCTTTAATTCTAGTTACGTCCCACAACAATGGAGAGATATTAAAATAGTACCCATTCCTAAAGCTAATATAAATATAAACTCTGAACTAAAACTAAGACCTATTTCATTAATTTCATGTATTTGCAAAATTTTCCATAATATGTTGGCTAAGAGACTAGAATGGTATATAGAAAAGAATAATTTACTATCTGTTAATAATACAGGTTTTAGGAAATCACAATCTTGTGTAGATTCAGTCTCTCGATTAGTAACAACAATTCAGATTGGGCTTACTAAAAATATACCTACCCTAGCTTGCTTTCTTGATATAGAAAATGCGTATAATAACGTACTAGCGGAAGCATTAACGGTTAAGTTAGATAAGATAGGAGTCAGTAGTAAAATTTGCAATTATATTTGGGATTTTTTAAGTGAGAGACATCTAATAATGGAACAAGATAATTCAGACAGGTGTTCCATGGTCAGATGGACTTCTAATGGTTTGGCCCAAGGGGATCCATTATCACCGTTGTTATTTAATATAATAAGTAACGAAGTTTGCAAAATTACCTCTACCTATATAGGACAATACGCCGATGATTTTGTGTTATATACGAGCAATAAAAATATTGATACTTGTACATCCCACATCCAATCTTCCCTTAATGCTATAGTTTATTCACTTGAAAATATTGGCTTACAAATATCAGCAGGCAAATCTAAATTTTGTTTATTTAGCAGAGGACATAGACGACATAATATTCAATTGACAGTAAATCAAACAGGTATAATTTGTAGTGATAATATTCGATACCTAGGCATTTGGTTAGATCGGTCTCTTCGTTGGAGTAGGCACATTAATGAAGTTTGTCAAAAAACGCAAAAATTTATGAACGTTTTAAAAGTTTTAGCGGGCGGTAGTTGGGGTGTACACCCCAAGCACTTAAGAAGGCTATATATCAGTTTAATAAGAAGTAGAATAGATTTTGGTTGTTTTCTATATGACAATAGTGCCAACTGTCATACATCAAAATTAGACAAAATTCAAAACCAAGCACTTAGAATCGTTGGCGGTTTTATAAAGTCCACTCCCCTGCACGTTATGGAAAGCGAAGTGTGTATACCGCCTTTAATTATAAGAAGAAAATATTTAGGCTATAAATATTGTCTAAAATCAAAATCATGGCCTCTGAAGTTTAATCCAACAGCAAATCTTTTGAATGCTCTCGGCGCTCTTTCTAATGATAGATATTGGGTAAATAAAAAGAAACCCTTGTTAATGGTACTTTATAATGAAGTTGAAACAGAAAAGTGTACTTCTTCTTATCCTTTGGAAATGTTTTCAAATGATGTGTGGTTATCTAATATTAACTTAAACTCATATATAAATGACAACTTACTTTGTATGGAAAAGGCTAAAAGAGACTATCATGTTGATGTTCTAAGGAATGAAGTTATTTGTGAATTAAATGAAAAATACAGTAATTGGCATAAAATCTTTACGGATGGCTCAAAAAGTAATGAAGCGTCTTCAGGAGCAGCGTATTACGATGCAACCTGTAAACAAGCTGAGTGTTATAGGAATACGTCGCAGGTATGTATAATGACCTTGGAGTTATTTGCTATATCGGCGGCGCTATCCTACGTTGAATCATTAGATTTACATAAAAATATTGTAATACTAACTGATAGTAAAAGTGCTTTGCAACACATCTCACGTTGTATATTCGGACACAGATGCTTTTCTATAGCTTATAACATAATCCGCAAACTAGAAAAATTACGTGAAAATCAGATCTGCATCAAAATACAGTGGATACCATCCCATATTGGTTTAGCAGGGAACGAAGAAGTTGACCGTTTAGCTAAATCAGCAGCTATAGATGGAACAGAGATTTACATTCAAAATTCATATTCTGAAATATTACCTAAATATAAAAAGTCGTGTTTTGAAAATTGGAAGGAATATTTTGATGAACGCTCAAAAACGAAAGGTATTTGGTATAGGATTATTCAAAGTCAACCTCATCGTTCCCCGTGGTTTGTAGGTGATGTAAGTCGCAAACTTGTTGTTTTGGCACACAGACTGCGTTCCGGACACATTCCACTCAGATTTTTTGCACATATGATGGGAAAAGTCACGTCTCCTAACTGCGAAGTGTGTAATAAACCAGAAGACGTGTATCACATACTGATGGAATGTGTCCGTAACCGGGCTGAGAGACAAACAGTATTTAAAGACCTGGGTATGTGTGAAACTAATTTGGGTGTGTTGCAAGGGATTTTATCTTACCCAACTTCAAAAGAGGCTGGAATGATTTATGAACTAGTCACTTCTTTATTTGGTTAACTAATTATTCTAGCATTTTATTACCGATGTTTGTTTCCAAAGCAATTATAAATGTATTTTTACTTTTAAATTTTACATAGTAATGTTGTAAAATAGTTATAAGGCTACGATGGGGCTGACATAAACCTCTAGTTTAAAAGCCCCTAAAAAACAAAGAATAAAAAAAAAAAAAAAATATTACCTATTTTGCTTTCGTATGTGTGTCCTACCCCGACGGAAAAAGAGGGGTGTTATAAGTTTGACGTGTGTTGCTGTGTATCTGTTTGTCTGTCTGTGGCATCATAGCTCCTAAACGGATAAACCGATTTTGATTTAGTTTTTTTTTTGTTTGAAAGGTGACTGCCGAGAGATGTTTGATTAAAATCGGTTCAACCGTTCAAAAGCTACCCGCATTTGACTCATTGAATCTGGGTTTTTTTCGATGTCATAATTACGTGTTTTGATAAATTGTCGATTGAACCGTGTTTACTACTATGTTTATTATATGAAAAAAGAGCTTCGTACTCGCGTCGGGGAACCGCTAAGTAAATAAAATAAACTGCTGTAAACGTTGGCGGTTCCCCAACGCGAGTGCGAGGCTTATTTTTTGTTTCTAAGAGGATTTTGTGTCGGGGGTTTTCCAGTCAATTCCTGTCGTCCAATTAAGCCAAAACTTAGCGTACGTTTGTTACTTTCGAAACATTGAAATAATATGGTAATAAAGAGATCAGAGAGAGAAGTCTTATGATGGAGCCGGAAGGTGGCCATAGCAGGTCCTTAGCCAGAAAACATACCACTAACGTGTTTGGGCTCATTGGATGTGTATTGTCAAAATTAAATTTAGTACCTTTTAGTTCAAAAATACTACAAAAAAAACTTATTAATTTAAGATGGTCCTACCTATATCATTATATAAACCCATATCCATACATGACGGTAAAATAATCCAATAAACATGCGAGAATAGAGCTTTACCATTACGGTCATTAGATATATTGGAGGCTATATCAAAGTGTCCGTATCATTGTGGAGCGTAGGGAATGCACAGCATTTGACCGCTGTCTTTCGGACTCCGGTATTCGGATCACTGGTTGGACATTGTCACGGGGTCCGAGTGACTATGTGTCCGACTGCTTGACACAATAGTACTTGCTTTACGCTTGCTATTTTGAGGTAAATAGAGTAAATGAACGTCTGGTTTCTTAAATTTATACGACATAGCAATATAGCGGTTTAGGCGTGAAATCGTAAAAAACAAACAGACTGAAAAACTGAGTCTATTTTGCATTTATAATATTAAGTATGGAAGTATGGATAAATAATGCGCAGCTAGCGAAGAAATGCGCTACGTTTGACCGCTGCCTCTAAGTATACGAATCTAACGAATCACTTTGGCGAGCGCCACCGGAGTCACTAGAGCGTCCACTCGCTTGAAATAGTATTGTTTGCTTTACCGGGAGTGCTGCTCACATGTAGAAAACAAAATGTCTTAAGCGTTATCGCTTAGTCTCTCGTCATCAATACAAAGTTCATCATTGTGTGTTTATTTCCTTAATACCATACTCATGAAGTCATGAGCAATTCTATCTTTATTTTCATCCGTTCGCACTAAGATCTTTGTGTTATTAACAAAGGGAATGATGTGAGAAAAAATATCAAAAAACCCGACTGCTTCAAAAGCGAACTAAAAAGTCGTAAACAAGGAAAAAATCATGCTGTGCAGTCGGAGGATACATATTCGCGGGCTGGCTGACCAAAATCTGGTGTATCCTCCGCCTGCACATCATGATTTTTTCCTTGTTTACGACTTTTTAGTTCGCTTTTGAAGCAGTCGGGTTTTTTGATATTTTGAATTAAGTTTTTTTATTTATAACTTTTTAGTCAGTGTTTTTTCGAATTAGATACATTGAAACATATAAGTGTTAGATATTTTTGAAATCACCTCTTAAAACGTTTAATTTTGATACAATACCCACAAGATGGGTTGAGAAAAAAAAAAATTGGGCCCCCACAATATGGCACCCAAAATCCGCCATTTTTCTATTGTCCAATTTTAATCTAGCCAATGACACTCGCAGGGTTAAGACGCATCGATTGACGTATGAATCATCAAAATCGGCCAACGCGTTTGGTCTCTGGAACGCCATTTAGGAACAAACATACATACAAACATACATACATACTTACATACATACATACATAGACGGATAAACATATTACCCTCCTTCGGCAGTCGGGTAAAAAGCTTATCCATTACTATGAATATATCACAGCTAGTAAAATGTATCTACAAATGTAATATAAGAGCGTAGGGAATGCGTTTGACCGCTGTCCTCCGGCGTTTGGATCACTTTGGCTAGCGCCACTGGAGTCACTACTCACTAGCATGTCCACTCACTCGAAACAATAGTGTTTGCTTTACTATGAGTGCTTGCGACTGTAAGATGGGTTAGCTCTCGTTATACGTGTGTATTTTACTTTTGACTCTTAGCTTGAATAACATCTTGTTTATCAGATTAGAAGACTGGCTTTGTGACTTATGTTTTGTTTTTTCTGTTTCAGGTACATAAATCGAGTCACGCCATCTATTTGGAAAAACGTTGATCTAGTTCTAAACTTGCTTCGTTTTGGTATGTTTTGTAGAACAAGTCTCTAATTGGATATCTATTTAGACTTGGATAAAAATCAAAAAGATTTTATTGTTTCTCATACAATTGTTCTACAGCACAAAATTGAGGCAGCCTCGGTAAGTTATAAGGATACTTGTAATGGGATTACTTCGTATCTTCCCGTGGGTTTACTATCTGCAATGTTGAGACATAATTAAAAATTAAAAGAAAAAAGGTTAGGTTCTAGGAAGGTTACAAAATTATTGTAGCATGTTCAGGTATGTGTAGTGTGTATGTATGTGTGGAGGGATGGATGAGCGGGGTGTGTGGGAGTGAGTAGGTGTGTGTGTGTGTTTGTTAATAAATTATTAACTGATGTTTGCTATGATTGGGAGCTGGTTCTTCTTTAGCATACTCTGGGTAAATAAAAGTTCAATTTCACCGTACGTTTGTAATTTTAACCATTCCGTTAGGGTATTTTTACATTCGTGCCGCAACATGGGGTAAATATTCAATTTGAGGATGAATTTATTATAAATCACAATACATATGCGAAATCTCCTGACAATACTTTACTTAATACTTTTTCGTACCTGAACAAGCTTTTCCAAGTCTCTGATAAATGTTAAAAGCAGTAAAAGCTTTACCAAATCACATAGTAAGTGGTACCCAAATCTGCTGTCGAATTACCCTTGTAGAAGTTGGTTTACCTAAGGAGCGAATATATGAATAGTTGTTTGAAACCTTTGGGTTTAGATTTAGAAGATCATAATACAGTAAAACTCTTAAAATATTTCTTGTTAACCGAATTACCAAAAAGGAGGAGGTTCTATGTTTGCTTTTTTTTTTTTTTTGTGTATTGTTTTTGTGTTCACCGATATCTCCGTCAATTGTGGACCGATTTTGAAAAATCTTTTTTTGTTTGAGAGAGTGCATTTCGAAATTGGTCCCATTTTAATTTGGTGAAGGTCTGATGAAGAACTTCGGAGATATACAACAGAACTCTTCAATAAATAACGGCAAATCTCTCAGGATTGCTGCAATCGCATGTCTGTTTATTGTTTATACCATTTCATCACATAACATCACGTCAGTACACTCTAAAGGGGTACGCAGATCTCTCATTTCACCGGTTATGTTCAAGTGTCATTTTATTCTATTAATCTATTCTGGCGTTATAGGGACCTTACTAAACAACTATTAGGTAGGTAAAACTAAAAAGGAAAACATAAAAAAACCTTTTTGTAAAAAAATACTACCGTCTTCCAAAAGAAAAACTACAAAGTGAAAAATAACTACATTTTTGTAAGTCGGTGTCCATATCGCAGAAAATAGTACCTACGAAAGACACCGGCCTCCAAAAATAAAGTTATTTTTCACTTTGTAGTTTTTCTTTTGGAAGTCGGTAGTGTTTTTTATTTTTTAGGGTTCCGTACCCAAAGGGTAAAAACGGGACCCTATTACTAAGACTCCGCAGTCCCTCTGTCTGTCTGTCTGTCACCAGGCTGTATCTCATGAACCGTAATAGCTAGACAGTTGAAATTTTTACAGATGATGTATTTCTGTTGCCGCTATCACAACAAATACTAAAAACAGAATAAAATAAATATTTAAGTGGGGCTCCCATACATTAAACGTGATTTTTTTGCCGATTTTGGCGATAATGGTACGGAACCCTTCGTGCGCGAGTCAGACTCGCACTTGGCCGGTTTTAGCTTTTATTCACACTTGCGTACTCTTCTAAATCACTAAATAAATCGAAATTACTTTACACAGAATCGTTTACCATCATGAAATATGAAATCTTTATAAATTATAAAGCACTCAATATTCTATAGAAACTCATCAACAAAAAGAAATATACGAACTTGATTGAATACCGAGTTAAAAATCACCTGCAGCACCGATGAAGAAAAAAAACATTTTATTATTTTGATTTCCCTTCAAAACGAATGAATGCTTCCATTCTTGCTTGAGACATTTCATTTTTTCACCTTGATATTTCATACTGATTTGTTTATCCACCATGCTAGGCAAAACTACACCTTACTGCGGAGTGTTACGGTGTTTATTGGTTGTGAAAGCAGAATTTCCATTTGAACGAAGCTGCTTCGGGTCTGAAGGAGATATATGGCTTTGAGCAGGCGAGAATTGACATAATATTGTCCTTTGAGAAACGTGGAAGCGTTAGTCTGTGAATGGGGCGTTTTAAAGCGAAAATTTTCTAAAGGCCATAAAATTCGGGCGTGGTACGGAACCCAGAGTTACGATGTTACTCCTCTATCAAGTATCCAAGTTTTATCGTATTTTAAGTGACTTCTGGTCTGAAAAGGATTTTGCTATGATATCGTTTATATCAATGTTTATCGTTTTAGAAGTTTCATTTTTGAATATGGGTTCAGGATTACAGTCTTTATTGTACCTTGTGAAGATTCTGAATTGAGCTTTATGGTCGGTTTCCGAATTAAAATTTGAAATGAAGTTCGTGAAAGGTTTAAACCAAAGTAGAGTTTGACAAATACTTAAATTCAAATTCTTAAGTCAGAAACTTGATGTTACGATACCGACTTTTACACACACTTTCATCAACTTCTATAAAATGTTGTCTGTGCAACACAGCATTACAGACTGTACAGACAAATGTCGGTCATCCATGTATGTATGTCAATCAATGTATGTCAAGTCTGTGCAAAGTCTGTGAAGTATCTATGTTTCAGGAGAGTCAAGTATCCATTGGAGAGCAGTGGTGGCCCAGTGGTATCGGCCGCGACTTACAAGTTGTAGGTTGTGGTTTCGAGCCCAGGCAGGCGCTTTACTTTGTGTAAATTATTTCTTCACCATTGCTCTCAAAACGGTGAAGGAAAACATCGTGAGGAGACCGGCATGTCCTAGAACCAAAAATTCGAAGACATGTGACATCCATCAACCCGCACTGGGCCCGCGTGGTGGTTTACGGCCCATTCCCTCTCACAGAGAGAAGGCCTGTGTCCCAGCAGTGGGCACATTAATAGGCTGATGATGTGATGTGATGTGAAGTATCCTTTCGGTCAGGTTTTGAATCAAGTTATCAGTAAAGCAGAAAAAAATAACCTCTTTCAGACCTTTAAATTTCCTACTAACCGAAAACATCAAAACCCAATATCTAAATTAACGAAAATAACTCTTAATCAAACTAACTACAAACAAAACGAATGCTAATTTAAAGCTATAACCGCGCTATATATTAAGCCGTCACCAGCAGCGATCATGACCCGATAACGAATGTGTTGTGACCCAAATAACTAGGTTTATGAGTTCTACTAATGTACGGTGCCTGCTATTTGCGGGATTCAGGGATACTTCCTGAATTTTATGACAGGTTTATATAGATTTACAGGATTTAAACCGTTACATCTTGTGGTTAATTATGATTCTAAGAAGAACCACGTGTTTTTTTTTCCTGCTCCTCTATTCTTTTCTGATTAATTTCGTTGCGGGATCCAAGACAGTTAAATTCATTCGCCGGGACTTCGTCGAGCTTCATTGCCTCGGCGTTTTTCTGTTGGTCGCCATTGTTGATTCTGGGTTTCAGGAATTGCAGTGGTTTGGGAATAGTGCGGTGGGATTGAATGACGTGAATTGGTTGGAAATTTCTGAGAGAGATAGAGTTTTTGGTTGCTACGGTTTGAGTATTCATCATCATCATCAGCCTATTAATTGTTCCCACGAGCAGTGGTGCTGGGACACAGACCTCCTCTCTGTGGGAGAGGGAATGAGCCTTAATCCACCACGCCGGCCCTGTGCGGGTTGGTAGATATCACGTGTCTTCGAATTTTTGGTTCTAGGACATGCCGGTTTCCTGACGATGTTTTCCTTCACCGTTTTTAGAGCAGTGGTGATGAAGTAATTTACACAAAATAAAGCGCCTGCCTGGGTTCGAACGGACTATGACACGTAAGTCGGGACTGCTCTGCACTGAGCGGTTTGTGAGTTCAATATTAAATAATGTAAAGAAGTAAAATTGTATCGTAATCTCTATAAGGTCTGTTCAGATATTTAAAAAAACCTTTAACTGATAGTAAACTACACAATCGCTGAGTGTTTTAGGGTACTTTTGATCTCGAAAAATTAACGGGTCCTTCGGTTTCGACCACGGGAGTTATCAGGAACCGAAGTTTATTCACAATGCAGTAGCCTGCATTTTATCCCAAATCTACATACTTTCTTAATTTATACAGTTCATTTGTCTTGATTCATTAATAATTATTTTATTGGTATTTTTTATATATAATCCGCATTGCTAATTTATATTTTTTATCGCTAATTTAATGGTCGGATAGATGTCCACTGTAACACAGGAATTTCCTTGCATGGGATAATTAATAATTCACATAATTCTGTACTTTTTGCTAAATAAATTATTACTATTACCACAGATAATATAATACTAAAGAAACCGTGCTGACGTAACTATCGTTTTTCGTCTGATTAAACTGATTATTTTTTGTACATTGATCGCGTTAGATTCCGTTCCACGGCGATAGATAGATGTTGTTAACAGCGAGTTGCAAGTAAAAGAATTTACTCGGTTCGTGTTTTTTCTTCATACAGTGACGATTTGTTTTATAGTATTTTTTGCACGTTTTTACAGTTCCATTACTCCAAAATGTGTTACAATACAAATTTAAACAATCGAGTGGAATGCCTCAGAAATTTAAAACCACGCCATCTTTTGGCATCAATTTTAAATGATCCGTTCAAATAACCTTTGAAATGTGAATTAAGAGCCCAACATCCATACCATACTTAGGAGAGCCATGTCTTATACTTAGGAGAGATTATTAAACAAGAACATAGAATTTTTATGTGGAATTCCATAAAATGATAATTTTACACACAATTCAATAACAAATCAGTGCATATCGCGCCCTCTAGTGATATCTATTTAAATCAAATTCTAATTTCTGGGTCAGGCGAAATTATATTGTCCATATCCCAGGATCTGGATTAGTGCCCTGTTGATGGCATTATATAGGCTCTTTCCCTATAACTTGGAACCTAAACATAACCGGTAAAAATGTGTGTGTACCTACTGTAACCCCTCTGTCTTAAGAGCGGACTCTAGTCAACAGGAATTTGAAAAATAGGTATTTGAAGAAACTATTGCCGTCGCGTCACCTCCAACCTCACCCCGTAAAGTGCGAAAGGGACAACTGCAGCTCAGGCTGATTTTACCTACAAAAACTTTGACTAAAAGGCGTTTCGTATTCTGCTGTTTTCTTCATGAAAACTGGTCTGAACTAAAAAATTCTTATATCTAAATTTAGAGGAAAAGTATATTTATGCTCCTATCATTTCCTTTTTTGTTAAAAACTTATAAATTTTGTCTGAAAGTCTTCTGAACATGGCGGTAAAAACGGGCATTTTTTTCGGATTTTTGTATTGTCATATTTATTTTTGTGATTATGTTTTGGAAAAAAGGAAATTATACAGGCACGTATTAATTAGACCTAGATTTTATGGAAAAAAAACATTGCTCTAGAGGCACTATCCACGAAGAAAACAGCAGAATGTGTTTGTATGGAGAAAGTCTCACTAGAGTCCCCTCTTAACGCTTTGGGCCAATGCAGCCGCTAGTCGTGAAGTTCTGGATTTATCTTGACTTAATTCTTTAGTGTTTTTACAAGCGTTTATTTAACTTGTATGTATGTCTGTTCGGGTCAAATTTTGCAACTGAATTTTAAAGCAATTATCCTCCACCGATTAAGATGATTTCTTTCATTCTAAATCCAATATGGCGGACGGCCCAAGATGACCGACTAGTTATTTTTTGTATCAAATGAAAGGTTTTGCTGGGAAGAATACGAAAAACGCTTTCTTATCTACTGCACTAGATACTATTAATTTTTGTTGTGTCCGTTTTACTTATTAGATGGTGATCCTACTCGAGGATTTCGAAAGAACCCACTCGTGGAAAATTAACGGTTACGTTCACCCTTAATATTTCAGTTTAATTCTCGACTGTTATTTTCTGACATACCAATTTCGTTCTCGTTTGAAATATACTCTGGCATGTACACTTGTTCTGGACGATGGATTGAGTGTCTTAATTATTGAGATGAAACATAGATTGTGAAAGCAGCAGGGTCCAAGAGAGCTGATTCTCTAGGTATCTCTCTCTAAGATAACGATCAAAGGAAGATAATACCATGTCAAAGAAGAACAACGACCGACCATATTCCTAATAACATAAAAGAAAGTAGCAATATTAATGTCTTTAAAAATACATTGTTCCAATTTCTTATAGAAAAGTGTTTTTACTTCGTAGATGATTTTTTATCGACGAGAACTTTTTAAAGGGTGGTATTTAATACTTTAACTGTAATTCCCCTTTTTTAAATCAAAATATTCGAAATTACTACCAAAAATACTGAATTGCACACTAAATTTGCTCATCAAATAAATGAATTATACTATACTGCTAGATCTTTAAAGCTTAACTGTTTTACTGAATAACTATCTGTTAACTAAAAGTAAATCTAATAATTCTTCGAGTGCAACAAAATATTTAAGTTTTAAGGGAGGGGGGGAAACGAAACAAAGTCGACGGAGCCCCGCTGCGCAGGGCTCCTATTTCTGTCTGCAGGGTCTAAAGTAACCTAACATGAAGGAGATGACGGGAGCTGAGTTCGCTCGCTTTGCTCGCTCACTTCAGCTCCCGTCATCTCCTTCGAACCTAACCTATCCGTGTCGGGGTGCCCTAAGCTCCCGAGCTCGCTTCGCTCGCTCTTGGACTAATTCACACTTATTTTATATTTAATTGAATAATTTGTGTGCAAATCAGTATTTTTGTTTTACGGTGAGTAATATTGTTTTGCAGTAGGTTATTAGTGGAGATATTTTGTTTGCTTAAATTTCTAAATAGAGGTGCAGTTAAAAATTCCCCCTTTTTAAATGTTTAATTCCGCTTGACGATAATTTGTTTTTGTTGATTGTTTTGTGTCTGTCATGTATAATCTTAATAATGTAATTTGTATTTAATCTGACATGGAATTAGAATTTTACAATCATATTTATCATTTGTATTTAATCTGACATGGAATTAGAATTTTACAATCATATTTTCATTATGTTTTTTTTTTTAATAATTTGTATGCCTAAGTGGCTGATCATGGCATGAACATTATTAGTATGTAATTATGTAATGAACACCTGCATGTAACCCATGTATCACAAATAAACAATTTGATTTGATTTGATTTGATTTCAATAGTTTAGGCTTCCTTTCTCAACATGAATGCAGGTCTATTACATAAGTGCATAGGTACTTGACCAATTTCTTGATATTGACGACGTATCTGCATTTACTGCAGAGAGCAGTTGTGGTCCAGTGGTAATGGCCGCGACTTACAATTTGTAGGTCGAGGGTTTGAAACCAGGCAGGCGCTTTACTTTGAGTAAATTATTTCGTCAGTCATCACTGCTCTAAAAACAGGGAAGGAAAACATGAAGAAACTGGCATGTCCTAGAACCAAAAATTCGAAGACATGTGACGTCCACCAACCCGCACTGGGCCCGCGTGGTGGTCGTGGATTACGGCCCAAACCTTCTCACAGAGAGGGGGCCTGTATCCCAGCACTTGCATTTCAGGGGGTCACTCGTCTCCAGCTTGAAAAGAGAACCTCCTTTTTTATGTCGGTTGAAAAGAGATTAGTATGACGCGCTTAGATTTCTATAAACTTCTAAACGGACAAACAAATATTTTTACCGGTCACAAGGTCAAAATTGACTGTGAATCCTTCAAAACAAATAACAATATCAACGCAATTTTTTTGACAAATGTTTGCAAACGGTTTCGTGGTCCGCCATCATTAATTTGAGCTGACAAGGGTCCGTCACAGGACCCCAGTGATTTATCCCGGTTCCTCTTTGATACCTAACACTGACTGTAAAATACCGGTCTTCAATATGGCGACTGGCATTAGCTTTGTTCCCAAAGGGTTGGATTTTTTTTTGGTGTAGGAAAATAATATTTTTTGCTAGCTTTTGCCAGCGGTTTCGCCCGCGTGAAAAGTGTTTTCTTATCCCAAGGGCACATTACACCGGGATGAAAAGTGCTATTCCAGACTATAAATCTATCTCTGTGCCAAATTTCATTCAAATCCATTCAGCCGTTCTGGCGTAACGTTATGATTGAGTAACAAACATACATCCACACATCAATACAAACTTTCACATGTATAATACTGGCTTCTGTCAGCGCCTTCGCCCGCGTGAAAATCGGAAGTTATCCGATGGAAACCGTACATTTTTTCGGGATAAAAAGCAGCCTATTGTTATTCTAGACCATAATCTATTTATGTGCCAAATTTCATCCGGATCTGTTCAGCCGTTCTGGTGTGATTGAGTAACAAACATACATCCATCCAAACTTTCACATTGCATCACACTAATATTATAAAGGCGAAAGTTTGTGAGTGTGTGTGTGTGTGTTTGTATGTTTGTTACTTCTTCACTTTCAAACGGCTGGACGAATCTGTATAAAATTTGGCACAGAGATAGATTGTAGTTAGAAATAGCACATATGATACTTATATACTATTTTTACATACATACATAAACTCACGCTTTTTTTCCCATGGGGGTAGGCAGAAACTACAGAACGCCACCTGCTACGATCCTTACATACTTCTTTTGCTTCACACACATTCATACATCTAGTCATACACACACGGCGGTTATGGGTACTGCGCACTTGGCCTTTCTGAAGAACATCACCAATAAGGTATGTCTTTCTAGGGCGTCCCCTCCCGGCGTTTCCATTCACGTCTGCCATACTATTATTATTTCCATTCTTCATACTATTTTTATCCAGGGAATATGTTCCCTCGGGATAATTTTGGACTTTCACGCGGACAAAGCCGCTGGCAGAAGCTTGTTTATAATATTTGAAAGACTAGCAAGATTCGATGGGGCTGGTTTTAACTTGGGAATAAGATTTGGAACTTTTTACTGTTCTTATGATTTTTGTTCAGAATATTTAAAACTAGATAGAAGGTTAGGACGCCAAATTGGGTTACCAGTAAACTCAGAGGAAATTATTGCTTACCAAATTAACATTAAACTTAAACTATATAAAGTTATGCTTTGTCTATCATATGAAAATTGTTTAGTGTGACAATCTGCTAAATAATAAATTTCTCTTGACTATCCATACTGCCATACTATCAATACTAATATTATAAAGAAGCAAAGTTTATGAGTTTGTAGGGGGTAATCTCTGGATCTACTGAACCGATTTTGATGAAATTAGGCATGGAGATAGTTTGAGACCCTGGGAAGGACATAAGATAGTTTGTATTCCCTTGGGATGATAAAACACTTTACGCGGTTGAAACCGCGGGCAGAAGCTAGTAATAGCATAAATGCTAAAGTAACTCGCTCTGTCTGTCTGTTACTTTTTTACGCTTAACCAATTTAGATTTGGTATAGAGATAGTTTGAGAGCCTGGGAAGGACATACGATAGTTTTATCTCGGAAACCATCCTTAAGCGGGTGGAACGGGGAGATGGAAGTTTGTATGGTGAAATAATGCAACTACCTACATTATTCATCATCATCATCTGCCTAGCCTTTTCCCAATTGATGTTGGGGTCGGCTTCCAGTCTTACCGGATTCAGCTGAGTACCAGTGTTTTACATGGAGCGACTGCCTGTCTGACCTCCACAACCCAATAACTGGGTAACACGATACCTATTGGCAAGACTGGTGTCAGATCTCAAGCTTCTGACTACTCGTAACGACTGTCAAAGATCTTTAAATGACAGCCGGGACCAACGGCTTAACGTGCTTTCCGAGGCACGGAGGAAACTCGGTATGTTGAAATGGTCACCCATCCACGGACCGACCTCGTCAAGCGTTGCTTAACCTTGATGATCGACCAGTGCGGCTGTTATTATTTAGCCACGATCCCCCCCTACTACCTACATTATTATTGCGCGATATACAAAAATAGGCTATTCGAAGTACTAATGCTAAGGAGACCAAGTCGTGGGTAACAGCTTGTAGGCCATATTATTATATTCAACTATATTTTATACGAAACACATTATTTTAGGAGAATGCAAACCGTACCTTATTGTTGCCTAACGAGTTCAGAGACATCAAATAATCTTCACGTTAATATAACCTAAGAACCCAGTAAAAGCAATCAAGAGTACAAAACTATCCACTAACAAGCATATCAAACTCAATCCACCGGGTGTCACGAATAACATTAATTACTACAACCTAGTATCAAGTGTGAACTATTTCACGATATATCGCCAATAACGATATACTGCGATATATTGCTTACTTAAGCTTGAATCGTTATGATGCCAAGTGCATCGTATCAATGCGGTTTGAATGGCGAGAAATTAGTGGCGGGCGTTTCTGAGAATATTGGAATCTGTTAAGTGTTGGATATAGGTTGGTGCTTGTACTCGTAATTGAGAGGTAACTTTAATTTTTAACGGTCGGTCTGTAAGATAGAGAGAGAGGGAGAGGAAGGCCAAAGAAAAGATGGATGGACTGAGTGAGGAGTGATAGCGTGACGGGGGACAGGACGGTATGGCAGAAGAAAACTGTTGCGCTGATCCCACTTAATATGTACGGGCAGGAAGATGATGATAGTCGGTCTGTCAGATCAACAAGTAATTTGCTGTTTCATAGACCATCGAGGAAATAAAATCATAAAGATTTCAGGCCACGAGAACAGGTCGACAAAATATTGCCCTTAAAACCATGCTTGAAATCTCAGACATCATTAAGAGGAAATGTGGGCACAGATCCCCGACTTCGTTTCCTTAGTAAATTGTCATAATTCGAGGTGTTGACTCTGGCCTAATTCCACCTCCAATATTGGACCAATTTAAAAGATATGCCATAAACTGGCATAGAATGATATATACTATGCGTCTATGTTTTACTTTTTTCATTCATAGTTGTCAAATTTGAACACTAGGCCTCAGTTGACAGCGCAATTTAGAGCATTTCTTGTGAGGGTTTTAGGGCTTCTAACGATAATGAATCATTAAAAAGGAAAACAGAGATATAGTATATACTTCGATGAAGAATACACTCTTCATCGAAGAGTATATATCTTCATATTCGCGAGCTGGCTGGCCAAAACCAGATGTATTCTCCGTCTGCACAGCATGATTTTCTTCTTGTTTACGTGTTTTTAGTTCGCTTCTTAAGCAGTCGGGTCTTTTAATTTTTTGAATTAACTTATTTTACTTAGGATACTTAAGCGCAACCGTAGATACGAGTATAATTTACTAGCCAATAACCAAATGAATACCATACGAATATTTTTCATAACTCTGCAAAAAACATCGCTTCAAGCGTCTACCATGTTTGCCTACATAAATATCTCGATCACATCAACCATCTCCAATATTTCATACCACCGGAACACACCGGCGGCGTACCGTCTATTTACTCCTAGACTTCGATAAGTAAATGTTTACCGTGAATACCTTCCCTTACTCACGCCTTATCACTAGACGGAGCCGAGACTAATTTCCTTTCAACATGTTCCCCTACCATCATTATTTTGTTATCACAAATCTGAAATATTATAAGGAGTGTTTTGAAAAAAAAACGTGTTGAATATTTAGCTTGTGGGTGCCGTCGCGTCGGTGGGAAAAGGGATGATTCCTGGTAAAAAAAAAAATCTAGGGCGTCAGAATAAAAATTGTGGACACGTATGAAAAAAAAAAATGTGTACATGTTTATTAATCTACTTGATGGACTAAAATAATATTTTTTGTCATCAGCCTTATTGTGGGAAGTAACATATGCCATATATGATTATTATACTTAATGATGGTAGATTCAAACAAATAGGTAGATTATATGTAGGAGGGGGAATCAATTCATGATACTATCTGTTGTTATTTTGATCGCTATGATTTGCCCTACAATCCGAAGTTTCGAGAACTTTCAGTACTCACACCTGAGTTGAGATAACTCGAATCTCAACTGAAATGACTGGGTTCTCAAATTATACGGCTTTTATTGACATATTGTAGATAGTTATAATTTCAATTCCCCGAATCCATGTCTACTAAGTTTATCCGGAAACTTATTTTGATATTTACGTATTCGTCAAACATTCATTCGTCATAAGCCTGATTTGTCTAAAGCAGATGCCAAATTACGGAGCTTCTTACAAATTCCTTCTGATATATAAACAAAAAAAAAAAAGAAAATTCTACAAATGACTCCGTACATTTTCCTTTTACAGTCTTGTTTACTCGTTCACTGTTTACTGTTATTGTTAATGTTGTTGTACCAACACTTTCGTTTATGACGTCATCTTGCGAATCTCTTTGCGATGCTCGTTTCATATGATTTGTGTTTTCTTCCTTTTCTGGGTTATTAGTTGAGACATGGCTGTTGATGAATTGTGTGTGTCTTTTGTTTATTTGACTACTGTTACCATTTACTAGACGAATGTAGGTACGTTTGTTGATTTCAGTATCCTTTCAAGTCCTTGTTTTCAATATTGTGACGATATGGCTCATTACCTCTGAACAGTGTCTTTATTGGAAAGTAAAACTAATTGACTTTTTACAGCATGCGGAGTTTTAAACTTAATTAATTCGATTTTAAACAGATTAACGTTAACTCCATAGAAAACGAGGACTTAGCTTCTGGTATTTGATATGCCGATGTAGGTTTATTTGAAATAAAACATTTCGAATTTAAATTTGTATCCTTTTAAAGCATAGAAACCCTAATAAATACATACAAAACCATTCCTCCTTATTTCTACTTTAGCATAATATACAGGCTAAGCACCATCAGATACATATTAATGACTATCGTAGCTGCTCCATCAGGGGCCGGAGTGGTAGTTGTAGCGGCAGTCGGGGTTGTATCATCACTTGGTGCGGCAGTGGTATCCGCACTAACAGAAGCAGTAGTATCGGCACTAGGAGAAGCAGTGCCATCAGCAATTGGCGCAGCAGTGGTGGGAGTATCATTATTTGGTGCAACAGATGTTGTGCCATCCACTACAATTACTTCGTCATTTACTGTGTAGTAGTCTTCTTGACTGAAAATTAGAATAGCAAATGGTCAATTTCAAGGTGAGCGTTAATACTGATTCAAAAATTACGAATCTGCGGTTCTATCAATATTTCGATTTAAAAACTGATAGGACAATCATTCTTATTCTAGAGGGAGATGGATGCCAAAGAAAAGATAGATGGATTGTATGAGGCTTGATAATATGCAACAAAAGAGAGTCAGTGATGGCGTGACAGTTGAGAGGATGGAATTGATCATACTACCCTTTATCCTATGTTAAATGATGGCAAGATGATGATTCTGAATTAAAAAAGGGAGAAGGGTAATCTATTCAATTAATACAAATTTAGAACTATTTTAGAAAAAGTACTCACCCAGCAGTATTAATAGCTTCAATAATATAATCCGTCACCAATTCCTTAGCGTCTAGTGCAGCAACAAAATCTGCATGCAAGAAGCTAGTCCTTGCAACCTGACGAGCAATAGCTTTAGGTATATCGGCAACCATGGCTAGCACATCTCTTTCATCCAGAAGATCATCACTAAGCGTGTAGTGCATGGTTACAAAGGTAGTGATGAGGCTAAGGTCGTATAGCGGTGGTTCCGCAGTTCCATATCTGGCTATGTTTGCTTCAGTACCATAGTGGAATCTTCTGAAGAGTTTGTCTCTGATGTTTTGACCGTAGTGCGCTATTTGTTTTAATGCTGCTCCTGGCTGGTCAGTTGGTGAGTTGGTGTCTCTCTGAAAAGTAATTGAGTTATCTGTGATGGAATTGATTATTTTATGTGATATATATGTTTGGTTTTACTTAAGGTTAGTTTATGTGCAGTGTTGGGGTTACCTTTGTTTCGTCGAAAAGAAATTTACAAATTATTACTTCCCAAAAAAAAGCCGCATTATTTCATTTGCCAAATTATTACTTAGCGAAAAATCTCTTCAATCATTAGAATCATTGCTAAAATTTGTTTGAGTTGTGAAATTTTGTCTAAATCTTTTCGGCAAAACGGCAGGATCCCGCAGTGTTGATTCAGAGCAGCAATTCTGAGATGACTACAAAATTATCGCTCTAGGATTTAAGGAGCTCTATTTAGGAGATTTATCTAGCAATTAATTTAAATTAAATTAATTTGAAGGCGATTTATTTAGCAATTAATTTATGATTGTAAATCTGATTCAAAAATGTTATTTTAATTAGACGTTATAGTAAACAGCTACTCTCTCAGCTCTGCACTGGTCCATTAATTTTATTGTTTGTATGCCTCGAACAGAAACATACGAAATGCTCGTATTACATAAAAGCATTGTTTTCCCTCACAAGAAGTATTTCTCCGTCACAATAATTAATGTGAGCAATTGATTGGTTAATCGTGGTTACAGCTGAACCAATAAAAAACCAAAAAACCCCAAGCGTGTACAGTCATGCGGATAAGTGTGAACATTAATAATTCACGTAGAGATTAATATTCTATGAATATATGTATGGCTTTTAATACAAATATGTATTTTTGAATGTCAACGTTCCTGCCTACATATGTATACCATGTTTTAATGTTTATTCAATCACACATAGCAATTTTAATATTTCGTTGAACTGTATCCATGGTAATTAGATGAAACCAGATTTCTACGTTTCATACAAAAACGGCCCTTTATGTTTTATAAAAAATTATTGAATGGAATGGATTCTGTATGATTATGTTGCTGTCCAGATTTGAAGCAACTAAAACATGTACAACAACATCATATAATATGCTTTATACGTAAACTCTTAGGCGCAGGCCACATAGAAATGGCGTCGGGCGCGGACATGGCACGGGCACAATTTCAAACTAAATGCATGGAAATAAAGCGCAATTTAGGACACACGATATGTCGTTGCTCTGACGTGGTTATGACGCGACATTTCGACGCCCGCGCCTGATCAAATTGCGCTTTATTTCCATGCATTTAGTTTGAAATTAGAATGGAATAGGAAGCCGCCCGCGCCATGTCCGCGCCCGACGCCATTTCTGTGTGGCCTGCGCCTTAAGTTTTCTTTCGTGTTTATTATATTTCCACGTTTTCTTAATCACGCGCGCTTTAACTTGCGGCGTGTAAAATAATTTACTGCGATCATAAAAGCATTTAGAATTATTTATGGTGACAATCACAATAAAGATTCCGGTATAGATAAAAAAGATCATAAAAATGTAACGATGAAAATATCTACTTTTATAATATACCTTTAATCATTGCGAAATCAAATTACGATGAATAAGTAGGAGCTGATAAGTGGTGGACTTGTTTATAAAGAAATTCTTCCGGGGAAATACTTTCCCTATACCTCTTTTTGTCATCAATTAGGGAACAATTAAAATACAGGAATTCCATTTTGAAGGGTTTGGATACAGTCACATGTAACACTCTGGGTAGCAAAGCGCATGCGATGCAGAACACTCCGTAAGTCACTGCGCAGTAGGAAACGCCTGTCATTAACTTTAAATTGACCTATATGAGTTGACATCAGCTGGGCGAGCACGGCCTACTGTGACAGGCTTGAGACACACAGTTTGGGAGCAAAAACCGTGATAAAATGCGTGACTCAAGCCTATTACAAAGGCCGAGCTCGTCCGGCAGGTCTGCGATCAGATTTTTTTTCAACCAGTAATATAAAATAACAGAATAGACTTACCAACATAGGCAGAATATGACGAACACCGAAGAGTTGACACATGTACTTCAACTGTACGTTACCGAGGCAGAAATCTGACATTGGCCAAGGAAGTAAACCATCAGGCAGGCCAGGCAGCATCTCCGTAGAGCCTGGTGGAAATAGCTCCACGGCTCCCATTTGTAAGGCCGTAGCCTGGAATACACAAACAATTAGTTAGATTAGAACTATGTGATTCATTTGATTCAATTTGTATACTCCTAGAAACCATATGGCAGACAATATAATTATAACGGGAAATCAAGCACAATGGAAATGTCAGGATTAACATTGACGAGCTTAACCTTTTCATTTCCGAACTGTACATGACCTTTGACTGGTCTGTGGCTGTTCAAACCTTTAAGATAGTTCAAAATAAAATTATCACTAGACTGATTCAATATAGTCCAATATAGACTCTCTTGCTGTTGCCCGCGACTTTGTCTGCATAGCATTTGTACTTCGAATAGCCTACTTTCTTATATCGCGCAATGATATTGTAAGTTTTCCATACAAACTTCCACCCCCCTCTTTCCACACCCTTAAAGGTTGGACTAGTTGACGGCACGAACTATTTTGTGCGCGGGGTTTAAATGCATGCTATCTTATCCGACAACACGTGCGAAAAAATAGATGCTGTGATGAGTAGGAAGAAGCTAGTTCGCGTACGAATTAGCACTTTTGCGAATTTGTATCGAAATGGATGATGATTTAGGACGAAAACGAGCGCGCGAAATTTTATAAACAGACCTTTGGGAGTCTAGATATCATAAAAAAACAACTACATGCATATTTATAAAAAATAACATTATTTGCATTGTTGAATTACTTATCTATCCCTGTATGGAGGACGTTTTGCAATTTTCCTTCTTCTTATGGTATTTATTTCCACCCAAAGATGCGTTAAAATTAGTGTTGAAATAGGGGACTTTCGACGCTCATAACTTTCAAATATATTATTTTTTTACATTTTTGTTTCCATACAGGACTAAATAATGAGGAGACAAATTGATATATTTTTTTATTTTGAACGTACATCGTCAAATAGTGGAGTAATCTCTAGACTACGTTTGTATGGAAGAATTTTCGACTAGTGTAACTTTAAGAATGATTTTCGAGATCAAAACTATCCTATGTCCTTCCCAGGATCTCAAACTATCTCCATACCAAATTGCATCTAAATCGGTTCAGCGATTCAAGCGTGAAAAGGTAACAGACAGACAGACAGAGTTACTTTCGCATTTATAATTTTAGTATGGATTTGTTGAAAATCAATAATTACGGAGCTGGTAAATTTCCCTCACCATGTTTTTTTCATGTTACCAAATACTGTTTTGTTACCTCCGCTGTGAGGCGAGGAACCTTTAATATGATTTATTATATGCTGGTGAATATATTAAGTATATTACGCTGCAGGTTAATGATAATGTCTGTCCTCATTAGGGTTACGTTGAGGCCCACGCAGACACGACACCCGATTATAAAATCGTTAGGTTTATAATATTTTTAAGAGCTTTTCCTGAAACTACGGTGTTGATAATAATTATGTAGATATGTTCTTTTTTCGAATGAAAGTTTTCTTCTTAATGGCATGCAAGCTTATTGCATAGTTACTTTTATGAAAGTTACGGGCATATTTTATTTTCGCCTTAAGGTTGCTCTAGTCGACGGCACGAACTATTTTGTGTGTGGGGTTAAAATACATGCTATCTCATCCGACAACACGTGCGAAAGAGATAGATGCTGTGATGAGCAGTAAGAAGGTAGTTCGTGTACGAATTAGCACTTTTGCAAATTTGTAGCGAAATGGATGATGATTTAAGACGAAAACGAGCGCCAAATTATCTAAACATTCCTTTGGGAGTATAGATATCATAAAAAAAAGACTAAATGTATGTTTCCAAAATAAAAATATTTGCATTGTTGAACTACTAATCTATCCCTGTATGGTAGCTGTTTTGCAATTTTCCTCCTTCTTATGGTATTTTTTTCTGGCCAAAGATGCGTTAAAATTAGTGTTGAAATATGGAACTTTTAAATAACTTTGTTTTTTGTTTCCATACAGGGCTAAATAATTATGAGACAAATTGATATTATTTATTTTGAACGTACATCGTCAAACAGTGGATTAATCGCCAGACTACGTTTATATGGAAGAATGATCGACTAGTGCAACCTTAAGGCCCAGTGGCGTTATAACAAACAACTTATTGCTCAATAACCCATTCAGAATTTGAACAGAGCTGTCCGAGTAGCTACGTATTGGGCGGAAAACATCTGAATGATTCAGACTATAGTTTGAGTTAATCGAGAAGATGGAAGAAAATGAACCCATATCTGAACACAAACATAAGAAGATGGAGTACTTACGTAAATTATATCAGTCATTGTTGCAGTCTGTTTTAACTCAGCATTAGGGAAATATTCTTGATAACCAACACCTGCTAAGAGGTGTGCTGAAATAAGCTTCTGATTGTACTCCGGCAGCATTGAAGCCATTACCAAAAATACTGTTCCACCCTAAAAAGGAATAACAATACACTAATTAATCTTATTTTATCACAAATTTTCAAAAAGAGCTATTGTATTCTTCGTAAACACTACAGGGACTAAAATAGCTCATTAATCCCTAGGGACTAAATTTTATTTGAATTTGGAATGTGGATATTGTTAGTAAATTTTCCAATCAGCAAAGAGATGAAACACAAACAATGAGGTCCAAAATAGGATAACATCGCTAAAATCGATTACGGTGAATAGCTAATGAGCGACTATAATTCTATTTCGGACCGCACGGGAACATTGTATGTACCAAGTGACTGGTTGGAAAACCGCGCGCGAGCCAAATAAAAAAATAAATCTACAACTGTAACGGATGCTACTAATAAAATTGTTACTATGCACTTCCACGTCCCTCATTATTTCTATGTTATCTCTTATGGTTCCTAATTGTATGTAAATTGTTCATAGGTTACATTTACTTATTTTCTCATGAAGGGTGATAAAAAGTAGAATGTCCACCTCGGGACCAACACTACTTTAAGGTCGAGTGAACTACCTACTTTTAGAATCCTTCGCTCCGCTCTGGATTAAATAAAACACTCTCCTCGCCTTTAAAATAGTTGTTTGCTCCCTAGATAATCAATCTACTATTTAATTTGTAAAATGATGTCATTAAATCGAAAGAGGTTTGAAAAGACGGCCCCAATAAATAATCGTTACTTAGCACGTGCTTTGGCTAGCCCCCGATTTCTGAATTTGAAATTGAGTATGTGTTAATCTCTACTGTACTCTGAAAACCTGTCAAACTTTAGCATTAAAATAAGGGTTGACACGTTCTTAACTCCAAACTCTTACAGAAAGCGGCCCAATGCTGTATTCTTTTCACTGTACTATGGCTTAGCTATAATGCTACCGTGTTTATGTATCTTGACCTTCTGTGTGACAGTGACAAAAATAATATTAACCAAAGCACGTGATAACGTCTATTAATCTTGACCTTAGACATAATTTCGGTTTAAGTATGACCTTTGTTTACATAAACTCCATTCATACCTGAGAATGACCAATATAATGCAGCTTCTCCTTATTAGTAACACTCAGAATATAGTCAATCATAGCTGGCAAGTCATATATTCCGATCTCCTCAAAGCTGAAGTCGAAGAACTGATACTTCTGCTGTTCATCATCAGGGTTCAAGGTGGTGTGGAACCGTGAGTTCTTGTTGCCTCGAGCGTTACCCATCCAGACGTCGAAGCCTGCATCTGCTAGGTTATAAGCTGGAAAAGAGTTGAGGTTATTAACTTGACATAATACCAGCCTGCCAGAACAGCTCAGATAAAAAGAAGTTACTTCAAAAGAACAAAAAACCCTTCTTTTTCTTTACATCTTTTTAGCTCGCTTCTTAAGCAGTCGGGTTTATTGATTTTTTTATTTTTATTTACAACTGTTTCGTTAACATTTTTTTTTCGAATTGAAACATATAAGTGTTGTATATTTTTGAAATCACCTCTTAAATAAAACCCTTTATTTTGGTACCCCACACGATGGGTTTGGAAAAGAAAAATATTAGGCCCCCTTATTATGGCGCCCAAAATCTACCATTTTTCTATGTTCCAATTTTAATGTAGCCAGTGACACTCGCAAGGTTAAGACGAATCGATTGACGTAAGAATCATTAAAATCGGCGAACGCGTTTGGTCTCTAGAACGCTAGAACGCCACATAGGAACAAACATACATACACAGACTGATAATCACTTTACCCTCTTTCGGCAGTTGGGTAAAAAAAGAAAGTAGCGATGTTAATTGATAAAGTATGGGGCAAACAGGCATGCTGTGATAACAATAAAATTAGTTGGACAGTAATGATGTGGTTTTCATACTTGTCCTCTTAGTTGGGTCATATAATCGTAAATTGAGATCCAGAGTCATTGTAGTCACCCTGATGGGCTTCAAAGGCATTATCGTAATCCTATAATCCTACTTTACTAAAATATACTGCCCTGAGTTGCCGTGCTGAAACGACTGATGGATAGACAACTGTGACTGCAAAAGAAATACGAATCTCTCAAATCTTACCTAAGCTTAACTCCGGTCCAAGTCCAATCATGGACTGTGAGGATGACATAAGTCCATGCATCACGAAAACTACAGGTCTGTCGTCTGATGAAGCCTGCCCTGATCTTCCATAAGGTATCCTGTGCATCTCCAGGATATAGCCATCGGAAGTGGTGACTTTGTGGGTTTCTGGTGTAAAGCCATCTGCTGTTATTTGTTCAAACTGTAAACATAGTCATAGTTATTTATTGAGAAGGGATTCTGATAAGGCATCCTAATTCCTATTGGATGATTGGATGTTTGTTAATCAATCACGCCTCAACGGCTGCACGACTGTGGACGATATTTGCTTCGGTAACTTTACTAGGATTAGGACATAAATTACATTTTATTCCGGTTGTAAGTTCAAGTGGTAAAATTATCACGGGGGTCAATTCTCTGGCAAAATATATAATATAGTCAGTTCTCGCTGCTAAGACACAGTCCTCCTCTCTGTGTGGGCTGTAATCCACCACGCACAGTATATATATGTTAAGGACCAAGTGATTAATACAGCATTTTTCATAATTCCCAGACTTTTTGAAAAATGGCCGATGTGAGTAGGCAATATGATACAAACTATTGAAATAATTTAATTATGGGCAGGGTAATAAAAAGATGTGTTTTATTAAATTATTTTAATGTTGACATTGAATTTATATAGAATAGGTAAGTACGATTACTATTTAAGCAGCAAAGTCGACGGAGAACCTCTGCTATTTCTGTCTGCCTAAGTAACCTAACCTATCCGTGTCGGGGTGCCCGAAGCTCCACAGCTCGCTTTGCTCGCTCTTGGACTAATTCATTGACCATAATTATTATCGAATTTCCCGACCGCTACGTAGCAATATTCATAATGACCAGACAATGTGATAAATAGCAGTTTAAATCAATATTCATTAAATTGCCCGATCTGACTTGACTTGATTCATAATGCCCGGGCATTATACATAGTGCTCTGATTAATCACCTGGTCTATTACATAGTATAGTATCAATTTAATTTCCAAAATAGAGTCAAGACGCCAGAAATCAATCCTAACTAGGTTTAACTTATCGCATAAATCACGCCCACGTTTCTACATACATTATAATCTAATCGTAAGTTAGAAATACACAAGACATTTACATAGAAATGTGGTACGACATTATAGAGTAGTTAAACGACAACACTCAAATGTTTTAGCCGCCAGATTGCTAGGAAGGCTTTAATTTATTAATATAGGTTGTAATTTCCTTTACAATCTTTCCTAAGATATCAAGCTAGGTATACATTTTCGTTAGTTTAGATAATGTAATGAATTTAAAGCTTAATTTGCCAATGGGGCTCTGAATCAGGAGATCTTTTGTAATATTTGAATAAAGAATTTCGGCAAACGTATTGAGAGTCTTAAGGGCCTTACACCGCTTTAGTGCACACTCTAAAGCATACTCCTTAGTAACGGCTAAGTTAAAAGATTTGAAAAAAATATATTTAGTATTGATTCATGTATAAATATTATTTGTGAAACCTGGTGTTTTCGAGTAACTAATAGTATTGCTTTAAAAAAAATAACAAGTCGATATTTTTTCGCTACTTTTGGATACTACTCCAAAACGACATGGATGTTAAAAAAAACAGAAAATATGATGGCTTGAATTTCTTCATAACTGTATTTCAGTTATGTAAATCAAAGACTATTTTGCAAACAAAACTGTCCAAAAGGAGGTTCAACATTGATATTCAGACTCCGAGCGGGCGCACGGCCAGTACTGCATTAACATTGGAGAATATATACGCCATAAGAGGACCTGAACTCAGAATGAGTCTCTAAAAGACAGAACAGGTGTGGATCGACAACTATAAAAGCCATTTTTTGTGATACAAGCAGACAACATTGAGAGGCTAATCAGAGGAATCATAGAGCGTGTTTGATTTACGATATAAATGTTGTGGGAAAATAGTGTTGACAAGGTATTACATTGCAAATTAAAGAAATCTTTATGAGGTTAAAAACACAGTATGTTATCACGATGATGGCCAAAATCATCATACTGAAAAGATTAATCTGATAGTCAAGGCAGAGGCTCACGAACTTGACATTCATTGAAGGTAGCACATCTTTAGCAGAAAACATAGGCCTATCTGATAAGCCTACGATATTGTTAAATCTGTCGCTGATACCAAGGTTTATATTCCAAGTCAGTTTAAAATACCTCCACTCGACTGATCCTCAATTCATATCAATAAATATCAGGCTTTAACTATCAATTTGATGATTCGAGGAATTTAAGGAAAAGTTTACTCACAGTTTGATAAACAGAATAATTTGAAGACACCACCACACACAAGACACATACTAGAATCAAGCGACCGAGCACCATTGTTACGTTAACTACTGCAAAATATCACATGTTCTATCATTCTTATACCCTAGTCTTTATCAGTTTGTTTTACAAGACTATTTGTTTTATTACTATTAGTGTCGCAAATACCTTTATGGTGGCAGATTTCACTATCATTTTATGTCCTGTTTAATGACGATACATATATTTAGGGCAAGTTGTAAATGTCTATTTGTTGCCGATTAGTTGAGTGGCAAATCCAAGAGTTAGTCACCGTGTTTTGATATTTTGTTCCTTGGATTTGCTGTTTTTGAACTTGTGTCTTTCTTTGTCTAGATTATTGGTGATTCTTTAGCCTTGGACTCGACTTCCGTGTTGTTATTTATCAATAAGCTTGTATTTACCACGTTTGATTTCAAACCATAATGTCTATTTGTTTGTTATGCGTAATATGCATTGCGTTGTTATCTGAAGTGAACACATACACAGGTAAGCATAAAGTGGGCGCCCTCAGGCTAGATGGAGTGACGATCTTCGCAGGGTAGCTGGTTGCAGGTGGATGAGAGTTGCCGTCAATCTAAATAAATGGCGTGCAATGGGGCTACCGTCTCATTGCTCACCAGTTGGCACCACTGTTGAGTAAAGTCCTTAAATATAGCTGTTCAACGTTGTTATTACGTGTACGGACGCAAAGTTTGAATTAAAATCATTTCTAATGCCGTAGAAGTGCGGTTAAATATAAAATCGAGTATCTGCAGTTTCGCGCAGTCCCACTTTTTCGAAAAAAAGCGGATACAATTTGCCGAAACAAAACTATTAAAAACAGTGATTGGTAAAACCCGTACATATTATGGGAGATATATTTGGAGAATATACAAAACAATAAAAAAAGTAATATAAACTCGCGCTAAAAGCCAAAAAACTATGAAATTTGACATATTGAAGACCTCACTCTACACCAGCGGCAAATTCGAACGCGGTAATCCTTATTGGAGAGGCCTATGTCCAGCAGTGGACTGTTGTGGGCTGATGATGTTCCCAATTAACTCATCAATGGCCGAAATGTTAGGTTTCAAAGACCTAACTGGATACATTTAACACAGATCTGTCTTGCTTCCAAATCTCATAGCTAGGCACCATGCAACGTATTTTGCTCTCACAAGAGGACAAAAATAAAAAACCGGCCAAGTGCGAGTCGGACTCGCGCACGAAGGGTTCCGTACCATTATCGCAAAAAACGGCAAAAAAAACACTTAATTGTATGCGAGCCCCCTTAAATATTTATTTTATTCGGTTTTTAGTTATAGCGGCAACAGAAATACATCATCTGTGAAAATTTCAACTGTCTAGCTATCACGGTTCACTAGATACAGCCTGGTGACAGACAGACAGACAGACAGACAGACGGACCGCGGAGTCTTAGTAATAGGGTTCCGTTTTTACCCTTTGGGTACGGAACCCTAACCCTAAAAAAACGCTAAAAACCAACTTCAAACACATCAAGTTTAAAATCTAGCTCCAGGAGGTATATGATAAGATCAAGTTATTAACATAATATCATTTACGCGCGTGCGACAATCAAGCCGCGGGGTAATCTCGTTACAGGTTTATGTTATCAAGGGCATCATTATAGAGTTAAGAAAATTCGCTTATGCCAAGGATTAAGATTCTTTTATACTAGAAATCAGACCAGACTAATAAATAATGTAATAAAGACTAATCTAGTTGGTGGTAATGGGCAAGGTGGATGGGAAAAGACTTGCGGCCGGTCTCCTAACCGCTGGTCAGACCAGGTAACCGCCCTTACTGGACTTTCTGTTACAACCGCCCTGAGAGAAGCTGAGAACCGATTGAAGTGGAAGAACATCGTGCATAAAGCCACGAGAACCTTCAGTAGTGAAGAACGCGACCAAGAAGAGATACTAGAAAACATGTTACCAGGCTCTTTCTAACCCCTTTACCTTCTCATCAGGGATGTACCTACAGGACTTGCACAGGGGTCCGGGATGGTTCTAGGTTCGAGGTGGTTTTAGTGAGGTAACAATCGCACACTCCCTGGTCTTTTCCCCAAAAGTTCAAGCGCCTTTTGAGACTTTCTCAAAGATAAACTATTAAACAAATATTATAGCAATGAGATTGTTGAAGACAATCTGGAGAGCCATAGGTCTTTGTTCTTTCAAAAGAAACTCTGATAATACAGCTTTACTGGGTTCTTGCATAAAATATGTACACAATACCCAAATTAAAAATCGTGCTCATAAATTCTCTTTCCGCTGCTACACGCAAGTTCATCAACAGTTGTCCAACATATCAGCCAACATTTTTATGACCTACCGAGTCCTCCACTTTGTCCTGTAACACACTGATAGCAGAATCCGGGTCTAATCACTAGGGACGATCATTTACAGCCTAATTCTGGTGACTCGCGACATTCAGAGTACTGTCGTCAAGAACTTTACTTCGCACTCGTCGTGTTAAAAGGTATCGTTATCCCGGAATAGGGCTGTCTCATTTACAGTAATGTCTTGTACCTGAGTAGTATAATGTTTTAGTACTTTCTACGTGCCTACTTCGTTAAGTAGATTGAGATTAAGTAAACTTATTCATTAGTCTATGATATTGTGTATTTTTTCGTTTACTATGAAGTTATCCTGTTGTAAGAAGTCTTTATATATAACTAGTCTATATTGTACTTCTTCAGAACAAAAAAGTCTCTTGCCCTTTTCCTTACAATTTTTTTTTGGCGCGCCAGTCCTTCCGTTAGGAGTTCAGTATCCTATCGGGATATAATAATGATTTCATAACAGGAATTTGCTTAAAGTATTACCCTCTTACTAATAAACGCGGAATAAAGTTATACCAGGTATAACTAAGGTATACCCATACATTTTCATAGGTTTATACCTGGTATAACTTTATTCTGCGTTTATTTGTAAGAGGGTTAGACTGTAACTATATAGTCTTAGAATTATGAACTTAGACGAACCAAATACATGCATAAGTAGCCTAAACTGTTGAAATGCGGGCCATAAATGGTAAAATGCGGGTATACTATAGGTACACTTCTGCTTAAGCCTTAGGGGAATATTGCATGGGTGATGATATGTCACGGTAGCCCAATGGCTAAGACGTCGCCTCTCGTGCTTGAGGTCGTGGGTTCAAAGCCGGGCAAGTACCAATGTGACTTTTCAAATTGATATAACAGATAATATAATACTAGCATACAGATGCCTTATCCCATACAATGAAACCGTGCCACGTAACTAGCGTTTTCCATCTGATTATACCGATTATTTCTTGTAAATCGATCGCGTTCGGTTCCGTTCCACGGCGATAGATCACCATCTAATAATCAACCGATATCGATAGATAAATCAAATAATCAGTATAATCAGTACAGTACGTCGGGGCAGTTTCTTTGTATGGGATGAGAACCCACGTTGATATGTACTTTCTAAGTTTACCCGAGACATCACAGGCAACGGTGAAGGAAAACATCGTGAGGAAACCTGGACTTATACAGTTAACGTAAGTCTGAAATAGCCAAGTCAGAGGCCTTTGAGGTTCCCAGAGGCTACTTAATTAATTCTGACGTCAGAGGTGAGACATCCTCACACAAAAAAGAAAGAAGATGATGCAGCCTAGCATAGTCCTATTGGAACAGGCTGTCCTTCTCTCTATCAAAGGATTCATCAGTACTTAACTTTCTGTCATAAGTCCAACTGTCTGTTATTTTTCTCATTACAACCCAAAAGGTCAATCTAAAAGACCAGCGAATGAATGGAACTCACTACCTGCGTCTGTGTTTCCGAACGCATTCAACCCGTATCTCTTCAAAGTTATAGTGAACAGGCGTCTTCTGGGTAAGCTCACTCCATTGTAGACTCTGTCTCTGTCACCTCTGACCTAGACTAGAGTCAAGAGCAAACCCATCATAAATAAAAAAAAAGACCATTTCACAAAACGCCAACCCTGCATATGAATAGAGACGATTATAAGGATAGCTATGTATAAGATCATTAAGAAGGCTGTGTTTCATGTCATTACCCACGCCAACATGTGGGTGTAACCGTTTGTTTCGCCATTTTGTTTATTTATACCCAAATTAACTCCTAATTTAACCTTGTAATTTGTGTAATGGTTTCGATAAATGAAGGCTTCATTTAGGGTGGAACCTTTTATAAGTGGTTCCTTGTAATTTTGTTTCTTTCAGAAGAAATGGTATATGCGTTTGTATGAAAGGAGTCTTACCTACTGTCAATTGTTCTAGTTTCAGTTTCACATGGTCGAGTTAAGGCTCGTTCACACAGAACATCCGCATTTCCAAGATCGTTTTTACGGATCCGTCGCTAGTGGAGCTGATGTTCACACCGCATTTACAGTACCGTTATAACGGATCCGTCGGTTCTGGGGAGGTAATGGCACGCCCCGCGTGGGTTCGATTCGATATAACGGATCAGTATTTTAATACTGGTGTGTATGTGAAATCGCTCACACAACTACCTACGCAATTGACGAATAAAACGTATACGATAATGCGGACCTGTAAAAAGGACAGCTGTATATTTTGGCGGATCGGTACTTTTCTGGATCTGCAATACTGTCATGCACAGACATGACAGTATTGTCCAACATAGTAGTCGCTCAAATCTACATAAGTCAGCGCTGAATAAAAACGTATACGATAAAGCGGACCTGTAAAACGGACCCCTGTGTGAACGAGCACTTAGTTTTCCTTTCTTCACATAAGTTTATATTTTTAACCGACTTACCAAAAAGGAGGAGGTTCTATGTTCGACTTCTTGTAGTATGTTCACCGATATCTCCGCCAATTGTGGACCGATTTTGAAAATTCTTTTTTTGTTTGAAAGAAAATGTTCCGAAATTGGTCCCATTTTAATTTGTTAAAGATCTGATGAAGAAATTCGGAGATATACAACAGAACTCTTCAATAAATAACGGCAAATCATTCGGGATTGCTTCAATCGCATGTCTATTTATTGTTTATACCATTTCATAACATAACATCACGCCAGTATACTGAAAGGGGTACGCAGAACTCTAATTTCACCGGTTATGTTCAAGTTTCATGTTTTTCGGGTAATCTGTTCTGGCGTAGTAGGTACTTACTAAACAACTTGCCTATTAGGTAGGTAAAACTAAAAAGGGAAAATAAAAAACTTTTTTGCATAAAAATACTACCGACTTACAAATGAAAAACTACAAAGTGAAAAATAACTTTATTTTTGGAAGTCGGTGTCCATATCGCAAATAATTGGTATCTACGAAAGACACCGACTTCCAAAAATAAAGTTATTTTTCACTTTGTAGTTTTTCATTTGGAAGTCGGTAGTATTTTTTTGCAAAAAAGTTTTTTATTTTTACTGCGTTCGTTTCAGCCTGTAAGTAAAAGACGACCAACAATCTTTTGTTACTCAGATAGTTATATATACACTTATACTGCAGATTTACCTAATAATTCGTGTCTAATAACTGCACGCTTTCAATCAATATATAAATAACTAGCTGACCCCCGCGGCTTCGCTCCCGTCAAAATTATAGCCTATGTTACTCGGGAATAATTTAGCTTTCCAGAGATGAAAGATTTTTTTAAATCGGTCCAGTAGTTTCGGAGCCTATTCGGTACAAACAAAAAAATCTTTCCTCTTTATAGTATTGGTTATAGACATATTAGTAAAACATTCTGCATTAGTTTAGTATCTAAAAACAAACTCCAGTTACAAAACCAACACGATACCACACACAAACTCAACGAAAATCAATTCCAACTCAAACACCAAAGAGTTAGAAATTCAGAAACCGCACACCGCATTATAGCCAAGAACTCGACAAAGTATAACAACATCAAAAACCCTTTAATTGGAGCAAGATAACTCAGATCAAGGAATCCGTAGACCGTAACACTTCTAAATGAATCAAAACTTTTAATGGCGAAGGAAAAGAACTTGAAGTCTCACGAGTTGAAACAAATAAACTCTACGAATGAGTAACGAGGAAAGTTTTTGATGACGACACTCAAAGACAAGGTTGGGGGCGATTTGGACCACTTCTACAATTTATAGGCCTATTAATCTGTCGTACCCTTGAAGATGGAGTTGTATGTTAGCGTTTTAGTTTTCTGCCTCGCTCGGTTAGATGTACAGTGAAAAGAGTACTTTTGTTTTATGAATTTCTTTTTCATTTAGTGGTCTTGACATCAATGTCACCTTTT
Organism: Orthosia gothica; assembly: GCA_949775005.1. Taxonomy (NCBI): domain Eukaryota; kingdom Metazoa; phylum Arthropoda; class Insecta; order Lepidoptera; family Noctuidae; genus Orthosia; species Orthosia gothica. The sequence continues at coordinate 14,931,549 of OX459057.1, forward strand.
AGCAGAGGCCAGACGAGCAGTATATAGCGGGTAGTTCACGCTCATCTGGTTTACCCTTAACATTGGTATTTGCGAGTGAGTATTTTAGAATTTATGAAAGCTAATGTTTTTAGCGATCATTAGAGAATGAAGAATTTTGTGGACCGAAAAATCGGCTGTCATGGGCCAATTTGGCTTAATTGTTATGTGGAAAAATTAGGAAACGCCTAGAGGATGAATGAGGACAGGGATCAGAGATAGAGTAAGACCAAAGAACCAATAGATGGATTGAATGTTGAGGACTGAAGGATGAGCATTAGATATATTTAACTCCCGCCGGAAAAAGAAGGGTGTTATAAGTTTCACGTGTGTTGCTGTGTATCTGTGTATCTGTGTGTCTGTCTGTGGCATCATAGCGCCTAAACGGATGAACCGATTTCGATTTAGTTATTTTTTGTTTGAAAGGTAATTTTGTCGAGAGTGTTCTTAGCTATGTTTGAATAAAATTGGTTCAGCCGTTCAAAAGTTATGGGCGTTTAACTGTTCGAATCGGGGTGTTTTCGCAAGATAAATGTGTCGGGGGTTTTTTAAATTTTGAAATTTTACTTGTAGTATTTTTTAACCGTATCGGTTTTAGAACTTGCGCGACACAAATTAAGAAAACAAAAGTTACCTTCAAATCCCATTTATTCTCAATCAATAAATGAAATCGCAGCAAAGAATACAATACAAAAGTTTCCTACAGCTTAGTTATCGGAGGCAGGTATAGCAGGACCTGTGGTATGTAGTGTCACGTCCAAGAGAACTGCGCTCACAGCACGTACCGCTCATTTCAACCGATGGCAAGTTCCATTTAAAAATCTAAAGGGTTGTTACTATAGGTTAGAATATTGGAATTCAGTTGATAGTTGGCAGGTTCTGAAATTGTTTTTTTCTTCTTGTGGGACAACTGGTGAGGGTTTGTTTCGCCCAGTCCAGCTAAATACAGTTACAAGCATTGAAAAGACATTAGAAAAATGTTTTTAACCCCCGCCGGAAAAAGAGGGGTGTTATAAGTTTCACGTGTGTTGCTGTGTATCTGTGTATAAGTTTCACGTGTGTTGTCTGTGGCATCATAGCGCCTAAACGGATGAACCGATTATGATTTAGTTCTTTTGTTTGAAAGGTGATTTTGTCGAGAATGTTCCTAGCTATGTTTGAATAAAATCGTTTCAGCCGTTCAAAAGTTATGGTCATTTTACTGTTTGAATCGGGGTTTTTTCGCAAGATAAAAATGTCGGGGGTTTTTTTAATTTTGAAATTTTACTTGTTTCCAAGTTCAGTACATAGCTACCATAGGCTTTTTAACCACTATTAATCTTCGAGGCAATAATAAGCCCTGAAATAGTATATATTGCCCTAATGCCTTTTCTTTAATAATACCAAAAAAGCTTATAATCTACTTGAATAAAAGGCCATGTTCAGCCTGAAATTCTATTCTAGCAAAAAAATACACAAATATCGACTGTCGACAATCTTCTTTATCTTACAAAACCCTTTGCTTGTACAAATAGGTCCTATTTTTCAGGTCTAGTAAACTTGATACCTAATTCTAAGCTTGATTAAACGGATCAAACCCTTCAATACGGATCAAAATATCCTAAATAACTTGCTCGAAATTGAATATTTTTCTTTCTAAAGGTCGAAGTTGAAAACATAAATTACTTGTCCCGTTCCAAGTAAAGAATTTATTGTTAGTAATAAATTATAATTCCGATAAGACCGCCTTTGTACCCATTTATATAAGTTTTTTTGTAAATGTCTATAATTTTATGGTGTACAATAAAGTATATTCTATTCTATGGAACAGTGACGGATGAGTAGGTATACTTGAACCGTCATTCCTTTGTCACAAATCCTTAGCTTTACGTCTGACAGTTCAGGTTCCTGTATCGGGGATTACTTAAATAATTAAGCACTATGAATAGTGCTGTGCTGAACGTCCGAACCGGGATTTACTATCGGATATTGAAATATTGCAACGTGAAATATTTTATGTAAGCTCGGCGATAAAAGTTCGACGTATATTTTGTGATTAAAATCGAATGCATTACAGCTTATAGCTTGATGCTAAAATATATCAATGTTTTTGTGCAAATATTGAGTATTGTTTCACTCTTAAGTTTTTCTTTTTTACAAGCTTTTATTTAGCTTGCAATATATATTTGTATGTACATGTTATGTCTTGTGTTCGGGTCAAATCTTGCAACTGAATTTTAAAGCAGTTATACTCAACCGATTAAGATGAAATTTTGCATACACGTTTAGTTTGGATGACAATGCATGGTTAGCTAAGTGACGTCATTCTAAATCCAATATGGCGGACGGCCTAAGATGGTGGACTAGTTATTTTTTGTGGACTGCTTTGATATGGGTATCAAATGAAAGGGTTTTTTGAGAAAAAAAAACGAAAAAAACTTGTTTGAAAAAAAGATTCGATATTTTGATTGATGATTGAATATTTTTTTTAAATATAAGTTGCACTGAGGTATATACCTTAGTTTCAATTTATACTTTTACCTCAACTCGAATAAATTACAAACATGAGACGACCCACGCGAGTTCCGTTTCCTTTCCAAGCTCACTTCAATAGGATGCTAACGACGTAAGACTTGTATTTACTTACCAAGCACTGAACTTAAAAACATAAATTTATGTTCGTTAGAATAAAAATTTGACGTAACGCTCTGAAAAATGTGTGTTCGAAATAAATATACGAAACGTGTATTTACTGAATCTCTATCATAAATTGCCATTAAAAATATGCTACCTACGTTCTGAACAAACTAATATAATAAACCCGAACAATTTAGCTAATAGCTTTTCAGAATAATATGAAATTCGCTCAACAAAATTAAAAAGTTTAATAACACCGGTTAGAGATTGAGATCAAAGCAATCGAGCGTTAAACTGCATTGAAAATGCGGGATTCTACGTCCCGTGCACAATGCAAGCGGGCGTGACCGAAAGCCGGGACATCCCGCGGTAATTGCCAGCTGTCCCGGCGAGTGGCAGCCCTACCTGTGACGTCTGCATCTATGCTATGTTAGGGATGTACGGATGTGCGGAACATTATTGTTAGTCAATGTTGGTTTAAGTCTGCTTTGTGAATTTAGGATTGGGTGATTAGGTGCGAAATGCTTTTGTGATTCTTTAAATGGCTGCATGGATGAATGAATTATTAAAATGTCTCCTACTAGGTGGACCAATTAAATGGATAAGGCTGCAAGAATCTGCTGGATGCGAGACGCACAGCACCGGTTGATTTGGCTACACTTGGGAAGGCCAATTTTCAGCAGATGAAATGGATGCATAGCATATCGTACTGTTTTGTTGAGGTGGGCCAGAAAGGCATTGTTTTGTATCGAGGAATTTTATAGAATGTAGAGAGGAACAAGAGGCAGATAGAATCAAAAATATTTGTTCTAAAATTTCCGAAACACAACTGAAAGCGTACAAAGCTTAAACAGATTTTTCATATATTCATAACATAACATGTTCAAGCTCTAACAAATACAATGATGGATAGCCGTGTCGACGACTCGTAGCGTTCGTATGCCATCCGTTTTCCATCGGATTCGGAACATTTTAGATCATACTACACGATTCCGATACGACGAAAACAATAGTGGCACATTCTAGGTATATTTAGTCATCATTGATAGGATATATCAGAGGAGCTCGTGGCTAAATAATAACAGCCGCACTGGTTGATCATCAAGGTTAAGCAACGCTTGACGAGGTCGGCCCGTGGTTTGGTGACCATTTCAACATACCGAGTTTCCTCCGTGCCTCGGAAAGCAGGTTAAGTCGTTGGTCCCGGCTGTCATTAGAAGATCTTTGACAGTCGTTACGGGTAGTCAGAAGCTTGAGGTCTTGACACCAGTCTTGCCAAGGGGTACCGTGTTACCCAGTTACTGGGTTGTGGAGGTCAGATAGGCAGTCGCTCCATGTGTGAAACACTGGTACTCAGCCGACCCCAATATAGTCGGGCAAAGGCTAGGCAGATTGATTGATTGATAGACTATATCTCATCTTGCAGGTAGTTAAGCCAACTGCTTTCTTTTGCAAATATATTGATATATTTCTAGGTGTTGAAAGTTGATAAATACTGTGTACTTATATCTGTTTATCTTTTGTTTCAGGTAAGATAGAGCCGCTGAAAGTAATCAGGCAAAGAGCTGAAAACAAGTAGCAGATGTTACCTACGCAAGAAGCAAATTAATCTCTTGTAATTAGCTGGTGCTTTCTGGTATCGCACATGTAGTCAGAAGCCAGTGTCTTACAACTAGTAACTGGAATGCGGGAGTTATGCAAACAGTCGCTAAATGTAATATACTGGTATTTGGCTGCACCCGGTTAGTCGCTGGCAGCTAACTCCAACTTCGTAGGAAAAAGGTTAGCCAGATGATGTTATGTTTGGATTTGGCGCTGAAACGGTGATTTGTGAAATTAGAACCAAGTCTTAAGTTCACTAATGCCACGGGGTCCCAGCGCTAACAAAGAAAATTTTGTTTAAATAAATGTCACTAGATGGCACGTTATGCATCGATTCGTTAATGAATTGTGTGTAAAATTAACATTTTCTAGAATTTATCATAAAAATTGCATGTTCTTTTTCAATCAACTCTCTTAAGCACAAAGTTATGGAATATTGGGCTCTTAAATCGCATTTCAAAGATTATTTTAATGGATTATTTGAAATTGATGCCACTAGATGGCACGGTTTTTAACTTTCTGAGGCTTGCTTCTCAATTTTTTAATTTGTATTGTAACACAATACATCAAAAAACTGGGCGAGTTAGTTGCTAACACCGAGGTTAAATAAAAAAATACGTCATGGGTACATAATTGACCGTGTTAGATACTAACTCGGAGTTTGTAAGACAACCGAGGGTGCTGCAAGCGCCACCCACATATCAGGACCCGAGGTGGCGGCGCGTAGTGTTCGACGCGCGCCCCTTTTAGTCGTCGCGGGGCAGTCTTAACACCTTACTCCCTCCCAACCAGAGATCGAAGCTCGCAGAGACGGGCCGGCACTAGCCGGGGGTTACGGAAGTATCGTTGTTCCCGCGACCCCCAGCGTAGGTAGGTGTGAGATGGAACACCGGGGTGGTTTTTAGTCAGTAGGAGTCTGACAGACCCAATGAGAATTTTCAAACCAGGAAAAAAAAAGGGTGCCGCAAGCGGGCCTGAAACTGATTTGAAGCCTGATTATTTTAACGATTGTCGTGTAGTTACCGTGTCGTACATTCTAATCTGTGAAGGGTCCGCTTCACTCTCGACTGCTTGATAGATGTGAGTAGTCCCTTGAGTTTTTAACTCTTCATTCGATTTTTTTTTGTCAGGAACCTGTAATTATGGGCAGGTTAAAATGAAAATACTGATTGAAAATGAAAATCTATTGATAGATGTATATAGGTTGAGGAGATCAACCCGCATTGGAACCGCTTTGTGGATCACGGCCCATTCCCACTCACAGAGAGGAGGCCTGTCGCCCAGCAGTGGGAAAATTAAAAAGGCTGTTGATGATGATGAGGTTGAGGAGATATCGTGATTATTAGTTACTTTATTTACTACAGTAGCAAGTATTTACATACAATTAAGGAGATAAGGGTATTTGCTGCAATACATATTATTATTATTATAATATACAGGTATCAAGGTTTAAGTAATTCTAATAAAGGAACTATTCTTTACCTATCTTGGACACGTTCTTAACTTCAAATTCTCAATTCTGAAAGTTGGTCCGAAATAGTCAACAAACGTTTCGGCGAGGATTTTACTAAGGAGCTATATTTTGTCATTCTTGAGTTTTTTGACATGAAAATGGTGATAATCACATATTGGAGAATAATCTGATTAAAACATGTAAACCTGTTTCTAAAAACTTTTATCTTACTTCAGCACTTTTATCCAATATATTAAGCCTTCATGCAAAACATTAAGGTCAATCTCTTAAGCGGTGCACATAAGCCCCTCCTGCCATGTGACGTCACAGTATATTACCTCATTTATTTTGTTAAACACTCGACGTGACGGGATGTCGATACAGGCGCTTGCCTCGTAAGTAAGGTTGAGAAAAATGCTCAGAAAATATCAACGAAGGGCTAGAATGTGATGATAAGAGGATGATGTAATACAGGAAAAATATAAGATTTAAAACTTACGTGGAAAATTGTACGCCTTCGTGTGGGTTTAGCGGGGAAAATGAGCAAGCATTTTGGTCATATAAGTGGTCTTATTAGGGTCTCAGAGACTGTTTGTAATCCTATCATATACAGGTTGAGTTTTTTAAGAGAGCGTGGATGGCCAAATCCGAAACTATGAGAAAAAGCGGTAAACACTCAAAGGAGTCACGAGGTTTATTTTGATGAAAACTAAAACTGCATCATATTTTTTTTTGAAAAATCTATATTCCTAGCCAGGAATCGAACCCGCTGAATTGGAAATAGAAACGCATGCTGCATCAATTGCACGTGTCGAGTCCCGCGAGTCTTATTAGATTTACTACAAAAAAACGCCTAACCTGAAAAACCTAATTTGTTGAAAATTTGGTTTCAAGTTTGCCGTATAACATGACTGCCCAGAATTTGAGCCTTATTAGCGACTAATAGCAACTCCATCGAATACAGTCTGCGTTATTTTTTTCAAAATTAACTGGTTTGATTATTATTATTATATTATATTTCTATTATAAGAGAATATTGATATTTCAAAATCTAATGAGGCAGTTTTAGTTTTTAGTTAGTAGTTCACTTAAAAATCTCACCATGTATATCTCTTCGTTCAATAAAATCTCAGAACATAAATTGCTGCGAATAAAAAATAAATCACAGCGCCTGACAAAATACATAAGCAATAAGTTGAGCGAATGCGAGATGCTAATCTTACTCGTCAAGGAGAAAGCGGTCACGTCCTTTCAACCCTTTCCCTTATTTTACGACGTCACGCATATTGAAAGTTGTAAAATTTAAAGTCGAAGTAATAAAAGCTCGCTTTCCAGTACTAAGTCCTAAGTCATAAATATTTTCATAAACATGATTGGAATTTCAATTTGGCCCAACACAGCAGGCACTTAATAAACTCCGTCAAAATGTAATAATGACTCCTTTTTGGTGCTCGTTGAATAAATTTTAGTGGGTACTTGATGAGAAATAAACTCTAAACGAATATTACGTACCTATAAAATAATTTTCAGTATGGGCTATTTGGTTTTACCAGTCGGTCTATTAAGTTTGATTTTGCTGGTAAAAATTACAAACTTAAAAAACCCTCGACACAAAAACCTCTAAAAAGAAAAACATAATCTCGTACTCGCGTCGGGGAAACGCCAACATTTACAGCAGTTTATATTTACTTAGCGGTTCCCCGACGCGAGTACGAGGATATTTTTTTACTTTTTAGAGGTTTTTGTATCCGCGGTTTTTTTTAATTTGTAATTTAATTTTTATTTCATGCTTTTTAAACTACATATAATCTAACTAGTAGTAGACACGCTTCAGTCGACAATCTATCGAAACAAGTAATAATGACACGATATCTTGCGAAAAAAACCAGATTCAAAGAGTAAAATGCGAATAACTTTTAAACGGCGGAGAGCGACAAAGTCACCTTTCAAAGAAAACCACTAAATCAAAATCGGTTCATCCGTTTAGGAGCTATGATGCCACAGAAAGACATACACCTTTTTCCGTCGGGGGTTTCAACTATTTTTATTACATTCGCAGACAAATATCAAAATGCTGGAATGTTTGCCCTGCACTAGGTATTGTAGTCTCAAGAATTCGTAGACGATATAGAGACTTTGAGAGCCACTACATCCATCAAAATGCCTTTAAATATGAAAATTTTCCTCCATTTTTCGGTGGTCCGAGGATAAATTCAACTAACTAGTAAATAAAAAATTCCGACCAATATTTTTTTCGGCCAATAACCGTATATCTAAGCCATTAGGGTCGATTGCTGTATAAGGGATGGTAATCTTATACCGCTTAAGATAACCTACCGAATTTTAGATTGGCAACATTATATTTTAACGTAAAACTTTCTAAAATATTTTTATGTGTTGGTCTAGTGATTGTATGAATGATGAAGCGCTATTGATGAGTATAAGGCCCAGAGTACGATTTCTGAGTCGGGCAAATGTTATTGGGTTTTCTATCTGGAATTTCTCGTTTTTGAGGGCCGTCAGGGCAAAAGCGGCCTAACCTTGAAATATGCAATATGAAGATAATGGGGTTTGTATATTCGTGAAATTTAAATTAATGTACAGTATTTATATAATATATTGTTTTAGTCTCGATGCATGTTTTATTCAATTACTATGATACATTCTTTCGGATGAAGTAGCTTATTTTGGCATAAATATTTTTAGGTTATTTTTGTGGTTTAGGCCACCTTTGCATGCACTAGCAAAGAAAAAAAATAAGTGCAAAAAGTATTTTTGCAACGACATTTAAGGCCTTAGTGCGAGTTTTTAATCACGCTCAATCGCGTTAAAGTAAACGTTAATTTGTATTGAAATTGGATAAGCGCCTTCTGGGGACGGTAAGAAGAAACCTCTTTTCGTTTCTTATTTTTCTTCTGATCGTTTACATTATCACGAGTGCGTTAAAAACTCGCACTAAGGCCTCTGTTAACAAATTGGTGAAACAAGGGTTGGGCCGATTTCGTATAAAATTTTAGTACGTTTGATTTAAATAGCAGTAGATAATTAAGATTATAAAAATTGTGGGTTAGGCCACTTTTGCGCTGAAGGCCTCGTTGTGCCTGTTGGCGATAGCGACATTACACTGGTCTCCAATTATATGCCACTTGAACATAACTGGCCAAATGTGAGTGTACTAATACAACTAAAACTTCGAGAAGTACAGGTATGTAGAATGCCATTCTAAAAAAGATTGAAAATAACGGAATAATTTTAGAAGTTGCGTTGTAACTAAATAATAAAGTTTTAATCAGGCACCAACTATTATGGTGGCTGCTGTGCCGGTTAATTTAAAATGGGCCGTAAAGTTTTAATTTTGTTAGTTTACTGTTTATGTAGTTTACATTTTTAATGCTAGTATGTTTTAATTTGTCTGAAAGTATATTTTGAGAGTTAATTAACTCGAACCACCATTCCACTGCTGGTTGTCTCTCTCAATTTTGTCATTTTATCCGTATCCAAAGTATAATCCCCGGCATGTGACTTGCCAAGGTTTTGGCGTAGTATATATAGAGCGAACGGAATGTGGACGAGACGCGATTGGTCAGTCGATCCTTGTGTCAACTGACCAACCAATCGCGCACTCGGAATGGTGCTACACGTTCCCCGCGCCCCGCTTGGTAACCAATAAGACCTAAATAAAGACTTGTGCGCATCTACCGACTCTTGTTAAATTACTAGATTATTTAAATTCTGTCTAAGCACCTGGAACAATCGTAATATCTAGAAGTCTAAATTCTACGTAACTTTCGAAACCGTACAAGTTTAGGAATTCTTGACGTTTCATTAATTTCCCTTACTATACCTACCTACATAACAATTACTCATTCAATATCACTTTAGACCAAAACGAAGATAAAGGGACGAACTGAACTCCTACCAAAAAGCCTAGCAGAGGACAGTAATGTGTACAAACGGAGAGGGAAACCGATGCCCAGCATTAGGACATAATCTAATTAGACGGTCAGCTAGTTAGACATATATGGAAATCACATCCCACACAAAATTAACTTTTCCATCTACACGGTGGTGAATCTAAACAAAATCCTTTCAGAACAGCACCTACCTACATCAAACACCCAACTGCTCAAGTAGATAGAAACGGTCCGTTCTCGCATATCAGTGCCACATGCTCGCAGAATTGATGGTCTCTGATGCAGCCGTTATAAATGTCCTGTCAGACGGCCGAAATGCTGCATGTTCGCTGATGGATCGTCTGAACAGCCACTATACTGGGTAGAGGCGTGTCTAAACCAAAGCGTACCTAATTTGAGTTTTATTGGTTGAAGAATGATTTTAAGTTAAAGATGGGCTTTTTAAAAATCAGCTTTATCAATCGCGCGAGGTCTATCAGACCCGTATAAATATTGAAAGAAAGAAAAATATATATTTGTGACCCGCACAGGAGACACGAGAAATAAGCATAAAATTAAACAATAATAAAATAAAAACCCCGTGCGAGACCAAAAAGGCTCCTATCTCAGCATGTGCAGCGATAACTAAAAAAGGTAATAACGCTGCGCTGATATTCTGATAGGGCCCACTGTTGATGCCACGGACACACTTACGGAAACGAGACTTATATAATGAAAAATAAAATAGAAGAATATATAAATAACAAACAAAATAGAAAAAAAACACTTAACGTGGGTCAAAGTATGTGCAAGTGTGTGTTTGTTAGTCTCAAAAATTCGAAGATGTGACATCTACCCACCCGCACTGGATCTGCGTGGTGGACTATAGCACCAACAGTTTCCATAACAAACTTTTGTTCCCAACAATAGCTCGGTTCACTGAAGAGTGAAGAGCAGAGAGTACCTACAAATAGAGAGTGAAAATAAAGCGATAAATTTAATAAAAACAGCAACAAAAAATTTAAGATTTATTTCAGCCTTTAACTCACGCAGAAGAAATCCTAAAAATGCTCCATATCATAGATATTTATCGCGGCTACAAAACTTCGCAATAATTTTCTTTTTACTGCACCTTTTTCTTCTCAATGCCCATCTGTCACAAATAAACGTCAGCTTTTAGTATAATCAATCAAAGTTATTTTATAGACTAGTTTTAAATATTTATTGTTATATCTTCCACCTGTTTAATGTGAATCCAAATTTAGTGAGACACAATGACGATTATTATAGAAGATTCCGAGGATATTCCATGTTCATACTGCGAGAAGCTTCGGCAGACCTTCATGTTGATAGCATTATCAGCTGTTCTCCCGATGGTGGTATTCGCGTCACTACTTCTGGCAACAGCGACCGAAGATATGGGGGAACAGGTAGAATTCATGACAAGCCTCATTGTGGAGTTTGTGTTTGGACTGTTGTACGTGCAGCTATTCGTCGCCACGTCAATCCTTATCATCAGCTTCATGAAGAGGAACCAGCCGTTGCCTCTTAAGTACCATTACTGGTACTTCTTCTTCCACATAGCCATCATGGGCCTGTTCCTCACCTCCTGCTTCGTCATGACGGTCGTCAACAGCGGCTTCTTCACTTCAGGACTAGTGTTTTGCGGTGGCATCGTTTACTTTTACAACTTATATCTTTTTATGGACGCGAACAAGGATGTCTGGACCACATTAAGAAGAGCTTATTGAGATGATTTGAAAATGCTTTTGGAACTTAATAAATGGCACTCCTAATGTCTTGAAATTGTTTGTGAATTTTGCGAAGTTTAAGTGAGTTTAGGTGGCTTTTCAGTAAGTCTGATAAGACGGGGATTCGGTAATAATTGTGTTTAGTATAAGTTGGTAACTTGTCAGCATTGTTGTCTATGGCTAGGCATTACACTGAAGTTATGGCTCTTTTAGTTTGGGTTACCGAAATCGGTTTTGATAAATGTTGTTATAAACTTCAATAGAATCTAGACGGATCTGTGAAGTATATAAACATTATAGTAAATATTGCACCGTATTGCCAGCTCGACAAATTCTTGGAACTTTAGGTGCTACAAAGAAAAGTTGGTGAGTAGGTTAGGAGAATACAATCACTCAATCACTGAATTAAGAAGAATTCCACCTAATATATCAGTACCTACTGAAACCCATCTTTATTTTTTTTTTATTTATGATGGGTTTGCTCTTGACTCTAGTCTAGGTCAGAGGTGACAGAGACAGTATTATTATTATTATCTTTTCTACTATTGTTAACGTAAAATAACAATCCAATACTACATCTGGTTCCTAAACAGCAGTATCTCTTTTAAAGTAAAATCGTGCATTCTTTAATTTATTGTAAAGACTCAGATATTCTTATACCACACCAGTTAGCCAACATCCTTCCTGTTCCTTAAATCTCAAAGCATTTTTCTAAATCGTGCAGACTTAGCTAAGGAATTGCTCTGCCCAGTGCGTTACTCGAGTAGTCAAGTCTAACTTTATTATTCAGCTGCTTAGTATTTCATACACTAAAAGAAGTAGTTCTTCAAACTTCGCTGAAAGGATCCTTAAAGTTTCTGTTATTTTTTGTTTAAATATTCATTATTTTTGTTTGTAACTTTATCTAGGGGTGAAAGGAATGAAGTGTAGTTACTATTCTGCGAAGGGTTTAAATAAACAAGTTATTTAGTTGCAAAATAGAGAGATGAGATGCCTGTGTAATGAGCTGCAGTGCTATTATCTAAAGATACAGCCTTGAGCGCAGCGTTATTTTCGTAGTTGGCGCAAATTACGAAAATACTAGTTTTGTACTAGTTTCATCGCTGCTGCTGTTTTGTGCTGTTTCGCACTACTGTTACAGCACTACAGCAGTGCTATTCTCTAAGGATACAACGTGGCAACTAGTACAAAACTAGTAGTTACAATGCTGGCGCAGTGCTGCGCTCAAGGCTGTATCCTTAGATAATAGTACTACTGATTATCTTCAAAATGGCTGAACAGATTTTTATGAAATATAGTCATGAACAATTTCGATTTATTTAGCCATCTAATGAAAAAACAGATATACAGAACGACATAATGGTCAAAATATAAATCACTCACATCTCTATATGTCGGTTGGTTAAGTCAGTAAAAGTCTGACACAACCTCTTGCTTCACATAGTGCGGGAGAAGAAATTGGATGATTTACCAAACAAAAAAAAAAAAAAAATTGGTGTACCTTTAAAGCACTCACAAGAAGAAATATTTTGCTAATCAATCTATTCTAACCGAAATAAATCCATTTCAAAAGAAGCATTATTATACTGTGATATATCAATCGCAAAATTCAAGAAATATTTAATCAGCCTGCAATGAAAGCCAATAAAGTTTCTCTGAAAGCTATCGTCAGATCCAGGCCCAAAAGTTCCGAATTCCAAATCGAATCACAACAGCAGCAAATTGACACGATTGTGCGAAAAATACAAAGAGAAATAAATCTGCATAGTAACGAAGCAATTAAAATATTCGTGTAGGAGGTAGGTCCTCGTCTGAAGTTAATTCGGGCGTTTGTCGGGCCTCCAAGCCCTCAATTTCTGAGGTTCCAAGGCGGGCCACGTCATAATCGGATTTACGTCTTCCAACATCACATAAACTTTATGAATTTGCATAAACTTTACTATCGTATCAACCTTTTATGTAAGCTCCGGCGTGTCAATTAGGCCGGGATTTTCTTCTTCATTTTCCAACTTTTCAAGGCTCTGTAATCAGCGTGATATTCGATTTAAGGTTACCCTAGTCGACGGCACGAACTATTTTGTGCGCGGGGTTAAAATGCATGCTATCTCATCAGACAACACGTGCGAAAGAGATAGATGCTGTGATGAGCAGTACGAAGCTAGTTCGCGTACGAATTAGCACTTTTGCAAATTTGCAGCGAAATGGTAATTTAATAAACAGACCTTTGGGAGTATGCAAATCATGAAAAAACGACTATAATGTATATTTTCAAAATAAAATTATTTGCATTGTTGAACTACTTATCTATCCCTGTATGGTGGCTGTTTTGCAATTTTCCTTCTTCTTAATTCCGCCTAAAGATGCGTTGAAATTAGTGTTGAAATATGGAACTTTCGACGCTTTTTGGTCTTCATACAGGGCTAGATAATGATGAGACAAATTTGTATCCTTTTTTATTTTGAACGTACATCGTCAAACGGTGGAGTAATCGACTACGTTTGTATGGAAGAATGATCGACTAGTGCAATCTTAAATAAGCGAATTCAATGTAAAGATGAATACTGGAAAGGAAGGAATAACTCTTCTCTTATATTGGATTGCTTACAAATCGTTCTCGTTCTCATTCTAAACTTTCTTCACAGCAAGTGCTTCTTGAAAATCTAAAGAACCCTGCTCTAAAACGAACAGCCCCCTCAACGCAGATACAACGCAAGCTCTAAAGATACAAACTCATTCATAGTACATTCTAAAGTCGGCGAGGGGCAGATAACTTGTTGTTTCACCGAACTGAAACTTATTCCCACTACTAGAGCTGAGAAAGGAGAGTTTATAAAAACCGGTACCAGATAATAAAAACCGTAACTTCACAAAGAGCTCAAGGAACAAATTGGGCTAACTTTTTAACCTTTTCTCATTAAATTATGTTCTGGTACAGCGGTTTTTCGACAGTATTTTTTATTTTATGGAACCGCTGGATTCTGAAGTGTAAATGATAGGCGGCGTCAAAAATATTGCCGAGTAATGAAGGTAAATACTGAGTTACAGTTTGTGAAATCTGCTGCGGTCAACATTGAGGGACGGTGCGCTTTATAGCGCTTTTTATGCTTTTTGCTCTAAAACTTGGGGATTGTTTGGTGGATTGTTAAATCGAACATATTTTTGGTTAGTCGGGTTAGTTTTATTTCTGTGACTGTAGCGACTTTAGACTCCGTAAAAATAAATCGGGAAAAGGGTACGCAGATGTGTACAGTTCACTTTGGTACACTCTCATTTCACCGGTTATGTTCAAGTTTTATGATATTCTGGCATTATAGGTACCTTACCAAACAACTTGCCTATTAGGTAGGTACATCTAAAAAGTGAAAAAAAACTTTAAAATAAAAATACTACCGACATTGATCAAGATAGTTTTTAACTTTATAGTTTTTTTTATTTGTGTTCATAACGCAAAAAATGGTACCTACGAAAGACACCAAATTCTAAAAATAAAGTAATTTTTCACTTTGTAGTTTTTTTATTTGGAAGTCGGTAGTATTTTTTGTAGGTACATCTAAAAAGTGAAAAAAAAAATTAAAATAAAAATACTACCGACTTGCAAATAAAAAAAACTATAAAGTAAAAATAACTTTCTTTTTGGAAGTCAGTGTTCATAACGCAAAAAAATGGTGCCTACGAAATACACCGAATTCCAAAAAGAAGTTATTTTTCACTTTGCAGTTTTTTTATTTGGAAGTCGGTAGTATTTTTTTTTTTAAAGTTTTTATTTGACTTCATTATCACTCTCGTGCTTTCGTCTATAACCTGCCCCCATAGACTACTGAACTCGAAAACCGAAAGGTGATTACAGTGTTATGTTTTTTATGTGATTAATTCACAGAAACATTGGGGCTGCGCCATAACATGGCGTTTTATGGCACCCATGGGGTGGCGTTGTTATCAGTAACAGGGAATCACATGCCATTAAAACACCACACTAATGTTATATACAGGGTGTCTCAAAAGAAAGTTCACATTTAAATCTTTTTTTAAAAGAAAAGTGTTAGCTTTATTGAAAAAATGTTTATTTTATATTGAAGTACACTGTTTGGGAATTTATTTTTTTAAAATAACATCGTCCAAATGTAAACCGTTGCGCTCTCGGCATTCGTTTAGTCAAAAAAGTAAGGGCCGATAATTCCTCGCGCCGACATCGCTTGATGTTCTTGGTCGCCCAGATTTTGGTTTCTCCAGAGTTGACCCAGTCTCTTCAAACTTCTCAACCCATTTTGCAATGAGACGAGTGCTAGGCGCATCATTTAAGTGACGAATATGTCGAATACTGCAGAATTTTCTACGCTGTCATAGGCAATTTGTGCCCGACTAAATGAATGCCGAGAGCGCAACGGTTTACATTTGGACGATGTTATTTTTAAAAAATAAATTCCCAAACAGTGTACTTCAATATAAAATAAACATTTTTTCAATAAAGCTAAGACTTTTCTTTTAAAAAAAGATTTAAATGTGAACTTTCTTTTGAGACACCCTGTATAAATGACAAAAGTGTCTGTGTGTTTATAACGTTATTACTGCTAAACTATTAATCTAATTTATGTGATATTTGAATAAAATATAGGGTAACAAAAAAGGTCTTCTTCCCCTGGAAATAAATCGTAATAAATAAAAGCAAAGTTACAAGAACTGCTAAGTCTGTGTGTAAGTTTATTGCATTCTTACATCAAAAACTAGGTACTAGTTCGATTTTCATGATTTTTGGGCAAATAATAGCTAATTATCCGGGATGGAAGATCGACAGATTCCAATGAATTTAAAACATTTAAAATTTTGTTGAATATAATGATATACCGGAGAGTCTACCACCTGGGCTCGCAATGCCGTGGTCGATCTGGAAATCTTCTCAATCTTTCTTTGGAGGCTCCAATCTTCAGTGTTTGTGTGACGTCTCTCCGCAGACCATGGCCCACCTTTCGTCTTGCGCCGTTTGCCCTGTCACCTGTGCATGTGAGGACCTTGTGGCTGCGTCGACGACTGGTACTACCGTAGCAGAATTGTGGACCAAACATAATATTTAGAAACTATATTTTCCAAAAGAAGTATGTAAGGATCGTAGCAGGTGGCGTTCTGTAGTTTTTGCCTACCCCCATGAGAAAAAGGCGTGAGTTTATGTATGTATGTATATATTTTCCATCGATACGCTAAGAAGGGGATTATATACGAAGTAAATACCAAATTCTAATTACTCCACATTAGTAGTGCCATTAACGGCGTTCGCCTGATAGATGGTTGTGGACGCAAAAGTGACAGAACCCAGTGGAAGCACTTAGCATGATATATGAGCACATTATGTATTTACATATCAACGAATTAAGATGGCGGCTCCTAATGTGGTGGAGATGTATTTAATACTGGCTTTTAAAATAAGACATGGTTGGGTATGTTCCAATGGGGGCTACTGCGTATGAATTCGCCGCTAGAGGCGCTGGTGTGGCGTGAGGTCTCCGATATGTCAAATTTCATAGTTGTTTGGCTTTTAGCGGTTATTTATATTTTTTAGTTTATTTTAGGTACGGGATTTACCAATCCCTGCTTTAATAGAATTTTATGTTTCGGAAAATGTTATTTTCCTTTTTCTCGAAAAATATGGACTGAGCAAAACTGATTTTATATTTAATCGCACTTCTACGCCATTAGAAATGATTTAATTCAAATTTAGCTTCCGTGCGCCTTATAAAAACGTTTAACTGCTATATTTATGGAGCTTAGTCAACGTTCCAAGTTTAAACTGACGTTAATTAGTTTTTTCAATGGTTTGTTTGAGCATTTCCCAGTTATACCGAAGTTATTGAGGAATATCTTCTCACTGAAAAAAACTCTGGTTACACAATAAACCACCATTGTACTCATAGAAATAGCAGTATTGTAAAAGAGCTATGTTACTGATATATGCTAATTGTGCTATACAAATTATACAATGTACATATATTATATTTATACAGGTTATACATTCAACTAGAAACACTTCTAGGTAATTTACCTAGCAGGCGCCTATTAAGACGGTACCCTGACCAAAAAATCGGCATGAGATATGAGCATTCCTATTGGTCTAGCGGCACTGGTGGCGCATGAATTACAGTAGTGAACACGCCCAGATTTTACAATAAAATCTTTATAAAATCGAATTTTGGTCTTTTGAAAAAATACTACAAAAATGTTCGTTATTAAATTGTCTATCCATTAGTGTTAGTACAAAAAATAATTAATTAACACTTTACGAGGAGATGCATAATATCAATAATGATTTCTCATTTTTATGTCTTTTTGGAAGGAGATTAGTGAAATATATACAACATTTAAAAAAAACTAAATCTACCATTTTAGAATCAATATTATGTAGAAATTTAATGTATTTTTATTAATAGATATTTCTTTTTAAATAACGAGTAGATAGCTCCTAAAAACAGCACAAAAAACGGCTTGCGCGGCGTTTTGCTCGGGGTACCGCCTTAAGTGGCACCTATCAAGTAGGTATATGTGATGAAAATATTACGGCAAAGACATTCAGCCATTGTTACTTTGGAAAGTCAAAAACAACCTTCGTTTGAAAATGACTTCCTAAATTTTCTGCTATCTGCTAAGTCCCTCAATGGTATGAAAACATTGTGGCATATCTCATACTTGTCAGACCCATTGAAGAATTACAAGAATTCTGGATCCATAATATCTTTTTCTCCTATGAATAAGCAAGTATTTACTCAATGATTACATGCAAAGGCCTTTTAAAAATTCCGTATTTTTCTTTCTCAAATCGATTCGTAGAAAGCGTTCGGTTGAGTCGTATTTCGCTTAAATTCGAGGTAACGTCAATTCAAACATGAGAGGTATCATGTTTTTATATCATAAAATTAGGCGCTTAAAGTATTTTCAACTTTGTTTAAATAAATGTATTTTCATTCAGAATTATTAATTAATATTTTTCTGAGTGTGCTTTATTGATATTCTTCAATTAAATGTTTTTGTCTTACATACATTTTACATATTTAGATTCACATTTTTAGGGATCAGTACCCAAAGGATAAAAACGGGACCCTATTACTAAGACTCCACCGTCTGTCTGTCTGTCACCAGGCTGTATCTCATGAACCATGATAGCTAGGTAGTTGAAATTTTCACATTTGATGTATTTCTGTTGCCGCTATAACAAAAAATACTAAAAACAGAATAAAATTAATATTTAAGTAGGGCTTCCATACAACAAACGTGTTTTTTTGCGATTATGGTACGGAACCCTTCGTCCGCGAGTTTGACTCGCACTGGGCCGGTTTTTAGATACTACCTCTACAACACCTGCCTAAGGCATTAAGTCCGCCTTTGTACTTATGCATAAGGTTTTAATAAATAAATAAATAAACACCATTTTTCCTCTTAACAACTGCCCTTTTCTAGGGTTTCAGATACTACCTACTACCTTTTTAGATACTACCTCTACAACACCATTTTTCCTCTTAACAACTGCCCTTTTCTAGGGTTTCTCCTTTAGGATGGGTTCGTTTGCAATTTCGGGTAGGTACCCAAACAGCAAACCCAGAAAAATAATAATATAAGTGAAGTTAAAACGAGTAAGTTCTTTAATAAAACTAAAATATAAAAAATATACTAAACTCTATTTAGAAAATAATCAAAGAAAAATGAGTTTTAGTTTTCTTGTTCCTGGTCTCAAAGGGTTTCCTTACCTACTTGAACCGAGCGGGTCAGTCGTGAATAATACGGCAAAAGATGAGGGTTATTTTTAGCACAACATCTACGGCACCAGCTTTGCCTTTTGCTGCTGTCAGCAAAATGATTATTGCTGCTCAAAATATACTGCTAATGAATATTCATCGCTACGATGGACCATAGATTATACTATGGTGGTTATTGTGTTAACGTTCCATGGTATAATCGTTGAAGGCAGTTGCGAACATAACTTGGGATTTACAGTGCGTGTAAAAGTGTTATTGATTTTGGGTAACGATTTTTCATAGTCTGTAATGTATAGTTCAGTGGTTACGGTAGTCAGAAGCCAGACAATCTGACACCAAGACTGACTTGCCAGGGGTTATTGTGTTAATCAGTTACTGGGTTGTGGAGGTTTGATAGGCAGTCATTCTTTGTAGAATAGTACCAGTATTTGAAAGCCGACCCCAATATAGTTAGGCAAAGGCTAGCCAGATTGATTAAGTATGGTCCTTCGACACCGGACTGATGAATTTTGGCACACGGATAGGATAGACTATGGCCTCTAATAGCTTTTCATCGTGGTAGTAAAGAACATCTGACACCAAGACTGTCTTGCCAGGGGTTATTGTGTTAACCAGTTACTGGTTTGTGGAGGTCTAATAGGCAGTCATAGTACCAGTATTTGAAAGGCGACCCCAATATAATTGGGAAAAGACTAAGCATATTGATTAAGTATGGTCCTTCGACACCGGACTGATGAATTTTGGCACACGGATAGGATAGACTATGACCTCTAATAGATTTTCATCGCGGTAGTAAAGAAAATCTGACACCAAGACTGTCTTGCCAGGGGTTATTGTGTTAACCAGTTACTGGTTTGAGGAGGTCTGATAGGCAATCATAGTAACATTATTTGAAAGGCAACCCCAATATAGTTGGGCAAAGACTAAGCAGATTGATTAAGTATGGTCCTTCGAAACCGGACTGATGACTTTTGGCACACGGATAGGATATACCTCTAATAGCTTTTCATCGTAGTAGTAAAGTTCCCTTGGAATAATAAAACACTTTCCACGCAGGTGCAGCTGCAGGCAGTAGCCTTATCAAACCAATATCGCCTTATGCTGCTGACAGCAAAATGATTTTTGCTGCACAAAATCTACTGGTAATAAATATTCATCGCGATGTTGGATACTCGTCTATACTGTGGTCGTAATTGTATTAACGTTCCATGGTAACTTCGTTAAAGGCTGTTGCGAACATAACTCTGGATTAACAGTCCTGGAGACCAAGTGTTATTTAACGATTTTTGATAACCTGTGTGTGGGTTGGTAAATACTCCTCCGATTTTGAATTTGGCTATATTAACCCTTGACAAATTTTGATAGATATCCTTTATCTGTGTATAAAGAACAAGAAATTCCTGGACGCTCGGTTTAAGTGCATTCAACATCATCTTGCTGTCCTTATCCTATGCTACTTGGAATCGCCGCAACATACACTGTGACCATAATCCTATTTATTTGGCTATGCCAATACACTTGTATTCGAATGACCAAAAAAAATAGATGCATTTATATGGTCGCAATATTGATTCAAAAGTTTAAATCTTGAACCTCTTTGCTTGAACAAAACCGAATAATTCTGTAGCATCATTGCCTTTTACGCTAAAGACGAATTAAGTAACTCCATCTTTAACCCGCAACATTACAAAACCTAAAACTCCACAGTAAGCCTTCAACACACAAGCACCAACAAAGCGGATGTATTCAAAATCACAACAGCCTGAGTTCGCCCGATGCAACAGTCGAGCTCCACCGAATTAAGTTTCTGACAAATTGAGTGTCTGAACGTCCGGCACTCTTGTATCCTCCCATTCCTCGCTCGAATCAGTGAGGTAATTGGCTCGCCTCTAAGGTTTCCTCTTGGCTCCGGATCGTATTGAGGAATCAACTGGTAATCCAGAACTGAAATTGTGGCTGGAAGATTTTGATCGCAATATCGGGTATTAGTGGCACGTGAATCAATTTGAAATATGTATGCTTTTGGTTTCTCTTTCTTGTTGCAGCTTTGTTTTCGATGGAGGGATTGCTGGGAAACTATCTAGACTTTTTTGTATACTGAAGTTTGGTGTTAACAGTGTGTGTTCAAATAGATAAAGTAGTCAGATCAGATGTGTGTTTTATTTACACATCATGTCTTGATGAGACCTAATTCATTTCTATTTTTACGAATGCCTCGTATTAAACGCGCATAAATAAGATCTCAGTGGTTATACCACCCATAATAATAATATGTGCAGTAAAAATACATGCTTTTACTATAATTAAAATACAAATGACAAAATACTATCTTCCATGTATTTAAAATACGAAATACAAAATATTTGTAAGTCGTGTATTTGAAACATAAAATACAGTATTTTTACATATTTATTTTAAATGCAAAATACAGTCGATTATTCATCTCATATCATCATTTAATAAATTTAATTTACACACAAAAGTTCCGTGAAAATAACCGTTTCAAATGAAAATGACAAGATACTTGACAATTTGACGTACACAGTCGCCATTTTGCTTACGAAAACTATCGACCGCTATTTTCTGCAGGCTAAATGTATTTATGTTTAAATATATTTTTAAGCCTTATGTATTTGAAATACTAACTACAAAACACCCCAGCGTCAGGTAATTAAAATACCAATAACAAATTACATTTGTAAGAGCTAATTGAATTAAAAATACCAAATACGTATCTGTATTTCAATTACGTATTTTAATGACAAGTAATTCAAATACTGCCCAAACCTGTAGGTAGCTAATCAGGAACCCCAAATCTATTTTAAATAATCACTTCCACTATAAACAGCTTCTAAAAGGATTTATTTTCATACTTACAGATTCAATTAATCCTATCATTTTAAGACCACCAATACCAGCACTCATTAAAAAGATCCCCGAAAAATTAAACCTGAAATAACTGAGAAAGGGAGAACCATTTTCACGCCCAAAGTTGTCGGCACTGCCATTAGGCATGCTACACACGCGCCACAAATGACCGTACCAACGGCAGCGGTAGATGGCGGCGCGACCAATTAACTTGCCGCGTTGTAAAAACGTGTGTAGACTGCCTTAGCGGACATTCTATTCAATGATTGGTAATATTAGAGCATGCGCTGGTTTTAATGGTAATTTATGATAGAGATGTTGATGAGGGTGCGATGGGGATTAAATGGATATTTATTTTTATAAGGAGTGGATAAAATTAATGAACAAATGCACGCTGAGAGATGGGCTAAGATCAGCACTCACTGGACCCCTGATCGCGAGGCCACGGTGGGTGCACAAGACCAAAGCCTGGCTGGCGAAAATAGAGACAGAGAGCGATACCTTTTGCTTACCAGTGGTACGTCATGTAGGCCAACAAAAAAGAATGGAATAGTGTGGAATGTCTAGTCCCCTATAGCTTATTTGTATTAGCATATTATACAATATTTAGGACAGTCAACAAACCGCTTCGCATCTTTTCACGAATGTTATGGGCAACTAAAGTTTTCAGTCTGGGCATGGGATGTTGTTATTTAAACTGATTGCTTCTCGGTTGTAAATAACACTACTGTCTACTTTCTTGTATTTTCAACCGCTGAATGGCAACCAACTTTTGACACTCAAAAATCTTAATTTCCTGGCGTTGCAAAACAACTAGGTACTGAAAATCAATATCCACCAATATTATTTAAAATGTTTCCAACTTTTCACCCCTACTCAAATACCTCTTTAAAAACTCCGCAGCCTCCCTGAAATTATATCGCCATTCATTGCCTTCCAATGCACTCTCTTTCCCGTGGAGTCAGTCTGATCGAAATCTATTTACTCCGCAACGCCCCGTCAATTTAACTTCGATTAAGCCGTGGGACACACTGAAGACTGAACTAAAAAGAACTATCCGGCGTGGATTGTGGAAGTTCACACAACTTGGACAGTTTTCCGAACTGCTTATTGTAATCGATGCTCGGTTGTGTATCTGGGTTTATTGTGTGGCGATCGTCTTTTTTTTTTAGTTTTGAATTGAGAAGGCAGTTGGGATAAAGTTTTTCTTGAACTGTTGGCAGTTGTATTAAGAATATCCTTTGTGGGCTTTAAGGGCAATTCCTTTGTGGCAAAAAAGTGAGGATATAACAAAAATCTCAATTGTTTGGCAATCCATTTGATGTTTTTGGTAAGACTGCAAACCTGCAAAGATGTGGTTGGTAATTCCAGTGACAAATCTGGCTGGTGAGCTCTTAGACATTTCAGAAACTCCACCATATCAAAGTATTCAACACTCTTGAAACACTAACTAACTTATGATCACGCACCAGTACGAGCAGTTAAAGTCAGACATTTGCCCGCGCCGTGGTTGACAGATGACATTAAGAAGTTGATGAACAAAAAAGCGGCGGCGAAATCAAAATTTAAGCGACGGCCTACTGATGCCAATAGGGAAAAATATGCCTGCATTCGCAATCACTGCAATAAGGTGTGTAGGAATGCTAATCGCCAACATATTCATAACTCTGTCCTAAATGGGGACGCATCCAAAGTTTGGAATTTTCTTAGATCATTGGGGATCGGTAAAACTCGACAAGAGTCAATACCTAAAAATTTAGACATCGATTACAGCTTCGTCCCATTTCGATAGGACAATAAAATTTAATACATTGGATTATCTTTCATCTCTTCCGAGCCCCAGTTATTCTCCATTTGTTTTTAGTCAATTCTCCGCATGTGATGTTAAGAAGAGCATACTATCGATTACTTCCAATGCAGTAGGAAGTGACTGTATCAGCCGTAAAATGATACTCCCTGTGCTGGACGTAATCCTTCCTGTCATCTGCCACATCCTCAACTTTTCTTCGTCCAGTGGTGTCTTTCCATGCTCATGGAAAGATGCTCAAATTATCCCCTTACCAAAAAAGTCCAATCCCACATCCTTTTCAGAATACCGTCCAATATCCGTCCTACCATTCCTGTCCAAAGTCCTGGAACGTTTAATCCACGACCAAATTAGTACTTTTCTATCAAAAAATAATCTCCTCAATCCCTTCCAGTCCGGCTTCCGCCCTGGTCACAGCACCACCACAGCTCTTCTCAATATTACGGATGATATAAGGTCAGCCATGGAAAGCAGTAATCTGACGGTATTAGCATTGCTAGATTTCAGTAATGCTTTTAATGCTGTCGATTTCGATGTTTTGCTTGGCATTCTATGCTCTCTTAATTTATCTCCATCGGTGATTGACTGGTTTCGTAGTTACCTGTTTGGTCGCCGGCAACGTATATGCATTGGAGAGACCTTGTCTTCCTGGTGTAGTACTTCTGCTGGGGTACCGCAGGGTGGCGTTTTATCCCCATTACTTTTCGCAGTTTTTATAAATTCAATCTCCAGTGAACTAACTTCTTCCTACCATCTTTATGCGGACGATCTACAAATTTATTCGCGAGCTCCTCTCGGACAACTGTCTGAGGCTATCGTAACAATAAATCGTGATCTGGCCCGCATATGCGAATGGAGCAAAAGGTATGGACTTGTGGTTAACCCCACAAAGACGCAGGTTATAGTGGTGGGCAGTTCTAGGATGGGTTCAAAAATCAACTGGACTACTCTTCCCCAAGTTGTTTTCGATAACTCAGTTATTCCGTTCTCCGAGAAAGTTAAAAACTTGGGGATATTCATTGATAGGAACTTCTCTTGGACTGCCCAACTGCAGGAGGTTAGCCGCAAGCTATTTGCATCTGCTGCAGCTCTGAGGAGACTGCGTAATTTTCTTCCGACTGCCACCAGGATTGCGCTTGCGCAATCTTTTCTTTTACCCATACTTGATTATGCTGATGCCAGCTATCTTGACCTTACTCAAGAACAACTCGATAAACTTGAGCGGCTTCAAAATGTTTGTATAAGGTTCATATTCGGTTTGCGCAAATATGACCATGTTTCCGAATTTCGTGTGAAGCTCAAGTGGTTGCCAATTCGCCTTCGCCGGAATGCTCATATTCTTTCCCTTTTATACAATGTGCTCTTTACTCCTTCCACCCCTTTTTACCTTAAGAAACGTTTTCAGTTTCTCCGCGATTCCCACACAAAATTTCTTAGGTCATCAGACAACTTACGACTTCAAATTCCAACACATTGCACGACTTTTTTGGATAAATCCTTTACTGTCCAGGTTACTCGTCTGTGGAATTCATTGCCAGATCCAATCAAACGTGCTCAATCATTGCCTGTATTCAAAAGACTTGTAAAGGAACATTACCTGTCACTGTCTTCGTCTTAGCGTGTTGATTTGTGATTGTGATTATAAATTGAGTCATTCATAATTTATTGTTATTGCCTATATTTAGTATGTATGTATTTATGTATATATTACGCAGCATATGTATTTATCTGTGTATCTATTATAATTATAGTATATAGACTATGTTAATGGCACACCAACGACAACCCCACTTCAAGTCCAGAAAATTACTGTCCATACCAGGTTGCCTGGAAGAGATCGCGCTATGCGATAAGGCCGCCCATTGTATTTGTATTAATTTTAAGTTTTTTGTTATATTTGTATTTTAAGGTGTACAATAAAGCATATAATAAATAAATAAATAACTCAAACTACCACTTCGATGGACTAAAACAGTACTTAAGCAAACCCTAACTAAGGGTCCCTAATCTCCTCCCATCCCTAAAGAAAATCTAGATCACAGCCTCTGATTACGAGGACCAAATAACAAACGAGATTGGTCGACACATACATATTGTGGTTTATTTAGGACCTTTCCTTTCCTGTCTGGAACGAAACCACCGGATAAAGTTGTATAGAAGGTCCAGTGTATGCAAATAGAACATGTGTAGGGATGAATTGTGTGTAACGATCTGGGTGTATTTGTAGAGGACAGGAATCGCACTAAGTATGGACAGAAGGGACTTCTGAACAAAATGAGGTACTGATGGTAAATCAATGGTTATTCAGTAGCAAACTTAATTCTTGGTTTAGACAATCCCACTAATATTGCGTTCATTCTGTCAAAGAAAACACTTCTATAAGATATGATGCGCAGATTGTACATATTCGCAGTCAGTTGTAGAACATTGACATAAAGGCGGGGCAACAAGCTTGAATGAAAATAATTTACTGTTAAAGTTACCATGTAACTTGTGAGAAATTGGGCAACACAGTGATCCACCTTCAGCCACGTCCTAGCCATCCGCTCACGAACAGATGAAAAGAATCGGTGAAGGTGTTGGCCCTTGATGGAAGTATACCTACATTGCCATTCGGATAAAAGTTCCTCCCAGACGTCTGTGGTGTAAATAATCTAGAGATTTTAACACGGTCACACTGCGTTAAAAAGTCCGCGTCCATGGTCTCTCTTGCAGAATAGTGCATTGCAGCACGTTGCTGCACTTCAAGATCGACCAGAGAAGTACGCCAGCAAAATGTGATTGTAGGTAAAACTTCTGAACAGCAATGAGAAAATTTGCCGTCGGAAAAGGCATCGCTCAAACAACAATGATTTCTTTGTAGCAACCCGGAGTTAGGGTTTGAGCTCGGTTAATGGCATCAGGCTGGCCCCAAACGGCCCAAACTTATGGGACTCAAATGAAACTGCTGAAATGTAGGTGCACCCACCACCTCTGCCTAACTCTTCGAGGGCAGCAAACGTGATGTGATGTTAAATGTTAGTTATGGAACATCATCAAGAGATCCAGATCGTTGTTGAAGCTGACTGCTTTATTGATGATATTTTCTGTATTTTGTTCTGCATTTTTTGTTTTATCTCCAGTGTTTCCTATGCGGGTCATAAATAATTATTCTCTTTCCTTTTTTCTTTTTTTTTATCTAAAGAATAGAGATGCTTAAAGAACTAACCTTCTGACCCACACCCATTTCTGGCAAAGCCAAATGAAGGAAGGTAAGTATTTTTCGGGCGTCTTGATTAAGACCGTATTCACACGTTATCCACAGAAAGTGCCGGTTCTTGCGGAAGATAATTGAGCGTGTAATACTATTACAGTAAGCTGTTATGTGTTCGGGGAAAATATAATTACTGGTGTCAAAAGATAAATTAAGGCCCTTATTTCTCTTTTAGGATACTTGCTTATTTTGTTAGATATCGAAGAAAATATGGTTTGGGGTAGAAAACCCAGCGAAAGAACTAATGGTTTGATAACACATCACGCCTGTATCAAATAGGGTTAGGCAAAGGTGTGATTCATTATTATTATCATCCACATTCCTAGTCCGGGCCTTTTTGCACATAGAACTCTCTTTTCTCATACAAATCCTCAAACTAATGTGACAACATTCCAGATTCTAACCACTATAGCAGCGCGCCACGTGCCCTGATGTTTGATTAGATTACCTACTTAATATTTTCAGTGACTCTTAAGACATTTCAAAGTAATTTACATTGTAAGTACAGATTTAATTGTATTTTGTTTTCGTCAATCCCATCGCACTATTTATTTATTCACTAGTTATCTAATTGTTATGTTATTTCTCGGCAATCTCAAGTACCAGCCGGACAAAACGAACGATTTCAAAATTGCTACCCCAAGCACATCCCACGCCAATGAATCCTTAAACCAGTACCTACCTCCACCTACTCCATTTTACAAGAAAATCACAGATTACAGGTACTACTCCACGTGAAAGGCATTAAGATAAAATCCTCGCACCGTCGCGTCGGATCTTAGGCAGAGATAACAAAAATTACCTAGAACCCAATGGTACTGCCGAATTAGGGATTTTACGAATCTTGCTCACTTACCGAAAGTGTCTCTTCTGGATTATCACAGGTTTTGTAAGTAGGAGAAATAAATTTTGGAAGATGGGCATGGGTTATGCAATTACAAAAGAAATTATAGCTTCTGACTTTCAGACAAGATAGAAGTTAGAAGCTCTTAGTTCTATCACTGAGTGAAATCACATAAAAATACTAACAAAATCACGCCTGCACATCACTTCGCCAACATTGGTTTAGGCAGAGGCAGGCGTTTGATCTTTGATGCTTCTGCTTTTCACCAGTTATAGTTCCATTCAACTAGAACCGAGCCTGTTGCCTTCAGCTGAGCACAAAAGACTCCGAACTGCTATTGTGAAATTCCAGATTTGTCCAGCGCTTGTAAAAAAATACTGGCCAAATCAAAATTCGAAAATAATTCATTCCAATATAATATGGGCCATTCTATTGGAACAAACACAATATCTTAAGTTCCAAATTATCCAAAATATTCCACTCAAGTGTAATCAATAGAAGTTGTTATCTTATCGCGGGTAGGCGTTGAATAATAATGTACATCTACCCTCCAGCCCTTTGATCACATGTGAATACAAATGAATGATTCCCGAGCGAAATCGACAAGATTCCCGACATTAATATACAAACTGTGGTTTGATTAGAAACTGAATTGTGGATACAGATATTTAGAGCAGAATTTAACAGAGATCTTTTGCATTGTAAAATTCGTGACCTTGAATCGTCTCTATGAAATCTTCTATTAGAAATTGTTTTATCAGACCTTAAATGACTTACTATGAAATAGTGAGACTAAATAGATAGGCGATTAAATGCTGTAGCCGACTTGTACGACACCGCTTCCACACGGCAAAATAATGTTCATAGAAATGTGAGCTTCAGGGCATGCAATGTCGACATACTTTACATTGACAACACAAATTACAAATTAGCAGACAGCTCGCTATAAGCGAGTTTACCGCAATCGTACCACTCGATTGTTGACGTCTCGCTTACCACATGCTTACTACGCCCTTCAAGCGAGCGACCCGGGCGCGTATTACCATTGTGTATATCAGTACAGACACCCATAGTCTGTACTAGATCACTTTGTGCTCTTAAAAATAACAAATACTCTAAAGCAAACTACGTATGACTACAGACCTGTCTGTATAAGTATACGGTTTGTTCGCATATGTCTAAAGCAAAATGTGACCGTGTTATGGTCAACGAATCAGCACAAGAGCGAGCGAAGCGAGCTCGGGAACCTAGGGCACCCCGACACGGACAGGTTAGGTTCGAACGAGATGACGGGAGCTGAAGTGAGCGAGCAAAGCGAGCGAACGCAGCTCCCGTCATCTCGTTCGTGTTAGGTTACTTTTGACCCTGCAGACAGAAATAGGAGCCCCGCGCAGCGGGGCTACGTCGACTTTGTTGCTTTAACTCTAATCGTACTTGCACCTATTCTATGTTAAAACCAATGTCAACATTAAAATTGTGTATATCAGTACAGACACACATACTACGGCAGCCAAATTGTCTGTACTCGTATGTGTTTTGCTCTCACGAATTAGAGCAAAGTGTATTTTATTTCAGTCTGTCTCTGTACTGATATGCAGTATGCTCTCTAGCTACAAGAGCATATTGCGTGCGATTACAGAGCAACCCCTGTCTGTGCTAGTATACATTATGGCAATACGCGACCCGGGCTGTGTACGCACATTCAACACAGCAGCTGCAGACGCTAAATCATAGCCTTTAGTTAGTCAGTTTCAGATGAAGAAGACCCAAGGCTATACAAATAACGACTAACGAACGTCACAATCATCTGCCTAGCATTTTCTGAACTAATTTTGGGTTGGCCTACAATCTAACCAGATGAAGCCTAGAATTCTTCTAGAATCTAAGGGAATAATGGATGACGTTGGGAAATAAGACTTGTTTCTCAACGTAACAAGAAGAACAAACACTGAGTGTTGTTCTTCTTCTAAGGTCGTATTTCAGTGACTGACCACTCAATTATTTTTTAAGATTTTCTCACAGATATTTTTCACTATAGAAACCCTTCATGGCAAGTAGTCTTATGCCGTTACACATACACAGTCATATCTAGCAGTTAAAAACACACTTCTATCCATTTCCCCCGAATGGTCCCTTCTAAATAAAATAGATTTAGGCACCCCTGAAGCCCTTGTTATTGTCGTAGTACGTGGGACACTCAGAAAGTTTTGCGAAACTAAAAAAAATTGTTCTATACGTACATATATTTTTATTAAATCTTTTCAAAGTACTTTCCACCAGCCTCTATACAAAGATTCATGCGCCTAAACCAGTTTTCAAAACACTTTTTCCAGTCCGCCGCAGACACCTCGTTTACAGCCTGCTCGAACGCAGCCAGCGCATCTTCCGGCGACGAAAATTGTATCCCTTTGAGCTGATTTTTTATTTTTGGGAATAAAAAGATGTCACACGGTGCTAGATCAGGGCTGTAAGGAGGGTGACCCAGGAGTTTGACTGGCGTGCTGTCCAGGAAGTCCCTCGTTTTGAGTGCGGTGTGCGCAGGTGCATTGTCGTGGTGGAGCAGTAGCCCGCGGAGCCCTGTGTTTGGTCGCTTGTTGCTTATAACAGAGAAAACTTCTGGCAAACATTTGGTAGTATACCATTCGGCATTAATGCTTCTTTGATCCCGTAAGGGAATTGATACCAAGTGGCCAGTCAAATTAAAAAAGCTAGCGATCAAAATCTTACCCCCGCTTCTAGATCGCTTCACTTTGGTAGGCGTTGGCTCATTTTGAAACACCCAAACAGTCGACTGGCGCTTGGTTTCTGGGTCGTATTGATAAATCCAGGACTCATCACCTGTAACGATGTCGTAAACACGCCGAGACGAGCCTGCTTCAAATTTGTTAAGCATATCACGGCACCATTCCACCCGGGCCTGCTTCTGAGCATCGGTGAGGTTGTGCGGCACCCAGCGTGATACTATCCTCCTCACGCGAAGATGGCTGTGTAGAATCTCGTGAACGCTTCCCGATCCAATCTTCAATATGTGTTGAATCTCCTGATATGTAATTCGCCTATTGTCTTGGATTAAATTTTTCACTGCTAGCACGTTTTCTTCGGTAACAGCCGTCAAAGGGCGACCGCTTCTTTCGTCATCCCCCAAAGTTGGTCGACCGCGCTTGAATTCGTTATACCAACGATACACGGTTGCCTTGGAAGGGCCTTCATCCATGAATGCCATTTGAAGTCTATCGTACGATTCATCCGGTTTCAGGCGACACTTGAAATCGTATAAAATCATAGCTCTAAAATGTTCCCGGCGCAGATCCATATTTCAGTGAGACACAATACTTTGAATTAACTCGCAAAAAATGTGGAGGGAAATTTTGAAATTGGAACTTACTTATTTTTACTTATAAATAATCATATTTTCGAAAAACATTATAACTGGCCAGTCTCCCATATATAAAAACTTTTTTTCGCAATACTTTCTGAGGGGCCTGGTATATAACAAATGTTACCCTTATACTCCTGATATATTTACTTTCAAGGGATCTGACAATACAATGGTGCAGGATTGCTGCTGAGGCTTTGGACTTCTTTGAAGACATCTGAAAGGCAGAAATAATAAAAAAAAAACAAGAAATGTAACACAAATAGGGCAAATATGCGTCACATCCGTGCAAAACCATCGTTCAGCATAATGCTGGGACTCGTGTGCAGGACTGAGCCAAACTTATTGTGACACTTGCTTAGTAAACAGAATACTTACCTATTATGTATGACAGAATAGTGTCCAGCAGTGGACATATTTCGGCTGAAATGATGATGATGAATAGTTAAAAGTTACAAGTAGAGCTTGTAATTACGTTCAGACGAAAAACACTTCTTTCTTTAGCTTGTAAGCTAAATTCTCACGTTCGACCTAAAAAAATCATTAGGTTCCAAATGAGGTACCAGCACATCACATCGAATGTTGCTACCGTGGTGGAATTCTGGGCCTTTTTTTATACATGTCATCGAAACGCTAAGAAGAAGAAGATCACATCGAATCAGCAAAGCCCCAATTTTTAATGGCCACTGCTTAAAATAATAGCATGAATTTTTAGCATCGATCTCATGAGGAGGGGCAGACCAAAGAAACGGTGAATGGGTTGTATGAAAGAAGATATGATTTGGAAGGGGGAGACTGACTACTGAGATGACGACTAATATACAAGTACATTTGAAATAGCATTAGAATCGAAAAGAAGAAGAAGAAGAAGATAGCATTAGAAATTTAAATAACCCTTATTTACAGCCTGTTCAACCAATTTTACTCCTATTGCGTCGGTGACAAGACAAATAGCAGCTGTAGTTAACAGTTGGTATTGGTAACAGGTTTATACTTTTTATGCCATCCTTATGTCTACGGAATAGAACTCAAAATCTAGTAGTAGTAACTTATTCCAAAGAAGTCTAATGTTATTTTAAATGGAGTATAGATGCGCAGAAAGAAGACAAGTTTCGCCAACTTTAAATACATTTCGATAATGTTGATTTTACCATCAGACTGTTTATTGCTGAAATGGAAGCTTATGTTGAAAATAACACCGAAATTCCGTTACTTACTGAAGCAGTTAACCGCAACCCTGCAACAAACAGTGTTAATGTACCAAGATGTCTACAAAATCTAATAAATTATCCAACAGCGGACTAGTGATTCTTTGAGTACAGCTCCATAATCCATGCCGAAACCCTGCAGGCCATTCTAGCCACTACATCCTTGGTTCGAAGGGTGAAAACAGCGTGCTGAGCATGGTAATTGTCGTTGACCGTATACCGAGTTCCACTGTAGTTAATGTTGCGTAAGGACGATTGAATTTAATTACTTTTGGGTGTTGGATACGTAATTACACAGGGCTGTCAATTATGCCTTTTAATTATTTGTTCAGCTGGCCCGATTGGAGTCTCTATGGGAGTTTAAGTATGGCGGCCATGGCAGGACTGAACCCTTGTGGAACGGCGACTGTTATTGTTTTAAAACTATTTTGGGTCCCTACTTTCTGGTTCAAAAGTCCCTTTTTACCCGACTGCAAGAAAGGGTTATGTTTTTCACGCGTAAGACATGTGCAAATGCATGTTTGTTTGTATATTTGTAGGTATGTATGTAATATTCTTTATTACCTCGTACCTTTCAAAGCAGACAGCGACATCGTTAGGTAGGTCTTGACCGCCAAAGTGTTCTTAGATAAGTGACGTTAAAAACCGGCCAAGTGCGAGTCGGACTAGCGCACGAAGGGTTCCGTACCACTATCGCAAAAAACGGCAAAAAAAAACACGTTTCTTGTATGAGAGCCCCACTTAAATATTTATTTTATTCTGTTTTTAGTATTTGTTATTATAGCGGCAACAGAAATACATCATCTGTGAACATTTCAACTGTCTAGCCACCAAGCTGTATCTCATGAACCGTGATTTCATGAGATACAGCTTGGTGACAGACAGACAGACGGACCGCGAAGTCTTAG
This sequence comes from Orthosia gothica, assembly GCA_949775005.1. Lineage (NCBI taxonomy): Eukaryota > Metazoa > Arthropoda > Insecta > Lepidoptera > Noctuidae > Orthosia > Orthosia gothica. The sequence goes on from OX459057.1 coordinate 14,964,882, forward strand.
TAATAGGGTCCCGTTTTTACCCTTTGGGAACGGAACCCTAAAAAAGAGATAAGTACCTACCTAAAAGTTCAAATAAAAAACTAATAAAATAAAAAAAACCCGACTGCTCAAGATGCGAACTAAAAAGATGTAAACGAGAAGAAGGGTTTTGGTCAGCCAGCTTGTTCAGGTTCTGTTGTCCTTCTTTGGAAATGAGATGTTTTCTTCCGTAATACATACTTGCGTTAATAATAATAAAATCATTTAATTCTCAATTTCACGTCATCTGAGGCTAATTGGGAGCCTTGCACTAATATTTCTTCATGTGGATAGCCGCAAGCCGAAATCCTGCTAATTCTTAAGCTTGTAGACCAAGCAATATGCAAAATTAAATGCATAATATCATCAGCCATGACATTTCTTTCTTTGCTCTCCCTCATAATAACTACAAAAGATAAAACATCACGCAAAAGAACTCTATTTACAGAGGCTAATCAAAAGAGCAGACAGTCTTATTGATACTAAAGTTCTTTCAGACATACTTGCCATGCAAAGAAAACATTGTACGTAATCTCGTACAAAAGACATCGTATGTAGAAGTTGGTTTCTTATGAAAATACAGTCGCGTCTACGAGAAAGTTAGTTGTTCGGTACTCTTTGGTGTTGTTATTCAAACTTGAAGCCAGTTGTTTGAATTTTAAAATGTTGTAGATAAGAAAAGTTGGGGAAAGATTCAATCTTTTTGTCCTTGTGTAAAACTGAGTGCAAGGATCTCTGTTATATGTTTTTGGCAATCATTAACATCGCCTGCCCTTATCCTATGCTACTTGTTGTAGGACCTCTTCCATACTCCCCATGAATTGCGGCAATCCTCATGGTTATCCTCGGGAGGGCGATCGAGTCTATCAGACTCTAACTGACTAAAACCAGACGGTGTTCTGCCGAGCTACCTTTGGCTGGAGCGCTGGCGTGCTTGCGCATTTTTGTGCACATCATGCGGACCCCGTGGCAACTGACACGCTATCATATTCGCGGCAATAAGTATTCTTCCTAATTACGTAAATTTATGATCGCCTATCTGTGCCCGCGGTTTTGCTCCCGTCAACTGCCTACCCTACCTACCTAACCTACCGTCCAATTTTTTTTTCTAGGGTTATTCTTCCAACCGCCATTCAGAAAATGACGTCAAATGCACAACGCCATATATCGAGTATGGAGTTCAATTGTTCGATTATCTGAATTGCGTAATTTGTGATATTTTACTTTTTGAACTCTTTAAATTCATCTTATTTCTGATAGAGTGAACCGATTGCGATGAAACAATAACTAAGTAATACTTTAAGTTACGCCATGTTTAGGGTTCCGTAGCCAAATGGCAAAAAACGGAACCCTTATAGATTCGTCATGTCTGTCTGTCTGTCTGTCTGTCTGTCTGTCTGTCCGTATGTCACAGCCACTTTATACCGAAACTATAAGAACTATGCTGTTGAAACTTGGTAAGTAGATGTATTCTGTGAACCGCATTAAAATTTTCGCACAAAAATAAAAATAAAACAATAAATTTTGGGGGTTCCCATACTTGAAACTAAAACTAAAAATATTTTTTTCATCAGACCCATACGTGTGGGGTATCTATGGATAGGTCTTCAAAAATGATATTGAGGTTTCTAATATCATTTTTTTCTAAACTGACCTGGAACGGACTGTGTCCCCCACCCCCTGTAACTTCTAAAATAAGAGAATGATAAAACTAAAAAAAATACTTAATGTACATTATTATGTAAACTACCAGCGAAAATTGGTTTGAACGAGATCTAGTAGTAGTAGATCTAGTATAGTTTTTTTTTAATACTTCATAAATCGTAAACCGCAATTTAACAAGTACGGAACCCTTCGTGCGCGAGTCCGACTCGCATTTGGCCGGTTTTTTATGTATAAAAGTTATCAACATTGGTTTCGTACATTTTACATGACGCACACAGTGCACAACTAAACAGATCAAAATTCCAAAAATGCTGAGCAGGGGTTCTGTTGGTTATCCTTTAGCACCCTGGCTATTTTTTTGAAAATATTTTCAATATACAAAAACGACTTTTCTACAGATTTATTATATCTCAAAGTATCTAAAAATAAGTACACTTTTGAAGTTTTTGTGCCTAGTTAGTATGTTCTATTTCAATATCTTTTCCTATCTATTTTCGCAGATTTCATCAAACAATTCGACACTTTGGTAACGTACAATAATTGATTGATTGCTCTTGAATGAATTTCAATAAATGAAATATTTCTAATCAATTACGGGCCTAGAATTTACTTTTAGTTCTAATAATACGATCCCAATTCTAAATAGGAGAATTATTTAAGAGAATAATTTAGCAAGGAATTATTTCAGTAACGTAGTCCTCGTCCAGAATTCGTAACGTTTCAGACTAAACGCCTTACTATAATTTAAAATTCTTCTCAACATCAAACGCTAGGCATTTCAATGGGCTTGTTGAATTAATAAATTCGATGAGCCCTTTGAAAAAGAAAAGTATCTGAAATTTGAGAGAAGATATTGCGAATTCTAGTTGAGACACTAATAAAACTTTACACTTTTCAAGTAAAAACATGTTTTATAATTATTTAAAACTAGCTGATCCTCGCGGCTTCGCTCCTGTCAACTGGCTATCTACCTACCTACCTACCCTACCTACCTACCCACCTACATACCCATCTACCTTACCTACCTGTACCTACCAACCTATAGCGCGTGCGGAACTAGTTGGCCGTGCCTTAGGTGGCGCGTTATCTCGCTATTGCAATCTCATGTGCGTTTTGTCTAAATTAGTGCGGCACCGCCGTACTTCGCGACGGCAACACGCGTTGAAAGTGCCGGCTAGTTTAGAGAAAACGCACAAGAGATTGCTATAGCGAGATGACGCGACCAACTAGTTCCGCGCGCACTATGCTCATCTGTCCTACCAATCAAACTCATTACCCTATCCTACATGCCCTACTTACACTTCCCTACCTACCTACCCAACTACCCTGCCTACATACCTACCTTCCCTACCCTACCTACCAATTTGTTAAACTATTTATTTGAATAAGAATTAATACTACAATACTCGTACGAATGTAGCCAACATTAGTTTCTATCGGCGATTTAATAAAATTTTAGAACACAAAAGCTGCTATTGTGACTTAACTATGGTAGTGAGACATACACTCTCGCAGACTTTTTTGTAGGTAATAATGATTACTTTAATCATGTAGTACATAATTTTTATGTATCATCAATAGTTTTCTCAGCGCACGCCAAATAATGCATTTTATGGGTAAAATTTTGCCACTTTGGGTTACATAATGCAATTTTAATAAGGATTTCTAATATTTTTGAAAATAAATTATAGCCTATGTTACTTGGGCATAATGTAGGTTTCCATAGGCGATTTTTTTAAATCGGTCCATTAGTTTCGGAACCTATTCGGTACAAGCAAACAAACAAAAAATCTTTCCTCTTTATAATATTGGTATGTTTCTTGCTCAAATGAAAAAAAATTAAGAAGCATAGGTAAATTGCTTCTGAACACATAACTCGTTATATGTACTGACGTCACAGCCACAACACATAGCATAGCTAGCCATATTTGTACTAACAAACAGAACGCAAAAAAACTCTCAACTGAAAACTACCCACCGATTTCAATTGCGTCTTAATAAATCGAGTGGTTGGTTGCATTGGACAGGGCGACCGCGTGTTACGATGTTTTGTAATCGATTCTCTGCTCGATTTCGCTGAATCGAATCGGTTTGACTGTGGACTGCACTGCCCAACTCAAAATTGATTCAGGAACGAACAGTGAAATTCCGAATTATTGCTGTTGGATTTCGGTGGAGTACAAGTCCTTTGGGACAGCAGTGGTGGCTTAATGGTATCAGCCGCAACTTATAAGTTGTAGGTCGTAGGTTAAAACCCAGGTAGGCGCTTTACTTCGTGTAAATTAATTCACCACCATGCTCTCTAAACGGTGAAGGAAAACATCGTGAGGAAACCGACATGTCCTAGCAACAAAAATTCGAATACATGTGACATTCACCAACCCGCACTGGGCCCCGCTTGGTGGATTACGGCCCATTCCCTCTCACATAGAGGAGGCCTGTTTCCCAGCAGTGTGACCCTAATGGTAAAAACGGGACCCTATTACTAAGACTCCACTGTCCGTCTGTCTGTATGTATGTCACCAGGCTGTATCTCATGAACCGTGATAGCTAGAAAATTAAAATGATCACAGATAGGTATATTTCTGTTGCCGCTTTAACAACAAATACTAAAAAAAGGAATAAAATAAATATTGAGTGGGGCTCCCATACAAAAAATACGTGTTTTTTTGCCGTTTTTTGTGATAATGGTACGGAATCCTTCGTGCGCGAGTGCAACTCGCACTTAGCCGATTTTTAATTCATTTATAACTTGTTTTGAAAATATATTTACTTTTATTTAAAACAGCAAAATATTTTGTATCGCTTAAAATGATAAAACGAAAACATCAGCCTATATACTGTTTAAATAACAATGTCAGTCTGTGAAATAATTTAATTTGGAAATTATATTTGCCAAGCTCGTAGTGCCTTAATAGCTTTTATTATGAAAAGCTGTTCGCGTAAATTAACAGATTTATTTTGTGGGAACTCTTTGGTACCGTTGAGTTAAAAATTAATTGATTCTATAGTACTGTTTTAATCTGAGAGATACTAGTTATTTTAACAAGGCTATAAAAGGACGTAACCTAACATACATATTTCTACAAAGATTATATATTATAATAAGTTAAATTATATAATTGTTATATTTTAAGTTTCCTAATGTCTTCTACACACTGTCTCTTCGTATATCATCCAACTTTCTTGTCGCAGGTCTGCTGGAAGAAATTTCTTCCTAATAAAATAAGCAGTACCTTTGTGCTCTTCTATCTGTATTCTTTCTATTCTCTGTTAAGAGTTTTGTGTAAAACAAAAAAAAAAACACTTACAGATGAATGGTCACTTTAGAATCATAATGAACGGAATTAGTTTTTGCTTCTTTCTCCTCTTTTACATCGATATTATTGTCATCATCAGCCTATAAATGGTCCCACTGCTGGGACACAGGCCTCCTCTCTGTGAGAGGGAATGCGCCGTAATCCACCGCGCAGGCCCAGTGCGGGTTGGTGGATGTCACATGTCTTCGAATTTTTGGTTCTAGGACATGCCGGTTTCCTCACGATGTTTTCCTTCACCGATTTGAGAGCAGTGGTGATGAAATAATTTACACAAAGTAAAGCGCCTGCCTGGGCTCGAACCCACGACCTACAACTTGTAAGTCGCGGTCGATACCACTGGGCCACCACTGCTCTATCTGGGCCATCACCTCGATATTATTGTACTTACTTGAATCTTGTCGAAAAAGACAAAGTCATCAGCCAGAGACGGAGATGCCAACATTATCTTTAGGAACAGAGGAATAGTCTGTTCCTAAAGATAATCCTAAAGATGTGTATGATATTACGTACCTATGCTATAGTCAGCAACAAAGATAACGAACTATATTCAATCCGTTTCGATCATAATAAACGATTTTAACTAATCTCAGATGTACCCAATCCGAACCCGTTAACATAACCACCGACCAACAGACAAGCGATCCAAAACGTACCCACAAACTTTATTAACATTTTACGATGAACCACTTTTAACGTTAAATCCAGTAAAACGTTACTGGCGTGAGAACTACTAACAGTATTGAACAACCTCGCAATAGTTTTTGAGCATTTACGACAAAAGTTCGATGTCGTAAAAATGTTGACTGGTCAGACTATGAAGTTTTTTGATAGCTTTTTGGTCACTAACAACAAGAAAAAAATAGATAAGGAATTAGATTTGTACTTTGATTTGTGGTTTGGCTTACAACGAAACTGCTGACGCTGTAGTAAATGCTAATGCTGAACAGAACCGGACAGGACATTGGCGCGTTATAGGAGCAAAAAGATATAGGACAGTTGCCAGAGATGGTTTCTTTACGTCTTAAAATAGAACCGGTATTTGGCGTAGATTCCATGAGGCCCTGGCTGAATTTGATGGGGCTAATATTAGAGGTTTTTAAACGACTTTCCAAAAAGGAGGAGGTTCTATGTTCGACTTCATGTTAGTTTTTTTTTTGTGTGTTCACCGATATCTCCGTCAATCTTGGACCGATTTTGAAAATTATGTTTTTATTTGATAGATTATATTCCGAAATTGGTCCCATTTTAATTTGGTGAAGTTCTGATGAAGAACTTCGGAGATATACAACAGAAGTTTTTGATAAATAACGGCAAATCTCATGTCTGTTTATTGTTTATTCCATTTCATAACGTAACATACCGCCAGTACGCTCTAAAGGGGTACGCAGATGTGTACAGTTCACCTTGGTACACTCTTATTTTACCGGTTATGTTTAAGTTGCATGGTATTCGGGTAATCTATTCTGGCATTATAAGTACCTTACTTAAGACTTGCCTATTAGGTACAACTATAATGTAAAAAAAAAACTTAAAAATACTTTTTACAAAAAATACTACCGACTTCCAACTAAAAACACTACAAAGTGAAAAATAACTTTATTTTTCGAAGTCGGTGTCCATAAAGAAAAAACTGGTACCTACCAAAGACACCGACTTTTTCATGCTTGATGACTGGATAGACACTTGGAAGATTAAACTATATAGATCCAGAAGTATTTATGAAGTGATGTGTCCAATTTAGCAATATTAACTCTTGGACGACAATACGATTCTAACAAAAGTATAAAACTCAAAACATTTATTGCAATTAAACTAATAACAGATCTGAAGATCAGCCAAGAAGTTGGTAACTGACTGACTTCTGGACAATTAAAAAGTCCATTCAAAGGTGAGAATGTTGAAGCTAGTTGACCGTCCAAAATGTAGATCGATATGGCGCTATAACCATCTGCATACGACGATGGTTACTGTCCCAAAAACACCACAACCTTCGTTATCTCTGCCGGTATTAGGGAACCAGTAATGGGATCCAATTTACTTGTCTCACGTTTGGTTCCTAATCGTACGACTATGCTTTATAACAATACGTGATTCGAATATGCAAAGGCAGATTGATTTCAGGACAATGGGGTTCTATTCATAACGGTTTTGGTACTGATTGGGTATATATATTGATGTATGATATGTTTTCTTTTATGTGAAAGGGTTGGATTGTTAGCTGTAGAGACTTTATCACGGGTTTTATATTTCAGTTTGATATTCATATTTTTAATATTAAAAAATAACTTGTATTGGTAGCCACAGATAATATAATAATGGCATACAATTCAAGTCAGATTAAACCGATTATTTTTGTACATCGTTCGCGTTCGGTTCCGTTCCATGGCGATAGATAGATTGTTTTAGTAGCAACTTGCAAGTAAAAGTGTTTTCTCGTTCCATGATCATTATTTCTATAAATGCAGTGAAGATTTGTTTTACTTATAGTATTTTTATGCACCGTTTTTACAGTTTCATTGCACCAAAATGTGTTACAATACCAATTTAAACAATCGAGTGGAATGCCTCAGACATTTAAAACCGCGCTATCTATTGGCATCAATTTTAAATGAGCTGTTCAAATAATTAAGAGACCAATATTGCATAATTTTGTGCTTAGGAGAGTTGATTAAACAAGAACATACAATTTTTATGTTCAGTTCCAGAAAATTACAATTTTACACACAATTCAATAACAACTCGGTGCATGCCGCGCCATCTAGTGAGATTTATTTGAACCAAATTTTATTTCTTAGCGCTGAGACCCCGTGTGGTAGCCATTCATATTCGCATAAAACTACATGTATGAACGTTAATAAAGCAAAATGATTATGTAAGGGTCGTAACAGGTGGCTCGCATGGTTCTATAGTTAGTTACCCCTATGGGAAAAAGGATGTGCATTTATGTAGATATGTATTCATATTCGCAATCGGCATACGTACAACTAATAGTGATTAGGAATGCTTTGAAATTGTGTGAACTTGTAACTAATGAACTGTTTTTTTTTGTTTCAGGTATGTTTTCCACCAGCTGTATTTTGAAAAGAGCCAACAATTTGAAAACTTCAATTACGGTATTTACTTGAGCAATATAGAATAAACCTTCTAAGGTAAGCGTACCATTAACCAAAGCCGTATCAATCAAGCCAACAATAATATTCTCCGAGGCATCATATATAATTTTAGTACAAATATTAACTAGCAAATACACGAACAAGATCAGACAGAACAATAACATGTAATCTAGTTATTGGGACCCCTAGTACGTACTATTGACCCCAGAGGGACATTGATTCGATTGTACAGTCGTCCCGAGCACAATACCTTTCTTATCAGTACGTTAGTTGGTCACAATGGTTGTTAGACTTATCATAATCGATAGGAATGTAGGAGCCTGTATTTATCTTATTACATAATCATAAAATAAAATAAGCCTTTATTGCTGTTAGATTTCAACTTATTTGAATAATGTTACTTAAAAAAATATAACAGTAGAGGTAGGAAACTATAAAATAACTTAAACTAAAACATATTCTCGGCATTCGGCTTATCTCCCCTCTTAACGCTTGTCTTTCGACAAAGGCCTCCTCTAAGGATTTCCACTTGTTTCTGTCCTTTGCTGTACGTAACCATTCTGGCCCAGCTACTTGCTTCAAATCGTCTTCCCATCGCTTTGGCTGTCTGCCTCTACTTCTTTTGCTTTCTCTAGGGTACCATTCCGTTATTATTCTGGTCCACTTTTCTTTTTTTTCTCTCAACATATGTCCTGTCCAACGCCATTTCAATTTTCTACATACTGATTGAACTTTTGCAAACTTAGTTTTTTCTTTGATCTTTTTTAATTTTATTTTATCCCTTCTTCTTAGTCCCAATACGCTTCTCTCTATCCCATTTTGACATATCTTATTACATATGGTTTTCCAAATAAGCAAATCATTGGTTTGTATCGCAAGATGCAGCGTTGGAAGACTTCGTTGTAGGTGGACCAAGCCTGCAGCCTAATTGCGTATGTGGTGGGCCTCCACCCTATGAGTTGAATTCACACATCCTTTCCTTGACCTATCCTCTTTCGAGTGAATTATGCAATACGTTATTTTAAAGGTATCGTCACCCTTACCTTTACGTGTCCTTTGCCGAATTCACTTACGCAATTAGGCTGCAAAGGGCTTAGTGCGAGTTTTGTAAACGTCAATTTGTATTGAAACTGGATAAGCGCTATCTGAGGCCTTAGTGCGAGTTTTTATTCACGGTCAATCGCGTTAAAGTAAACGTCAATTTGTATTGAAACTGGATAAGCGCCGTCTGGTGACGGTAGGGAGAAACCTCTTTTTGTATACATTTTGACATAAGAGTTTGTTTACGTTAACGCGATTGAGTGTGAGTAAAAACTCGCACTAAGGCTTCTGGTGACAGTAAGGAGAAACCTCCTTTTTTATACAAATTACTGTTTTCTTTAACGCGAATGAGTTGGAGTAAAAACTCATACTAAGCCCACTGGTTATGGCTGCGGGTATCTGCTGGATGCTAGACGCACAGGACCGAGCGATGTGGTGATAATTGGGTGAGGTCTATGTCCAGCAGTGGATGACTTCTTCAGCAATTTTTTGAAGTCGTCATCACAAAAACAGAACCTCAAAATATACCTCCGATTCTCCCAGATTAGAGGATGGGCTTGAGCACAAAAGTAATGTATGCCTAATTAAATCTGTATTGCAACATTGAAACTGTCTTCTCACCAATCCATAAAAAGATGAAGTTAGTAAGAAAGAGATCACAAATCGTGTATTCAATGCTATAACTTAAACCACTAAATGCGATAACTTGAAAGGGGTTCGTGATTGAACCCGAAATTGGTCCTTTGTTTGAGCCTTTATTGTTATAGACGTATATTTATCTCTAGGATTTCTAGAACAGCCCTTTTGGCTAGACAGTCCAAATCTTTACGAGCTAACCCTAGATTTAACTCTCTGAGTAAGTGGTGTAAGAAATCCAAAATCTAGATCTATAAAAGAACTATGAAAATGACTGCCCTTGAAGGAGGGTAATGTTTTTTGAGTAAATTAGATCACTTTTCAAGCAGTGTAATGCAGTTGGTGACATATAAATAAATAATAATAAAATAAATAAATAAATTTATTTTCAGTATCTTTACAACTTCTACAATATATCTTACAAAGGGGTCTCCTTTTAAGTATGAGAAATACCTGTGCTAGGAGGCCCCGCTCTTCTAAAACTAGTACAATAGTATGTAGGAGTGTGCTCACATGGACTTTTACAAGTTGGTAACTTATTAACTAATGGAAGAAACAAAATAAAGCAAAATGTATACAAACTAAAACGATTAATTTAACACATGTATGTTTATGGGTGGGAGTGGGTGTGTGTTGTGTAAGTGTATGTGTGTGTGTGTGTGTATATATGTAAAGAGTGCGTCATTCGGAGATATGTTGGTGTATGCGTCACTTATCATCAGAACATCAGACGACAGTTTGTAAAAGAGTTTCAATGTCGTCATAGTTTTTGTTTTTTAGCCAATTTATTATAGATTTTTTAGAATCTCGATAAGTCATGGGGAAAATATTTATAAGTTTATTTAGTTCGTTGTAGATGGAAGCGGATTGTCTGGTATACTGTCTTTTTTCGTAAGTCAGGAAAACAGTTAGACACTTTTTTCCTGTATCCACTTGTTCCACAATATGAGAAGTCAATGCTGAGATTGCGTCCTCTGTCGATAATCCTTGTCTAAATCCGTATTGACATCAAATCATGGTTTTAATTAAAATAACTGCTCAAATATGCACAAGACTTTTTTTAGGGTTCCGTACCCAAAGGGTTTAAACGGGACCCTATTACTAAGACTCCGCCGTGCGTCTGTCTGTCTGTCTCAAGTGTCATGCTCACGTTTGGACACTCATCTGATAGTTACAACTTAAATACAACCGGTGAAATGAGAGTGTACCAAGGTGAACTGTACACATATGCGTACCCCTTTTGAGCGTACTGGCGTGATGTTATGTTATGAAATGGCGTAAACAATAAACAGATATGCGATTGCAAAAATCTCGAGAAATTTGCCGTTGTTTATTGAATAATTATGTTGTATATCTCCGAAGTTCTTCATCAGATCTTCACCAAACTTACTCGTAAATAGGACCACATGAGAAGCACCCGCTATCAAATAAAAAAATCATCAATATCGATTTACCCAGTAAAAAGATTGATAACCTCCTCCTTTTTTGAAGTCGGTTAAAAATTCATGTAATCTCGCCCTTTTTTTTGCAGGCGGCTTTTGTATATTTTCTTTCAAACAGTATCTTAGATTTTTACTGGAACAGACCTACCTAAGAATTTCTTTAGCTAGACTATTAACTTAGAAGACAGACGTGTCTTAATCAACGAAATCCGATAGAAGGCAGGGGTCCGCCATTATTGAAATTGGTTCAGAAACGTTACAGCCGAGACGAATTGCGAGATAAGTCCATTTAAATGTTCTTTAGCTCCTGGCTCCAATATTTTTTGTGGAAGCAGACTTGGAAAATATACGTTTTTGTTGCCATAAAAAATATAAGGTATCTACTCCAGAAAAAGTTAGTTCAGAAATATGTTAGACTAGCTTCTGTCCGCGGCTTAGCCTGCCTGAAACTTCTTTTATTATCCTAAAGGTTCATTATACCGAGTTAATCGGGATAAAAAGTATCCTGTATGATAATCCAGGTTATAAAAAACCTGTGTGAAAGATTTCATCCAAATTCGTTTAGTCGTTTTTGCGTGATTGAAACACAAACTTTCAAATTTATATTATTAACTAGCGGACGCCTCGCGGTTTCACCCGCGTAGTGCCCGTTCCCGTACAGGGATAAAAAGTAGCCTATGTCACCCGGGGATAATGTAGCTTCCCAACGGGAAAATAATACCAGTAGTTTTTAAGTTTATTAGTTACATACAAAAATACAAATCTATTCTCTTTATGATATTAGTATAGTTTAGGACTAACTTCTACCCGCGGCTTTCGTGAAAGTTGAAAATTATTTTTACTCTGGAATGTAATACGGGGATAAAAAAAGTAATCTTATGACCTAATCCAAGCCGAAGTCACCTGTGTTACATACATCTAAATCCATTAAGCTCTTCAGGAGTGATTGATTAACGTCCAAACAAACACACTTAAACATTTTTAATACTGTAGGATAGGGTTAGGCCACGGCGAAGATAGTGGGTTTCCTGCTGAACGCACTTGCCCGTACTAGCAGAACACAACATTGGAAAAGGGAGAAGGAGGCCCTGCAGTACGTCAATAAGGACTAGTTAGTTTTTATTTATTTTATTTTTTATTTATTTTTTAAAAAACGTTGCCCCACACTAGGAATTTCTTCCTGTATCGTGGGTGCGTTTACAAACATAAACTCACAAACATATATTAACTAAAATCACATACATATATTAATACATAGTTTAACCAATGTTAATAAATAATACTAGCATACAGATGCGTCATCCCATACAAAACAACTGTGGCGACGTAACTAGCGTTTTTCGACGGATTAAGGCGCCGATTCCCTTGAGTAGCTGATTTTAAAATGAGAATCACGTCTAAATGGCTAGTTGTTATGTTTTGGAAAAAATATATGATAAATTAGACCATTTTCTTAATAATTTGTTCTAAGCAAATTTTGAGTTTTATTCGTATAACATACTGTAATTAATATGTAAAGTTATGTCTAAAACGGACAAAAATACGACAATCGCACCAAAACCGCTGGGCGTATTTTAATGAAATCGACACCATCTCAAAGACAATTTGATTATCTACATTTTCATTTGAATCTTTTTTTTTTTAAGTCATAGAATAATAAGGAAAGTACAAAAAAACTACTAAATTTTGGGTCGCGCGGGTGTGAAACGGTGGCGCGTTTTGTTCCCTCAAGGTCGTTGGCGAAGGACATCGATAGCGTTCGGTTCCGTTCTACGGCTATAGATGGTGTTAGCAGCGAATTGCAAGTAAAAGGGTTTGCTCTGTTCGTGACTTTTTTTCTTTAAAGACAGGGACGATTTGTTCTATAATATTTTATTTATTTATTCACTCAAAACGTACAATATCCCTACAGGCTAGACCCAATGCGATAATGTAGTACCCTTACAAATTCTATAGGTAGCTATTCTTTCGAAACATACACACACACACACATTTATGCACGTTTATACAGTTTAATTGTACAAAAATGTGTTACATTAAAATTTAGAAAATCGAGTGGCTTGCATCATAATTTAAAACGGCGCCATCTATTGGAATCAATTTTAAATGATCTGTTCAAATAATCTTTGAAATGTGAATTAAAATCCTAATATTCCACAATTGAGAGTTGATTAAACAAGAACACACATTTTTTATGATCAATTCTAGAAAATGTTAATTGTACACACAAATCGATGCATATCGCGCCATCTTTTGATATTTATTTGAACCAATTTTTCTCTCTCAGCTCTGGGACCCCGTGGTTTAACATCATGTCTAGCTCTTTAGATAATGCGACAATATTAATAAATCATTTTTCTAACTCTTCCGCTGTTCTTTTCTGATTAATTTCTTTCCGGGAACCACACACAACACAGTTGAATCGTTTTACCGGGCATCTTAGAGTTTGTGGTAACCTTAGCTGACTCTGGCTTTCAGGAGTTGCAGTGGTTTGGACTAGAATGGAGGGCTGGTCTCAAAAAAAACTTACCAAATATAAAGAAAAATCTATCTCACTATTTATTAACCCAATACCATACAAGTATAAAGGACAAAGTTAACTGTACTTAGTCCCAAAACTTTATTACACGGCTTTTAGCTGGCTTGTCCTTTGCCCTAAAGCCGTATATTACTTTTATAAGTGTTTTAAGGTTGGGTCCCTTTTTTGTCAGCTGGCAAGGCTTAGGGAGGCCTTGGGTATGCGGTAACTGATACGCCTATGTCCCTGTCATTCATTTTAGCTACTTTATGTACATAAAATATAGCTTTCATGGCACTGATATATTGTACGTATGTATATGGGACCCATTTTTGATGGTGTGTGTGGAGGTAGTGTTAAATTACCTACTGTAGGGAAAAAGGGCTAACAAGTAAAATTTCAAAATTTAAAAACCTCCGGCACATTTATCTTGCGAAAGCACCCCGATTCAAACAGTAAAACGCTCGTAACTTATGAACAACTGAACGGATTTTATTTAAACATAGCTAAGAACACTCTCGACAAAATAACCTTTCAAACAAAAAAAACTAAATCGAAATCGGTTCATCCGCTTAGGCGCTATGATGCCACAGACAGACACACAGATACACAGCACCACACGCGAAACTTATAACACTCCTCTTTTTCCGGCGGGTTGTTTTTTATCAGCTATAGCGTTTGTCAAGAAGTCCAAAATACGCTAGATTGGCATGCGCATGCGGTTCCAGTAAGATATGATATAAATACTCGACGAACAAAAACAAAATGTATTCAAGTGCCACGCAAAAATAACTTTTATGGTAGACGCATTGCATCTTTCATAATACCTAATTGATTAAATCAATTACCCTTAGACATTCGAGACACAATTAACAGTAAAAATGTAAAAGCGCAAACTGAAACAACACTACATGAACTTACACCTTAATTTACTAATAGCGCGTTGATCAAATTCCAGACCATGCCATGCTTCTAATAGTATGCTTTGTGTCTCCAGTCCTAAGGACAACTTGTTTTTATCAATAAATGAATAAAATAATCCACATGTTACATGAGATTGATCATGTAACATGTGGATTATTTTATTCATTTATTGATAAAAACAAGTACATTTTGACATCCACAACCGTTATCGCGTTCGCGTTCTTGAGTGAAGACCGCGAACTGATAAACGATAGGACGCTCTCAGGCTAGGTGGAGTGACAATCTTCGGAGGGTGGCTGGTTGCAGCTGGATGAGAGTTGCCGAAAATCGAAGCAAATGGCGTGCAATATGCTATCAGTGGACTTCTATAGGCTGATGATGATGAATCGTTATCGTTAGTAGAATGTCACTTTGCCTGGAATATCAGGTCAATGGGTAGTATATAGTACAGGCCCATATTACAAAGACAAAGATATTTTATTTCAACTAGGCCACCAAGCGGCAATTTGCACGTTACATTAAAATTTACAAGGAATAAAAATAGATTCTACCGTGCATTCGGAAAGTAGCTTGTTGTGGAGAAGAACGCACAAGAAACTCTATAATTACTCTTTTAAAAATAAAATAGTCTTTTTACAATATTTAGGTTACATTAATAAATTCATATATGTGAGGACAATGCACCCAGAATCACTACACACTATACTACGTACAGGTATAAAGTATTAAAAGTACTCACACATGCACTGTGCAGTTATATAATAGGTACTAGAAAAACATTGACATCCGAAGCAGTTAAGTTATGACCAATCCCAACTTACGGCGCCCGTTCACGAACATGACGCATGAATCGGCACCACCCAGCTCAACCATCATGAAGGGAACCGAATGATCCAACACGCGCCACCATCAGCGAGACATTTGAGAGAGCATGACACACTCAACTGCCAGGACACACAAGTCAACGAACGACACAAAGGTTACAGCAAATAATAGATTTACAATTGGGTGCATAGTACTCACACACGTGCTATGCAGTTATATAATACTAAAAGAAATTGAATTTATATAATACAAATATATTGATACAGTCATCAGCAGGTCCAACAATACTTCAAAACAATAGTGGTTGACCTAGTGGTTGCGGAGCAGGACTTGCATTGAGCCAAGCATTTTATCACTAATGTAATTCCCCAACTTATAATATGCCTGCCTGCATAGTATGCGTTTTAGACAAGTTTTAAATTTCGTCTCATTCAGTTCTAGAATACAATAAAAATAATCTGCTTTTAATAAATAGATACACACTGTCTAATCTACACCAGAAATTATTAACTTTTGATACCTTACTCAAGTTCCATAATAAGTTCAGTATTTAGAATTTCACTCTTTACACTCTTCAATCAAACAATTAACCCGTTTCAACGCAGCCCATTACTGGTTCAACTGTCTCCATTCGGACTTAAAAACCTGATCGATCATTCACCATCCAATGGGTATTCAGATGTCGGTATTCCTGAATGATGAATGGTACTATTTGTAAAGGAATTCGCGAATTAGATCAAAATATTTCTAAAACAAATCAAGCGGATCGGTTCAATGCGAATGCTTCCCGGATATTTAATTAAAAGTTTGTTTTTTCCTAACTTGGGGTAGGTTTGGGCCGGAGGGAATGTTTTTGATCTTTGTTGGAACATCGGCTAACCTTTGTGGATATGTTCGGCCTTTTGAAGTCCGTCACTGGGTTTTGTTGCTCAATGACGTGTTCGTGGGATTTCCGTTTGTGTTGTTATTCAATACTGCATTCTGTAGTGTAGTTATTTAGGTTTTGATTTCAGTGGTTTTATTTTGTTAGGAGAGCGTGATGGACTAAGGGTGTTATGTCAACTAGGGCGTATATTTTGGGTGCATATTCTTTCAAAGTTAAAGTCAAATATATTTATTCAACTAGGCCAATAAACAAGTAATAAAAAATGATTCTACCGTGCATTCGGAAAGTAGATTGTTATGGAGAAGAACGCACAAGAAACTCCATAATTATTCTTTAAAAAAAAAAAAGTAGGTATTTTACAATATTTACATAAGTACATACATTAATATATGTGAGGACGACGCACCCAGAATAGCTCTACACACTATACTACGTACAGGTATAAAGTATTAAAAAGCATACAGGAAAATTCATTAATTTGATAAGTAGGAACATGGTTCTCACATACTTACAAATATTGCAAAGATAAGTAAAATACATAATTCAACAACAACGGAACAGCGTGTGAGTCAATTTCTAAAAACAATGAATACTATAACGATGAATGGGAATATAAATTAACAAATTTGATTTTGTCTACACCAAAAATTGCTCTATGGAGCAGGACCAGCATGTTTCTTTGGTTATTAATTTAGGATTGCAGTTTAAATGAATAATAATTTCTCGAAAATAATTAGTCATAGTATAGAGATATGAAATATACTTGATGCTTCTAAACGGAAAAATAAAAGAAGTTTTGAAGACAACGTAGCAATTTCATACACGTTCCACCGAACACTCAACTCATTTTTAGTTAATTCGGACAAAGCTTCAACACTACCTACATCATAAAAATTCTAGCAATAAAAACCTCAGCTAAAGTTCAAACTTTATTAAGAAAAGTCTTCCTTTGTGGCGGTACAATAAAAACTCGATAAGCACCAAGCTGCGAGGGGGTAAATATGAAAATGATTCTCCTGCAAAAGTCATTAAGGGAATTTATATTTTTCGCTACAAAAGTGCTTGGTTTTGAACGCAAGTTGTCGCTAAGTGCCATTAGACGTAAGTGCGCGTTGTTGCTCGATCCTAGAACGAATACAATTTAATATCGTTATGATATCTTTTAATATGGTTTATGCGAAACGCGTTTTGCATTAACAATAACATATAGTCTCTTGGGCCTAAAACTAAGCGATAAAATGAGAATTAAAGACATCAGAAAAATCACCAAAATAAAGGACATAGCAAAAACTATAATGATCCAAAAATGGAAATGGGCTGGGCATGTCCAGAGATCACCTGGTGACAAATGGTCCAAAATGGTCACGAATTGGTACCCTATATACAAGAAAAGACGAAAAGGAAGGCCATTGAAAAGATGGAGTGATGACATAGTTGCCACGGCTGGAATTACTTGGCATAGACGGGCAAGAGATAGAGAGAAATGGAAGGAAATGGAGGAGGCTTTCAACGCCAGAGCGGTCCTTACAACAAAACACATACAAATGAATTAAAAAGTTGTACTTACAAACTAGATTAAGCGAAATACTAACATAACCAATAGAAATGTAATAGTGTAAGGAATAAATAAAGCTTTTAATAATAATTAATTAATAATGATATCTTTTAATATGGTTTATGCGAAACGCTTTTTGCATTGCAGTGACAATATTATGTCCCACAAAGGACTACATTTTATCACAAAGTGAGATTTGAGTTAGTCAAGAGGTTGAAATTTTTGTGAATGAGTAGATATCAAATAAAGAGTACTCATTTTTTTTATTCATCAAAAGCATCATAAGTTCATAACCCAGCCATGACAATACTGGTGCCCATTCTCTTAAGGAAAACTTTTCGTCACTTTTTGATTCGCTCACATTTCCTTCTTCATTCACATGTTTTTAATATAGGTTATTTGCTCTAACAAAACAAACTAAAATTTCTCTTCGAGATTACCTTTTACGCAATAGCACGACATCTCGACGACATCAAAATTTTCAGCAAAACATTTGCTGTTCTAATAAAAAACCGGCCAAGTGCGAGTCAGACTCGCGCACGAAGGGTTTATTTATTTTATTCTGTTTTTATAGTTTGTTGTTAATAAAATTAAAATTAAAATTTCAACTGTCTAGCTATCACGGTTCATGAGATACAGCCTGGTGACAGACAGACAGACAGACCGCGGAGTCTTAGTAATAGGGTCCCGTTTTTGCCCTTTGGGTACGGAACCCTAAAAATAGAGGTGCTCCGAGAACTCCTGCAGTTCCTTCTAAATTCAATGTTGAAGAACGAAGGTCCTGATAAATGCTCTTTGCTGAAAACCAGCAAACAATATCTAAAGCCTTCCAATTCACTGGACCACTTATTCCGCAGTACATCACACAAGACCAACTCGTTACGAACTTGCACAGTCAGATTACGACCTCTATGTTATGCAAATGGATTTCCTCAGGATATAATTGTGCTTCCAACTTTCCCCGTCTCATTTAAAGGGTATTCAAAAACTTCACAACTCAATTTCTGAGTTGCAAACAAGTCAAGACGCGGAGTGTTGGTGTGTTTGTTTGTTGATTATCAACCTGGTTCACGTTTGTGGTTTGTGGTGCAGAAAAATTGTGGAAGAATGTCTGGGGGAGCTTTGTGGGTTGATTTTGGGGAGTATTGTGTCTGTATGAGATGATATTATTAGAGATAAGCAGGGAGTAATGACGTGAAAGAGAATGTTTGATGCTTCTGCTCCTGTAATTTGTTGAAAATGGAGGACAAGGATCGACGGTCATGATTCTATTACTGATCTTTTTTGATAATTGTTTTTTTATGTTGTATTTTGTTATTTTTAGATAACGTCTATAGCAGCGTTAGAGATGCAAATTGAATCTTTAAAAGTGTATGCATCTATAGTACCTATGCTCTTGAAGCATACAAGCATGTTGGTCATATTCTGGGACTATCACCTTTTTGAAAGTATGTCATTAATTTACTCTGACAACAGATAAACCGACTTACATCACTAAAGAGATTCCTACAGGGTACTAATTCCATGGTCGCTTATAAATTTGAAAGAGAATTACCGCGGCCCTGGCTCAAGCAACTGATGGAACACGGATGGGTTATAGTCAGTAATAGTCTGACAAACCCTCCCGCTTCGACTGTGTCTCAGACCCCAAGAGGCGCAAACAATAGCGCCTCTCTCTACCTAACGGTACTCGGGTAACGGTACTGAAGGAAGGCCGATTTTACCTAACTAATAATCTACATACTTAATTCTACCTAGAAAAAATATACAAACGAGCCGACCCATTAAAAGTCCCAAACACGTGTACACCTTATAAAACCGTTAACAAACTTATCGTGGGAAATGCCCCTATGCTAGAAAATACCATGCAATGTACACAGCACGCTATCAGCGTCTATTGTAGGGTGTTTCTAAGACCAAAAAAAACATACTAATTCCATAAAAGATTCACACAGGTGACAGGGATCCCGCTCAACAAACTCGAACTTTTTCCAAAACTCTACGTGCAATATTTACGGCCCAGTACTGTATTTAGTAATGAAACGCACACGTGCGTCCCGGCCGTTAATTACTGGACTAAACTCATTTCCGACTTCTGTTTGAACGGTGCGTCGGTTAAATAACACTTGTGCGTTATGTTTGCACAACCCGCTTCGGAGAATGATTAATTAGAATAAATATTAATCATATTTCAAGATTAAATGGAAATTTCAAATAAATGAACAAGTATTTGAAGAAGTTAAGTGAGTAATGAGTGAGGGGATTGATTGATGATCGCCAGATTGAGAGGTTTTATTTAACATCTCTTCTTTGGTTTTGTTTAACTTAACTGTTCTATAAATAACTAATGAAATAAGTATACAAAGAAAATCGACTTAGAAATAATATTTTATTCAAACCTTTCTAAGAAAGATAACAAATCGAGTTGTATTTCTAAACCTTCGAAAGTATTATCTCTGACAGAACCATCTATTCTATTATTAGGTTTCTAACTATCTGAAGCCCTAGTGCGAGTTAATGGCATTTTCGATTAACGTCAACGTTCGCTTATGTCAATGAAATAAAAACCGGCCAAGTGCGTGTTGGATTCGCCCACAAAGGGTTCCGTACCATTATCGCTAAAAACAGCAAAAAAAATACGTTTGTTGTATGGTGGCCCCACTTAAATATTTATTGTATTCTGTTTTTAGTATTTGTGGTTATAACGGCAACAGAAATACAATCATCGAAGTGAAAATTTCATTTGTCTAGCTATCACAGTTCACAGACAGACGGACAGTGCAGCTTAGTAATAGCGTCTCGTTTTTACTCTTTGGGTACGGAACCCTAAAATTACCATTATTGTTACCAGACGCCACATATTCAGTTTTAGTACAAATTGATGGTTACGCTAACACAATACGAAGTCGAGGTTTAAAACTCACGCTAAGGCCACTGACCCTGTTCTCATTTGCAAGTTTCCAAACACAGCAAAAAAAGTTAATTTACTCACTATTCTAAACCTAGCTCTCACTCATTTTATTTACTACTTAACACCTAAGCACGAGCAGTACTATTCCAACTGAGCTGCCTCAAATGTTTCAAATGTATGTGCATCTTATCAGGTGTCAAGTGCTCTAAAACGACCAATGCTTTGCTTTGGGTGGTAAACATACTTCAAACCTCGCTAGTAAAGGTAACAATTCGAATTGCATTTCAACTTCAACATCAAAAGGGTGTCCCACAACAGAACCTTTACTATCGGATTTAGTTACTAAATCATCCAATCTCTGTTATTGTTTACCAAACTCCAGGATCACCTAATCCTTGTTGTCATTTACACATTTCTCCTCCTCCTCGCATCGTGTTCCTCATTACTGAGGGTCATGATGCCCCGGTCTTTGTGGAAACAACTTCTCCTTCACCAATTTGCACCATCTGCTTTTGTCTTTGGCGTCGTGGAGAGCATCGTGCAGCCTGGTATTTAACGATGTGCGGACTTGGTCTGATCATCTGATTGGACTTCGACACCTTGGACCCCTTCCCTTTCCTTCGATCTTGCCAGTAACCATCAGCTGTTCGAGGTTGTGTCCGTCCTTCCTGGCAATGTGACCAAAAAATTCCGGAATCCTACGAAGGCAGACCGTGGACAGTTTAATATTTATGCACACACACATTTCTAAATAAAGCGAAAAAAGACATGTCCAAACAAACTCTCCCTCATTCTATTTACACATTAACACGAGAACAACTATTCCAACTGAGCTTCCTCAAATGTTTCAAATGTACCATGAAGGTCTTAAGGCACTCGGAACTTTGGCTAACACTTTAGTGCATCTTAAAAGGTGTTTGGTGCTCTCAAACGACCAATTCTGAGTATAACTGTGTCTTGAGACAGTTACGTGCTTGAACTTTCGAGATATTTTATTACATTGTTTAAGATACAGATCCTTTTTAGTTGTTTGGGCTTTGTTTTGTCATGCAGTTTACCTTCAGGTTCGTAAAACGAAGGCTTATTATGCAGATGTTGACTTTGTCCGGCGAAATGAGGAAGCTCTGCTTAACTCTACGGGGAAAGAGGTATTAATATAGATGGTGACTATGCCACAGATAATATAATACTAGCATACAGATGCCTCATCCCATACAAAGGAACCGTGCCGACTTAATTAGCGTTTAACGTCTAATTAAGATGATTATTTTTATAAGTACTTTGATCGCGTTCGGTTCCGGTCCACGGCTATAGATGGTGTTAGCAGCGACTTGCAAGTAAAAGTGTTTTCTTGGTACGTGACTATTTTTCTTTAAATACAGTGACGATTTGTTTTATAGTATTTTTAGCACGTTTTTACAGTTTCATTGTACCAAAATGTGTTACAATACAAATTTAAAAAATCGAGTGGCATGCCTCAGAAATATAAAAACGCGCCATCTATTGGAATTAATTTTAAATCATCAGTTCAAACAATCTTTGAAATGTGAATTAAGAGCATATTCCATAAATTTGTGCTTAGGAGGGATGATTATAAAAGAACATACAATTTTTATAACCAATTCTAGAATATGTTAATTTGTCATACAATTCAATAACAAATCAATGCATATCGCGCCATCTAGCGACATTTATTTGAAACAAATTGTATTTGTTAGCGCTGGGACCGACTATGGCGAAATAAGGATTAAAGGTCTTTCTGCCTTATCATTTAGAGAATACAAGCGTGAAGTTATCATGTTTACTGATGTTGCTGGTGAATGTTAGGCAGAAGATTAATTGCTTATATTTTTTTAAACCAGTAAACTCAGCCAATTGAGATTTGTCTGAAGGCATATTGAATAAAGTCGCGGCAATCTAAGAAGTCGGCTTTGACAGGTATAAAAATACGTTAATAAGTTAAACTTGATGCTTACGAATGATACTCGTGCTATAGTGTATGGGAAACATAGGAATTAATTATGAATTTGAGTTTTCGTAGACTTTCATGCAAAGTGATCGCGCCATGTAAAATGACAAACGTCATTGCAGTTCTTAGATTGTCACGATTATAAGTCTCTTTAGTCTCTTCTTAATCTATTAATCGTCGACAAATCTTAAAGAGCCTACAATTAGACTAAGAAGAGAAGCATTTAGTATGGTAACAGTTGTCAGAGGAACATTCAATTTTAATACCAAAATATGTAACAAAAATAATGAAAGCCTGAAAGCACAAGAAATTAAATCAATCAACCATCACCAAGCTTCACAACGACTCTCCAGAAGCACACCATAAAAATCTTGCTCCACAAATTCAAAGATTCTTCTTTCTTTGAGAGAAAGAAATGACAAGTGAAGTCGAAAGCGAGGAAGCGTCGTTTTACTTACGGACTGTAATCAAAGGCTCTTGTGAGGTCTAAGTGTTCTGCAAGGCTTTATATTTGAATTCGACGGCGTTCCCGTTGTAAGAATTTTTAGTGACTGATTCTTGAGTTTAGGATGGTAAATGTGTATTGATGTGAGATTTTGAAGGAAGTTTAAGGTATTGATCTCTATTTATAGTGTCACATAACATTGCGCCTGTTCTCTCTGAGGGGTTTGGCAGACATGATGGTTTCTTCAGGGTGCACAGTATTTTTTTATAAATATGTGTGTATTTATTTCGACCCTTTCCTTCTTTTATATGATTCTAAAGCCTAGGCCATCCAGAAATTTTGAACATCAGTTTAAACGTTGGTCAATCCTATAGACCTCATCAGTGAAAGTACGTACGTCCTATGTCCAGCAGTGGACGTCTTTCGGGTGACATGCGGACGATGATGAAGAACGTACATTTTAATTTTGATGATAATAAAATTATTGTTTAAATAATATCTCCTCCTCCTCCTTGCTTCGTATTCCTCAGTATTGAGGGTCGTGACCTCCCTTCTGCATCACCTTCTCTCGAACGTTCTTTCTTCATTTGTTTCTGTCTCTGGCGGTGTGAAGGGCATTGTAACTGTAGAGCCAAGAGCGGTGCGGGTCTAGTCAGACCAACGTATTGTGCTGCGTCCTCTAGGCCTTTTCCCATCTACTTTGAAAAAAATATCTAAGGCACAGAAATAAACTACCAGTTCAATAGGAGCAAATCACTTGCACACAGCCAAATTCCCCTTTTTGCTAAACAGGGGGGTAACCACAAGCTCTTAGAGTAAGGTTATTTTGAGATCGAGTAAGTGACAGATGTATACAAGTCAGATACATCTGTCCCTTACTCGATCTCAAAATAACCTTTCTCTAAGAGCTTGTGGTTACCCCCCAGTTACCACTTACCACACTTAAATATATACGTCTAACAACTAGAACTCCGGCGACTATTAAACCGACTTGTTCTGCGACTGACGAGGAAATAATCGCAAGTGTTACAATATTGGCAGGTGGGTTATCGACTAGCCACTAGCACTCGACTAGCCTGGAGCAGTTACATCGAGTCAAACACTCGCTTAACTTGAATTGCTTTGCTGCTGTCATGGAGGTGGTAAAAACGTGTGGCATATGGAACCAACCAGTCTCGTACGGTACACTGTGTTGCATTCATAAAAGCCCAGTTACGGACGGACTCAAATAGATTTGTAAATTTTCACTCCTGAATATGGCAGAGAAGTACTCTCGTATTGCTGGGGATATGAGAAAAGTTATTTCGTGCTCAAAATGTTTGTCTGCACGCACAGGCTTCATCGGGCTAGCAAAGCTGAATGGATATAAAGGGTGTGAAAAGACGCTTAACAGAGTTACTTGCTGTTCTCGTCACTGTGTTTTTTTGATTGGACCATGTCTGAGAATCTTCTAGTAGATATTGAAGCTCAAAGAAACTAGGTTTTTATTTTCTTAAACAAGTATTATTGTTTTATCTACCCGACCTGGACTGTTATAGTTAATGTAAGTCTGAAAAAGCCAAGTCAAAGGCCTGTGGAGATCCCAGAGGCGCTTAATTAACTCTGATACCAGAGGTGGCCACATCACCAGTCTCCAGCCACTGGAGTGCAGTGCCTTTTAAACTGTATCGTGAACCAAAAATGATTTCTCACAAAATTCTAATCATTTAAATTTTTTTCGGCAATCCGTTCCGAACTCTGCCCAGCCTAGAGAAGGGCATCCGCAATGAAACGTGGCCGTCGACGAGCAACAGCCAACAATCCAATTTGCCTTTGCTTTGTGAATGTAAATTACAATCACGCTGAGAGAGCGTGTACAGCGGCTGATAAAATTTGATTAACAAATGAGGAATTCTATAACGTAATGCAAGCAACAAAGCACATGTTGCTTTGGCGTCAAAATGTTCTGGAATTAAGCTTTATGTAGGTGAAAAGGTCAGGCTGTTCGTTTTTTGTTCGACCTTAAGGCTGTATGGGTGACCTGCCTTTGCGTTATTCTTGGTCTGTAAACTAGACGACCAAAATTTTGTTTTTAAAAGTTGCTAATTTTAAACAGATCTAATACTAACTTTTAGCAGCGGCTTCGCCCGCGTGGAAGTTGAAATATATCCTGAGGGACCATATTCCCGGGTTAAAAAGTATCCTTCGTGCTATTCCTGAATATAATCTATCGCTGTGCCAAATTTCATCCAAATTGGTTCAGCCGTTCTGGTTTGATTGAGTAACAAACATACACACCACACACTACATCCATAAAATTTTCGCATTTATAATATTAGGAAGAATATACTTAAGCTAAGACGGAGCCATCTTGAGATATAGAAAATTGATGACGTAGGGGCTTTTTTAATTTAATTAAAACCTGATTTGCTCAAGCAAATACGAATAGGCTATCCCTAAAGTTAGTAAATATCATCCTTTAAGGAAAGCTAACAGCACTAATATCGTGTATGAATGTTTATTGTTTTTAAGACGTACTGACTCAGTAATTTCCAACTCCTATCTTTTCTCCACAAAGATACGTGTACCATACTTTTGTTTTATTGGGCATTGTCAACTTTTAAATATTGTTCACCAACTTGTAAAAAATCCTCGTCGCAATATGAGCCGGTACATCTGTTATGGCTTTTTGCTGGATTTGTCTTCTTTTGGACAACATTCCGTGGTTTTTTTCTAGCATTGATTTGAGAAGTATTCTGTGTAGATTGATTATTTGGCTGCTTTCTTTATGGTAACTTCATAAAGCCTAATATTCTATGTCATAACATCCAATTCGAATTCACCTCAAATCATCAGATTGACAGTTATTACTTGACGTAAGTCGAGGGTTTTTTTGTTGTCAATGCGACGGAGATGAGCCTTTTGAATATAAAGAAATCCACTACATATCCGAATTAAAAATATCATCAACCCACCAATCAAAATGATTCACACTCGAAAAATAAAACCAATAAAAAATCCTTTGCAATAATACACCAACAATGATTGCTGGCAACTTTTCGTTCGAAATTTGAATTCCCGAGCTCCCAATAAACAGTTGAAAGCGAGGAATACCTGAGACGAGGTGAATCCGAACGCGAGCCGAACTTCGAGATGCCATCAAGTTTCGCGATCTGAATGCACCAACTTTTTCAATGATTACCGAATGAAGTATTGTGATTTAGGGATACGTTTGTAGATTGATATGTAGGTAGTTGAATGAGAATGAGTAGAGGTCTTAATAAAGCAGTCACAGTTAGAACTTTGTCTAGCTCTAGTGTAAACGAGACGGTTACTACGATTTTGTTGCATCTACAGGATATTGCTATGTTGTTTTATATTTTAAAACTATTATCCAATAGAAAAATTCAAAAGCATGAATCCATGAAAAAACCTCAAAACAATAACTCAGAGCTCCATTTTCCAACACCACGCCAGCCCAAATTCATTGAAAGCATGGACGCTTTTGTCCTGCTATCATGAAAATCACTTCTCTCTATTTAAATCAATAAAAGCGTCGCCACACCGCTGAGCACTCAAAGGTTCCACTCTTTCGTTTGTTTAAAACGTCTCAGTAACTTCAGTGGTAAACAAAAAGTTTGAACGTTCTCCCTTGCCAATACGTATTGAACATTCAACCGTTGACATGAAAGTTTTCCCATTAGAACTTTGGAAACGTGAAAATTATTCGCTTTTGAACCACTCCGAACGCTTGCTCCATATGCCTTTTATAAGCACTCAATATGACAAACAGTATGACTGATTTTATAGCTGGATCTAATGGACGGACCGCGAAAGTTGGGCCTTTGTTGAGTAACTAATGTTTCGTTACTGAAATGGTCTACAGAAGGGATATCTGGACAGATAATGGATGTTCTACGAAGGTCAGGATGTGATTGAGTAGCAAACAGACACAAACTCACTTATTTTGTTTAGGGTTAGTGTCTTGGAGTAATTTCAAGGCTAAGAGTTTCAGTGGCACGTGATAATTCGTCACAAAGACATGTTTTATGCAAATAGGTACATATTATATATCTACTATATAAAAATAAGTCGGGTTTCTTCCTGACGATATAACTCCAGAACGCACGAACCGATTTCGATGGTTTTGCATTCGTTGGAAAGGTCTCGGGCTCCGTGAGGTTTATAGGTAGGGTAGGGTAGGGTAGGGTAGGGTTTTTTTTTTTAATACTAATCCCGCTCAACAAAGTTGGCGATAGGTAGGGTAGGGTATGGTAGTGTAGGGTAGGGTAGTGTAGGGTAGGGTAGTGTAGGGTAGTGTAGGGTCGGGTAGGTTAGGGTAGGGCAGGGCAGGGTAGGGTAGGGTAGATAAATGTTTGGTCTTTTTATGGCAAAACAAAGTTTGCCGGGTCAGCTAGTATATATATATATTGTTGTTCTGTAGGTAGATTTCGAACTGTAATATTTTATTCTCACCAGATGGTAAACGATGATGTGGTCAACGGTGAAGCACACTCTTGACTTAATTACCCCTAGATTGTAGCTATCGGGAAACAGGCACTACGCTTAATAAAAGTATTCCCAAAACGTTTAGTGCGTATGGGTGGGATATCCACCATGTACCGAGGGCGCATCGCCGTACGTCTGATTCCGATGATGTAACGGACTAGGCGGAATTAGATCAAGCAATTCCATCACACACTCCATCGTTCAAGTCTCTGGCGCATTGACTTGACCAGTGCCTCATTGCCGATGAGCCTCCAGTTTTCGATTGACTCTAGTGCAACAAGCTGGTATTTGGCAGATCCTTCCCAGAGATGAGGACAGTACTCCATGCAAGATCGAACTTACGATTGATACAAGTTGAGCAGCTGTTCTGACGTGAAGTACCTTCTCACCTTTGCAAGGATCCCCTACTGATTGGCAGCCAGCTGAGCCTTTGTCTCAATGTATGGGCCAAAATTGAGAGTCGATGTCAACGTAACGCCAAGAAGCTAAAGATGATCAGTTTTTGGTATAGTCCCATCTCGGAGTTATGATGTTTATGAAGAAAACCCAGGACCGTGAAAAACTGCGTACAATTCAGGAGATATTGACTTAGCATTACAGATGGATACGGGTTGAAGAAGACATAGAGAGTACATGATGATGTGATCAACCATGGCATGTTTTTGGCACACCCATGAGACAGTGAAGACGTTGGGCTCTGGTTAAAGTGAAGACACCGGGCAAAGTGAAATTCTATCAGTTTCCATACACTTTGCACTCCTAACAATCTTTGTCAAAACTGTGTAAGCCGTAGGCCTTCTAGTAAGTAAGACATCCACAAATAAACATTCACTTATCCACACAATTACTTACATATCTACAGACATTATTCTTACTTGAAATCCAATTGTGTCAACATGCACATCCCAACGAACAATTTAATTTAATTGGCAGCGCAATCCTCGGAGCCTTTTGAGATTTCCTAGCTAATATAGTGACGTGGTTGTATGCTTTCCTCCGGAGCAAAAGTGAGCCATTTATGAACTTATTTCTTATTTTATAGATGATTCGTTTTTCTTTTATTTGTACTAAGGAATGTAAGGTTATTATTATACTGTTATTGCTGGTGGATAGTAAAGCTAAAATCTCATGATGAATTGGCGGTCTCACGGTTGGCGCAGTGTTTGAGCGATTGACTGCTGCGCTGCGTGTCGCGGGTTCGAATCCCGCACGGAACAAATATTTGTATGACCTACAGATAGTTGTTCCGGCTCTGGGTGTTGTGTATGTGAGTTTATATGTTTGTAAACGCACCCACGATACAGGAAGAAATTCCTAGTGTGGGGCAACGTTTAAAAAAAAAAAAAATACGTTATGAGGATCTTAAGACTGTCAGTGAGTGGAGAATATATAATATACATGTATTTCAATAAACCCTATAAGTTAGTTATGTTGCTGACTGTCCCAAAAATCTGTTAATAGATAACTAGGGTATCCGACCGGTGGATCAGAACGGAATAGAAAACATTATAAAATAAAATTGATCCCCCAGGGTGTCAAATTCGGGGTATCCGACCGGAATAAATCGAAGTTTTGCCCAAACATAACATTTGAACTCATTTAACTCCTGTTATAATGACCATTAAATGATTAATTAATTTACATGATTTAAGGGATTGATGAGCTATATTTAAGCCTGTTTTGCCTCATATCTCAGATACATCATCAGAAATCTCTTGTCAAATATCTTCTTCTAATCTGTTGTGTTACTTTTCAGTTTACATCTCCGTAGTATCACCCAAAGTATCCAAACCGCCACCAGCTTGGTCAACCAGCTCTAAAGGACTTGCCAATTTATCCTCACCGAATGATTTCCCAACATTACCACACCAACCAATAAAGTATTAATAAAAAACACAACATTAAAATATTCCACGACATTTGGCATGGTTACTGCTAGGGGCAACAATTGGTATCGACTAACGAATAGTTTAATAAGTTGGCAACATTAACCGACGGTCGCATACGCTGACCTGCGGTGACCTTTACATTGGCTCAATTCCATGTTTTTGGGCACATACCCGGCATTACGGAGGCTGGTGAAAATTGTAGGTGGAATATTTTAGTTCTGGCAATTTTCGTGGGTGGGGCGGTATGTTGAGATTTGTGGTGTTAGTGAGACTCTTGAGTAGCTGAACTGTCAGGTTCCTTGCATATGTCAGCGTGAAAATCTAGGTGAAGTGAGCGTGAAGAGTACTCTAATTCCACCTACGTCTATGGATTGACGATTCACTTCAAGCTCCAGTTCATCTTAGCACTGCTGATTCTGCTTGATATGTCGGGTTATGGCATCATTACATGGTTAGGAGTAGTAGCAGAAGTATGTGCTGGCTTTGCAGCAAATGGGACTAATCACGTTGAACTAAGAATTTCGTTATAAAACAAAAATGGCTTAACCTGTAAAGGCTTAGGTACAAGTTGGTAGCCGACCACACTTACACGCAGACAGCAGCAGACGACGTGTCGCAGAAACACTACTGGTTTCTATGTATCTCTATGAAATACCTTCCGCAGCTACCGACACGTCACCCGACTACACGTCGCACGATCACAGACGACATGTCGCCCGACCGCCGATCAGTAGTGAGTGATTGTAGCCAGACATCTTGTCTCACGGAAAACTCAGAACCAATAGGAATACAGCGCTGCCACCTGCTGCTGCCGTCTGCAGTCAGGTTCGGAGTCACGACTGCAGCGACAAGACGCAACAACGTGTCCGAAAATTATGATAATTTTACCTACCTTGACATAGACCGTACCTGCAGATGCCAAAACCGACAAACCAAAATTAGAAACAATATGAAAATGAGCAGTGTGTAGGCGTTAATAAATCAGACACATCTGCTCCACATTACGGTGAGTAAGCCAGAAATAATGGAACGACCCTATCTGTTATTTTTAAACTCAGTATTAATTTTGACGAAGGTCCTAAAAACTGTTTACACGGCAAAACAATGTCCATAGATGCTGTCTCGACCTTTCATTTAAGCTTACTCTACATTCCTACTATTAAAAAAAACCGGCCAATTGCGAGTCGGACTCGCGCACGAAGGGTTCCGTACCATTATCGCAAAAAAACGGCAAACTAATCACGTTTGTTGTGTGGGAGTAGGGAAGTAGGGCTATTTGAATATTTATTTCATTCTATTTTTAGTATATTTTTTTTGTCATTTATCAACAGAAATACATCATCTGTGAACTGTGTATTTTTTTATCATTTATCAACAGAAATACATCATCTGTGAAAGTGCAACTGTATAGCTATCTCGGTTCATGAGATACAGCCTGGTGACAGACAGACACACACGGACAGTGGTTTCTTAGTAATAGGGTCCCGTTTTACCCTTTGGGTATGGAACCCTAAAAAATGAATGGTTTTATACATGATATAACATCCCGCTAGTCCTCCTCGAAGAATAAGGCAAAGGTGCATAGTGGGTACACATTTTGCTTGTTATGTTTAATTTCAGCCAAGAGACGTCCACTGCTGGACATAGGCCTTCCCCAAGCATCGCCACACTGATCGGTCCTGTGTTGTATTGTCATCAATAGAGCGTAAAACATACCTAAATCCTCTCTAAAAACTCCAGGGATCATCATCTTCTTTCTGCTCTTATCCTACTTACTCCTTCTTACTTGAGATCGGCGTAACACGTTTTGTTCTACCACACCGTCACGCTGTCACCGACTCCCTTTTCTTTCATATCACTCCTCACCCTAAATACTCCAGGGAACAACTGAGAAATCTCGGATGACAAGAAAAACACAATAACACTTTCGTTTTTTTAATTTAACATGCAATTTATGTATGTATGTAAGTGTGTTCGGGTCAAATCTTGTAACTGAATTTTAAAGCAGTTATCCTCTACCGTTTATAATGAAAATTTGCATACACGTTTAGTTTGGATGACAATGCATGGTTAGCTAAGAGACGTCATTCTAAATCCAATATGGCGGACGATTCAAGATGGCGGACTAGTAATTTTTTGTGCACTGCCATGACGTATTAAATGAAAGGGTTTGGTGAGAGGTTTACAAGAAATGATTTTTTTAATGCATAATTTATTTTTTCAACCTGTCGGGCCAGGGAATCAAACCTCATACTTAGCAGTAGAGACATTGGAGGGTTATTTCATTCAAATTAGCTATTGTCCTTTCACTGAACGAGAAATTACATAGCTGGCAACAATTCATCATAGCGTGCTTACGAGATGATAAATATTCATGAATATGTTGATATCTTTCGTTTATGTTGGATTCGTCATAAAAACAATTGTGACGTGACGTAGCCATGTTTTTGTGTGAAGCATAATAATTTTTTTTATATGGTTTCGATTCGAACCAGAATTATATAGCTAAATGTGTTAATTATTATGAAATCTTACAAATCTAAGTCCTATCAGAACATGACTCACATGCTGGGGACAAATTGCTGACTCTCAAATTTGAGGGCCCAGCTGGACCTGGGTTCAAGTTTATTTTATGAAAAAATAATAACAACATAAACCGGCCAAGTGCGAGTCGGATTCGCTCACTAAGCGTGTCATTATCGACAAAAAACGGCAACAAAAATACGTTTGTTGTATGGGAGCCCCAGTTAAATATTAATTTGATTCTGTTTTTGTTGATATAGCGGCAACAGAAATACAGCATCTGTGAAAATTTCAACTGTCTAGCTATCACGCTTCATGAGAAACGGCCTGACTGAGACCGCGGAGTCTTAGTAATAGGGTCCCGTTTTTACCCTTTGGGTACGGAACCCTAAAAAAATACCATCAAAAATTATTTAAATAACCATTGACTCTAAAATAAAAATGATTGGCTGAATAACATTTTGCATATTTTAATAAAATGGTCATTATAACCTTTCCATAATAAAAGTTAGTACCCAAAAGGTGTCAAATTAGCTTCTCTGTATAATTTCAACACAGCACTCAGCTTTAAACTCCTTTCAACTATTCGCCTCCACCGCATTTCGCCACCCAATCTGTTCTGACATTTAAACATAAACACAAACACGGACAAGAAACCAGCGAAGATGCAACTGACAGTAGATAATTAGACAAAATGGGGTTTTCTGTGTACCAACCCACGTTTGCGGTCGGTTCTCAAACAAGATAAACGAACAACTCGCTTTCCAACTCCATATTTATGTTTGTCAGTCCATCCTGCCGTTGATTTTTCATCTAAACTTTGACGCTTAATTTACATTTTTAAGGTATGTATATGAAAATTGTTTTTCACACGAGTGCAATCAATGTTTGGTGTTTTGATTTAAATATTTTGTTGGAGTTTCGGATTTTTTAGATTTATGTAGGTATATGATGTTTTGTATTTAATGCATGACGTTAAGGCCAATTCACACTTGCGTTTGTCCAGCGTAGGCGTTCTATGGACGTATGCGATGCGCAAACCAGTGCTGCTAACTTAGCGCTTACAGCGCCAGATCTAAGGCTTTTTTGTTCATTAGCGCGTTCTAGCGCCTAGCGCTATATCTAGCGCTTTTTGAAATCGTATTATGATATGCACATCTACTATTATTTATTCTATGATGTACTCAAATATGGAACGAATCTCTATTTTTTTTAGAACTAGTACACTTAAATTCTGCTTTGTTTCTTAGGTTGGTGTCTTAGTCTATGAGTTGGGGATTCCTCGATTTGGCAGCACTGATACCTCGCTGTTTTGTACTATTGTTCGACAGTAATTTATAACTTGCCGACAGTTATCTTAATCAATTTTAGGAGTTGTGCAGTGAGTCGATAATAAAATGAATGTGTCCTAATAAAAAAACAACTATAAACGTATAAACATCCTTATTCACAAATTATTGGGCGTTTTGTTTGAATTTAGCGCTTTTTTTGTCAATGACAATTTAGTACTTTCTAGCGCTTTTTTAAAGAGCTAACAGCCGTTTTTCCTTAGACGAGTTGGTAGCACTGGTGCAGACGGACAGTCTCTGCTGCGGCACATGAATACACTGCGCTAGCGACGCGAGGCACGCCTCGCGTCGTCGCGGCGTCTGTGCTGCGCATACGCTCATCGAACGCCTACGCTGGACATATGCAAGTGTGAAGGGCCTCTTACTATGACCGTGTTAATGTCATGTATTACAACTTTAGCTATCGTAGTGTCCTTACTTGAAATAACTCAAATTATGATGATAAGTGAATGAAATAAATATTCTAAAGAACCATAAGATATCGCGAACATATTTTATCCCCCTACCTGCGTCTGTGTTTCCGAACGCATTCAACCCGAATCTCTTCAAAGTTAGAGTGAACAGGCTTCTTCTGGGTAAGCTCACTCCATCGTAGACTCTGTCTCTGTCACCTTTGACTTAGACTAGAGTCAAGAGCAAACCCATACCTAATAATAAAAAAGTACTAGTTGCTAGAAGATATTAAGCGCAGTTCTATTACCATACCAATAAGTTTTATTTTTCATCTTTCACGACCAGGTCTAGTTCACACTATGCTAAACACTTCCATACAAAGAGACTACCCAACACAACCCACACAAACTTCAAACAGCTCTCAAATGCCTCCAATACAGGCAAACTAGGCAAAATTCCATAACAACACACACTACCAACATATTATTATAGCATAATTAAAGTACGTTAACTGTGTGTCCCCTTAAAACAGAACTTATTAAATTAAACAGTGCTCCTTGAGTTTCCTAGGGGCTCTTATCTCGGTACCGGCTCGGAGGCCATTAAAACTTGGACCACCCCCACTAACTGTGACACAACACTAATTGGTTGGAGAAACCACTTTGTGATAAATTAAAAATTATTATCAACTCCCCAGGCCAAGCAAAAGTGTAGTTTTAGAGCTCAGCAAGGAGTTTTGTTTAGTTTGTCCGGTCTTCACCGGCTGTATTGTTTTTATTAATTACTGTTTGTATTCGAGCTCCATTTTAGGTGGATCCTGTAATTAATTTACAAACTTCGCTAGATAGCATTATCTGGGAACCCAATTTGCTCGCGTGTGGATCATATTAAATTGTACTAGGATTTCTACCATGATTACGTGGAGTTTATCAGTGAATATATTCTGCCTAAACAAACAGTAGATTCTAAAACGAATACAAAATCCAATTCCGCCATAAATCCTTTCGCAAAGGCAGTTTATGGTTTTGAGTATTCAACATCAGACTTGAGGCATTTGGACTAAACCTCTGTTCACTAAAGTACCTACTCTAGAACTAGTCAAAACTTTCATTAGTTATAAAGTACACGTGCACTAATAACGTACCCACTGGTAATAACTTGTAAAATCCGGTTCAGACCGGTACAGTCTAGATTGGACCGAGTCCCGCCTCGGGCGCCAAGTAATGCTCAACTCGAAACTACAATGAAGCGTTTAGTCTGCTTAGCTTCTATTGTTGTTTACGTGATGAGCATGGCTTATTCCTCACTTAGAAAATTAGCCGTTCGTCTCGAATTTTGAAGACTTTTTAAACTACATATTAATAACAACAAGCAAAAATAATTGTGGGTAGACTCGGGAAATATAGAACAGATTTCAAAAATTATTGGCCTTGATCTAAACATAAAAGGAAAACTTGGCCCCGGGGAAAATAAACGGTACAGAGTAGCAATTAACTACATAGTTTGTTATAATGAAGCCGTGTCCCTTCCGAGACAAACTGAATGAAGTAAGGTTGTGCGTGTTAATTTGTTTTCCTTGGTGTTAATATTACTTTTCATTTGCTCATAACTGTTCAATTGGCAGTTGGACTTATTTGAATGTTAAAAATTTTATGATTTTATTTTGGAGTCAGTTGTTAATTTATGTACCTACCTTAATGAAATAATTAAATTACCGCAAAAAAATCTCGCGAAATCAGCTGAAACGAGCCAATCTCTATAATTGTGATTTTATGATATTGCAAATTAAGTTTCAAAATAAAGTTACTCGACAAAACGAATTTTGTACATAAAAATAATAAACGCATAAACAACCGGTTTAATATCTCACTTTACACATACAACACACCCTAAAAGCAATTCAAAAATGTAACCACGAATGTAACAGTCGTCCTCTGTCCAATCAGGCCGCAATCACTCCGAAACTTTTCATATTTCGTACGGCGGCGTTAGCCATGAAACATTGCCTGCCAAGCGTGGTGTCAAAAGTTATACCTCCCCAACTTGGCCGATACGAAAGCGTAATAATGAAAGTCTGTAGAAATGAAAGTGACACTTTGCCCCCTTCTCCCCAATTCTTATTTCCTTTCTGACAGTCAAAGTGACAGATGTCAACTTTTGAGACTCCCAATTTACGTTTTTTCGTTTTATGAAAATATACGGCAACAAAGATAGGTCTAGAATTTATTTGTTGCCTGGTAATTGATTTGAATATTTTTTGTGGGGAATTTCTGTTGTCTTGTTATTTAGCCTATTCAAAGGCCAGACTCGTATTTTTTTTAGAAATAATTGAAAATTGCCGTTCTTTTTTTGCTAGTTGCTTTTTTATCAGATTTTTCTTTGAGTTTTGCTAAGATCTGAAATATAGAGTGTATTTTATTTTCAGTATTTAAGTTACCCTATGGGCTTCCTGTCTCTTGATTATTAATTATATCTTTATCTAAAAAACTAAAAAAAGGAGCTATTAACATTTTGTATTTTTGTAACTTTCACTTAACATTCTCTTTTAAATTACAAAGTAATTAGGTACTTCTTAACGTTTTTTAGGTAAGCCTCTAAATTGTTTTATTAGTTCATTTTTATCAATTAAGTTTCACTTTGTGGCTAGATCAAAAAGTTATTACTTTGTAAGTAATTAAGGTTGAAAAGTTTTAAAATGTTCTATTCGTATAAACTTTTTGCAGAAGAATTAATATTTAGGTATTTTTAAAATAATTATCTTATAATTATGAGTGTTAATAATTTACCCACTCAAGAATATCACCTTGATCTCAATCTTCATGTATAAAAAAAGCTGACGATACCAACTGCAAAATAAATCCCTTACGGTTGGTGTGAGGACCAAGTTTGTGAAAAACCAATTCTTACATGTTTAAAATTTTAATCAGATTTTCCTTCGCATCCCTGAAACGCCAGCTAAAAGGACCGTATCAAAACTAATTTAAAACTTAAAAAATACTCCGGCCAGCTACCAGAGCTTTTGAGATAAAAAAAAAACAAATATATTCTGTTTATTAAATCTTTGAAGAAAACTGACCTGATCAAGAATTCTGAAGGGAAAGTATGATTAATTTATTCCTTCAGAGTGAGGACCCATGGCCCAATGAACCTTTTAAAAAGCAATGTTCATCCGACCCGTGTCTATCCTTTTTTGCCTACGAATTATTTTTATTGATCTTCGAGTTATATGCCTATCAAATTACTCCTGCCACGATTAACACGGGAAGGTATATTGCCTTTGTTACCATTGCAGGTGGGTTGGTAATCACAGTCAATAAGTCAATATTAGTTGGTTCACAGGAAGAAATGTTTCTGAAATTAAATTGCCAATAAAAAGACGACATAACCAAGTTACATCAAAATCTGAATTTTAAGCCCTCGAAAGGTACAGCATCAGTCAAACCATGATCCAGAAAAAGGCCGTAGTGGCCGAGGGATGCCTAGAAATCGTTAGCGTGTTGGCTTGGAGGCGTTTGTGGAGATTCCCTCACAAAACACCGGGAGAAGTGGCAATGCATGATGAAGATCTTAGCCTAGCAGTGGTGCAATCTACAATAATAGAGATTTTGCAAGATATTCCAGGAAATACATTTCACATTTCTGTAGGGAAGACTAAACCCTTTTCTCAGCATAACATACTACAAACGCTTACAAGGCAGACGTGAATGGAAACGCCGGGAGGGGACGCCCTAGAAAGACATATATAGACCTTATAGGTGATGTTCTTCAGAAAGGCCAAGTGCGCAGTACCCATAGAAATATTAAATACAGGAGAAGTGGCAAGGGGGCGAGTCGGTGTCCGTGCGACGTGGTCACAGTGCCCATGTCCAAAATCATGTTTCAAAATATCACAGCGACTGTTATATTTTTGCAATAAATACATTGCTCCTTAACCACTAGCTAAGTTCATCGCTAAGTGACTGGACAAGCAATGTAAAAATCACAAAACGATACTTTATGAAGCGGATGCATCGCGTAGTACGGCCGCTGCTTCTTGCGACGAGTTAGTGATGTGATTGTGTTGATGTTTTAGTGTGGGTAAGTTGTACGGAGCATGGTAAATACACGCTGTGTTTGATGAGATAAGGTTTATATTTGATTCTGTAGTACGTTCTGATTTAAGAGTTGCGGGTGTGTGCGTGACTGCGTGTCTATTGCTTTTTCTGAACTGCATGTGTAGTAGTTGCCGTGTGGTAGGGGCAAACTGGAGACACAGGTTGCCGATATATTTCGTCTACCGGGCATATCTCCTTGTTTATTATATCTATGGCAGTACCCGCATAACCGCCGTGTGTGTATGACTAGAATGTGTGTGAAGCAAAAGAAGTATGTAAGGATCGTAGCAGGTGGCGTTCTGTAGTTTCTGCCTACCCCCATGGGTAAACGACGTGAGTTACTTAAAAATACAACGTTTCTTGGAGCACTATGTGTAAGAAAAATCTTCCATTTTAGATCTTAGTGTGTCTTTGCACTGCTTTCATTAAATAAGTTTCAATTAAGGGCCGAGTTGATAAGATAAAGGAAATGTGGTCCAACTTGTAATTAGCGGGTATACCTACCTTGAAGTTAGTGGTGAAATCTTTGCGGGTTATCATAAGCCTTTGTTGTGAGATGATTATTACCTTAGGGTTATATTGGGGTCATGTTTTCATCTTGCTTGCTTGGTTTAGTTTCGGATCTTTTGTGTCCTCTGATTGGTCTGTAAGCGCCCATGTAAAGTTAAGTTATAATTCGGACTAGTAATAGGATGGGCCCTTTATATATTGGTTGGGCAGTATTTGAATTACTTGTAATTAAATTACGTAATTAAAATACGAATACGTATTTGGTATTTGTAATTAAATTACTTCTTAAAAATGTATTTGGTATTTCAAATACCTGCCGCTGAGGTATTTTGTAGTTAGTATTTCAAAAACTTATTTCTCTAAAATACATTTGAACATAAATAAATTTAGCGATCTTATTAATGGGTGCGTTCTTCAGAAAATAGCACTCGATAGCTTTCGTACGCAAAATGGCGATTGTGTACGTCAAATTATCAAGTATCTGGTCATTTTCATTTCAAACGGTTATCTTCTCGAAACTTCTGTGTATTAATTAAGTTTATTGTACAAAAATTACACGATGGACGATCGACTGTATTTTGTATTTACAATAAAAATAGTTAAAATACTGTATTCTATATTTCAAATACACGGCAAATGTTTTGTATTTTAATTAAAGCAAAGCATGTATTTTGCCGAGCTCTGACCAACCTAACTGGCGGAATGTAGCCTATAGGAATCACATCATCATCATCACATCATCAGCCTATTAATGTTTCCACTGCTGGGACACAGGCCTCCTCTCTGTGAGAGGGAATGGGCCGTAAACCACCACGCGGGCCCAGTGCGGGTTGGTGGATGTCACATGTCTTCGAATTTTTGGTTCTAGGACATGCCGGTTTCCTCACGATGTTTTCCTTCACCGTTTTGAGAGCCTATAGGAATATAGGGTTGTATTTTGTGTGATTGGCATGAAACTTTAACATTTACAGCAGTACTCGAACATAAAAGCAAAAGCAGTTGGTATATCAGTCTGTATCCCTCCTCTATGTAGAACAAACAAACTTCATAAATATGTAGCATTCAAACATCGTCAGTGTTTCGTTAATCACTTCGCTTGAACATTGCACATCTCGAGCACTTATAAGCATTAACAATGGCTCGAAAGTTTCCTCATTATTTGGTGCGTTCCCCACGATTTACCACGCTTTTCCGCTTACTGCAACATTCATGAATAACCACTCAGAAATTCGCCAACTGAACTCAGCGCTAATTCACTGCAGACATTAGTAAACAAAGCTGCAGACTGCAGGTGAGATACGATTGTAGATCTTAAGACGTTGAAATAGAGACTGTCGTCGCACATAAATTTTGAATTGCAAGAACTCGGAGCGGCAAGGATATAAACAATTTGGATGGGGCCACGAAGGAAGCAAATGTAGATAAAAATATTAAATTATAAAATTATATTAAACATAAGGTAGACTCCGCCCCTCCCTATTTCAATAATACAGCAATTTTAATTTTAAATATTTTCACAACATATTTTCTTCGTAATCCGAGTCATCTTTACCAAGAAAAGTAGGTACGAATAATTTTCATTAAAACACGGACAATGGTTTATTCAATAACTATAATTAATTATGGTTTGCGTAATTCATAACAATTGATTTTAATTAACTGTATAATTGAATCGGTTAACCCCTTTTTATTAGCATTATTATTTCATAAAATACAATGTTTTGGTTTTCGTTTTAGAGGACTTTGTAGCGTTACTTAAAATAATACTGCCTGAAAATCAAGAAAAGAGGTCGATTGTAAGATAATATGTTCGTCAACTAAACATAAAATGTCTAGAACTGTTTCATTTTGGCATTATAAGAAGGTCCCTATCGAAAGCTATTTTTAATGGCCTTTGCCCTACAGTGGGACAGAACAGACTGAAAACAACAATAATTAGACAGGCACCGAGACTAGTTAACATTTGTGTAGTTTAGTTTAACTTCAGTCTTGACAGTTCTTGAATACGTTTTCCATAAAAATCTTCTTCCTCTTCGTGTCGCATTCAGTAATAATTCAACTTATTTAGCCCAATACTTCGCCACTGTCACGCACGGCATCGCCAGTGGTAGCGTAGGTATCACCCTGGTTTTATGTTTTGGTGCAACAAAAAAAAAATAAGGTACCTAAATCGTACATCGCTCGATAGCCCGCTGACGCTATGGCCCGTTGACTGGTGCGGTAAGTGACGACGACGGCAGTGCCCGCCAAGAAGATTTACAGGTCTAGCAGGTCTCGCTGACTGTAAATGAATTCGCCTAGTGCCACTCACTCCGTGTTTCCTGCAGCTGCATGTGATTCCTTCCCGGGATTGTAAAAACAAGGAACAATTTGGATATTGTTTGGGTGCTTCACACTTTTTGACAAATTGTTTTACTTTGAAATTAAGTTGAAGGATCTACAAACAGGATGTAAAGTCTGAAACATCTACAAATCACACACATCATCAGCCTATTAATATTTCCACTGCTGCGACACAGGCCTCTGTGAGAGGGAATGGGCCGAAATCCATCACGCGGGCCCAGTGCGGGTTGGTGGATGTCACATGTCTTCGAATTTTTGGTTCTAGGATATGCCGGTTTCCTCACGATGTTTTCCTTCACCGTTTTGAGAGTAGTGGTGATGAAATAATTTTACACAAAGTAAAGCGCCTGCCTGGGCTCGAACCCATGACCTACAACTTGTAAGTTGCGGCCGATCCCACTGGGTCACCACTGCTCTTCAAACATCTAGTGATAAGATTTATTCACTTATCGGTGTAGTGATCACAAGGTATCGCTTGCTTCTGCTGAGGTTCTGGTTGGGTCGGGGAAACTGTTATTGGGTTTTCCATTTGGAATTTCTTAGTAGAAAACCGGAGTCTGCATTTGTGACTTAAGGTTGCCCGAGTCGACGGCACGAACTGTTTTGTGCGCGGATTTAAAATGCTTGCTATCTCATCCGAGAACACGTGCGAAAGAGATAGATGCTGTGATGAGCAGTAAGAAGCTAGTTCGCGTACGAATTAGCACTTTTGCAAATTTGTAGCGAAATGAATGATGATTTAGGACGAACACGAGCGCGAAAATTTTATAAACAGACCTTTGGGCATATGGATATCATGAAAAAAACGACCTAATGTATTTGTTCAAAATAAAATTATTTGCATTGTTGAATTACTAATCTGTCCCTGTATGGTGACTGTTTTGCAACTGTTTCTTTCTTCTTATGGTATTTATTGCCGCCCAAAGATGCGTTTAAATTAGTGTTGAAATGGAACTTTCGACGCTCATAACTTTTTTTGTTTCTTTTTTTTCCATACAGAGCTGGATAATGATGAGACAAATTGATATAATTTTTTTTAATTTTTACTTCGTCAACAGTGGAGCAATTGCTATTCTACGTTTGTATGGAAGAATGATCGACTATGGCAACCTTTAATGTGTCTGGAGAAATTTATGTACCTCCGCTTCTGCCTTATCATTATGGAAATTTAGGGTGACATGTTTAAAACTAACATAAACGCTCTTCAAACCCTAAGTTGCCCTATTCGTTGTACCAGAAGCCACCATTTATAATAATATGGCTTATCGAAGGTTGGGACAAATGGGAAAATTGCATGACATGAAAAATTGATTTGACATGTTATTTTAATCGATTAATTTATTTGGTTCTCATGTTAAAGTTGACATCGATACTATTTGTACTAATTTTTTTTTTGACCTTTGTAATTTGATTTATATTGTATTGTAGAATAATTATTGATTTAGTATTTTTTGACATTGTAATTTAATTGTTTTTTTTTTTGAATTGCTTAAATTAGAATTTATTAATTGATAAATTTATTTGGTTGTCTTGCTAAAGTTGACATCTATACAATTTTTAATTTAATTATTTTCCTTTGACATTTATAATTTGATTTTTATTGTATTGTAGATCATTTTTTGATTCAAATTTTTTGTCATTTTTTTTTTTTTTTTTTTAAAAACGTTGCCCCACACTAGGAATTTCTTCCTGTATCGTGGGTGCGTTTACAAACATATAAACTCACATACACAACACCCAGAGCCGGAACAACTATTTGTAGGTCATACAAATATTTGTTCCGTGCGGGAATCGAACCCGCGACACGTAGCACAGCAGTCAATCGCTCAACCACTGCGCCAACCGTGCGCCCAAATTGAACATTGAAGTTTAATTGTTTTGCTTAAATCGAGTAAATTAGAACCATTACTATGAAAAATGTGCATGCCGAATTAAGTAGGCGGAATATGAAGAACTATTGTGTGTGTAATATTATAAGATCTGTACAATACCATATTTCAAGCAAATAAATGAATCTATCTATCTATCTATTAAACGTATGTCGTAGCTGAGTATACTAAACTCATGTACTTATAAATTTTCTTTTGTTTCAGGTACGTGGGTGTGAACAAGATGTCGGGGAAGTTTAATTAAACGCAAACAATGCAAGTTTTCCTCACGTCTGCTTATTTCTATGAACTTTAGTTCGACAATGTTCGATGGTAACCTCTGATGCTTTTGAAAGGGTTTATTATTGTGTGTCTTAGGTTTTATTCATAACTGGTTTGGGGCTTCGCCCTCGTAAAAGTGGGCAATCACCCCAAAGGAACATACTCCTGGGATAAAAAGCATTCCAGGAGATGGCCTACCCGTGTGTCAAGTTTTTCAAATCCGTTCAGCCGTTTAGACATGAAAATGCTACAAACTGACAGGCAGACAGAGTAACATTCGCATTTATAATACCAGTATGAATATTTTGGTTACGTGCATAGCTACCATAACCAGTCTATATTTTCACTGCTGCTCTTCAAAAGACCAGAGAGAGCGTGTGGCATTTTAACCTTACTAAAACCACTCCGCTTATCACCATCAGCACGTAGAAGGGGCCTCCTACAGGACAGGACTCAGCCCTGGACATAGGGCAAGGCACATCCCTAGAGATATTTAAGTACACAAAAAAATTAAAACATCAGAACTCATAAGTCTGCACATTCATTTCAATAATATAAAATGATAAACACACTGGTGACCTAAATTATGCTCTCACAAAATTGCATTGCTCACAAATTCTCTCTACAGAATATATTTCTATTGCACAGATACAAAATTAAATGGTCCATTCCCAACTAAGTAAATGCAGTTTAAATATTTACAAAGCACTCCGTTTCAAATATAGAACATATGAAACGGAACTTGTTTTTGTTTCGAAAAATTATTCTTATTTTTATTGCATAACAGATTGCTTGGTTTGATAAGCTCGAAAAATACTGATTGATGGGTATCAATGACTATGGGAGGAGCTCGTGGCTAAATAATAACAGCCGCACTGGTCGATCATCAAGGTTAAGGAGGCGGTGGGTCCGTGGATGGGTGACCATTTCAACATACCGAGTTTCCTCCGTGCCTCGGAAAGCGCGTTAAGCCGTTGGTCCCAGCTGTAATTTGAAGATCTTTGAAAGTCGTTACGAGTAGTCAGAAGCTTGAGATCTGACACCAGTCTAGCCAAGTGGTACCGTGTTACCCAGTTACTGGGTTGTGGAGGTCAGATAGGCAGTCGCTCCATGTAAAACACTGGTACTCAGCTGAATCCGGTTAGACTGGAGGCCGACTCCAATAT
Organism: Orthosia gothica; assembly: GCA_949775005.1. Classification (NCBI taxonomy): domain Eukaryota; kingdom Metazoa; phylum Arthropoda; class Insecta; order Lepidoptera; family Noctuidae; genus Orthosia; species Orthosia gothica. The sequence continues at coordinate 15,009,055 of OX459057.1, forward strand.
ATTTGGGAATAGACTAGTCAGATTGATATGACTTAGACTTACTCATCATGGAATTTGGCTAGAAGCGTCTTATAGCACAAGTAAAGGAAAAAAACCGAAATTCGTGAATAAAAAAAAAAAATTATCATTTCTATTTGCAGTTGGTAAACTGACCGCGACTTATGTCGATGTATGGGGACTACAGTTTTCGACGACGGCAAAGTTGATTTTGTCCCTTAATTTTGTTTATCTTATCATTTTGCTCTAACGGTGCCCTCATAGTTTATGAACTTCAGTAATGTTATTTAATTATTTTGGTGAATGTAGCTATTTGTACGTAACCCTCAGTGCACGAGTCCGACTCGTACTTGGCCTGGTTTTTTCATACTTGTGTGCGGATCACAAACTTTGAAACAAGGACGAAAAATTACGTCAGCTATTCCAACTAAGCTAAACTAATTTTACCTAGCTTTTGGTCTGTAACCATGGAAACAGCCCGTAAGCGAAAGAACTTCTGTACCTCTTGATCTGCAACTGGCTTAAAGATCTACAACAACAAAAAAAAACTTAGTATCACACTTAGCATATCCACAAAAAACTAAAAGCCGCGGTATCACTAACGAATAACAAATCGTGTACAACAGCAACAGCGGCCATTTTGTTGTGCAATACACGCGCCATGAATATGCAATGAACGTAACGATGCAACACAAAGGTCCTTCTGTCGCCAGTGAAACGCTTATCTAACTTTTTAGTTACAAACAAAATTTGATTACTGATTTTATACTTATGCTATGTTGCTTTTTAGTGTAACAATCAAATTTGAGTTAAAAAAACTGGCCAAGTGCGAGTCGGACTCGCGCACGAAGGGTTCCGTACCATTATCGCAAAAAACGGCAAAAAAAAACACGTTTGTTGTATGGGAGCCCCACTTAAATATTTATTTTATTCTGTTTTTAGTATTTGTTGTTTTAGCGGCAACAGAAATACATCATCTGTGAAAATTTAAACTGTCTAGATAGCTAGCTATCACGGTTCATGAGATACAGCCTGTTGACAGACAGACAGACGGATCGTGGAGTCTTAGTAATAGGGTCCCGTTTTTACCCTTTGGGTACGGAACCCTAAAAAAAGTGAGCAATAGTAGCTTAGAGTCTTGATTTGTGCCCGGTGTGGCTAAAGACTACTAGCTTTTTGCCCACGGCTTCGCCTACGTGGTCTATCGCACGGGAAACGTGACAACTATTTTGTAACTAGCTTCTGCCAGCGGATTCGCCCGCATGAAAGTCGAAAATTATCCCGAGGGAGCTTATTCCTGGGATAAAAAGTGGGTAAAATTTCCTATGTGCTATTCCTGACTTTAATCTATCTCTGTGTCAAATTTCATCAAGATCCGCAGCCGTATTGCGTAAATGAATTCTGCAACGCAAAGAGTTTGACAGCTATCCAATCGACCAAATCGATCGATTCACACAGATGGAAAGCCACATCGCTTCATTCATTTTTGCATGTGATTGTGAGTGAGTCGATTGGATAGCGGTCAAACTCTTTGCGTTGCCGTATTTAGGAAGTAACAAACATACGCACTCACAAACTTTCGCCTTTATTATATTAGCGTGATGATCCTTTTACAAACAATACTAGGTTAGCTGGACGAAATATGGGTGGACAAAGAAGGCGTACTCCTTCGTAATATACAGTCGTTATTTTGTTTATGAGTTTTTCATAACTATACCTATATGAATCAGTATTATCTCCTAGAAACTGTTTTTTTAGGGTTCCGTAGCCAAATGGCAAAAAACGGCACCCTTATAGATTCGTCATGTCTGTCTGTCCGTCCGTATGTCACAGCCACTTTTTTTAGAAACTATAAGAACTATGCTGTTGAAACTTGGTAAGTAGATGTATTCTGTAAACCGCATTAAGATTTTCACACAAAAATAAAAATAAAACAATAAATTTTGGCGGTTCCCAAACTTGAAACTAAAACTAAAAATATTTTTTTTCATCAAACCCATACGTGTGGGGTTTCTAATATTTTTTTTTTCTAAACTGAATAGTTTGCGCGAGAGACTCTTCCAAAGTGGTAAAATGTGTGTCTCCCCCCCCCCTGTAACTTCTAAAATAAGAGAATGATAAAACTAAAAAAATAATATGATGTACATTACTATGTAAACTGCCAGCGAAAATTGGTTTGAACGAGATCTATTCAGTAGTTTTTTTTTATACGTCATAAATCGTAAACCGCTAAACTCGCACTTGGCCGGTTTTTATTCAATAATACACGTGGGTTATTTAATAAAAACATCAGCTCGGAATACAAAAAAAATACCCGGACGATATTTAAACATTTTGTTTATAAAACAAATATGCGTTTTGTTGTGCCAACATTCTACGAAATATACGCTTATTTATTTATATTTTATACGTCTACAAATTCTAGGCAAGCTTAAGTAAATAACTAAAGGTTTTAGTTACTAAACGAGTTAGCAAAGTATACTCGGGAACATAAAGGCGTTTTCTGACTAATAATCTTTTATGTAAAGTCGTTATTAGGAATTCAGGCTTAATTTAGACAGACTGAAATGTACAGCTTGAATTATATAGTCTGAATTATATAGGCTCTTTGTTTCTTGAAAATCCTCAGGGGTAAAAGGATAAACTCCGTAATGACCATAGATTTAGTTTTTTTTTTGTAATGACTGATAAAAATCTGAAACCTGTCAAACATTCGACTCTTGTCCAAAAAATAAGTATCAAGCACCTCTTTATTTATTTTACTAACCGAACCGACTGAAAGCTGGTCCCATTTAAATTTCATCAAGATCTGATGAAGAATTTCGGAGATATACATCAGAACTCTTCAATCAATGACGGTTACTCGGGATAGCTGCAATCGCATATCTATTTATTGTTTACACCATTTCATAATATAACATCATACTAGCACGCTCTAAAGGGGTACGCAGGTGTGTACAGTTCACCCTGGTGTACTCTCATTCCACCGGTTATGTTCAAGTTTCATGTACCTATAGAATTGGTCCATTATGTAAAAAAAAAACACTTTGTAGTGTTTTTATTTGGAAGTCGGTTGTATTTTTCGTAAAGAAGTTTTTTTTAAGATGATCCTGTCGTAAAAGTGGTTCAAATTTAAGAGCACTATCATCCCCTTGTAAGATTGCCAGTGAATTATAAAACTGACTGTAAAGTCTAATATTTTTTATTCGGCAAAAATCTTGTACATCAAAAGAAAATCATTAAACCAGTTTATTTCGCAAAGTGTTTTATTTTTTCTTTAAACATATTTGAAATTAATACCTGAAACGTTTTTTACATGAAAATACAAGACTTTACTTCAGAAAATTTATAAAATAAATATTCAAAGTACAATTCAGTAAAAAGTAAATTTAACTCTTGGGAGCTGCTTAACGACTTATCAAAATTTTTAATAGAAAATGGAATCATTCAGGATTATTCTTTGTGCCTAAAGTGCTTACTTATTAAATGTTTAGCTCTTAAGACTTAGGTAGGGTTTTAAGAGTAATTGGGTGCTTAGGACTTTTAGTTTCCATTTAAAGTTACAATAACTTGTTTTTAGTTTTCTAGCCTCGAAAAATTTAGTAAGAAAGAAGAAAGTATTCCAGTTTGACGGACATTGTTTTTCGCCTCGGGTAATAACAGGATCAATGATCATCGATCCTCGTGCCTCGTATGCAGGTATTTTGTGATATTATTAAATAGTAGTTTATGAAATTGTTGCATAATAAGGGGTATTAAACTCATGTTTAAATACCCCTAAAAAGTTTTGATTCCAATTTTTACTCGTCTGTGGCAACGCCCGCTTTAGTACATGCGCGGTTAATGCAGCGATGTGCTGGATTTTGGCGCCATTCATACGTTTTGCTGTACAGTATTTTTCTTACTCTTTTGACTTTTTTCTTAAGTAGTGTATGAAACTGCACATTACTATATTTAAACATTCGTGTGATACTTTAAAAAACTCACACTCATGTTTTAATACCCCTTATTATGCAATAGTTTCATAAACTACTATTATATAAGTATCATTTGGTCACAAAAAAAAGTACTTATCAAACTTTTTGGTATGGGCTTTTTGGTACATCTATTCAGTGGCTCCAAAAAACAAGCAAATGACAACGCGGTAGGCCTAGATCAGATGGCTCGTGGCGGGATGAGCTATTATTTTTAAAAGATTGGCCCATATTGGCATCACATTGCGAAAAGTGGAAACAGGCTTGAAATACGATAATAAAAGCCGATAAACAAACATAATTAACCCCTGATTGAATTGATTTAACGTTACTTTCACATCAAAAGCAATCACGATTATTTCCCAAACACTGAAATATTAACTCGCATTATTCATATAAAGTATCGAAAACAAAACAATTGACTTTCATCCTACTGATATGTAATTCGGAGCTTACTTGATGAACAATTTTCAGTTAAAATGCCGTTTTAAAATGGCGAAAACCGATCAGTATTCTGACTTACGATAATATTATGTCGGCTCGCGGGTATTTTATACCCAGCTTATAAGGGATTTATTTGCAGGATTAATCGTAGCATGCTTTTGTTTTTTTGAAAAGTTAGTTTGACGATGCAAAACTGGTGTTTGTTGATGTTTTTAGAGCGATGATCAATTACAATCATCATTATTGTTTTAGTATTTTTCGGCTTCTTCTCGGAAAGGGTTGTTTTTCGCGCGTATCTAGTATGTATGTATGTATATGTAATATTCTTTATTACCTCATATCTTTTAAACCACTTGACCGAATTATATAATTAAGACATCGTTATATAAGTTTTTACCACCCAAGTGTTCATAGGTGAAGTTCTAAAAAAACAAACATGGCGGATTTTGGGCGCCATATTGTGCGGGTCCCAATTTTTTTCCTTCCAAACCCATCGTGTGGGGTATCAAAATAAAGGGATTTAAGAGGTGATTACAAAAATACATACTACTTATATGTTTAAAAGTAATTCGAAAAAGAAAATATGACTAAAAAGTTGTAAATAAAAAAAGTTAATTTAAAAATCAAAAACCCGACTGATTAAGAATCGAACTAAAAAGCTAACAAGAAAAAATCATGCTGTGCAGTCGGAGGATCAGGTGGTCAGCCAGTTCGCAAATATGTTTTCTCCGACTGCACAGCATGATTTTTTCTTGTTAACAGCTTTTTAGTTCGATTCTTAATCAGTCGGGTTTTTGATTTTTAAATTAACTTTGTTTTATGTCATATCTTGCAAACCGTTAGACGCATTTATAAAGTTAAGACATCGTTAGATACGTTATCACCCCCAAGTGTTCCTAGATAAGTGGCGTTAAAAAAACAAAAATGGCGGATTTTGGGCGCCATATTGTGGGGATCTCAATTTTTTTCCAAACCCATCTAGTGTGTTATCAAAATAAAGGGTTTTAAGAGGTGTTTACAAAAATATACCACTAATATGTTTGAAAGTTATACGAAAAGAAAAAGATAACTATAAAGCTGTAAATAATATGCAGCATGATTTTCTACTTGTTTACATATTTTTTATTCATTTCTCAAGCAATCGGGTTTTTGATTTTAAATTAACTTTTTATAGTATCATCATATTCGTCGTCGGAAAATTTTGCAGTCTACTGGACTTTTCAATTGCACAAAACAATTTTAGTATACATTTAGTTTTCTGCTTTTCACATATCGAAACTTTCTTCATTTATCAATGACCTATCTTTAATAGGTTTCTGCATAGATGCTATATCTGCTATATCATCTAGATTTACTTATGCTTATGCCGTTATAAGTTACCCTTTAGTACTAAAAGTGATCAATTAGGGTGACCCCTTAATTGGTCTGGCATGGGGTGCGTCAAAATCCCCTCAAGAGTTCCTAAAATATACTTAGGCACTTACTAGTATACATCTAAAACTTTCACATTACTTTTATCAGTAACACAACTTACTACCAAATATTTATTTGGAAATTCCCCAGATATTAAGCCCTAAACTTATATATATATAGACGGCTAGAAACTTTCCAATATTCTAGAAAAGTCTGTCTGGGATCTTGAAATAAAACTTCAAGGTGAGATCCAGTAAAAGTGTTGGATGTAGTCGACAGCTCGGCTCGTCTAAAATGTTCAAAAGAATTCATGCATCTGCATCTGGTCTCGATTCAACTAAAAATTTAACATTTAAAGGAAGGTTGTCTAGTTGAAAGGCAAGTTTATAAATGCAGTAACAATCGTGGACTTTATTTATAACAAGTGAAAGAAAAACTCTAAGAACTTGTTTCGAATACCTTAATTTAATCAGATACACATCCGTGAACACTTGGTTTACAACTCACTGCTCGAAAGTCAACGAAAAACCCTCCATTTTACAAAATATATGCCATTTGTTTTATCCGCTGAAAGATCCGTGAAAAAAGTGCATGCTGGCGCGCGAATGAATAGTCAATTGATGGACGTTTATTAACTATAAATTGTAACTTATTTAAAATAGTGTAATTAAAATGGTTTTAGTTGTTTTCAAGGTAATTTCGATACAATAAATCATATTCTAATATTTAAACAAATTATCAGTGATTTATTATATTAAAGTTAGTGTATTATATTCTATCAGTACATAGAACTAAACTACCGTACTAGTCAAATTAAGTACTAATAAACTCTTAAAATGTCTGTAATTACATCAATTGACGTTGAAATATTTTGTAATTGCTTACACAAGGGAGTCTTTCAGTAAAGAGGGAATTGTTTGCTTATAGGCAACAATGATGCTTCGTCGACCATATCATCGCTTACCGTCTGGTGAAATAGTGGTCAAACGCGACTCAAAAGAATGTGGAATGCTTGTAGTACAGGTACAGATATTTTCATTGGGAAATTAGTAATGATTGAATGTATGAGGGGTGTATATAATATGTTTGCAGCCTCTTTGTTTATGTGGGAAATACTCTGTAAATGCGACATGATATCCCTTCATGTAATAGGGTAGTTGACAAAAAATATTTATATAGTCCGTCTGTTAAATAACCTAAAAATATTGGACACGTATTTTTTGCTTTTGCCACTTAAACGAAAAATTACGACGATACAGTGCGTTGAAATATCGTATGACGTCACGATGTGCTATACTTTATACTGACAAAGTGAAGTCACAAGCCCGCCTGAACCTTGATGCGCTTTATCTTTGTCAATTTTCATTTATTTGTTAAAGCAAAAAATAGGGTCCAATATTATTTGACAATCTCACTGACGAACTACATAGAATTATAATTTGTCTACCCACAAATCATCCCTATTAGGAAAACAATCTTTGCGTCAAAATCTGATACAGCAACAGATGAGCGCATGAATATTTCATCATTCAACAAATAATTCATTTCATTTTGTTGCAAGCAGCTGATCAAAACGTTATCAAAACTGTCATTTTATAAACGACTTTTCAACACTGCTCCTGTCCATTTGCCGTGCACACACACAAAACAAAAAAACCGGCCAAGTGCGAGTCGGACTCGCGCGCGAAGGGTTCCGTACTTGGTAAATTGCGGTTTACGATTAATGACGTATTAAAAAAAAACTACTTACTAGATCTCGTTCAAATCAATTTTCGGTGGTAGTTTACATGGTAATGTACATCATTATATATTTTCTTTAGTTTTATCATTCTCTTATTTTAGAAGTTACAGGGGGGGGGGACACACATTTTACCACTTTGGAAGTGTCTCTCGCGCAAACTATTCAGTTTAGAAAAAAATGATATTAAAAACCTCAATATCATTTTTGAAGACCTATATATCCAGAGATACCCCACACGTATGGGTTGGATGAAAAAAAATATTTTTAGTTTAAGTTTCAAGTATGGGGATCCCCAAAATTTATTGCTTTTTTTCAATTTTTGAGTGAAAATCTTAATGCGGTTTACAGAATACATCGACTTACCAAATTTCAACAGCATAGTTCTTATAGTTTCGGAAAAAAGTGACATACGGACGGACAGACAGACAGATAGACATGACGAATCTATAAGGGTTCCGTTTTTTGCCATTTGGCTACGGAACCCTAAAAAAACATCTAATAGGTACGTTACGGTACGTTATCGAAACATTTCACCACGGTTTTATAGAGGGATTAATTAAACGGAATATTTTCGCAAAACACCCGCCAACGCTCACTGGTTTAGAAGCCACTAGCCTAAGATCTCACTGCAAAAGTCTGCTGGTAAACTTTTTGATTAAACTTAATTTTCATTAATGATACTTGATAGTAGAATAGATTGCTGCAGGGTTGCCTGGTATTTCTATCGGCAAACTATGGGTTGCCAGTTCAACCACTAAACCTGGTGACACATGAATAGTGGCTAATTAAGAGCTAGATGATGTAGCACTTACGATACAGAAGAAATGCCTAAAGTCGTCACAATCTAAGAAGCCCGTTGACGTTTCTCATTTTACATGCCGCGTTAACTTTTCCACGTAAGAAACTGAAAAATCAAATTTATAATCCTAATTGTGTGGTGTAACTTTAAATGATAGATTGAGGAATGAGGTAATAAGACAACGTTGTGGTTTAAAAGAAGATGTAGTGACTAAAATTTAAAAGAGTATGTTAAGATGGTTTGGCCATGTTGAGAGGATGAATGAAAGGCGACTAACGAAAGGTATTCAGGCAGACGGCATTTACAAGGCAGACGTGATGGAAACGCCGGGAGGGGACGCACTAGAAAGACATACATTGACCTTATAGGTGATGTTCTTCAGAAAGGCCCAGTGCGCAGTACCCATAACCGGCGTGTATGTATGACTAGATGTATGAATGTGTGTGAAGTAAAAGAAGTATGTAAGGATCGTAGCAGGTGGCGTTCTGTAGTTTCTGCCTACCCCTATGGAAAAAGACGTGAGTTTATGTATGTATGTAATTAATTACTATGTCACCCATACACTATAACAACGAGTATCATTCGCAAGCATCAAGTTTAATTATTATTAAGTATTTTTATAGCTGTCAAAACGGGCCTTTTATTTTTTGACAACTTTAATGTAGGTAGGGCAAACATTAAAAAAAAACAAAATGTTTGCGGCCAGATGGTGCCAGGCAACACTGCATAATCTATTCTACTATCAAGAATGATTCTTAAAATACGTTTTATAAAAAACAATATACCTTGTAGATTTTTGTAGTGGGATCCCATACTATACGTTCGTAGCGTGGTAGAGCGCCAATCGCTGGGAACAATTTGATTGAAAATTTAATACGTTGTCGACCACGACTGGCTTTCAATTTTGAAGTATTGACTTTTTGTATGATAGGTGTAGGTAGGGGATATATCGGTGTTTGGCTGTTTGCAGATGCCCGGAGGTTCATCGGTTCATCGGCTACTGGTTATGATTTGTGAGTGTATTGGTGGAAATGCATTGATCTGTCGGCCATTTTAGGTAGGATAAATAAAATATGTGTGATGTTTAAAAAAGAGTGTTTGTGATTTTGTTTTATGGTTGGCATATGGGACATGTGATTCTGAATTGAATAGTTTTGTGTTATAAATATTGTTGTAGTAACGCTGCAACTGAAATATTGTTATATGTGAAAATGACGTTGATGGACAAAAGATGAACAACTGTTTTAACCTATTACCTCAGCCTATTACAAGTTCATTAAGGATTCAGTGAGAAAAAAAAACATAATAATATTGGACCCGTATTTTTTGCTTTTTCTTTTTTTATATTCTATTGGCAAGCCTATTGATTATAAAAACACTATTCTTCTATCTCGCCTGATCGTAAGCTATGATGTGGTCTACGGTAAAGCACGCATGCCTAGAAGAAACCTATTTACTCTCGACTTAAAGACCCCCAAGGTTGTAGCTATCAGCGAACAAAGACCTCAGAAGGGAGTTCCACTCTTTAGCTATGCGCAAATTGAAAAAGATAAAGCGCAACAAAGTTCAGGAGAGCTTGTGACGTCACTTTGTCAGTATAAAGAGTAGCTCACCGTGATGTCACACGATATTTCAACGCACTTCGTCGTAATTTTTTGTTTACGTGGCCTAAGAAAAAATACGTGTCCAATATTTTTAGGTTATCTAACTGGCGGACCAAAGCCCATTTGGTCAGAGCACTGGTTTTCCCGATTTTCCTCTATGGAGTTGAGTCGTGCAACAATCCGAGCAAGAGAAAGACAGAGGATAGACGCATTCGGAATGTGGTGCTGGACGCGGATGCTCCGAATCCCATGGACAGCCAAACGCACAAATGTATCTGGCCTTTCACAACTCAATATCAAGACCCGATTGTCTACGGTTTGCTTACAGCGTATTTTGACTTAATTTGGCCACATTATGCGAAGAGGAGATAACAGCCTTGAAAAGCTAGTCATTTTTGGCAATACCAAAGGAAAGAGAGCACGAGGCCGATCGCCACTTCGGTGGTCTGACCAAGTGAAAGAAGCTACGTCCTCAAGCAAATTCCAGCAGGTGGTGATGGCAACTTTGGACCGGAGTCGATGGAGGCAGATTGTCCGCTTAAAGGGGTCCAGTGACCACGATCCTCAGTAATGAGGGACCGACTGAAGAAGAAGAACTGGCGGACTAAACATGTATTTTTGTCAACATCCTTGTTGTGGAGCATTAGGCACCTATTAATTGTAAGTATCTTATCATATCTTATCATACCTGTTTACATCAACAACAATAGTAATAATGAATATCCAATAATACAATAATTAGTTCGGTCATTATTCAACCAGTGAGGTGCGTGGCTCATCCGAGCATTATAACAGATCTATTAATTGAAGTATAGATAATTATTATGGATTATTTAGAAATGTTCAGTTAACTGGACACAGTCACAGTATAAATATGGACGAACAGTGCGGAAACTACCAACAAACGCTCGAAACGGCACATTCACACAAACACGCATTGACGAGACCTACAAGCGGCTTGCACTACTGACAGCACCGCGGACGCTGCTTATGGGGTCTCGTCGGTGTGCATGTTTGTGTGAGTGTGCCGTTTCGAGCGTTCGTTTCGTAGCTAGTTTCCATACTGTTTGTATATTTATACTGTGACACAGTTGTGATTAGCACGCTTGCAGCTAAAACGGACATATCCATAATATTATACTTGTTTCAATGCAGAATGAGTTCGATGAACTAGAACTAGCTGTTTAGTTGGGTCATAAAGTTCAATTTTATGAAAAGATTGTACGATATTTTAGGTACTTACTGTAAAGCTTCTTTTATGTAACTGATCCCTGCTCCCCTATTATTTATTTATTCATGTATCCTCTCATTGGATTATGACGTGTCATTGCCTTCATGAATCCGTTGTCAAAAAGAGATAGTGCTATTCGTCGTGCATAAGTCCTTCTCCCGCACACTGTTAAGACGGTACCCTGACCAAAAAATCGGCATGAGATATGAGCATTCCTATTGATCTAGCGGCACTGGTGGCGCATGAATTACAGTAGTGAATACAATGAGATTTTAGAATAAAATCTTTATAAAATCGAATTTTGGTCTTTTGAAAAAAATAAATCTACAAAAATGTTCGTTATTAAATTATCTATCCATTAGTGTTAGTACAAAAAAATATTTATGAACACTTTACGAGGAGATGCATAATATCAATAATTATTTCTCATTTTTATGTTCTTTTGGAAGGAGATTAGTGAAATATATACAACATTTAAAAAAAAACTAAATCTACCATTTTAGAATCAATATTATGTAGAAATTTAATGTATTTTTATTAATTGATATTTCTTTTTAAATAACGAGTAGATAGCTCCTAAAAACAGCACAATAAACGGCTTGCGCGGCGTTTTGCTCGGGGTACCGCCTTAAATCATGATGGCGTTGGCAGTTGGCACGGCATAGTACGTGGAGCTGACCTGTGTTAAAATATAATGAAGATGATAGTGGAGCTGGCAGCACCAAGGGCAATTTAATTAAACAGTCAGGCTACAATACTACAATCCCATTTTTTAAAGATTCTTCCATATATTTTCTGCTTAATAAAACAGACCTTTTTTAACGATAGTTTTGCGTTTGACTTCTATCTCGCCTGATGTTAAGCGTTGATATGGTCGACGGTGAAGCACGCTTGCCTGGAAGTAATCTATTCACTCTTGACTTAAAGACCCCAAGGTTGTAGCTATCAGGAAACAAGACTCCGGCAGGGCATTCCACTCTTTCACTTTTCTTTCCTTCCACTCTCTCTGTCACGAAAATGTGTTGATTTTGTCATGTTTTGACAAATAAACCGCATTTTCACATATATTCAATAGGGCCCAGCTATCTATACGCCAATGAACTTTGTTTTGTTTCGAGATATTTTTGACACAAAATTTTGCTTATCTCAAAAACAACAGCATACATTTAAACAAAAAAAAATCCCTTCCAAAAAAAAACACAGGCTAAAATCTGAAACTGCATACTCAAAAAGGAGGCAATACACGGACGTACAGGATGTATTGAATTTTCTATGAAGTTCGATCTACTCTTGCAGTCAGTTCGTTAGTGCCGCGGCTCGGTTTCAGCGCTCGGAGCTTTTTTTACTGCCTCAATTGCTAAATTATACCTGTGCTTGCGCTATGTATGCTAGCTCAGAACGAGTGCTGGATTTTCATTGAATGCATTTTTGAGAGTAATTTTTTTACAGGGGCAACTGGCTGCATTTTTGAACTATAGCCAAAATCTTTTGGAATAAGAACACGCAGAGACCACGTGTAGTAGTCTAATCGTGAAGGGTAGAAAACAGTGTTCGTAGTATTTTCTGTATCTACCATTAAATGCCAATGAATGCTTCTGGATATTTAATTCTTTGACCATACACAAAAAAAGATTTCAGGAACATTTATTTTCCTTAAGAGGGCCTAGACAAAATGACATTCTAAAATCAAATCAAACCTTTTTACTGTAGGCATAGATTATGCAGACAGATGTTAGGTAAATTAAAGTTTTTTATTATGTCCTGCCTAGTAGGCGTGTATGTGTGTGTGTGTGTGTAGTGGCGTATTAACGAAAACTATTCTAAATCTCAAATATTCCAAAATGACTGCGATTGACTTACGCTACTGAAAGTTACGTCAATTCCAAAACATGTAGGACTTCTGACAGTCGATAAAGATGACAGAAAGTAACTTTTACAACAGCCCAAGATGAGAAAACGCCTACGCTTATGAATTATGATCGCGGACACGTCAAACCTTACCCCCCTTCTCAATAAAATACCTTTCGAAAACTTCAGAAGTTTAAACTTTTGAATTCACTTGAAAGGCATTAATTAATCATTTTTAATCCAAATAGTTGAGCTGAGTTGAGCGCTGGCATTTCGGAGCATTCCATTAGACCTGCATATGATCGTCGTACGCTCCATTGAAGGAGTTTTTCTACCCATAAAACTTTATCCCATTTGAGCAGGTAAGAATGGATCAAGTTATGAGAGGCGAGAGGGTAGATGTAAGGATAGTGTAGCAGGCGCGATGAGCGGTAAGCGACTTTCTCTTTTGGTTGTCAGTTTTGCCCGCTTTTGAAACTTTCTCCATGATTTTGTCATCACATTTGTTAGTTTTTCGTAATTGGAGGGTTTATATGTTGTTTCATTGTTTGATATCTTGTATTTTTATGGACATGGTTATAATTTATTCCGCGGTAACGAGGTCATTTAGCAGACTCTCACTTCTTGGGCTTCGCGTTTCAAACTGAAAGTTCATTATTAGTATAATATTATTTATTATTAGTTCGTTATTATTTTTTGTTATTAGTTGATAATTAACTACTATTGTTGATTTTATTTTCATCCCGCTACATCTCATCCCTTAAAGGTAACCCTAAAGCGCTTAGTGGGCGCCGAGGCTTGCTTTAATTAAAAATACCTACGAAGGAGGTGGCGACCAACTTCATTTGCTGGCGCGATTAATTGAACTGGAATAAAGCCTTCGCAGGTGCCCGATAGTTCCTCTTTGTGCAGCCGTACGGACATCGTCCCTTTTGTTTTCTAACTGGAGATAAATTAGGCTTTTCAGAAGTTTTGTTTCGAAGGCAGAGTCAGGGTTAAATGCAGCATTATGCTGAGCGATGGCCGTTTAGCGTGGTTATGACTCTGTATTTGCTTTTCCTTTCTTTTTTGTTATTTTTTTATGGTATGCGTCGTGCCTGGCGCAAAAGGACTGTTGCTTTCTTTCAGCTGAAACAATTTTTAATCTATCCTTTAGTGCTAGTTGGATATGGCTGTTATTTTTTTCAACGTGTCAGTTTTTGGGACCTGCTGATTATAAGTAGTGCACAGGTGGTCTGTATTTCGGTAAAGTAGTACGAAATGAGGTAGATTTTTTGTGTTACTCTTAGGAGACGAGTATGATGAGGTTGTCGTGTGGGTTTTATGATGAAAAACGTGATTAAAGTAGAGTTTCTGCTCACTGAAATGCTGTGCCGCACATGTTTTGAAAGCACTAAAGTACTTACAATTTTGTACTGTTATAAGCCTTTCCGCCAATAATTTGGCCTTTTTCCTAGATTGTGGTGATGGTTACTTTTATAGACAACCCCTAGAACAATTTTTGGAAGGTACACATATGACAACGTCCTCGTTGCGTCGATTCCCCAATGCAATAGGGTTTCGTGACCAAAACATGGTTTTAAAACATTCTCTTTGATGATGTTTCTCCACTTGTTCGAATGTTCAGCAACATGCACGATATATGACGTTGACGTACCTATAAATAAAATATTAACTACGTGCGCCTTTGATTTATTTACATAAAAACTAAAAACAACTACTATTGTAGTGACCGGTTCTATAGGCCAATTCACAGGCACGCACACGCACTAAATGACCACACTTCAACACGTCTACTCTCGCCAAAGGTTCTCGTAATGATGACGCGGTGCGCACGAGATTGTGTATGTCTGTGTGGGGGAAAGTGGGGATGACAAAGCTAACGTGCGAGTGAGATAGATACACTACACCTATTCTTAGCACTTGCACAATATTCGTCGCTTAACAAATACGAAAGTCCTTTACTAAACACAATTAAGGAGTAAGCACAAACGGGACAATAGTTTAAACATTAAAATATGAACCGCTGCCCACAAGTTTGTTAACAAAGGCGAGTTTAATTAAATCTAGTTAACTTGGACGTATGAACGGTATGGTTAAGTCTACAACTGTGTTCTGTTCTAAGAATGTTGTTAGAAATGTTTACTTTATAGGGTTTCGTTGTGGGGTAAATAGAATATTTTTGTACAGGATTATTTTTACATGTACTTTCTATGTTTTTCTTGGAAATCGCTGACAACGGTGAAGGAAAATATCGTGAGGAAATCTGGACTTATAAGTTTTAATCACCAACCCGCATTGAACAAGCGTGGTAATTAATGTTCATGCCTTCTCTGTATGAGAAGACGTCTTTGCCCTGCAGTGGGACAGTAGGGAATATGCATGTATTTTTATATTTGCTAAAGGAAATACTAATTAACTCAAGTAAACAAATATGGTAAGGTTTTTTTAAATGTCTTGAACAGAGACGAAGTTATGAAGCTTCAAAGTTGAGAGTTAGAAAGAGATAAGTCCGACGTGCTATCTAACGTCAGATAGCATGACGCCCATACAACTGCCATAGAAGGTGTTTTCGTTTTTCGATCAATTTTGACTACTTTAATGTTTTTATAAATCAACTGGTCAAATAACAAATATTTTTTCATGCATATTCACTTTTCAAGGTTTTAAGGTTGGGTACTATAGTGAGACTTGCTAATATCATGTGTTTTTCTCCATTTCATAGATTGCCTATTTATTTAAAGTCACGCTGTATACTCTAAGCTTGTATACGTTGTGCTCTGATCAAACTTTCTATGAAATTGTCTACGACAAAAATTAATTTGTCTAAATGACCGATTTCAAGAAAATTACGGAGAATAGTCGACATCAAAATCAAATAGTTTATATCAAAAATACCTTATAGGTAAAAAAAAATGAATCTAGCTGCACATTCGCAAGCGTCAGTAGGTCTCTATGGAGACGAATGTGCAAGAAACTCCACGAACACTCTTTTCCATCAATAAGTTTCAATTACAAGTAGTTGGTCACATCATTCTAGTTGGAAAATTACACATAAATGTTAGAATGATATAAAAAGACGTGCACGTAAAAGCGTCTAGAGTAAAATAAACAACCTCAAAATACAATAATTAATTCAAAACAGGCCGAAGCAACCAAGTCACCCATCCCAACTAATGGCGCCCGTTCACGAACATGACGCATGGATTGGCACCACTCAGCTCAACCATCATGAAGGGAACCGAATGATCCAACACTTGTGCCACCATCAGAGAGACATTTGAGAGAGAATGACACACTCAACTGCCAGAGCACACACAAGTCAACGAACGACACATAGGTACATCGGTTTTGCTTGCCATATAAAATTTTAGATTAGAAACAAGTTAGACGTGAAACGTGACACTAGCAGAATAGACTAAACCGTCTAAATTGTGAAAAAGTTTTGGTCGGGGAGCAAAAAATAAGCCAAAAAAATTATGAACAGCCGTTCACAAGTCTGGTTTTAATAGTCGTGCTTGCTATTACAACTAGATACTGTATTATATTGTTAGTGACAGGTATCACATTTAATATTATGTTGTAAAAAAGCTATTAGGACATGATACCTTTTTCATTAAAAAACTCTAATACCTAAAAGTTCGTTACTCGTCTGGTCTAGACGTACCTTTTGTTAATTTATTTTTAGTTTCTGAATGATTTGCTTTAACAAGTTACTGAGCAACTCAGTAGCTTTTAGTTTTGGATATAAAATTAAAATGTTTTGTGGTTCAGAGCCGAAATAAAATGTTGAGCTATAAAAGTTGATTAAATTATTTATTACAATGGTATTCATTGAAATAATTTTAATCCAATTTCATCTAATTTATTTTTAGATGGCGAACTATTTATTTTGTAAAAGCAAATAGAATTGTTAAAATTTATTTTTATCTTTTTTTTTGTGGTGTTCCAGTTCTTGACTTTGAATTTTGTAGGCATCAAACTACTGGCGAAAACAAGTTACCAGAATTAGATAACAATCACCTTGGACAAAAACTGGTGCACAGAAACTACTTGACCTGTTTCTTTTTTGTCGTCAGTACTAATTACAATCTAAAATTTGGTCGTAGCGTACTAAGTTTCCGTGGTGTAGCGGTTATCACATCTGCCTAACACGCAGAAGGCCCCCGGTTCGATCCCGGGCGGAAACATAGCTTTTTGCTTTATTTTTCAGTTTGCTATTTTTTTCTTCGACAGGTAATTCGAATTCCTCAATTTACTTTTGATTTATTAATATAAAACTATAGATTGCACTGAGCAAGGCATTACAAAGAAAATTGACCCCCCGACCCAAAGAAAGTAATACACTGAACAATACACATGTGTACCACAAAACGCGTGACACGAACACGCCGCCCAGAGCGCAGCTGAGCGTGCTTCGCTTTTTTGGCGGACGTGACTCGGCCGCTTCTATTTTCAAATCGGCCGCCTCTTGTGTTGATTTTTCTTGGAACACTCGGAACAACGTGCAACGGTGACACGTCGAGTGCATTCTGTCCAGCGTGATGCCTAAATAAAAGTGTGTTTCTAGAGAATTGAATTTTTGGATTGCTAAAAGCTGACTTTGTCTTGTGCAGGAATTTTTGCGGACGATTTTTACATTGATTCTAACGGAAAAATATTGGAAATCGTGACTACACATAATGAAACACACAGTTTTTCGTGAAAACGCCGTGTAAAATAGTAGATACACAAATACTTTTAAATAACCCTCTGGCAAGAAGTCCAGAAGGCTCTTTTCTAAGAAGATAATTAACTACCTACATATACTGAAAATCCTGCTTTAAAGAACCTTCACAAACAAACAAGACTGCACATCAGTCTATTTGTTTGTGTATTTTTTTCCTAGGTACCTTTTTGTCCTAAGGCTAATAAAGAATAGAACAAGACAATCTCACATTAGTTATTCAATACAGATACTAGCCAGCTAATTATATGTATTCCCCAAATGTATTCGCATTCAATGATAATAATTTATTCAATGCCCGTACGGCATCAGCAGTGGGATTTGTATGTGTTGATGTAGTTAATATAATAGTGACGTAATTGGGAACTAATGCCGGGAATTAGCGGTGTAATGGAGTTAGAGGATTAGGTGCGTGATAATTAGGGAGCAACACTATTATGTTTAGTGATATTTTGCTTATAACTTAGTATTGTCACGTCGTGTAGAATGGTTAGGTGTTGACCATGTTAGTGTGTATTGTTGTGGAGTAAGTCTATCTTATATTCGACCGATCATCAATGGAAACATTGCCTTATGTCCTTGCAGCGAGGGCGAGTTTCGAACTGCAAGTGATACCACTGATGTGAATTTGACTGGTATTAGATCACAGTCAACCTTACATCAGGTAATACGTTGATGTAGTAAGCCTTGCTTCCTACTTTATCTTACTAATCTTACTTCTTACTTATATTATAAATGTGAAAGTTGGGATGGATGTATGTTTGTTACTCACGCCAGAATGGCTGAACGGATCTGTATGAAATTTGGCACAGAATTAGATTATAGTTTGGAATAGCACACAGGCTACTTTTCATACTGGTATATTGTTCCCTTGGGATGATAAAACACTTTTCACGAAGGCGAAGCCGCGGGAAGAAACTAGTATCTAATACTTTTACTTTACCTTGTTATTATGACCTATTCTTATAAAATTCGTATGTCGCAGGATGCATATTATCCGACTACGGCGAAGCCAAAAAGAAGGGTTATGATTTTAGCTGTCTATTTATGTATGTTTGTATTTACGTATGTTCCTCCGTAGCGCCTAAACTATTCATCCGATTTTGATGAATAAGCTGTCAATCGATTCGTTATTATGGCTCGGGTAACTTAAGCTAAAAAAAACCGTTGTTGGCTTACAGTTTTTTTAGTTTTTTTGCTTGTTTTGTTGTATTATAGTCTTCTTCTTATTTATTTTCATTTTTATGACTTAAAACACATTCAGTTTGCTCACAAAACAATTCCACTTTAAAATATACACAAAATCGATCACCCATCGACACGAAACACATTCTACACATCTATTATACCGTGCTACGTGCACATTTACCGTTATAAATGTGTATCCTACGCATCGATATCCCTCACGGAATATAAATAAGCCTTCAAGTGATATTGGCGTATTTCTTAGAACTAGCTCGTAAGTAGAAGTGCGTGATCGTGGGGTATGAACAAGAAATTTATAGACACACGTGTAATAGATGTGAATGGTTGAAATGAGGGTATGTTTTATTTATCAGTATTTTTTGTGAAAACCCTGGAAAAGCTGGAAAAATTAACAAAAACTATGGCAATGTTGTTGGTGAAAAATGAGAGATGGCAAAAAGCTATGTTTCCGCCCGGGATCGAACCGGGGGCCTTCTGCGTGTTAGGCAGATGTGATAACCGCTACACCACGGAAACGATGAATAGCAGTTTGAAATTAAGTTGTAGTATGTGATAATGTCAATAAATATTGTTTTGTTAATCAATTAAATTATCGTTATCTTTATTACCTAGTTATAGCTACATATTCGAGCCATATGTATTCCTTATGTATTTTAATAATCTTCTAATCCTTGCCAAAATTATTGTCATGTGTATTGATTATAACAAAATTATCTAACCGTTGTTCAACAGTAGATATAGTTGGCCAAAGGTCATTCCTTGGTTGGTCAAAAGGCTGAACATTACGTGTTTCAAGGCGTTTTGGAGTTTTCTCTCGATATTTTAGCCGTTGGCTAACTCCTCTCTTAGTATTCAAAACGAAATATCTTAAACGTAGACTATTTTTTGAAATGTTAGCTACAATTGCCTTCACTTTGCGTTATTATTTAAGTAAGCCTGTCACGTACCTGCCAACTCACCTCGTTATCAATTCTTTTTTTGTTGCGGAAAACGAATTTACCAAATCCCAATGCCCACTTTATTCTTTTTTATAGGATGTAAATTCCACAGCTATGCGTATTAATCTGCGGTATTTTTAATCTGGCTTTTACAAAATCGCGTTCAGTTTTGGGTATAAA
This sequence comes from Orthosia gothica, assembly GCA_949775005.1. Lineage (NCBI taxonomy): Eukaryota > Metazoa > Arthropoda > Insecta > Lepidoptera > Noctuidae > Orthosia > Orthosia gothica. Next base: position 15,029,156 of record OX459057.1, read on the forward strand.
AACTAAGCTGTAAATGAAAACTTTGTGTAGTACACATAAATAATTTTGACAGTTGCGTCTAAACCGCAAGTCACAACAAAATGGCGGCGCTTCCAAAATGGCGGCATATGATTTGTTACGTCACTGAACAGCGTTTGCGCTTCGATATCGACATTAGAGCGTGGCGCCCTCTATGGTGCGGTCATGTAAATCACGGACGCAGCTTTAGTGGTTAAGTGGCTTATTGATGGCGATATATTAGACAGTTTTATTGTTTCAATTTACAGAATATTGAAATCAAACTGCGAAAATCGTTTTTGGGAAATGTATTTCGCTTTGCAGCCTTTTTGAAATATAAATTGCTTTACCATAATATTTTACTAGGAATCGTGAACACATAATTTCTAAATTGTTTTTAAGCTTTTGAGTGTAATAACTATTCATAATAAGCCAGAAGCAAACTATACAAATGATTAAACTCTACTGATTTTAATCGTATTTTTGATATTGTCGTCCTAATAACGAAATGTCTTAAATAAACGTCCCAACCTACTGATCCGTAGGTGCCAAATGTGGAATAAAATTTAAAATAATAAATTATTCCACATTTGGTACTTGTGAAAAATATCGACGGGTGCCGTATGTGGAATACCTCAGGTGCCATTCACTCAGGTGCGGTTTAAGCGGGTACCCAATGTGGAATACGTCATTCGAAAAGCTAGATTAAATGTTTTAATATTTTTTGCTTTTCAGTTCCTTATTTCGTCGGTTCATTTTTTTTATAAAATGTTCATTTATATTTACTTAATACTTATTGTCACTGAAAATATATTTACCTAATACTTATTATCCTGTAAAACAGGCCGCGGGAGTGAGCCGTGGAAACTTAATTGTTTGTTAAGAAGTATTAGAAACTCACTCCAAGATCCTAAAGATAAAGTTACAATGACAACTTCTAATAGTTACAATGCATTTCCTTAAGTCAGTTCAAATATTTCAGTGCCAGTCGTTAAATGTAACGTAGATGGTGATAAATTGTACTGTTTTATTGTTCCGATGTCTACAATAGATGGCGCTCGTGATTTATCTGACAATTAACAAGATGGCAGTTGTTTCAAACTTCGTCTTTTAATAGTTATTTGTAGTGCTTCAGATGTGCTTAGTTAGGAAGGTGTGGTGGAGTTTGTGCGTGGATGATACATGGTGTCTCTAACATATACACATTGTAGAGACTGTAGACGTTAGGTTCTATTCTTTAGAGACCTGACATATTGTGCCCTGTTTGTAACTCAGTCAGTTGTTGCTTATTGCTTATAGATTGAGACAATTACTTATGACGACACGGAGGCACTTCTAGAGCACATAAATTGGCAAATGCACTATCACATACACTTTCACACACACACTTGCACACACCCTCACTACACTCTCACATCCACCCTCACACACACTAACACCCCCACAGTTTAACTATGCACAGATTTCCAAACACGAGAAATACTCTCAACATCGTCTTTAGTAATTATTTGTTATTTTTAACTACTTGTACTGACAGTGTTATTAATTATTGCTATATCATGGAAGAGCGGAGTCTCCTAACACAGGCATTATTTGCTTAAAAGGAGGCACCAAACACTAAACCCTTATGTAAACTGAAGCATCAATAAACTTTATCTTTAAATTTATCTTATATAGTATCTTTGTAACCAAGTATATAGTCACATAGTGTGATGGTGGCATATTAAAAAATAACTACATATATAAATACATACTGTTTTGTCCGTCCATCCACCACCATCAGTGTAAACGGTTTCAATTAAGGAATTTTATGTAAGTATTTAAAAGGACATTTTTCTCAAAGACAAAAATCTTAGAATTTCTCATTTATTATTTTAACGACATAACTTTATATTTTTTGTGTAGGATTTTAACGTTAAAATCCATTAAATACCTGCTCTAAATTATTCGCCTTTTAGAAAGCTTTCTTTTTAGATTTTTCTCCTTTCTTATTATCCACCTTAAAAAACTTGTGGAATTTTTAAATGAAGGTACAAAAGTAGCTAAGGCGAATGGAATTCTTTGCATGACGAATTTCTTTTATAAAATTTCTTAAAGAATACCGCTACATAGATCAACTTATAATATCTACGACTAGGTGAACCATACCTTTCGGTTATCTAAAATTATGGTTTTATATTCTTCTTAGAAAAGTTTTGGGTTACCTCAGAATATTTTTTATTGTAAGGAAAATTATTTGAAGACAAATAAATCAGAGCTTTCTGTGAAATAAAACATTTCTATTGAAGAGGAAAGAATGTTCGATTTTACGTGCTTGTCTTCACCGAAAGACAGAATATTCATACATACATAAACATGGGGTAAGGCAGAAACTACATAACGCCATCTGCACCGATCCTTACCTACAAACTCCTTTTGCTATATTTCATACATCTAATCTAATCTACATGCGAGTGCAGTGGTGGCTCAGTGGTATTAGCCGAGACTTACAAGTCGTAGGTCGTGGGTTCGAACCCAGGCTTGCGCTTTACTTTGTATGAGTTATTTTATCACCACAATATCGTGAGGAAACCAGTATATCCTAGAATCAAAAATTATATCCTAGAATCAAAAATTCGAAGGCATATTACATCCACCAACCCGCACTGGGTCAGAGAGTAGGCCTGAGCCCCAGCAGTGGGAGCATTAATAGGCTGATGATGATATTAATCATAGAAGCACTGCGCACCTGGCCTTTTTGAAGAACATCACCAATAAGATCCGTGTATGTCTTTCTAAGATGATTAACAAGCACAAAATATAGCTAAAGTGACATCTCGGACTTAATATTCATAAAGTAGTACATTTAACTGAAATACTCCAGCTAAGAGGATTACAGAGACGCTCAGGCTACCGGTATTCATCTCCGGGCTAGCCAAAAGGCAATTCCTAAGTATTCATCTAGAATTCCTGTCATAACTGTGAATATTATGTAAGTTTGGCAGTTCCTGCAACCGTTTAAGTTCTAATTCTGATTGTTTTCTCCTAAACTGTTATCTGTCAAGCCATTTTATTGTCAAAATTGTGTGTTAATTTATTGTTTGTTAATGATTTTAACAAATGTTCAAAGGTCCAAAATATATGATTTTAAAACCCAGAAATAGATACGAACTAACTAAATGCGATTGCTTAGAACGAGCGAAATAACCCTACCCAAGTTACATACGACATACCGTATATGTCGTATGTTGTACGACATACGACATTCTATAGCTTCTATAGTGTTATTTCGTGTCATTTTCTTCTATGTGTCCGTACAGCCGACATCATGACAGGTTTAGGTACTAGTGTTAAGAAAATCCTGAGAAGATAATGATTTTTCATGCATACTTTGTCAGACTATAGCACCGATACCCCATGGATTTGGGGCAATTCAATTCAATTTATTCATTAACAATATACATTGTGTTCGAAATTTTTACATCATAAAACATAACATTAAAATTAAAAGTAAGCTTAAATTAAATACATTAAATAACATGCAAACCTAAGTACAATAATAATAGTAGTTATAACAATGAATAATACGATCACAATCAATAATACAATTACAATTAATAATACGATTATAATTAATAATATGATTACAATTAATAATACGATTATAATTAATAATATGATTACAATTAATAATACAATTACAATTAATAATTGGTATTTAACATCACAAAAATGACACAAACCTATAGTTCATCTACAGAGTATAGACATTTGCCCAAAAGAAATGCCTTGAGCTTTGCTTTGAAGGAGCCTGTGTACAAAATGCTTTTTAAGTCAAGAGGTAATCTATTAAACGCTTTAACGGCCTGATATTGTGGACTATGTTTAACAACTCCTAACAACTAATAAGAGGTACTATTTTATTTCCAAAGTCTATGGCATGGGACTTGGGTAGGGTTATTTCACTAGTTCCAAGCAATCGATCGGCATAGTCTGTTCGTATCGATTTCTGGGACAATTATGATACCGTCTCCTTTGAATTGACTATTGTTCAAACTCTAATCTAGCCTGAAAACCTATCAAATGTAGGATTTAGAGTAAGGTTTGACACGTTATTAACACCTAATACTCAATTCAGAAAACAGACAAGGCACTGTATCAAATTCAGAAAATTAGGAACAATAATAATAATGGATCACGATAATACATTGTTGAATTTTTAAGCCCAACTACAAACCATTTTACCTGTATTGCTATATATACGTAAATATTTAAAAGGTAGTCACATTTTTTTGGCTTCTAACTACCGTAACAACTGTCAAAGAAGATTTCACGCAGGAGTCTTGGTATGTTACCGATGGTCACCCATCCCCAGATCAATCTCGGCAAGCGTTACTTAAACTTGAAGATTTGTAACAAGCGCAAGTTCGATCATGCATGGAGTACTGCTCTCATCTCTGGGACGGATCTGCCAAGTACCAGCTGGATGCACTTGAGTCAATCGAAAGACGGGCCAAGAGGCTCATTGGCAATGACGTACTGGTCGAATCTGGGCTCCAGAACCTCGAACATCGGCGCCGAGTTGCCAGCCTGTCGGTTTTTTTATCGGTTACATTTCGGGGAGTGTGCGATGGAATTGCATGAACTAATTCCTCCTAGCCCGTTCCATCATCGGACTACAAGACGTACGGCGATGCGTCATCGATACATGGTGGATATCCCACCCATACGCACCAAAAGTTTTGGGAATACTTTTATTATGCGTACAGCAAATGAGTGGTATTCCCTGCCGGAGTCTGTATTTCCTGATAGTTACAACCTGGGAGTCTTCAAGACAAGAGTGAATAGGTTTCTTCTAGGCAAGCGTGCTTCACCGTCGACCACATCATCGCTAACCATCAGGTGAGATAGTGGTCAAGCGCAAGCCTATCATCAATAAAAAAAGGATCTACCTGTGCGGCTGTTATCAGCCAAGAGCTCAAATCGGCTATTAAAGCGTTTACAAAACGAGTCTTAAGGTTACACTAGTCGAAAATTCTTCCATACAAACGTAGTCCAGCGATTACTCCACTGTTTGACGATGTACGTTCGAAATAAAAAATTATATCAATCTGTCTCATCATTATCTAGCCCTGTATGGAAACAAAAAAGTAAAAAAAATATATATTTGAAAGTAATGAGCGCCGAAAGTTCCATATTTCAACACTAATTTTAACGCATCTTTGGGCGGATATAAATACCATAAGAAGTAGGAAAATTGCAAAACGGCCTCTATACAGGGATAAAATTGTAATTCAACAATGCAAATAATTTTATTTTGAAAATATACATTTAGTCGTTTTTTCATGATATCTAGACTCCCAAAGGTCTCTTTATAAAATTTCGCGCGCTCGTTTTCGTCCCAAATCATCATCAATTTCGATACAATTCGTACGCGAACTAGCTCCTTACTGCTCATCACAGCATCTATATCTTTCGCACGTGTTGTCGGATGAGGTAGCATGCATTTTAAGCTCGCGCACAAAATACTTCGTGCCGTCGACTAGGGGCACCTTAAGAATAAAGTTTATCAGTTTTAGCAAAATATAGCTTTTCACAAACAATAGCGTGGCCTTCGGGGAAACTCAACGGGATGGAATTTCAGTCAGCTGAAACACTTAGATTTAATTATGCGGAAGCAGCGAGACCGGTTGTTTCGGCACTTGCAACGGTTATCAGTTTGAGTATAATTTGCAGTTTATTTTGTCATTCGTGCTGAGTTTTATTGAAAACTGCAGCTGTATTTTTTTAATTTGTGAAAGCGCTTGATCGATTTATTAACCGTTTTCATATTTCTTGCTAGTTTCATTAGTTAATACTTTAAATTATTTAAAGGTCAAGCAAAATACATAGATCGTTTTGTTGAAGTTTCTCGAATTTACTGGATATTTTAAACGGGCACATTTTTTGCTAGTTTCAATACCGGTTTCGTAGTGATTTTCCGCGGGTTATTCAATTGTAATAGATGCAAATCTTAACCACAGGTCGTCAGTTAGGTTTGAATAAAGAATTACATAAAAAAGTTTATTCGGTATTTTTCAAACAATAATGCGTTAGAAACTGAAAAATGCATATAGGAAACCTTAAGTGCTCGATTTTACGATTCCCGTATCCCAGATTAGGGTGGGTTGTGGGTTCCAGATCCATAGGCTCTAGACAAGTGACATTCTACCAAAAAAGCGTAGCGATGCTATTGGAAAAAGTCAACAAGTAAAATTAAAAAAACCCTTGACACATTTATCTTGCGACAACACCCCGATTCAAACAGTAAAACGCCCATAACTTTTGAACGGCTGAACGGATTTTATTCAAACATAGCTAAGAACACTCCCGACAAAATCTCCTTTCAAACAAAAAAAAACTAAATCAAAATCGGTTCATCCGTTTAGGCGCTATGATGCCGCAGACAGACACACAGATACGCAGATACGTCAAACTTATAACACCCCTCTTTTGCCGGCGGGGGTTAAAAATATGTACATGGAATTATCAAGCGGTATCGAAATCTCATGTGACCAATCCCTATTCGCCATCGCTTCTTCTTTCTTCTTCTTCTTTTCGTGTGAGGTGTGGCCACCTCTGATGTCAGACTTAATTAAGCCGCCTCTGGGAACCCCACAGGCCTCTGACTTGGCTATTTTAGACTTACATTAACTGTATAAGTCCAGGTTTCCTCTCGATATTTTCCTTCACCGTTGCTGTGATATCCAAGATAAACTTAGAAACTACATCATTATCTGCCTAGCCTTTTCCCAACTATGTTGGGGTCGGCTTCCAGTCTAACCGGATTCAGCTGAGTACCAGTGTGTTACATGGAGCGACTGCCTATCTGACCTCCACAACCCCGTGACTGGGTAACACGGTACCCCTTGGCTAGACTGGTGTCAGATCTCAAGCGTCTGACTATTCGTATCGACTGTCAAAGATCTTCAAATGACAGCCGGGACCAACGGCTAAACGTGCTTGCCGAGGCACGAAAGAAACTCGGTATGTTGAAATGGTCACCCATCCACGGACCGACCTCGTCAAGCGTTGCTTAACCTTAAAAATCGTCCCGTGCGGCTGTTATTATTTAGCCACGAACTTAGAAAGTACATATGAATTAGAAAAATTCATATTGGTACTTGCTCGGATTTGAATTCACTGCATGACACTTGTAGAGAGCTTCAGGTCTCTAGAATCCACTGGGTGACAGTTCACCAATTTTTTTTTTTTGGGTGGCCTCTTTCTTTTCAACCAAATGATATCTACTGCTTAACCTGTGGAGATTTAACTTGAGCCTCCAGCCAGGCACAAAAACTTAACCTAAGCGTCACCGCTGAGGGCTATCCCCTATGGGATACGAACCTCGGCTCAGGGCGTTTCACCAAATATTTTCATAATGTGTTTATAGGTCAAGATAAATAAACTATTTTCCCTTTGTGAGGGCAGTAATAAGGAGTATAATAAATTGTTTTCCCTCTACAATGCTTCTTTTAATTAAATACGAGGAACTTTTTGTTTCTTTTATTTCTTGCCGTATACTCCCTTTGAATGTACTACAAAGTAATTCTCAATTCAATATGACTGTGTCTTGAGATAATTATTTTAAACATGTTGTTTTGTCATATTTTTTTTTCTATTCGTTTGTTTGAAAAAAAATCTTCCTTTATACAGCATGAATTTTGGGCATTCTTACAAAGATTGAAAATGCTCATGCATATATATAACTTCTAATAAGGAAATAAGGACAACAAGTGCAAGTCGGACTCGCGCACAAAGGGTTCCGTACCATTATCGCAAAAAACGGCATAAAAATAACGTCTGTAGTATGGGAGCCCCACTTAAATATGTATTGCATTGTGTTTTTAGTATTTGTTATTATAGCGGCAACAGAAATACATCATCTGTGAAAATTTCAACTGTCTAGCTATCACGGTTCATGAGATACAGCCTGGTGACAGACAGACAGACTTAGTAGATAATAGACTTAGTAATAAGGTCCCGTTTTTACCCTTTGGGTACGGAACCCTAAAAAAGTATCAGCAGAGCCACGTGGTAACGGCCGCAAGTTATGTGTCCGTAGGTCGTAAAAAAAATTATTTCATCACCACTGCTCTAAAAACGTCGAAGGAAAACATCGTGAGGGAACCGGCATGTCCTAGAACCAAAAATTCGAAGAAACCCACCAACCCGCACAGGGCCCACGTGGTGGATTAAGGCACATTCCCTATCTCACAGAGAGGAGGCGTTTCACGAATCAACTGCCTTAACTGAAGTCTGGACTATTCACTGAAAGGTTGACAAAAATACACGTAATATTAATGTTTCCCCATAATTTCCAGAATTATTCATTCAAAATATTCAAATGTAAACATCCAAAATGTCCGTACAGCAAGCTAACTCTGCCCGGTCCCCAAGCTAAGCCATACGGCCTAAGTAAATATTTTACGAGGACAAACACAATATAAGGGTGAGCTTCCCGAGACGCGACGCGACGCGACAATGCTCGAAGAAGGCAGTTGTTTAAACGTGCACTTCCGAGCAAAGCGGCTGCGGCATCATTAAGACACTGGAAATACACGGAAAGAAGGTCAAACCAATATTATTGTCGCCGCGACCGGTGCGATCGCAGTGATTTGACTCGAACGCGTATTACACGGCGGTGACAGCGCCTTTTTTCTTTTTTGTGACGGGTCAGGTCTGTGGTCACGCCACCTACCACTTTTCGGCCGCAGGGGATAGGGCGAGCAGCCAACGCTACACTGACACTCCTCATCCTTTGTGTCCACACCGCGTCCGCCATCAGACGGTGGCGACCCCGTCCAGGCCGCGGAAGGTATGGGGAACGGCGCACCGCAATACCGGCACAACCCTCCCCCCACAGCCAGGATGCCTCTCATACGACAGAAAAAAGCACTGACGAGCGGCCCCTCCTCGGGTTCCTCTTTGCTTCACCTCAGTGACCAAGCCACGGCTACTGAGCCCCGCCGCCTCGACAATATGGAAACCCACTAAGGGGCTTGGCGCCTGGGACCTTCTTGCCACGAACGTTTTAACGGCTTCAATAAGCGGCTATGCTCGGAAGACTATCTTTAGCGCTACGCAGCGCGAAGCCGCGAGTCGCAGCACGGGCAGAGAACCGTTGTTACATCACGCTCTCAACATCATCATCGCTTGGGAGTGTTTTCTTTTGTTTTAATTCTCTCACTGTAATGTGTACCTTTTTGTGCAGTAAATAAAGTTCCATATTATATCTCTATGTTAAAATGTGCGTACTTCGCGTCTCGGTGTGGGATTACCCTAAGTACCTACGCATTTCACGAGCAATGACGCGACTAACTTTTTTATGTGAGAACATACCTTCCTCATTTATTAAATGTAACCTACTTATTTTATGTTTTTTTCTCTTCTGTTTTTCTTTATTTTTGTGGGTAGTTAATAATTTAATGTGGCTTTGTTTAGGAGTATTTGTTTTGCTGTTCTTATTTGTGAGTAAAATATATATGTGTAGGAGGATAACTGCGAATGCCAGACAATTTCAAGACTACTCTTTAAAAAGTACGGAATAGAAGAGTAGAATTTAGTAGTACTTTAAGGCGCAGTTACCCCTCAGTTGCTGATTTTAAAATGAGAATTACGTCTAAACGGATTCGTATTTTTTTCCATTATCTTAATAATTTGATCTTTATAAATTTTGAGTTTTATTCGTATAACATAGTGTAATTAATTTGTAAAGCACCTAAACCACCGGGCGAATGTTATTGAAATTTTCACCATCTCAAAGATAATTTAGTTACCTACATTTTTATCTAAGGCTTTTTCTTTTAGAGTCATAGAATAATAAGGAAAGAACAAAAAACTACTGAATTTTGGGTTGCGCGGGTCTGAAACGAGTGCGCATTTTGTTCCCTCAAGGTCGTTGGCGTCTGTCGTCGTTTTAAGTAGTAGCATAGTAGTAGTATTGATAGTGAATAAATTTCACATAACAAGCCGTTCATTTAGCTTATTGATCCTTAAAGAATAGACATTTATCTGTTACACACTGTGTATTAGGTATCACATTTTTGGTCCTGAGATACTTTTATGAATCTCCTCAAAAACACAAAGCACAAATCTTTGTCTGTGGCACAAACATTAAAAAGATTACTCTCAATTTATTTTTTTCCAAAATATTCATCTAAATAACAACATACTAAATAACAATATCGCCTGCACTTAGAATAATAAAGCATATAAACCTAGTACGAGTGCAAAAAGCTAAGCAACTAAAACTTAGCCATAGTGGCTAACTTCTCTCGGTGAGCCGTCAGTACTCTACGTTCCGTCGAACACAGCTTGCGAGTAAATAATTTAAAATAATTGAAAATGACAGTTTGTAGCTTAAAGGGATGTCATAGCACTTCAGTAAAACAAAAAAAATGGGATCAAATTACATTTCACAAGTAATTAATTATATTTAATACATACATTATTTTTACGTAAATCGATCATCAAACAAAAATTCTAATAACCAAGCTTGTCACAATACAGTGTTGCTATTTGTGATTTTATATAACCTTCAACTGTCCATTTCCAGACACAATAGAAATTACCATTGTTCTAATCCCAACATTTTCCCAGTTTCGAGAAACTAACTTGGCATTAGAGTATTTTATATTAGTCTTTGTAAATAGGATACTGGTGGCGATTCTGTGTGCGTCAAACTAAACTATAGTTATTTACAGCATGTTCATTATGGTTGTTATCAACACTGCTACCTACAGTGTTGTTAAACTAAAAGTTAATTATTAATTTAGTGTAGTTAAATAAAACTGGACCAAATTACTAAGTTTCTTTGTGATTATTGTCCTGTAGTTGTTTGATTATGTACATAAAGCAAGTGCTGTATTAATTACCTGGTTATTATGATTATCAGCCCTTTAATTTTCCCACTGCTGGGACACAGTAATCCTCTCTGTAAGAGAGGTTATGGGCCTTAATCCACCACAGGTGAATGTCACATGTCTTCGAATCTTTGGTTCTAGGACATGCCGATTTCCTCACGATGTTTTCCTTCAGAGCAGTGGTGATGAAATAATTTACACAAAGTAAAGCGCCTGCCTGGGTTCGAACTCACGACCTACGTAAGTCGGGGCCGTTACCACTGAGCCACCACTGCTCTAGTTCATCTTATCCATCATCATCATCATCTTATTGGCTTCATATTATCCAGTTCCTGCTTACATAAAATATTTGTCTTGATTTGATCCAGCAACGCGGTAGTGCGTTTTCCCATATTTTTGTGGGTAACGACCTGGTAATGGTATCACTGAAAGCTAGTAGCTAGTATAGTAAAAGTTGCTCGACATTCAAATTAAAATTAAAGTTGTTTTTATTAAATCATCAAAATGAATTTAAAGATGTTCGTGCTGACACGTCAGCCATTTAAAGCGCAATAGATAAATTGTTGTTGTTATTATTGTACCCTATGTATTTCTTAATTTTAGCACAATCAACTTTATATATTTTCAATTTTACCAATGTTATTAATTTTATACTTTTTATCATTGTTACTTTTTATTATTGTTTTTTCTCTTTTGTTAATGGGCACATAGAACTTTTATTTTTGTTGTTTTATTATAATTAATTGTATACTTATTATAAATGTTTGTCGGTGTTTTCGAGCGTATGGCACTCGTGGGCTGCAGCTGAAAATCAGCCTCAGGTGGTATACCCTGTGTTACCATTTGGCATTATGCTGAGCTGAGGCCCTTTTAGCATTAATAGTTTTAATGCAAATAAACTCATTTTCTTTCTTTCTTTTTATATTTGTGTGCGTTTATGGAACGTAGATACATTCGGCTCACGCACACAAAGAAAATGAAGTGGACACACGATATCGCTCGTGTTTTGTTCTAGACGCGGTTTCTATGCGTTATTATTCTAAGAGCCTACACTTCACACTGCAAAAAGCCTATCCTAAACTTAACATTTTAAGTGGAACAAGCTCAAGATTCAGGCGGTTTTCAAGTAACTGAAGGTTTGAAGTAGGTGCTTGATTATCTATGAACGGAGCAAGTGGCGTGCACAACATCAAACGCCCAACTTAGTTCTGATACAACAATTAAGTCGTACTTCAACTTGTGTACAAACTGTGTGATGGCACCTCCATGGATTCGTTTTAGACGAACTGCTGTAAAGAGGCTTTAGTGTGCTTCAGTTTGGGTTAGGTAAATTGTTTTTTAAATAAAAATACGGGGAAATGGCTTGTTGACGATTTTTCTGTGAATATGTATTTCACTGTATTTTTTTCTACTCATAGATATTGTTTAGTCTATATAAATTCAAATCGATGTGATCGTCACACGTTAACGCTTGACAGATCAGTGTAGCCATAATATTTTTTTATTTTATTTTTATTTGTGATGGGTTTTAAATATATACAATTTTTGTCCGGTATGCCTGATAATAAACGATTATTTATATGTCGGCACTTCTGAAGATTTCGTTCTGAAGAGAGCTATAGTTTCGAATGACACTGACAGATGTCAACTTGACATAACACCAAACACTAGTTTTTGGCGCAAACAAAAGAAGATCGAGAGGGATCGAGGCAGGGAGATGGCGTTTTGGATTGAGTTGTTAGTTTGTGATAAAACTGGACTTATGGAGAAATACAGTGAGAGTGACCGATTGTTTGTGTAGATCAAACTACGTGCTCGGTGTGATGTTGTTTAAGTTATTCGCCAATATATAACGCGATTAGTTATCTTATCTTATCTTATCTTATCTTGTGGAGGGGCCGAGAAACAACTCGGACACTTCGACCCATGGGATCTATTGTGTTCCCCTAGATAACTTACTCCTCTCCAATCTCGTTGAAAACTCTTTTCATGAGTTTTACAACGAGACTAGGAGATATGAGCCTATAGTCTTCTGGTTTTGGATATCCAACTCCTAGGAGACTCATTCGCTTACCAGCCAGTGCATCGCATGTGCACAGAAGGTGCTCCATGCGTTCCGTATGTTCCCCACACAACCTGCACATGGGTGTCGCGGTTAGACCCATCTACGCGATTAGTTACATTGTGAGCCTACATACAAGTAAATAAATTGATTTGTTTAGTCTAGCCCGAAAAGAACCCATGGAAATAATGGCCTTTCCTGACAATTACACAGTATTCCCTATATATATTATTATATTTATTACAACCACTGAGATTGGAAAAAAACATGGTGATCATTGTGTTTTAAGAAGATTATTGCTAAAATATCACATAATATTAACTCTATATTGTTCCACGTTGTTGTTATTGTTGTACGCTACCAAACAGTGGACCCAAATAATTATTTTCTTTTTTAATAAAACATCTGCTAATCAGTCGATAAAGAGCGTCGAGTTAATAATAGTTTATATAACATATTGTACGATAAACGACAAAACTCCAATGAAAATGATGAAAGCGAATCATATCTCATTGATTCCAATAGGCGATTGTACCTTTGAGTTTACATATCATAACAGGCAGATTAATTCGCGTTGAAATATTGAAATAATCATGATTTATTAATCGTGAACCATAACCATGTTTTCAGTGAAAATGTTTGCAATGTACCAATAGGTAATATTTTAATTAAAGTACGAATATGCTTATGAGCGCTATTCATGTTGTGGTATGGTTCCAACACAACGCTACCATGGACTAGTACGGTTCCAACACGCTGCTATGTAGGTAATGTTTAGCCCTTATTTTTCAAGAAATTATATTATTACGTAATATTATAATTATACTAGCTGACTCGGCAAACTTTGTTTTGCCATAAAAAACACCAAACATTCATCTACCCTACTACTACCTACCCTACCTACTCTACCTATCCTACTATCTTATGTCCGTCTCCTGGTTCTAAGCTACCTCCCCACCAATTTTCAGCCAAATCAATTCAGCCGTTCTTGAGTTATAAATAGTGTAACTAACACATGTAAGCTATCTTATCTTTCAAGTTGGATCAAACTGCACACGGTGTGCAAATTTAATTTAAAATCGGTTAAGTAGTTTAGGAGTCCATCGCGGCCAAACAACGTGACATGTGATTTATATATATTAAGATAATATGTTTCATCTAATTACGAGTATTCTTAACCGTATTCCTATCAATATTAACAACTAATTTTGCAGTTAATTTCTGAAAGTTGTGAACCGAAATGTGTTCCGAGAGCTTGAGAAATATTTTACGAAAGGTTATTAAAAAAGAACCGGCTAGGCTACTACCACATCCAGTAACTCTAGGTTCAGATTTCGTACTCTGCACTAAGTAATTTGATAACACATTGTCGTAAGTCCCGAGTTTCGTTCGTGCGACAGTTTAGTGCACGAAACGCTTTCAAACGCGTTTTGTTTTACTTTTATAAATACTTTATTTTTATTTGTCTCGCCTGATGATATTACCGACGGAGAAACACGCTTGTTTAGAAGTAGCCTATTCACTCTTTACTTAAATACCCCAGTTTCTACGTTCTGCAACTTAACCAAACAACGACAAAAAGTCCATTCAGTTGTTTAACAAAACACGATCGAAACTCCACAAAAATGGAATCTGTCAAGAATCAACTGCTGACTTCAAGGAAATGATCGATAAATCATTATGTTGAGGTCAATACCCGGTTATCAGTCAGCAGAAAATCCGGGTTAACTTAACCCCTTATCTCAGTTAATGCAAAGTCTTTGAGCGTATTCAAAGAGTTAAAAGAAAATCCCCGATAGTTGTCTCTAAGGCGATTTGGACTGGGGTTGGTTAAGGGAATTTAAGTAGGTACTGGTTTTGTGTCCACGTTTGATCACGAACTTTAAATTTGATGGGATTAGGGAGTAGAAACCTAGACTTTCGGATTGAGAGTTTTCTCTTGTTGTATCTACATTGTTGTGTTATGTAGTGTCCTATTGCTGTCCATTAATTGTAATGTAATTGTCTTTTGTTGTTATTATTGTAAATTACCAAATATTCTTAAACTAGTTGTCCCACGTGGCTTCGCTTCCGTCAACTAGCTGCTTACCTACCGCAGCGCTCGCAACGGAAGCTCTCAAAAAATAATAATTTTGCCCGTTTTTGCAACATTTTTCATTTATGCTCCGCTCCTATTGGTCGTAACTTGATGTTATATAGCCTATAACCTTCCTTAATAAATGGACTATTCAACCAAAAAAAAAAAAAAAACATCCAGTAGTTCCTGAGATTAGCGCTTTCAAACAAACAAACAAACAAACTCTTCAGCTTTATAATATTAAATATACCAATATTATAAAGAGGAAAGATTTTTTTGTTTGTTTGTTTGTGTGTTTGTTTGTACCAAATAGGCTCCGGAACTACTGGACCGATTTCAAAAATTCTTTCACCGTTAGGAAGCTACACTATGCCCGGGTGACATAGGCTACTTTTTATCCCTGTATTCCTACGGGCACGGGAACTACGCGGGTGAAACCGCGAGGCGTCCGCTTGTATTATATAAGTATATAGTAACTTTAAATTGTAATTATCCTTTTTGGCTTTGTAATTATAATGGACAACAATAATTGGTGCATCTTGTGTTAGCCTGTAAGTAATTGTTGCACTTATAAACTTAATATTATGCAAGTATAATTTTAAATGTTTTGTGTAAACAATTGTTGGCTTGCCGAAATAAATAAAGACAGGTTTCTCTGAAAAGCCCTAAGTAATAAGACAGTGTTCATGTTTGATATTAAGGTTGCACTAGTCGATCATTCTTCCATACAAACGTAGTCTGGCGATTACTCCACTGTTTAACGATGTACGTTCAAAATAAAAAATGATATCAGTTTGTCTCATAATTATTTAGCCCTGTATGGTAACAAAAAACTTAAAAATAAATTAAAGTTATTAGGATGAGCGTCGAAATTGCCATATTTCAACACTAATTTTAACGCATCTTTAGGCGGGAATAAATACCATAAGAAGAAGGAAAATTTCAAAACAACCACCATACAGGGATAGATTAGTAGTTCAACAAATAATTTTATTTTGTTTTGAAAATATACATTTAGTAGTTTTTTCATGATATCTAGACTCCCAAAGGTCTGGTTTATAAAATTTCACGCTTTCGTTTTCGTCCTAAACCATCATTCATTTTCGTCACAAACTTGCAAAAGTGCTAATTCGTACGCGAATTATCTTCTTACTGCTCATCACAGCATCTATTTCTTTCACACGTGTTGTCGGATGAGATAGCATGCATTTTAACCCCGCGCACAAAATAGTTCGTGCCGTTTACTAGGGCAACCTGAAGTTATGTCATGCGTTACTTATTAATAAGAGCGATTATTTATCGTTATGAAAATTTTCAGAACATTTTTAAATTGTCCCAATTTCTAATAAATTATGTTTTCTTACGTCACTTTCTAACGACGTTATTTGAAACAGCAATATCAGTCTTGATATTAAATAAGTAATTTAATTTAATTAAAAGATTAATTTTACAACTTAACACATTTTAATTTCAATAATATTGAAATAAGTAAATGGATGTTTTAATTAAATGCTAGCTCAGACGCATAATTGCAAAACTTGCGAAAGTTTTAAATCAATTAACATCTGAGCCATTAATTTGATAATTAATGAGAGTCCTGTCTAGACTAACTTTTCATTTGTAGATATTTTATCCAATATGGCAGTCGCAATGTTATTAGGAACTGAAAAGTTCTTTCAGAGAAACTAAAGGTATTTAAAAAGAAACGCAGCAATATCATTGTTTGTAACTTCATGATCTTTTGATGGCATTGAAAACTCTGAGCATCGTAAAGGAAAAGTATTTTGAGGAAATCTGAATATTGTATAGTTGCCAAAATCACCAAGACGTTTTTGGCTATTTAAGGTAACCCACTGTGACTCCAGGAAAGACGGTGACACAGTGATCACGTGTTGCCGTGCACAGCGAGGCTCAGGGGAGACGCTCTTTCAGTGTCCCCAGGGATGTGTCCTAACAGGCGTTGCACCGAGGCTCCCGAGGTGGTCTTTAAAGAGGTTACGGGGCCCCTTCTACGTGATCAGTGATCACCGGGGTGGTTTTAGTGAAGTAAAAATTCCACACTACCTGGTCTTTTCCCCGAAAGTCCAGGCGCCTTTTGAAGGTCTACCTCCGTAAACAAAATAAAATAAAAATGCAAATGCAAACTATGCAAACCTAAAGGTGAACGCGCACCGAGACGCACCGCACTCGCCGCACGCGCCGCAGTCATCGCATTTTCTCTTGGCCCTGCGCTATCCGCGCCGAACGCGCCGCACGCATTGTATCCACTTCTGTACATCTTGAACTATATTTTCATACGGATACGGATCATGTTGCCGCGCCGCCCGCATCGCCCGCCGAGTCTGATGACGTCATCCGCACGCGCTGGTGGACTCGTATACCTACAGCATTTTGCTAAAATGCGGCTCGTGCGGCGCGGATAGGTGCGCGAGGCTGCATACGATTTCATATAAAGATTTATATTATAAATCTAAATCCGCACGCGCTGCAGTCATCGCATTTTATAAATTTTATAAAATGCGATGACTGCGGCGAGTGCGCCGTCTAGGTGCGCGTTCACCTTTAACATCCCCAGTAGCCTGAAATTACTAACACGATATTGGCTATTACAGGCCAGTAATTCATTATCTATGTCCAGGGTCCTGGTTTTCCTACTACCGACTATGCTTCTTCAATCTTGTTTGCAAGCAAAGGAATCTTCTACGCTTAAGACGATGACAGTCGCCAACGACCTTTATGGAACAAAACGCGCACTTACCTTATAATTCTATGACTTAAAAAAATGCCTTAGATCAAAATGTAGGAAATCTAATTGTCTTTGAGATAGTGAACATTGTATTAAGGCGGTACCCCGAGCAAAACGCCGCGCTAGCCGTTTTTCGTGCTGTTTTTAGGAGCTATCTACTCGTTATTAAAAAGAAATATCAATTAATAAAATAGATTAAATTTCTACATAATATTGATTCTAAAATGGTGGATTTCGTTTTTTTTTAATGTTGTATATATTTCACTAATCTCCTTCCAAAGAAAACATAAAAATAAGAAATAATTTGTGATACCATGCATCTCCTCGTAAAGTGTTCATTCATTATTTTTTGTACTAACACTAATGGATAGACAATTTAATAACGAACATTTTTGTAGTATTTTTTTTTTCAAAAGACCGATATAGATATTCGATTTTATAAAGATTTTATTCTAAAATCTGGGCGTATTCACTACTGTAATTCATGCGCCACCAGTGCCGCTAGACCAATAGAAATGCTCATATCTCATGCCGATTTTTTGGTCAGAGTACCGTCTTAAGGAACAAAACGCGCATTCATTTCATACCCGCGCGACCTAAAATTCGGTAGATTTTTGTACTTACCTTATTATTCTATGACTTAAAAAAAGCCTTAGATCGAAATGTAGGAAACCCAATTATCTTTGAGATAGTGAAAATTTTATTAAAATACGCGAGGCGGATTTGGTGTGATTGTCATGTTTTTATTTTTGTCCGTGTTTGACATAACTTTACAAATTAAATACACTTTGTTATACGAATAAAACTCAACATTTTCATGGTTTAATTTTTAGGAAATTAGTCTAATGTAACATACATTTTTTTCCAAATATTACGACCAGCCGTTAAGACGTGATTCTTATTTTAAAATCAGCTACTGAGGGGTATCTGCGCCTTAAGACAAGTTTTCATCTCTTCTAGTGACACAGCTACAGTCTAATTACTTACTGTGTAAACTTCTGAACCAGCTCAGCATGTATTGCAAACCTAGCCCAGTCGGCCATGACACTTTCTGACACAACTGCGTGACACTCGTCGCGCCACTGTCACGGTTTGTTGACACGCCAGCACGCTAGCTTTCAGCCCCGGATTTACTCGCTTTACTGCCCCGAGCAGATGACAGCTGTGAAGTGTCCTGTTCTGTTTGAATTTTGAATTATTACTTTAACCCTTGCAGACCGGGACGGTCATACCTATTATTTTTATGAATCTGACCGCGTAGTTCCCATTCCCGTGGGAGTACAGGGATAAAAAGTAGCCTATGTCACCCGGGGATAGTGTAGCTGCCCAACGGTGCAAGAATTATTGAAATCGGTCTAGCCGTTTCGGAGTCTATAACGAACATACATACTTTCACTTGTATATATAGATTGGTGTCACCTGGTCTAGAGGTTGCAAGCGGTTTCGCTGAGTATGATGTCCTGGGTTTGATGATTGCCGTTGCGCTAAACGCAATCACTACTGCTAAATATGAGGTCGCGGGTTTGATGCCCGGGTCGGAGAAAAATATGATAGTGTTAATGAGTTCTTTCATCAGTAAGTTAAAAGTAGCAAGTGATTTTTGCCTGGTTCATAGCAATGGACTCATCTTGAGTTAAATATAACTGGCGAAATTTAATGTACTGTAGACTCTGCATACCCCTTCGGAGAATACACGCGTGATGATATCTTATACGCTTCAATGATTACATCGCTTTTGTTCGAAACATTCCCTGTAAGTTGATTCCCTTTATAGGTTACAATATCAATACCAATAATACTTTATTTTTGTGGTACGATATAGACTCCAAAGATTTCTCGCCATCCAAATTCGACAGATGTAGGTTCCCCTATTCAGTTCACTCTCATACGACATTCAACATTCGTATTGCCAAGAATATCGTCTCGTTCAACAGTCTTAGCATATGTCATGGCTCTCCTAGAAAATCTGTGAGGCGAAACATTTTTGATAAAGGTTTTACGCTTATCAATTTTTAAATTTCACCTAAGCATTCTTTTTTTTTAACGTGCATAGCAATTCATACCAACAAGTCATAAATTCCAATTTTACTTGCTTGTCTATTCTGCCCCACTCTTGGGTAAAGGCGTCCCTTCACTTTTTTCACCAGTCTCAAGCCCGTGCTTACTTCTTCCGCTTCTGGAGAAATCTGTCTGGAAAATCTTGCCAAATTATTTAAATACTACCCTTACCTAAGTATATTTGTACTGAGACAAGTGCTTTTCATCTTTAATGTAAGCGAAGCAATTACCTCCTTTTTTGTGAAGTCGGTAAAAAGGATAGTAGCAGGTGGCGTTCTGTAGTTTCTACCTACCCCCATTGGAAAAGGCCCTTGTCTGTATTTTGTACCTACATGTAGATACTTAAACTACTGGCTAAAAAAAACTTTTAGTTTCAGTGACCTTTAGCACCCAATTAGTTATTCAGCACGAAGCTACTTATTTTTGTCATTGTCTGCGAATAATTCGGCCGTAAAGCGCCGACACGTGCAAATTAATTGTTTCGTTTTTACGAGCGAGCGCCTGGATGCTTCACACAGTCGACATCTGCAAGGGAAAATATCCTAACTCATTTTTTGTAATTTTACAGGAGAGCGAGTCAAAACTTAAAAAAAAAAGTTCTTTTAAGTTGTAACATCACACATCCTTAAAGATTTGATTCAATAAGGGAAGATCTACAAATTCATATTATGATTAATAAATTCATATTATAATTAATAAATTCATATTATGATTAATAAATTCATATTATGATTAATAAATTCATACTATCTTAATGATATTATAAATGCAAAAGTTTAGATAGATGTGTGTGTGTTTGTTACTCAATCACGATAAAACGGCTGAACGGATCTGAAGGAAATTTGGCACAGAGACAGATTATAGTCTGGAATAACAAAGCTACTTTTCATTCCCGTTTAAAATGGCCTTGGAATAAGAAAAAAGATTTCAAGCGAGCGAAGCCGCTGGCAGAAGCTTGTGTAGTATACTAGAGTATTCATAATACTTATACATAATGATGATTAATATACGAGTATTTACAATATTATTCTAAAATTTATAACTTGGTGTCTCAAACATACAATTAAATCTTCTGTATTCAAACTAAATTCCTAATGTAAATAAATTGGGAGTCTGATATACAGTGCCTAATATGTATTTTTATGTATTTATTATTGGCAGGTATAAGCAAGTTTATTATCTTCAACTTCACTTGTTCACTTACAATATTTTTTTTCCACTGGCTAATAACATTATGTTATTAAAATAACGCGTATTAGTTCAGATAGGAGTAAGCGCAAATGAAAAACATTTTTGTTTACTGAGAATAGGATTGTAACTAAAAATCAACAAAAAATAAGTTACGATGGCTTTCCCTGCAGGTGTCGCAGAAAAAACCGAATATTAGGAATTTTTAACGTTGCCAAGCTAATTTTTCGTCAAGTTTTGTGATTTAGTTGACAGTGCATTGTTACATGCGTAGTATGTTTTTGTTCGAGAAAGAAATAATAACGATTTACATAGGTATCGTTAGGAACATACGAAATTTTCTTATTTGTGAGATGGAGGCTTGAGAAAATGTATTTTATTGGAGCCTCGAGAATAATTTACATAGTCTCGGTAAATAGTACTAACTAGAGCGTAATAATTGATTAGACAACTGTAACTTTGACTTCACTTGGAAATATTATCTAAATTAATATATTGTATGTTTGTTGATATGTTTGAAGTAGGTTATGGCTGGAAGTATTGACCAACCCGCACTGGGCCTGCGTGGTGGATTACGGTGCATTCCCTCTCACAGAGAGGAGGCCTGTGTCCCAGCAGTGGCGACATTAAAAAGGCTGATGATGATGATGATGATGATTGAACCAATAACGATAACTCTTTTACTGATAAAAAGCTACATTATTGTTAATTTTCATAGGTACCAAATTTTTCAGCGAAAAAGTACAATTCTCACACGGGAGTTAAGTTTCGGGCAAAATATTGGGTTTAATAACTTTCAAATTAATTAAACACCCATTGCTTGAGTCGCAAATACCAATCCATTGTTGCACTATTTGTTACGCCGATCTTTAATTAAGAATTTAAACTTGAATATTTGTCAAACTCTATTATAAGCTGAAAACCTGACAAACTTTGAGATTCCCTTCGTGATGGTTGAGCTGAGTGGTGCCGATCCATGCGTCATGTTCGTGAACGGGCGCCTTCAGTTGGGATTGGTCATAACTTAGTAGCCTCGGCCTGTAATTGTATTTTTTTAAATTGTTTGTTACTGTTAACACTTTTACGTGCACGTCTTTTTACATCATTCTCACATGTATGTATTTTTTCAACAAGAATGATGTAACCAAAAACTTGTAATTAAAACTGATGGAAAAGAGCAAATTCTTCTCCATTGAGACCTTGCAAATTTGCTACAATAGTCATCTTTTTGTTTGTTTGACAATTCTTAAGTACTAGAGGTACTAGAGGTTTATTTGAAATAAGCTATTTGTTTTTGATTGATTTTGATTTGGTGGTTTCATGACACGTTCTTAATTCAAAACACTCAATTCAGAAACAAGTCCTTTTCTGGTTTGCGTTTTACGTTAAGACGTGTAAACCCTAATTAAGTGCCAAATTTGGCACTTACCAGTTTGAGAAATTCTCAACTTCAAAACCTTAAATCAGAAATCGGGGGATAGTCTCTGCAATATGCAACCACTTGGCAAACGACCTTCACTTACAAACCTCCTCGCAAATATATATCCGAATAGTTCCAAAAATGGCTTGGGGCACAAAGAACAAAGTCACAAGGTTCAGTAATAGCAGTGCAAGTGTCGGGAACGGGTGAGAGTTTCTGTCGGCGCACAGCTGCCGACTGTTCCTAGCTACTGCTATAACGCTTTCATGGTGTGTGGTGCACGGTATAAGATTTGATCGGGAGAAAATAATAGAAAAACATTACCACAGCAACAAATACAGAGTAAAATAATTGTAAAAAAGATACAATTAGAAATTGCGCTGTGCGTGCACATGAAATCATCTTACTATATAGGTATCTATAACTCAAAGGTTTGCTGGAAGAAAATTCCATTTGGAGTTAAGCTCGCCTTTGTACATGAATATTGTTATCAATTTGTTAAAATGTAATGTCTTGGTGTTCAATAAAGAATAAATATATGAAAGGATGTTTGAGATGTTTTTACAGTTTTGGAAGACTCCAGAGTTCGCATTCTTTCTGTCTCAATCTGTCGATTTTTTATAAGTTTTTAACATTGTTTTATTATTTATTTATTCTTCATGTACAGAATGAGTACACAGACGGACTTATTGATGAGATAGCGACTTTATTTTCAAGGTTTTTAATTACGAGAATGGACCTTCTATATGGTTACAGATTTATTTTTAGACCACAGCCTAGGTGTGACTTTTTCTCTGTACCGAGAGTTAAGCAGGCGGGCGAGCACGGCCTCTGTGATAGGCTTTTTATCACGGTTTTGCTCCCAAACTGTGTTATATAATATGTGTGCCAGTAGGCGTGCTCGCCCGGCAGATTGTATTATCCAAGCAGGGAATTATGTAGTAGCAAATAATGTATAGATAGAGATATCAATGATAACCGAAGACACGTGTAAGATAACACTATATTGTGGTACAAGAGATAAGCACAAGCAATTTTCTGGGATTGCCTATCCCAGAAAATCGCAAATTCTATGAACAAGCACATCGGCCAACACGCAATCTCAAAACCGGCCAAGTGCGAGTCGGACTCGCGCACGAAGGGTTCCGTACCATTAACGCAAAAAACGGCAAAAAAATCGCGTTTGTTGTATGGGAGCCCCACTTAAATATTTATTTTATTCTGTTTTTAGTATTTGTTGTTATAGCGGCAACAGAAATACATCATCTGTGAAAATTTCAACTGTCTAGCTATCACGGTTCATGAGATACAGCCTGGTGACAGACAGACAGACGGACCGCGGAGTCTCAGTAATAGGGTCCCGTTTTTACCCTTTGGGTACGGAACCCTAAAAAACCATGTGCAATCTCATCACGATCTAAGTACGTAGGTATCAGTAAATATCTTAAGAAGATGTTAAAACGTGGATAGACTTTTCCTAATCCTTACCAAGACATGACATGACAACATAACATGTAAGTTGTCACCCTCCACAAAAGCTTTTTATTGGGAACGTTTCATTAGGAGCTCCCCTCCATCTTTAACCAGCCAGTGACACAGAGTCCCAAGTTCGGCAGCGCAAGATTAATTTAGATAAGGTTGGAAGAAGTTTCGTCATCGCGACGCAGCTGGCCCGATGAAACTACTTGCTAACTATAGTTTAATCTCCGTAACTCGATGTTATTGTGAGATTGTGACGGAAGAAATTGTGTGATAAACAAGGTTTTCGGGCCGGAGGTTAAACCCGGTTTAGGATGGGGTAGCTCGTCTCTAACAAGGTATACAGATAAATTTTGATCCATTGGTTTTTTTTTACATTTCGACATTTTTATAATTTGTCAATTTTTGAAGGTTTTGTTTGAGTTCTTGTTTGATTTCATTCAGAGTTATACAGTTTTAATTTAATTTTAATTTATTGGTATGCATATTCTGTCTTTTCGTGTTGTTTTTGTGTTACTGTCTGATGTTTGGAGTTGTGTTTATGAACGATGTCTGAATATTAATGATTTTATTATTGTAAATAATTTGACCTTTGGGCTTAAAGATCTTTCCTTGTAAAAATGTATTTTTCTGGCAAATAAACATTTTTGATTTGATTTGATATCTTTAATATCTTTCGTGATAACAGGGATCGTGATAAAAGTTGTCTATATTCATGATTTTCTCCTCAATTCAAAGTCACCCTGTAGGTAGATCAATCTGCATCATGCAATGTGACGCTAATTTAGTATTTTTTATGTCTAGCAGTGAACTACGATTTATTTATTTATTTAAACTTCATACACAAAGGTACAATTGCGGACTTACTGCCTTAGGCATTCTGTACCAGTCAACCAAGAGTGGTGAAGAGAAAACATGGCAAAAACAAATAAAAAAAATTGCTTAAAATACACATACATACATATTTTATATGTCACATACCTAAATAAATATTTATATTTAATAAAGTAATGAAAATAAGTTATCGAGATGACTTTACCCCGCTGATAATAATACTGCAATTGCCGCTTGAATGCATACCGACTGGTGGCCGCCCTGATTTCGATTGGCTGAGATGACTAATTAAATGTAGAATTGGACTTAATTTCTGATCAAACAGCATGTCTGCTGCTCTTATATTATACTACAAGCAAGTTCGTATACCTAGGGAAACCAGTATTTCTAGCAACCGTGTTGTGAACGTTTATTTGAAACTAAATAAACTACTATCGACAGTACAAACACAAATGTCTGAGAAATTGTGGCACAAACCTTTTGCTTGACAAATTCTAGAGGGAACGAACAAAGTCTGCTTTCTCAGAAACAGGATTCTGTATAATACAGCAAGTCACTTTATTAGTGCTAGATCCCTCAATTTTGCATGTGCACTTCATAAAAAAATGCTTAGATTACCTACAAACTAGCAGAGGAAGCCCACGACTATATCCGCGTGTTTTAACAGAAAACATATCCTATGATTCTCGGCAACAGCGCAGCTTATCATAAGTGAAATATTTTTTTGCAATTGGATCAGAAAATTATGAGACTACTTTTTACTAACGTATTAACAAACAATTTCATCTCTTTGTAATATTAGTTTAGAATACCTAAAAATGAAACCTAGCTAGATCGATTTATCGCCCCCGAAACCCCTTGCATACTAAATTTCATGAAAATCGTTGGAGTCGTTTTCGAGATTCAGATTATATATATACAAGAATTGCTCATTTAAAGGTATTAAATAGATAGATAAGACATCATCATCATCTGCCTAGCCTTTTCCCAATTGTTGTTGGGGTCAGCTTCCAGTCTTACCGGATTCAGCTGAGTACCAGTGTTTTACATGGAGCGTTTTACTATCTGACCACGTAACACGATACCTCTTGGCAAGACTGGTGTCAGATCTCAAACTTCTGACTACCCGTGACGACTGTCAAAGATCTTCAAATGACAGCCGTGACCAACGGCTTAACGTGCTTTCCGAGGCATGGAGGAATCTCGGTATGTTGAAAATGGTCACCCATCCACGGACCGACCTCGGCAAGCGTTGCTTAACCTTGAAGATCGACCTGTGTTTCTGTTATTATTTAGCCACGATTGATAGATAGATAAGACAAAGCCATAAAATATGTACCTAGCACCTGTACAATATACAATATAATAGTTGTAGTTTTCGCACACCGTACCTCACAGTCCTTAATTTTCGCAATTTCCGCCATAACGCCTGGACTAACGCGAATTAACTGCGAAACGGACCTGATTTACACATTGAAACTCACGTACAATGAATAAAACATGAAACTACAGTGCTCGCGAATGTACCCGCGTATAATTTATAGCGATATTTTTATAGGGAAAAAATTGGGGAAACGAAAAGCAACTCTTTTTGTTGAGTGCCTGCTATATTTTTATGTTTTATTGCACTGTGTTCCACAATTGTGGTGTTGGAATAAGGATCGTCTTATGTTTGAATCCAGTTTCGAATAAAACGAAGGATAATAAAATATTCGAGTTTTATTACGTTTCACTTTTTTATAAAACTATGAGAATTATGAGTTTTTCAGGCACATCAATCCTCCCAATTTCTGAATTAAGAATTGGAAGTTGAGTATTTGTCAAACACTACTTTAGCAGGAAAACCTATCACCCTATAGTGCCGTAAAACGGTAACTGTGTAGTAACGGCTAGGTTAAAAAGTTTGAAAAAACATACAAAAAACACACTTTTGAACACAAGGTATTTTCGTGTCACTAATGGTTTTGCATTAAAAAAATAATTAACAACACGATATTTTTTCGCAACCTTTGGAAACTCCTCCAAAACGACTTAGATGTTTACAAATATTTTTACACACAAAATTGATGGCTAAAATTTCTTCATAACTAACATAGCATATGTAAATCAAATAATATTTTGCAGACAAAACTGTTCAAAAGGAGGTTCAATATTGATATTTTGGCATCGAGCGGGCGCACGGCAAATACTGCGTTAACATTGGGAGCGCCTAAAAGCAGGATTTGACTCGTTCTTAAATAATTCAGAAACTGGCTCTTATTCCTGCTCTACTCAATCAAATTGACAGTTAAAATTTACTGCAAACCACTAGATGCTCCTCGAATAAAGCATTTTATTTTGTAGACATAAAACACCGAAGAGATTGTTACCTTCTTTCTGTTCAATTTCACCGACACGTAGAAGCTTCTACAATCACTGTTAACACACTTATCTGTTAAGTTTGCAGCGGGTAAAGTAATCCGATTTACTTAACTCTTTGAAAAAAAAACTCAACTCAGCTCAACTTTATTCCTCGGGGAAACTAGTAAACGATACATTGGATTCCGACCATTATTCTTGTACAAAACCAACCCAGTATCTTGCTAAAAGGGTAACTCCGAGTTCTTTTGAAAGATAAAAAAGATGAAAGATTCTTTTAAAGGCCACAACAAACTAGATGATTATTCTTTCATCGTCTAAGAGCTTTTGCTGAACAGAATGCTACAAAAATGGGGCAAGAGAGTACTTTAGAGAGAGAGATAATTTTAACTTAATTACAACTATTTGGGACAATTTTCTTCGCTTATGATGTCTTCACTGTAGAACTGCTGCGCGGTGCATTTTTGGTTGGTTACAGTTTTTTTTGTTGGTTTTATTTGTTATAGGTTAACCACTATCTCGCCTGATGTTAAGTGATGATGTGATCGAAAGTGAAGCACGCTGGCCTATAAGTAACCTATTCACTCTTGACTTGAAGACCCCTAGGTTGTAGCTATCAGGAAACAAAGACCGGCAGGGAATTCCACTCCTTAGCGGTACGCACAATGAAAGTATTTTCAAAACGCTTCTTTTTTGTGGAGTATAGAATATCAAAAGACATTTTTCAGACAGCAGTAAAATTAAATGGTTCCGTACTGTAGTGGGTTAGGGTTGTCGCACTTGGAACGATTTTTAAGAAAATGTTTTCATGGCATATCTGATAGTGACAAAGAAACGCATTTGTAAAACTCAATGTCTATGAAAACTTCACAAATGACAGTTACTTATTGTAAGGTTTGAATACGTTAAGGAAAACTCTCTTTGATTGATATCCACGAATTAAAGCACATGTCAGAGAAATATAATGTAATCTATACGACACACCTGGTGAAGGTTACAGGGATCCGCTGGTTGCGAGAAACACGGGACCGGTCAATGTAGCAACGCTTGGGGGCCCCTTGCTGGACATAGCCCCTCCCCGGCTATGCCCAGCAGTGGACGTATTTCGGCTGATATGATGATGATGATGATACGACACAAATATTTTCTTTGACATTGAAATGGAACCGTTAAAATCGACATCAAATACTCTTCAACGATTGTGAACACACCGCTCTCCATATTCCTTTTTCAAATCAATTTGAATCACCAATAAATTTCGCGAAATATTCAGCCATTTTCCGAAATAGCAACCCTATCTGGCCTACTTGCATCCTCAGTACGATGCACTCAATTTTGGAATATTGGAAACAATATCCGGTGCAATGGTACGAATAACCGTTTTACTGTGAATGAAAGTATTTTCAAAACGCTTCTTTTTTGTGGAGTATAGAATATCAAAAGACATTTTTCAGACAGCAGTAAAATTAAATGGTTCCGTACTGTAGTGGGTTAGGGTTGTCGCACTTGAAACGATTTTTAAGAAAATGTTTTCATGGCATATCTGATACTGACATAGAAACGCATTTGTAAATCTCAATGTCTATGAAAACTTCACAAATGACAGTTACTTATTGTAAGGTTTGAATACGTTAAGGAAAACTCTCTTTGATTGATATCCACGAATTAAAGCACATGTCAGAGAAATATAATGTAATCTATACGACACACCTGGTGAAGGTTACAGGGATCCGCTGGTTGCGAGAAACACGGGACCGGTCAATGTAGCAACGCTTGGGGGCCCCTTGCTGGACATAGCCCCTCCCCGGCTATGCCCAGCAGTGGACGTATTTCGGCTGATATGATGATGATGATGATACGACACAAATATTTTCTTTGACATTGAAATGGAACCGTTAAAATCGACATCAAATACTCTTCAACGATTGTGAACACACCGCTCTCCATATTCCTTTTTCAAATCAATTTGAATCACCAATAAATTTCGCGAAATATTCAGCCATTTTCCGAAATAGCAACCCTATCTGGCCTACTTGCATCCTCAGTACGATGCACTCAATTTTGGAATATTGGAAACAATATCCGGTGCAATGGTACGAATAACCGTTTTACTGGGCAACTTAAACACTACTTGAAACTTGCAACTTGAAAAGTGCTGGATGCTGAGGGGTATTAGGCACAAAATTGGAGCCTAGAATTGCCTAATATTTAGGATCGAAATTGGAACTCTATGCCTACTGTCTTTATTATATTTTTTCAGGTTTGGTCCTACTGATCAATTCGCTTAATTGAATTTTTGTAGTTTATTGAATTTTGTTAAATGAATCGGGAAAACTTTTGATTAGCTGTGAACCTTCTATTTCCTTTTTATTTATGTGATGAGGAATTTGAAAGTTGCAAAAAATTATGTCATATTTATATTTTGTTTTATCTTTTCCAGGTAAGGCAACGCAGTTAATATGAAACATAGTTCGTTATTCTTTACTGCATTTTGGTAAGTTACAAAAATTAGATGACCAATCAACCGAGTTCAAAACCAATTACTGAGTGTAAATCCATCTATATTATATATATATATATATATATATTATTATCGTCTATAGGTTTGCGCTTGACCACTATCTCACCTGATGGTAAGCGATGATGTGGTCGACGGTGAAGCACGCTTGCCTAGAAAAAACCTATTCACTCTTGACTGAAAGACCCCAAGATTGTAGCTATCGGGAAACACAGACTCCGGCAGGGAATTCCACTCCTTAGCTGTACGCATAATGAAAGTGTCCCCAAAGCGTTTTGTGCGTATGGGTGGGATATCCACCATGTACGTATATATATTGGTAATCAACTCGGTTTAAACCAGAATTTTTGGTTTGGATATAGGTAAAATTAGCGCTTTATATCCAAATTCTGTTATTGAAGATTATAATATATTTATATATAATTTATTTACATAGGTACCTACATAATCTATATGCTCTTAATGCACAAAGGTTTATTGGTAACCATGTATCTGTGTGGTATTAAACAATGTTTTATATTCTATTTATAATATCATAAAATAAATAACCTTAACAAACATACTGCTCATGATAACAACATTTCAAAATGAAGGACGCGCAAATTAACTTTGTTCTGACAGGCTATCAAACTCTTGTACATTGTAATCCCTGAATGTATTTAGGTTTTATGTAACGTAAACCTCTGGTTAATCCAGTAAAGCTGATGTTACTAATTAGACATTTCATAAAGTTAAGTATGCTTGATAAAATCTCTAATCATACTAAAGACTAAAAATGTAGATCACAATTTTCTTTGAAGAGAAGGGTAGGTACTTACTGACTCTTCACCTGTGTGTCTAAAATGGTTAGATAATCTGATTGGTGGCCGTAACTTACATACAATTATCACACTAATATTATAAATGCAAAAGTTTGTGAATGTGTTTGAATTATTTTACGCAAAAACTACAGAACGGCAGGCTTATTAAGTATCTTTTACGATAGCGATCAAACGCTTTATGCCATAAAAGTCGGAATTACTTGCAGTGTATGTATGGTAGGTCCTACACAATCGTTTGCTAATCGCTCGTTGTTTGTCAAATGCACTTATTTAAAAAAAAACCGCCAGCAACTCTAAAACTTTTGTATTGAAGAACAATTGTTGCGCAAAAATCACTATCGTTTTGCTCTTCCAAAAGATACGTAATAAGCCTGCGGATCTGGATGAAATTTGGTACAGCAATAGATTATAGTCTAGAATAGCACATATGATACTTTTTATCCCGGGAATATGTTTCCTCGGGATAATTTTCGATATTCACGCGGGCGAAGTCGCTGGCGGAAGCTAGTGTTGGATAAGATCACTATCCTTGGGTGGCAGACTCCTTTTTAAATCAGTTTTGTCGAAGAGATACTTACCTACAGCAATAGTGTAGCGATTCTCGGGAACTATCTTCTTCATCAACCCGCAACCACCTAAAGCTGATTGCAGGTCATTGCACGCCATATTACCCGGTCCTGAATCTCCCGTATCCAACCTTTGCCTTCTACCTTGACCGGATCTTTGGTCCACCACGCTCCGCATCCATGGTGAGCGAGTGCGGATCTACATTTTCCTGTGCCTCATAAAGTTGTAAGTTGTTGTTGGTAGTGTTTTGGTGCACATACATAAATTTTAAATTAGACATGAATCATGCTCTCACAATTCCTATTTTCAATAGTTACACAATAACGTTGTCTATCTCGATAAATATTCGCACATAAGGCACCTGTTCCAAATGGAGACCAACAACATTAAATAAACAACTAGTCTTACATTGTAGGCATAATCCTCAAGTTCTGATGCAGTTCTCAGCAAAAGCTAATGCATTTGCTGGGAGATGAGCTGATCAAATATGTATGACTTCTGGTCCACTTTCCAAACCGTGTTAATACGGTCCCTGACTGACCTTACTGGGTCAAGTTGGGATTGGTATTCACTTGTTTCTTTAGAACAGCAGTAATAATAATATGGAGAAAATTTGATGCAATTCTGGCGGAGTTTTGTAGCTGAATATTAAGGCGGTTACATTCCAGCTTTTTATGGGCTTGTTTTCAGATTCAGTCGCTTTAGACTTAAATACAAATGAAATCAAATCTTTTTATTGTGGGCATGGGTTATACAGACAGATGTTTGGTAAATTAGAGTGCCATTATGTCCTGCCTAGTAGTCATACAATAATTATGTCAACATACAAAAAAATCATAGGTATCACATATAAAGCAAATCTTACAAAATAAGAATTAGGTGCATGGTGAAAGATTGTAGTAGGTACTAATTATTAAGAAAATCTTGGATCGTGTAATAAGTTTTGTCAATTAAAAAACCAGCCAAGTGCGAGTCGGACTCGCGCACAAAGGGCTCCGTACCATTATTGCAAATAACGGCAAAAAAATCACGTTTGTTGTATGGGAGCCCCACTTGAATATCTATTTTATTCTGTTTTAAGTATTTGTTGTTTTAGCGGCAACAGAAATACATCATCTGTGAAAATTTCAACTGTGTAGCTAGCATGGTTTATGAGATACAGCCTGGTGGCAGACAGACAGACGGACGGACCGTGCAGTCTTAGTAATAGGGTCCCGTTTTTACCCTTTGGGTACGGAACCCTAAAAATTACGTAATTTATATTTGAATAGTGGCAGTTCCTGCTTGTTTAAAATGTCCACAGGAATCCTATTATAAATTTTAATACTTATTTATATTAAAATGCAAAGTAAAGTCTGACATTTGTAACTATACTCTGTGGTCACAGACTTCATCACATTCATCACGGAGCCGTTTGCAATGTCATTTTCGAATATCTTTACGTCAGAAAACTTCACACAAGTCCGTTAACAAAGCTTTTATGTACAGCAGCTATAATTCTTCTAAGCCACATAAAGCTTACAAGTTACATTCCATTTTTATCCACTTTTCGACCAGCAGATTCTCACATTACTACCATAGAATATATTCGGCATATTTTAAAAGTTCCGGGTTCCGTACAAAAGTAATTTGCTTTGAAGGCATTCTGCCGAACAAAGAGAGGGCGCAATATTGTCCTAACGAATTCCCCACGATATTTAGGCCGTCTTATTTTATTAGGGTCCCGCACAGACAACGTGAAAACGGTATTGAGTCAGTATTTCAGATTTTATTGCTGTTTTTTACTGAGTTCGGGAGTTGTGAAGACATTTAGAGTTACGTCGATAGTTTAAAAGTTGAGTGTGCTGATAGCCAACTCTTTGGATGAAGTTGCTTTCAGCTCATTTGGAACTCAATCCTTTTTGTTTTTATTGAGCTGACTGTTTCAATGTTAAATGGAAAACCGAATTTCTGTAGGCATTTTATAAATGATTCGGTTTTTTAGAACTTAAACGTGTTCATAAAAGTGTCGATTATTTATTTATTTACTTAAAGCACATCAACACCACAAATATGGATATATTACATACTAGCTTCAGCACGCGGTTTCGCCCGCGTTCAAAGTTCAAAGAAAAAATGCTCCGATCGCCACCAAACTTTACATTGATTATCCGCTGGGTCAATCTAAAGATTGTCTGAAAATATCGTTAAAATCGGTCCAGCCGTTTCGGAGTCTATAAGGATCATACATACATACTTTCTCTTTTATATTTAGATATAGATTACAAGGTCTTATTCTAGTGTTGATGTCAATAACAGACGTGCACTCTATTCTCTAAGTTATTACTTATTGTAAGTTTATTAAGATATGCGTTTTTTCCGTCTAGCTTAGTCAGTACATCATAATCAAATACCAAATTTTTATTAACAAAACAACACCCACTTTTAAGGCTATTTAATTAATTTTCCAGTAGCCCATATTATTAAGGCAATAAAAATAATAATAAGTCAGCCGCCCGCCCAACTCCCGCCCTACAATTTACTTCGCAAGGGTTCCCCTAATTTCGGAGGAATTTCGGTGACATTTTTTCTTAAGATTACCGCTTAAAGTTTTGGCCGTGAATTAGTAGGATCTCGTCATTTGAATGAGAAGAATTTTAAGAAGGCAATTTGGTAAATGGTTGATACGTACGTATGTTTGAATATTTATGTGGTTCTTTTATCTAATAAGAAAAGTGGTTCTTTTAAGATGGTTTGGCCATGTTGAGAGGATGAATGAAAGTCGACTTACGAAAGGTATTTACAAGGCAGACGTGAATGGAAACGCCGGGAGGGG
Organism: Orthosia gothica; assembly: GCA_949775005.1. Lineage (NCBI taxonomy): Eukaryota > Metazoa > Arthropoda > Insecta > Lepidoptera > Noctuidae > Orthosia > Orthosia gothica. The sequence continues at coordinate 15,062,979 of OX459057.1, forward strand.
ACGCCCTAGAAAGACATATGTAGACCTTATAGGTGATGTTCTTCAGAAAGGCCAAGTGCGCAGTACCCATAACCGGCGTGTGTGTATGACTAGATGTATGAATGTGTGTGAAGCAAAAGAAGTATGTAAGGATCGTAGCAGGTGGCGTTCTGTAGTTTCTGCCTACCCCCATGGGAAAAAGGCGTGAGTTTATGTATGTATGTTTTATCTAATCTATATATAAACATATAAAAGAAGAAAGTGACTGACTGACTGACTGACTCACTCACTGACCATCAACGCACAGCCCAAACGGCTGAAGCTTCAATCATGAAACTTGGCATGTAGGTTCCTTTGGTAGTGTAGGTGAGCACTAAGAAAGGATATTTGGAAATTCCACCCCAAAGGGCGTGAAATAGGGAATGAAAGTTTGGATGTTTGTTTGTTTTTGTTGTGTTGTTGTTTGGATTTGGAAGTATGCTGGTGTTGATTTGAGGGAGAATTGCTTTTCCCATGGACAGTTCTATGTAGCGTGTTCACGTGTTAGCTCATCAAATAGTCTGGTGATATTGGCGCCGACATCCAAAATGGTTAAAAATGTTGTTTACAAGGAAATACTATAATTTAATTACTTACTTATGATTATGATTACTTATTATTAGTCATGGATAAACACAGAAATAATGAAGGGATAGGGACAGGACAAGGATAGAGCGTATTGATTTAAAGTAGGTCAGTATAAGTCTGTCCTAAGAAAAACTTTCATATTTACATTATTTTTATCATAATTATTTTTACTTTTTTTCTACATACTGTTAAAATATGGTAAGGAGAAGCATTTAGTCTACGCGTGCGAAGCCGCGGGCAAAAGCTAGTCTCTAAATATTGTTTTACAGGTTGGTACAACGCCGGGAGGGGACGCCCTAGAAAGACACATAGACCTTATAGGTGATGTTCTTCAGAAAGGCCAAGTGCGCAGTACCCATAACTGGCGTGTGTGTATGACTAGATGTATGAATGTGTGTGAAGCAAAAGAAGTATGTAAGGATCGTAGCAGGTGGCGTTCTGTAGTTTCTGCCTACTCACATGGGAAAAAGGCGTGAGTTTATGTATGTATGTACAAATAATTATCTAGAAAAAGGCTTCTTCTTATTCCTCGCCGTTCCCGCACTGCTGAAGATCGTAACCACATACCTATGGTACGTCTCCAATTTTTTTCAGTAGTTTTGCGGTTTTCTGTAGTGTGAACCTCTTTGTACATGCTGCCTGCAACAGCCTTTATCTTGCCGCCCTCCCATATAAGGAATATTCAATAGCCAAAAATTAAATAGCAACTTTTAGAGTAAAGATATTTTATGGAGAAAGACTCTTTCCACACTTAGTACCAATAAGAACTACACTACCAAGAAAATGTGGACTAGAAAGAGTAAGTTCCCATCAACATACCTCGTAAACTGCTATCCTTACCTCCCACCAAAGGTACTTATTATCCAAGGCCGTCGTCCCCACAACAAATATAACCCACCATCGTTAGTTAACACCAAGTAACTTAGGGCCGATTTCACCAATTATATTAATCGCGATTATTTCAACTAAACTCAGTTTACACAAATACAGCATTCTGATTGGTTGAGACCGTTTAGTTGAACAATCGCGATTAGTATCGTTGGTGAAATCGGCCCTTAATATAGGTAGGTTTAAGCCGGTTACCGCGCTTGGTGTAAACGTTATTAAAACTCAGCTTATACGATATCGTTGCGACGAGACTGTGATGCAAACTGTCTGATACAAGTCTAGACGGTAACTATGTAGACTTAGAGGTAAGCTAAACTCTGTACATGACTCGACAGTTTTGTAGGTACCTACTATTTATTGACGGATTACTTTATTTTGCGCTAGCGACCCGCCCCGGTTTCGCCCGTGAGAAATTATACGCGAAATCTTTCCTCGTTTCTCATAATTTATTTTGGTGAAAGCGCATGAAAATCCGTTCAGTAGTTTTTGAGTTTATCGCGTACGGACGCGGCGGGGGACTTTATTTTTAGGGTTCCGTACCCAAAGGGTAAAAACGGGACCCTATTACTAAGACTTCGCGGTCCGTCTTTCTGTCTGTCTGTCTGCCTGTCTGTCACCAGGCTGTATATCATGAGCCGTGATAGCTAGACAGTTAAAATTTTCATAGATGATGTATTTCTGTGGCCGCTATAACAACAAATACTAAAAACAGAATAAAATGAATATTTAAGTGGGGCTCCCATACCACAAACGTGATTTTTTTGCCGTTATTTGCAATAATGGTACGGAACCCTTTGTGCGCGAGTCCGACTCGCACTTGGTTGGTTTTTTTTTTAATATATGTTTTGATACTGTCGACAGAAGAATTAAGGCACAGACAAGCGTGACACGACTATGTAACAATATACCTTAATTTTTTTTATACACAATTTCTATAAAAAGGCATGTCGCATTAAGATGTTGCGCTTGTCTGCTAGAGCCTTTTGGTATGTAGCCAGCATTATTTTTACCCTTCGGGGCACTTTTAATTGAAAAGCATATAATAGTAATAGGTTATTTTGTAAAGATGACCTTTAGATAGAATTAGATGCGTATATAAAATGAATTAAGCGAAATGTAAGTATACAAACTGATGAAAAATAAAAGATGGTTTTTATTTCTGCCCACACAACATGACATGGGTTAAACATTATTCAACCCACCTGCTTACGAAACTCTTTTGTTGCCTGTACAGTTAGTTCGGTTACATTCATGTTGACAGTTTCTTTAATTAATGTCAAACTGTTTAGTTTCATGGGTGTCTTACCAGAAGGACCTTATTTCGTGGAAATAATTTCCTTATTCTATGAAAACGGGTTTTCTTTACCTACTTTACCAACTTAAATGATTTGAAATAATGAGGAGTTATTTTTATGTGTGTACAACATGGTCACAGTCCTTGGTTTGACTGTTATTTCAGCTGTCTTAACAGTCGAGATCAGCTGTCTGTAAAAAGGCATGCTCAGCTATGAATACGTGAACCTTGTAATACTCAGTTTCAGTCGTCTGAATTGAGAAGTTGAGTTTTTTTCAAACTCTATTTTAACCTGAAAACCTGTAAATGTGGCATCAAAGTAGGGTTGATTAATTCTTAACGTGATGTACAAAATTCAGAATCCGGCCGAAAGGCAGGCTCAAATCACATAGAACTTTTAAACAAACAGTACCTATGTATAATTTTACTATCATTTATAATAGATACCTAGCGAAAAAAACCTCATCAAAGTATTACGCAAATGTTAGCTGAAGTATCATCTGCACACATCACATCACATCATCAGCCTTTTTAATGTTCCCACTGCTGGGACACAGGCCTCCTCTCATAGAGGGAGTGGGCTATAATCCACCACGCGGGCCCAGTGCGGATTGGTAGATGTCACATGTCTTTGAATTTTTGGTTCTAGGACATGCCGGTTTCCTCACGACGTTTTCCTTCACCGTTTTGAGAGCAGTGGTGATGAAATAAATTACACAAAGTAAAGCGCCTGCTCGGGTTCGAACCCACGACCTACAACTCGTAAGTCGGGACCGTAACCACTAGGCCACCACTGCCCATCATCTGCATCCGACCCTTAATAATTAAAAACTTGAACTAATTCCGGAGCTCAATAAGTCTTAACTAGATTGCTGTCTTTTACCTTTTTTCAATAAAACTAGCAGCAATCATTTTAATAAATTTCATCGGACATCGGCCACTTAAATACGTAAGGCACTTCACTATTCATTCCTTTGCCGTCGCTTTTAAATTGTAACTGAATCAAATAGAAATGATACGAGCTGTATAATGAGCTAGTTTCTCAGGGGACGTTAAAGCTGAGCATAAGAAGAGGCACTCAACTATAAACATCGATATAATAAAATATCGATTTGTATAATAATCGGCTCGCAAATCTAGCGTGTACTACGCACTAGATATAGCGATCCGAATACTCACTCTGTTCGACTGAACCACAGATAATACTAGCATACGGATGCCTCATTCTATATTAAGAAACCGTGCCGACGTAACTAGTGTTTTTAATCTGATTATACCGATAATTTTTTTGTAATTGTATAATCAGTACAGTACGTCGGCAAGGTTTATTTGTATGGGATGAGACCTCACTGACTGAACTGTACTGCAATCCGTACACCTTACTTTACTCTATGTTGAACGAAACGCGTAAGCACCAAGCGTTTTGATCGCAAGTAAACTAAAGTTTATAAGCGATCTAGCGCTGCATGTTTTAATAGTTTGATTAGACAACATAAATATTTTAGCGCTGCAGCGAACTTCAGTTCTCTCTACTCACCAAAATTCATTAATTTTATTGTCTATCGGTAGGATGTATGTCAATAATTATATAGTAAGAGATAATAATACCAGCTTGTAACTGTTACTTGCCACTGTAGGACAAAGTACATAAAAAAGTACATGAATTGAATTGAATAATAAAGCGTTTGATAATAACACGATAGCTTCAGCAATTTGTGAGTCAAGAGTGAATAGGTTACTCTTAGTTCTACTTCTAGGCAAACCTGCTTCACCATCAACTACATCATCGCTTACCATCAGGTGAGATAGTGATCAAATGCGAGCTTATAGTTAATAAAAACAGATATTATGAAACGCTTTTACGTATAAAATTTAAACAAAGCAAAAATTACTGCAGTAACGCCAGCTAATTGCCATAAAGCTTAATTAATCTAGTGATTAATTTTGTAATACCATCACTCCAGCATAATTCTGTAAAATGCTTCACATTACCTTTTTACATAGTGTGATATCAAAAAAAATATAGAACACAAACAATCTTTTTACATTAAGGAAATATAATTAAGAAGCCATCCTATTTTTATCGTCAGAAGTAAAAGACATATAAATCTTGAATCCCTCTGTCTGAAGCTTATTGTTTCATGATTTCGCGTTTCTGAATTCTCCTCTCTCCCCTTAGTTTTTTTACTACCCACCATTTCATCAATTCAACATCATCATTCCACACACAATTGACTCCGTTTACTTCCTCAAAAAAACATAAACACAAACATACTCTACGAAGGAGCTCTTAAACGAGGAAATAAAGTATTTAGACCATTTTCTCATGACAAAGAGTCGTATAAAAAGTTACGATTCGCAGCGCATTTAAGGCCACGACAGACGTCGACGACCTTGAGGGAACAATATTCACACTCTCTTTATAGTTCACACCCGCACAACTCAAAATTTTGTAGTTTTTAGTCCTTTCCTTTTTATTCATTGACTTTAAAGTAAAAGGCCGTAAACTAAAATGTAGTTAGTTAAATTGTCTTTGAGATAGTAAAAAATGTGGGATTTTGTCCTTGTTACTTACCAAATAATTCCACTTTGTTACGCAAATAAAGTTCAAAATTTGCGAAGATCATATTATTAGGACAAAAGTCAAGTAAAATAACACATTTTTTCAACAAATTCCACCTAGCCGATTAGACGTGTTATTCATCTTAAAATCAGTTAAAGTCATTGATGTATTAAAAGTAGGTAGATACGGGACTGCTCACAGCGCTTGGTCCTACTAATCTAAGTGAATGCCCGCAGCGGGCACTCAGTCGCGCACGGCACATGGTTGATCCCACAGCTCAATAATTTCAGTGTTTTTATATTTTTTTGCAATAAATACGCATCAAAATGACTTCTTGTGTAGCTAAACAGTGTTTAAATAATACCAGAAAGAAAAATAAGTCACACGGGATCACTTACCACTCGTAACTCGTACCACAAGTCAAAAATGTTAATTTGTTGAAAATTACAATAATATTTAATGTTTCTTTCGCCATATTTGTGAGAGCGAGATAGATATTACAAAAATGCGTGAGAGACACGATACGCACATATTGCAATGTAATTTCATTCATTTAGCATTCGGACAACATTCGGCGGCTAACGCGATTTCGCTCGCACTACAGAGCCATCTCCTATCTCTGTCCTTGTCTATCGGTAACTGTAGGTTTGGGACTGGTACCATAGATGTGTGAGTTTCGATGCATTTAGTCGTGCGCCGAGCCCAGGTTTTCTGATCACGAAGTTAGCGCGTAACGTATCTTCCTACTTTTAATACATCAATGGTTAAAGTGGTATATCTGCGCCTTAAACGGTAAGGCACGGAACAGAAAAAAAACATCCTGTGCCGTTGCCGGTAAATCAGACGAGAGCGAAAATATTAAAAATTCTTTGCTTAGCGTGAACGTGATCTTCTCTTAAAGAGATGGATCCTCGGTTTACGAGCAGCGTTTAGCTTTTGTTAAAGAATCGCTGTACTTTGTTGTGATGTTAGTTTTCTTTAGTAAAAATTGTCTCAGCAAAAGATGGCGCTATAATGTTGATACGAACTATAGTCGTTTTGATTAAGTATGGCAATATTGACTCTGTCTTTTGTCTCCTTAAAACCCGAAAAATGAACTATGTTTTGATTTTCATAAAATGTTGATAATCACGATTCGTTTATCCGTTTTGGAAATTAAGATCTTACGACCAATTTTTCAGAAATGCTTATTCGTATTTTCCATTTTTTTCCCGCTGGAGGTTGTGAGTACCACTCCGGGTAAGTACCAATAAAGCTTATTCAATTCATGTATTTTCTTAGCTTATCTTGGACATCACTGACATCTGTGAAGATAATTTAAGTCAGAAATCGTCAATCCTTCTTGAACAAGTGTGGTTATTGACGTTGAGTAGAGGCCTTTGTTGAAGAGGTTTATTTACACTATTTCATAACATAACTTACATATTTTTTTTTTTGACAGCCGACTATAGATTTCTATTTTCTTCCGTATTTTTAATAAACCACCAAAGACCTTATACTTCTTACTACTAGACTGTGCACTATGGCGCAAAAACCGGTCCGAGCGAGAGGGCTCCCGTTGGTAGTGTGTCTCTTTCTAATGAGGTGACCATGACCAAACATAACACGGGACAAATTCATTGTAAAAACAATAGTGTAAGTATCCCAATATATGTATGTATGCTACTTAACTACGCTACCTAAACCTAACAAATCCATTGAAAAAAAAAAATTGTGTATATTTTTTGGAATCTACGTCACTTACCGAGTCGTAAGAGGCGACTAAGGGACAAACCAGAGAATGATCAGCAGCGTTCTCTGTGCATTTGTAACAACCATACTGGGATCGCCAACCCGCCTGCAAAGCACTCCCCATGAATAGCACAAATAAAACATAGCCCCTAGTGCCCGGCAGCCTGCCTAACCTCGACTACGGTAGCGGTCTAGGTTACGGTATGGCAAGGGGTGCAAAGAATCCCGGACGAGATCCGGCTACCCGAACAAATACCGACGACAGGACCTGGCAACGTACAACACACGCACACTCCGGACTCCGGACCGACGATAAGGTCACCGAACTCGAAGAGGAATTGAGCAGTTTACGATGGAGCTGAAGTTCGAAGAGAGGGGGGGGACTCGATAACCCTCAAACCCCAAGTCTGGATAAGTCTTGTTCTTCAAGACCCATCGTATAGATAGGAACAAAAAGCTCTCTGATCTTACTCTCAAGCTCATGAAGGAGAGGCGTGAGATGATCCTGCAGTCTTCAGACGATGCTTTGAAATACCCCAAAGGATCTCAATTATTTCACATATTGTCCAGTTGCGTAGATAGTTGAGATACTTAACTTCACCAATTTTATTCCACTAGGAATCAATTTGCGAATAATATTAACAGCCGCTGAATTTTACTCGAACAAAACCCGCCAAAAACTCCACAAACCTGGTGGTCCTACATTTAGTATTACCAGGCCCAAACATTTAAAAGTACTACTCTTACTCAGTATTAATGAATTATTTTTTAAATACAATGAATTGATTAATTGAAGGAACTGTAAAAATATTTAAATACGCTTCAAAGTTTCATAGACTTTGAAACGTATTTAAATTTATTTTTTATTCGTTCGTTTTGGTGTTACATAAAAAAGAAAATATAAAATTTTCTACCATTTCTACCAAACCCAATGATTAGTTGAGCTGGCAAGATGTGAGACAAGGACACACTACCAGCGGGCACCCTCTCGCTCAGGACCGCTTTTGGTTAGCTACCGCTTATAAGGGAATAGCTAACCTAGGTGTATGATAATAGATTTCATTTTAGCTATACAAAAATTTTTGGTGCACAGTCTAGTAGTAAGAAATACGTATAAGGTCTTTGTAAACCACTCTTTGGGCCGCGCGCTCTGTCGTTTGTCTATGGTTTCGACAAATGATCTTTGAGCATCGCGTTTATATATTTGTATTATACTTACACATACTTTGACCTTCAGTGTTTTATTCTATTTTGTTTGTTATTTATATATTCTTCGATTTTATTTTATTATATAAGTCCTGTTTCCGTAAGTGTGTCCGTGGCATCAACAGTAGGACCTATCAGAATATCAGCGCAGCGTTATTACCTTTTTTGGATATCGCTGCACATGCTGAGATAGGAGCCTTTTTGGTCTCGCACAGGGTTTTTTATTTTATTATTGTTTAAGTGTATGTTTATTTTCTCGTGTGTCCTGTGCGGGTCACAAATAAATATTTTCTTTCTTTCTTTCTTTCTTTATTAGGCTCAAATGACCATAAAAAGAACGTTATCATCTTCCTGCCCTTGTATCCTTTACTTGGGGTCGGTGCAACGCGTTTTCTTCTTCCATACCTTACCATCTCCTGTCTCGCTATCACTGACTCCCTTTCCTTTTATGTCACTCCTCACACAGTCCATCCATATTTTCTCTGGCCTAACTCTTCCTCTCCATCCATCCACATTTATATTCATAACACTTTTAATAACATGCGTTTTATCCTCATTACATGACCATACCAGAGCAAACGGTTTTTGCCATCAAAAGAACAATGAAGGTGGCAAAAGCGCAATTTACACATGTCAAGACAAAAGTACTAAATGGATGAGAGAGACACGAGCAATACGTTCAACCACACATAAAGCAAACAAAATCACCAAAAAACAAACCGAAACTTCCATTTAACACCTACCATCCCCAAAAACCATCAGCGTATATAAAGACCACGAGTAACGTCAAAGGAAAGCCGTTAGTCTGATAAACAAAATATTTTCCGATCAGACATCCGTGTCGTTGGCTCAACTGAACACAAAATAGGGACGTACAGTAGTGCTATTCTGGAAAATATTACCTTGTAAATAGATGGAGTGAACATGAAGTTCGATCCAATCAAGATGAAATTACAGTTCACTCCTAGCTCACTCCATCTTAGCTTTCACGGTGAGGTATTTACGGAATAGACTGGCTTAAGAGACACTTTATTCAACAAACAAAGACTCACGCACACATAGGTAAACTTCACGTACGTCTAGTGCAAGCGCACTCGCTAAGTCACGACTGTCATTTGTTTGATTTGATTGTAACTACCCTGCAGGGGGTTGACCATAAAATGTATACATGTCATATACATCTGTCCCTTACACGCACTCAAAATAACCTTCATCATCATCATATCAGCCGAAAGACGTCCACTGCTGGACATAGGCCTCCCCCAAGTGTCGCCACATTGACCGGTCCCGTGCGTCCCGCATCCAGCGAATCCCCGCAACCTTCAGCAGGTCATCGGTCCACCTGGTGGGAAGCCTTCCAACGCATCGTCTTCCGGTTCGCGGTCGCCACTCCAGAACTTTTCTGCCCCATCGGCCATCCGTTCTGCGAGCAATGTGCCCTGCCCACTGCCACTTAAGTTTGGCAATTCTTCGGGCTATGTCGGTAACCCTGGTTCTCTTGCGGATCTCTACATTTCTGATTCGATCACGCAAGGATACTCCGAGCATAGCCCTCTCCATTGCCCTTTGCGTGACTGTAAGCTTTGTGATGAGGCCCATTGTGAGCGACCACGTCTCAGAGCCATAGGTCAACACTGGCAACACACACTGGTCATAAACCTTCGTCTTGAGACACTGTGGTAAGTTGGACGAGAAGACACCGCGCAATTTCCCGAACGCTGCCCAGCCGAGTCGGATAAAATTAAAAAACCTTACTGCGGAAAATAACCTTATTCGAACTAAATAAAATTACATTTACATCCACTTTCAATTAATTTTACATATTAAAATTCATTTAAATAAATTTATTGTAAGAGATTATGGTCACCCCCTCGTCTCGCAGTCTTAAACGCGACTGCTAAGCATGTGATACATTTTGATATATTGGATTTTTAGGACGTAATAGTTTTATTGGGCTTTTATCATTAGACATTTCTTATTTTGAGAATGGGGTAAGAGGGATTGAACCTAGGTTTTCACACACGGAGGCTATAATATATTCTGTAATGATATCTTCGCTGAGAGTGACCTTAGTTTGGTTAGGAGGACTGTATTTACCTACGCGTCTACTAGAAGTGAAAATGCGTACGTTTCGGCTCAGTTTTCTGCCTTTATCTCTTCTGTGGCAACTGTATCTCGGTATCCAAATCTGACTAAGTTACAAAGGATGTGAAAGGTTCCGTACGCCCTTTGATGTCGCGCCCTCGACGCGCTCGATTTCGCGCAGAGAAAGATCTGGAAAAGTGTTTTTGGTCGTTCAGTTTTGTTGGTGAAATCGACAGGAATTTGTAGAGAGTGGTAGAATTAACGAGTTCGTCGAGGTTTTGGATACATGTGTAATGAATGGAAATATGCAAATAATTTTTCGGTTCATCTGTTTCCAATGGAACTTGACATACCTAGCTATTCCGCAGTTTCGCAAAGGCTTTGCATTATTGACCTTAGTTGTCGTAGGTACTTTATCTAGGAAATGTTTTGAATTATTTTTAATACGACACTTAGGAGCAAACAACTAAACCTGCAGGCTTATTGCTTATCTTTTGCAAGAGCAAAACGATAGCGATTTTTGCGCAATAATTGCTCTTCAATACAAATGTCACAGAGTTGTTGGCGGATTTTTTTTAAACAAGTGCATTTGACAAACAGCGAGCGATTAGCAAACGATTGTGTAGGACCTACCATACCTGCACTGCAGGTAATTCCGACTTTTATGACATAAAGCGTTTGATCGCTATCGTTTTGCTCTTGCAAAAGATACTTAATAAGCCTGCCGATCTTCTTTTCCAAACAAAACGTTTGGTAAAATCAAGATAAGCTACTAGAAAACTCTATACCTAATCTGCCTTGTTTCCTGAAATTGTTCTCAAAAACTTTATCACGTATAACTCAAACTACTGCCTCACATTCTCACGTATCTAATTAAGAGCAAAAGTAAACACTAGTAAACAGAAAACAATTATGACAACAAATACGCGTCGGCCTGCAATCAGCAGTCCAATTATTCAGGCGCTGAAGAGAGGCAAACTACCTAGTTCTCGGTAAGCAAGTTCACGTAAACTTTGCAGTTTGAGCGTATTTCGAGACGTCTTCTGGATTCTGAGCGCCTGGTACTCGTGGTTTTTGTGGTTGTTCTAATTTTTGTTTTTAGATTGATACATAAATTTAAACTGTAGTAATTACTGAATTATAAAGTAAGTTTGATTAAAACCCAAATCTATTAAGTTCGGTCAGTCAAAAGAAATGTGTATCTATTTAACTTTATTGTATAATTGGACAGTTTTTAGGTTTATTTGCGTACTAAGTAAATTGTTGTTAACATTCAATGTAGGTAATTCAATGCTAACAAGAATTTACTTATAAAATAAATGCTATGTAATTTCACTAAAATAACTTGTATCCTAATTGCAAACTACAATTTTTTTGTGTCTCATATGCCAATAACTTGGTATATGGGCTCCTCATTGTATGTCGGCATTTACTATCATCGGCTCCATAAGAAGAATGGCTTAGTAGGTAAGCTTGTACTTATGTATAACCATAAACTAAAAAAACTAGGTACCTACACAAGGACCAAAAAACCTATACATTTGAAATAACAATTATAATTTAAACAATCCCTTTTTACAATCAATTCAATTGATTTTCAGTTCTATTCCGTAAACCTAAGGATGGCATAAAAAGCTTTAAGGCGGTACCCCGAGCAAAACGCCGCGCTAGCCATTTTTCGTGCTGTTTTTAGGAGCTGTCTACTCGTTATTTACATTAAATTTCTACATATTATTGTTTCTAAAATTATCGTATGCTTTTTTTTAAAGAGGTATATGTTTCACTTATCTCCTTCGAACAAAACCATAAAAATGAGAAATAATTATTGATATAACATAACATGCATCTCCTCGTAAAGTGTTCATTAATTATTTTTTGTACTAACACTAATGGATAGACAATTTAATAACGAACATTTTTGTCGTATTTTTTTTTCAGAATTTCAATTCGATTTTATAAAGATTTTATTCTATAATCTGGGCGTATTCACTACTGTAATTCATGCGCCACCAGTGCCGCTAGACCAATAAGAATGCTCAATCTCATGCTGATTTTTTTGTCAGGGTACTGCCTTAAGACGGTACCCTGACCAAAAAATCGGCGTGAGATATGAGCGTTCCTATTGGTCTAGCGGCACTGGTGGCGCATGAATTACAGTAGTGAATACGCCCAGATTTTAGAATAAAATCTTTATAAAATCGAATTTTGGTCTTTTGAAAAAAAAAAATCTACAAAAATGTTCGTTATTAAATTGTCTATCCATTAGTGTTAGTACAAAAAATAATCAATGAACACTTTACGAGGAGATGCATAATATCAATAATTATTTCTCAATTTCATGTTATTTTGGAAGTAGATTAGTGAAATGTATACAACATTTAAAAAAAAACTAAATCTACCATTTTAGAATCAATATTATGTAGAATTTTAATGTATTTTTATTAATTGATATTTGTTTTTAGTTAACGAGTAGATAGCTCCTAAAAACAGCACAAAAAACAGCTTGCGCGGCGTTTTGCTCGGGGTACCGCCTTAAGTTACTTCTAGGCAAGCGTGCTGCACCGTCGACCACATCATCGCTTACACTCAGGCGAGACAGTGGTCAAACGGGAGCCTAAAGAAAAATAATAAAAAAAAGTTTTAACCTGATCTAAAAATTGGTATTAGTAAGAGGTTTTTTTACAACGCAATAGAAGTCAACATTGGTTGAACTGGCTTTAAAGCGACTGTTCAAATTTATAACGTTATTTCAAATGGTAGTATACTGTCATCGGTTCCGACCCACCCTAACAATATTAAAGCTAAAAACCAATCCCGAACTGGCCTCGATCAGAACTGGTACTCAAATCTACAGACTGTCGTTATGTAAACATTAACTAGAAGATGTTTACAATGTGCCCGCATTTAATCGCTTTCTGTAAACTGTGCTCGACCTCACCGGCCTGAGCACTGTTTACTTGTATTCTGTATACTATCTTGTGTACTGACGGGTGACGGAGATTTTGGAGATGTATTGTTTTGATGTAATACTGTTAGAAGTCTGTGAGAGGAGCTCGTGGCTAAATAATAACAGCCGCACTGGTCGATCATGAAGGTTAAGGAGGAGGTCGGTCCGTGGATGGGTGACCATTTCAACATACTGAGTTTTCTCCGTGCCTCGGCAAGCACGTTAAGCCGTTGGTCCCGGCTGTCATTTGAAGATCTTTGACAGTGTTTACGGGTAGTCAGAAGCTTAAGATCTGACTCCAGTCTTGCCCAGGGGTACTGTGTTACTCAGTTACTGGGTTGTGGAGGTCAGATAGGCAGTCGCTCTTTGCAAAACACTGGTACTCAGCTGAATCCGGTAAGACTGGCAGCCGACCTCAATATACATAGTTGGAAAAAGGCTAGGCAGATTGATTGATTGTTAGAAGTCTGTGCCACATGGTATCTTATGTATTTACAGATATGCAGACTAAAAGAAGAAGATTGTTTGAAGTTGATTAGTGAAGTAGTATCATCATCACCAGCCTTTAATGTTCCCACTGCTGGGACACAGGCCTCCTCTCTGTGAGAGGGAATGGGCCATAATCCACCACGCAGGCACAGTGCGGGTTGGTGGAAGTCACATGTCTTCGAACCTTCACCGTTTTTAGAGCAGTGGTCAATGATACTATTAAATAGATACGTTATACACTCACAAAACAACCGAAAAAATGGTCCTCTCAGCTGCGGCAGCACACATACATACTTTTCATTCATCTGACATTTCACTACAAGTCGAAAGGGATGGCTTGATAAAACCAACAAGAAAAAACCGGCCAAGTGCGAGTCGGACTCGCGCACGAAGGGTTCCGTACTTGGTAAATTGCGGTTTACGATTTATGACGTATTAAAAAAAAAACTACTTACTAGATCTCGTTCAAACCAATTTTCGCTGGTAGTTTACATAGTAATTAATGTACATTATAATTTTTTTTTAGTTTTATCATTCTCTTATTTTAGAAGTTACAGGGGGGGGAACACACATTTTACCACTTTGGCAGAGTCTCTCGCGCAAATTATTCAGTTTAGAAAAAAATTATATTAGAAACCTCAATATCATTTTTGAAGACCTATCCATAGATACCCCACACGTATGGGTCTGATGAATAAAAATATTTTTATTTTTAGTTTCAAGTATGGGAACCTCCAAAATTTATTGTTTTATTTTTATTTTTGTGTGAAAATCTTAATGCGGTTCACAGAATACATCTACTTACCAAGTTTCAACAGCATAGTTCTTATAGTTTCGGAATAAAGTGGCTGTGACATACGGACGGACAGACAGACAGACAGACAGACAGACAGACAGACATGACGAATCTATAAGGGTGCCGTTTTTTGCCATTTGGCTACGGAACCCTAAAAAGAGACAGCTAGTGTTTGTCACTTGCGTGTGAATGTAAACAAACATTATTCTGACCACCAATGTTTTTTTCTTTCTCTAACCTCCAAATATCAGAATAAAAGGAAAAAAAATAAAAAAAATGTAAATTGAGGTGTACTCGTATGGCGTACTTACATATGCACACGAAGGCATTTTTAAATTTTGTTTCTGTTTCAACAAAGCGTATCGCTCTTCGCCATGCGTGCCATAGACTAAAGACTATACGTCCCAATTAGGACGTATTCGAGTCTTCACATATCAACATATCTGTTTACTAGAATATCATTGGCAGTGGTGATGAAATAATTTACACAAAGTAATGCGCCTGCCTGGGTTCGAACCCACGACCTACCACACGTAAGTCGGGGCCGATACCACTGGGCCACCACTGCTCTCATAGTCAAGTATATCATCATGCTATAGATAATTATAATTAGTTTATAGATAGTTCATAATATTGAAGTTGCCTGCTTAAATTCTGTTATAAATAAAGAAAATAACACTCAGTAAAGTAGTCTAGTAGCAGGGAATTTTAACAACTTCCTTGTCCAATGAGTCATATGTGACTCACGTGATTGTTTAACTATTATGTCTGTTATGTGGACAGTGAACCTGTTAATACTGTATTATGTTGTATTCTAGCTTTCCCTTGGCCTATCTCATAGGAATCGTAAATTTTTCGAGATATAAAACGAGACATTTATCCCACTTAAAGATTTTGGCAATCGGACTAATGATCTTAGACCTTTTACAAACGTAAAACGAACAAACCAAAAACTCTGCCAGTCATCACAAAGATTTTGACAATCGGGCCAATGATCTTAGACCTTTTACACACGTAAACCAAACAAACCAAAAACTTTGCCTGGTATCGAAAATCTCCCTATTTTTCATACAATGAAAAACAGCCCAATAATGTGTTTAGTAATATGGCTATTTCAAATGTAATAAAATACCTCGTGAAAATCTATTTAAGCAATTTCTGCTGCTTTCAAAACATTTACAATTCAAACATTTCAATTATACATTCTGAAATACACAGTTCATTGCACTTTAAATCCTAATTTAAATATAAACTATTTACAGAACCATATTTCGGACTTATTCGCACTCACGAAGTATTTATGAGACCGCAGTACAACGCGCAATGCTGTACATTGGTCGTAAAAGGACCAATTGGAACATTTGGATATCAGCACTAGAATGGTCGGCATTGGTAAATTCGAGACCTATTTACAGTATTCGTAGCAAAATCGTAGCGGGTCTACGAACGCTACAATTTTGCGTAGCGGGTCTACGAAGGCTATAATATCTCGTAGCAGTCTCATAGAGCTGTCTAATACTGTTAACCGTCGCGAAATAACGGCTACAAATGCTGATCTTATTTCGAAAATAAAATGTGTTAGAAATAAAATTAAATTCACGCGAAAAAAATGGACGGCAAGCAGTAGCTTCCCGTTATACCTGAAGCGTCCTACATAAGTTAATAAACAGTCGGAACATTCCTTCATTTCCCTCTTCCCCTCAATTTTACTTTCTGGAGCACGCGCAAATATTTTATTACGAATACTTTTTTCGTGTTCTAAATAAAAAACAATAAGCGGGAGTTTTTGCGAGTGGTCGGCGGAACAATGGCGGAGGATGCGTTGTTTCGGCCAAAGATTGTTTTCTTCCAGACCATTGTGCTGTCCGATCGCAGATTGGATGGGAATGAGCCTCGAGGCTGTGTTACAAATACTTTTCATGTTTAATGGGGATTTTCTTTTTTTATTTAGATCGTATGATGGTTATGAAATGGGAAGAAAATTATTTTTGAAGAGATGTTTTTAATGTTTTTTTTATTACATAACATCTCGCCGCAATAGCCCCAAAGGTTGGGCAGAGGTTCACCTAGATAGTACACCCAGTTTTACATATATACCACGGTTCCTGAAGTCAGGGATTTGAAACGTTGCTCAAAATAGCGTTATAGGTAGTTCAAGTAACGATAATGTGTACCGTTCCACCAGGATAGTAACAAAATTAACAACTTAGCTATAACGTTATTAGCAAACGTAAATCTACAACTATTTAATAAAAATATTAATAATATATCGTTATTAATGTGTTACGTAATCTTCAACTATTTAATAACAATGTTAATAATATATCAATGCAAAAAAGTGATAACTGAGTGGTTAAAAACTATAACATATGATGAAACAGAGCAAATTCTAGTCAGACTTACATGAATATTTATCTTCTTTATCCCAGTGTTTATACCTTGTAATTACTTAGTTGGTATTTTCCAACTTCGATTAAAAAGGCACTTTCAGCAAAAACTTAAACACAGCACAAATACACACTAACAAACACACGCACACACAAACAAACACTTAACCCACACGCACACACTAATATAGACACACATACACATTCTCACAATCACACGCTACTCAGAGCTGATAATTACTTTTTAAGTCATTGTTTTTCTTAATTAAAGTCTCAATATTGTTAACTGTCTATTATAGGCAGGAGCGAGTCAATCCCAACACAAGTATTAATGATTACTTACTGGGGCTGTCTCATTCACATGTGTTTATGTAATTGTTTGAGACACAATAAACAATTTTATTTTATTTTATTTATTTATTTTTTATAATATATCGTTATTAATTTAATCATAATCATAATAATTTATTGCATTCATGTAGTTTACAAAGTTGTTACAAGTATAAAGGTTTCATACATGAACCCTGCTAGGGCACAGCAATATAAATAGTTTAAAGTGCTAGAGTGTCACAAAATAAACAAAACCACTGTGCTTAAACAAACACAAAAAATTTATGTACGATTTTTATTGAATATTGTAGATTTCGTTCCATTTGCTAATAACGTTATAGCCAAGTAGTTAATTTTGTTACTATCCTGGTGGAACGGTACACATTATCGTTACTTGAACTACGTATAACGCTATTTTGAGTAACGGTTCAAGTCCCTGCCTGAAGGTTAATTTAATACTTGAAACCCAATAGTCTGAGGTTTATTTACCTGTATAATGTAATGGCCGCATTCCCTGAAACTTTTGCGACCCTGAAAGTAAAATATAAAACGAAAGAACATGAAAAGCCAATAAAAGTAAACAGAAGAAAAATTCTAAGAAACGAAACTTTTTCATTATTAGCAGCCAAGCGTGAAAATCCTCAAACCAACATATTCAAGAACTTATAAAAAAAATCGATTGCCGAAAATCATAAGCTCGTTAAAGTTTCTCCAAAGGCCTCTCTTGAGAACTGCGGAAAATATTTATTTAACGTAAATTTCTCGAAGTTACAACAGTTTTTTTTCAACTAACGATATTTGTTTCGATCGACCATCTCTCTTTGTTAACGATATTAAATTCTCATTCATTGCTTTATGAAAGTTTTTCTTGTATTATTTGATTATATTACTCTGAGTCTGTTTTATTGGAACCCTGTGTTTCAGTTTATGTGTATTTTACAGACTGTATCGACGCTTTAGCAATGAGAATTGGTTTGAAGGTTTTTTGTTGTTAACAAATGAATGTTCACTGTACCTATGCCCTTTTACTGAAATGTAATTCATTTCTTTCTAGGGTTATGTACCCAAAGGGTAAAAACGGGACCCTGTTACTAAGACTCCACTGTCCGTCCGTCTGTCTGTCTGTCTGTCACCAGGCTGTATCTCATGAACCGCGATAGCTAGACAGTTGAAATTTTCACAGATGATGTATTTCTGTTGCCGCTATAACAACAAATAATAATAAATGTTTAAGTGGGGCTCACATACAACAAACCTGAATTTTCGCCGTTTTTTGCGATAATGGTACGGAACCCTTCGTGCGCGAGTCCGACTCGCACTTGGTAATTTTTAATAGTGCCACCACTATCTTACCTGATGTTAACCGATGATGTGCTCGACGGTGAAGCATTCTTGCCTAGAAGTAACCTACCCACTCATGACTTAAAGATCTCCAGATTGTAGCTATCAGGAACACAGACCCCGGCAAGGAATTCCACTCCGTAGCTGTACGATATTTATTTATTTATTGATCAAAAGCGAAAATCAAACTCATACTCATACGAAATACTTATGGAAACGTTTCCTATTCCCTTAATTACGGGCACATTTCCTTAAGAAAAAGATATTCGAAAGAAAGTAATTTCAGTACAATAAGACCCTTATTGCTTACTCTCTGGAGTTTTGGTCGCCACCTGATGTCCGCTGCGGAACCAAGGAATAATAATGAGAAACAAATAGGGTTCCCCAGGGGAAGCCCGGCTTTGAAACTTATGGATCGTTGGAAGGGAATCGAAGAATGTTTGCAGATTGTTACTAAGTCGTTATTTTTTTGGGCTTGTTATATTTTGAAAAGGAATAAGGTGTTGTGTTTTAGAACAAATACAAAAAGAGCCAAAATCTAGCCTTATTACAAAAAGCGGTTTCACTAAAAACCCAGGTTTAAACCTTGTTTACACCGTACATTATAGAGGTTTAAACGACTGGTTAATAGTACCTAACTCAGTAGTTTGTAACACAGGCACAGTACAGTTGTGATTCTATATAGTTTTAAAAAAAAAAAACAGTTTTAATTATTCTTAAAAAATCTACAGCTAAGTCTGTACTTCAAACTAAACAAAACATAATTTTCATTTAAAATCCAGTCTGCTCGAAGAAAAATCTTAGGAACGAGTTCTATTTTCTAGCAATTTTCTTTGAAATTAAACCCTGCAGCTTAAAAGCTACAATGTCACCGACCCTTCAAATGGGTACTGCTGTATTTTCTTGTATTTCCACGAGAAACGCTAAGATTTCAAAGGCCAGTAGAAAATGTTAAATTCAAATAAGACAAACATTTTCTGGGAGGGGAAGCCTTTGAGAACCCTTGGATTTTATTATTTAAATATTACGGCATGATTTTATTTAGCATAATTTAAGTTGCATTAGCATCTTAAATGTTTAACGAAGGTCTCCGCTTTGTTTATTACACAAATTATGTTCTAGATTTTCTTTCTTATAGTTAGTTACCTTCCGTCCATTTCAAATACTCCAGGTTTGCCACATATTGCATAAACAAAATATTTTTTGAATCGGACTCATGCACGATGGGTTCCGTACCATTATCGCAAAAACGGCAAAAAAGATCACGTTTATTGTATGGCAGCCCTACTTAAATATTAAATTTATTCTGTTTTAGTATTTGTTGTTATGGCGGCAACAGAAATACATTATCTGTGAAAATTTCAACAGTCTAGCTATCACGGTTCATGCGATACAGGTGACAGACAGACGGACAGCGGAGTCTTAGTAATAGGGTCCCGTTTTTACCCTTTTAGTACGGAACCCTAAAATTTACCTATCAACAGTGATCTTCTTAAGAGAAGCCAGTGGGGCCTTCACTTAGTACTCATTTTAATAATATCTCATAATAAAATTCTTCCACCCAACAAAAAATAGCTCATAAAAGCTGCTACTTGTTTACCAGTAAAGTTATTTAATTCCCCTACACTCCGTTGACCGCGGCCAGGCAAATTACCCAGTAAACAATTCCCTTGGAAGTAATATGAAAAAGTCTTGGGTAATATTATTACTCTGACTTAACTAAACTTCTTCTTCCTTGTTTCTTGTTCTCTTCTTGGTCCTTGTATTCTAGGTATATTTATTTAGAATATGGAAAATAGCTTCACTTTCTCTTCTGGTTTTTTTTTTGCTGCTTATTAAGATGACTAACGACGAAGAAGAAGTTAGTGTAGTCCCTAGGGTCATCATTATCATCTTCCGGCATTTAGATATCCTTATTGATTTAGTGTCGGCGTAGGAGCTCGTGGCTAAATAATAAAAGCCGCATGGGTTGATCTTCAAGGTTAAGTAACGCTTACCGAGTTTCCTCCGTGCCTCGGAAAGCACGCTAAGCCGTTGGTCCAAGCTGCCAAGATCTTTAACAGTCGTTACGAGTAGACAGAAGCTTGAGACCTGACAACAGTCTTACCAAGGGGTATGGTGTTACCCAATTACTGGGTTGTGGAGGTCGGATAGGCAGTCGCTCCATGTAAAATACTGGTACTCAGCTGAGACCGGAGAGCTGATCAGCTGAGAGCTTATCCGGTAAGACTAGAACCCGACCCCAGCAACAATTGGGAAAAGGCTAGACAGATGATGATTTAGTGTCGGCGTAGCCTGTTGCCTTCTTCTATACACCTCTATTTGCGGTGACCTCACTGGCCATCTTCTTTTCTATATCATCATCATTTCAGCAGAAAGACGTGCACTCCTCCAGCAGTGCACGTCTTTCGGCCACATAGGCCTCCCCCAGGCGTCGCCACATTGACCGATCCCGTGCGTCTCGCATCCAGCGCCTTCCCGCAACCTTAACCAGGTCATCGGTCCACCTAGTGGGAGGCCTTCCAACGCATCGTCTTCCGGTTCGCAGTTTTCGGCCCCATCGGCCATCCGTTCTGCGAGCAATATGCCTACTACCATTTAAGTTTCGCAATTCATCGGGCTATGTCAGTAACTTTGGTTCTCCGCATATCGCAGATACCCGCATTTCTGAAGCGCTCGCGCAAGCGAAAGCCGAGCATAGCCCTCGCCCATTGCCCTTTGGGTGACTCCATTGCCCATTGCGTCTCACGTTTCAATATCAAATTTTACACAATATATCAGTAATACAGGTTTCACCTACAGCAGACACCAGTCTCTATTAAGTGTTACAATGACTTTGTACTGAGTTCACAAGAAAATAAAGAAAGAAGGAATTTATTATCAATCGTTTCTTAAAGGATATAGCAACAAAAAGAAAATTAGTAACTAAAACATAACTTAATCATATACAAACGCGTATAAAAAGGGGAGGCCTCATTGGCCGTCAAAAAATTCGTCCACTTAGATGACTACGGGATACCTGCCCAAAACGCTGGCTGCATGGCCTCGTTGGATCGTCATCATCAGCCTTATAATGTTCCCACTTCTGGGACACTGGCATCCTCTCTGTGAGAGAGGTAATGGACTTTAATCCACCACCCTGGCCCAGTGCGGGTTGTTGTCACATGTCTTCGAATTTTCGGTTCTAAGACATGCCGGTTTCTTCACGATGTTTTCCTTCACCGTTCACCACGTTGGATATCAATGCTGATTCTCTGGCCGAAGAAAAGCCAAGCCCTTTGGTCACTCGAAGAGTCAAATAACCGTTATAAACATTCACGTTTCATAGTAAATCACCTAACCTAATTAATTATATTTTGCGTAGCATTTTTCACTTATGTTAGGGTCGGTTTCAAGCCTAATCCGATGTATTTTAGAAGAAGCGTCTGTTTATCTAACCTAACGTCATCACACTAGTTTTTTTACCTACACTGTTTTTTTTTAGGCATATAGTGGCAACAACAAACAACCGGGACGCAATATAACGTAACGAACTCCCATACCAGTCCCCTATGGGGGCTCTTTTTGAAATGTAAATCGAAACCCGAAAAGCCTTCAGATTTCCCTTTGATGTGTTAATTCTATATTCAGAGGGCCGGAATCTCTTATCAGTTTTACATTAATTAGTCCACACAATCCCGGTCCAGTGTGATAGTCAAAGTTAGAGGAGAAACCGTATGAGATACGTTGTTTTAATAAGTTTCACAGTGTAGTCGAGTATATTTTCTAGACAGTTAGAAAACTGACGATATAAGTTTGTAGCGAGCTACAAGATACTTTGTTGTTGTTGTTGGTCATCAATTATATCGAGAAGCTTAGCTGGCTTTATATTTATCTGTCTTGTTATCTTATTTCAGTTAACCGGTAATACTTGCATTTACCGGCTCGAACCATAAGTAGGTACCACTATTTCAGATTTGTATCTAACGTAAAATAACCTGTCAACGTATTTTGTATTACTGATAGGCTTACGTTTACGGAGGAGCTCGTGGCTAAATAATAACAGCCGCACGGGTCGATCTTCAAGGTTAAGCAACGCTTGCCGAGGTCGGTCCGAGGATGGGTGACCATTTCAACATACCGAGTTTCCTCCGTGCCTCGGAAAGCACGTTAAGCAGTTGGTCGCGGCATGTCATTTGAAGATCGTTTACAGTCGTTACGGGTAGTCAGAAGCTTGAGATCTGACACCAGTCTTGCCAAGGGGTATCGTAATACCCATTTATTGGGTTGTGGAGGTCAGATAGGCAGTCGCTCCATGTAAGACACTGGTACTCAGCCGAGCCGGTTAGACTGGAAGCCGACCCCAACATAGTTGGGCAAAGTCTAGGCAGATTGATAGGCTTTCGTTTGACCACTATCTCATCTCAGAAAGTTAAGCATTTCTAATTCTAGACACGTCCCTTATCCTTACGAGACCGCATAGGTCAGGTTTCTTGGACCTCGGCAGATGCCGAAAATGGAACTAAAAGCATTAAAAGCGACTTACCAAGAAACAAACAGATGGCAAAACGATCAGGGGGGTGACCATAAGCTCTTAGAGTAAGGTTATTTTGAGATTGCGTAAGTGACAGATGTATGCAACTCATATAATACATCTGTTCCTTACACACACTCAAAATAACCTTACTCTATGAGCTTATGGTCACCCCCCAGTTTCGCTTGCAGAACACCATTATAACAAAAATAAATACTTCCATAAATATAAGCAAGCTGTGCAATAGGCAACAAGGGTACATAATGTCCGATTAAACGACTGTCCGTATAAAATATAAGGCGCCCGGTGCCATAAATAAGGGTCGAGATCGGTGTACGAAAAGATTACTCGCCTTATCCTTGGAAACCACAGGCCTATCTGTTAGGTACCAGGGCTGTAGTGGGATGAAGAACCGATGCTAACGGGAGATTTGACCTAAACTAGAGAATGTTGATGTGGGTAGTTGTGAAAAGTTAACAGCCATAACGCGAACTACACTTTAAAAGCTTTATTTTTCAACTTTGACTACACTGCAATAAAACTGTTATGAAATAACTTTTCACATAGTTTCAGTTTTGCCGAGAGTAAATTCATACTGAAATTTCAAAAGGGAAATATATTTGTTGCGAGAATTGATCTTAACGAAGTAAACACCAAAAAAAGTATTTCACCAACGAGGCCAAAAAATCAGATAATTCACCACAACATTAGTTAATAGATCCTACATAAATAAATACAAAACTGACTTCATCAGATAGTCTCATCCACGGTTCTTTGTGGGAGGGCTCTGATATAGATAAGGCTTTGGCCACGCAAGATCGGATAACATCGGGAGCGTCGCCGAAGTAATAGTGGATTTATTTTCCTATCCCATTACTGTGTTAACAACGGACTCAAGGGTCTTACGTTACACAAGGAAGAGGACAGAAAACTGTAAGAAAATTATATTAAATCATTTTCGAATCCTTTTCGTCACTTCGTTCACGTTACAAAAATGCGGTCGCGAAACCTGAGCACGCCACTCGACCTTACTTAAAAACATCTAGACCAAAAAACTATTACAACTATAAAACGTAGTTTCTCATATTCCAATTAAAAAACGGTATGCTTATTAGCACTCGACCTCGTTACTGTATTTAAAACGTACGTGTGGATAAATAAATAAAGTTGAAATGTAAAATATTGAGGGAAGTTTTTTGGCGCCCAACGTGGGCCCCGCTACCAATTGCAAATGTACCCTCGCATCAGTGCTCTTATGGCTTTGAGAATTCACAAAATTCAAAGTTCAGTTTCAAAACAATCTTCGTTTAATTCATGAGTTTTCAGGCATATTTTATGGATGAAACAAGTTATTTGTGGATGCAGTTTTGGAGTATATGGTGACATATATTATACGAGTTACGTTGCAGTAATAAAGCGGAAAACAGTGCTTTGTTCCGGTTCTATTAACAACAGCTTTAGAGTATAATTGTTGTGTCAACCAGTTCATTCATTGTTGATGATAATATCTTTCATTTCACTACCTATTTTACGAAATCAACGCAATTATATTCGGGTTCAAGTTTAATTATAATTTGCAATATTATTTAAACGGTTCTATGCTTAATTGCTGGGGAATTGAGTACATAATTTGCATGTCATAATTAGAGCAGAGCAGTAATTATTGCGATCGTTTTGGGAGCATAGGTCACGTAATTGTTAGCTGCATACATGTGGTCTCCTTATGCGCGTTGAACTAGCAATTTGTGGTGTTCAGACCGGACACCAATCAAATCAATGTGTGAATAATATGTGGCTTTAAATAAACTTTTGCTGGCATACATATGACACATTGAGCTTTATGAAGTATTTGTCACAAAGCTGTCACACAAGTACTGAAGAACGTATCCAATATGCAGTCCCTTCAAAATTACCCAAGCACACCCCAGCACAAAATTACTCCATGTTCCATTCCGCAAAATCAACCTAGGCTTCAACTCTCCTCTGCTCCGTGTTTGTAGAAGCTACAATAGTTTTTGTACAACACCAGATACTGTCTTAAACGGTGTTTCACTGTCATACTGCTAAGTCAAACCCTTAAGAAGTGTTAACATCGAAGAAACAGACAAATATAAATGTTATTATATTTGCCAGAGCCCTCATCATCATCATATCAGCCGAAAGACGTCCACTGCTGGATAAAGGCCTCCCCCAAGCATCGCCACATTGACCAGTCCCATGCGTCTCGCAACCAGCGGATCCCCGCAACCTTCACCAGGTCATCGGTCCACCTGGTGGGAGGCCTTCCAACGCTGCGTCTTCCGGTTCGCGGTCGCCACTCCAGAACCTTTCTGCCCAATCGGCCATCCGTTCTGCGAGCAATGTGCCCTGCCCACTGCCGCTTAAGTTTGGCAATTTTTTGGGCTATGTCGATAACCCTGGTTCTCTTACGGAGCTCTACATTTCTGATTCGATCACGCAAGGAAACGCCGAGCATGGCCCTCTCCATTTCCTTTTGCGTTGTAAGCGACCACGTCTCAGAGCCATATGTCATCACTGGCAACACACACTGGTCATAGACTTTTGTCTTGAGACACTGTGGTAAGTTGGACGAGAAGTCCAGAGCCCTAGACAGACAAAAATTAAGAGAGAGTAAGTAGGCATTTGTAGTGGGAATACCTATATCGGTCTACGGTCTTTCGATACGCAAGTCATATATTTGAGTGTATATCGAATACACTCTACCGTGGGCTATCGAATGTAGGTATCTGGTATAATCT
Source organism: Orthosia gothica (assembly GCA_949775005.1). Classification (NCBI taxonomy): domain Eukaryota; kingdom Metazoa; phylum Arthropoda; class Insecta; order Lepidoptera; family Noctuidae; genus Orthosia; species Orthosia gothica. Next base: position 15,088,914 of record OX459057.1, read on the forward strand.
GCATCGGCAATCCAAATGTTTCTTTAACCTAGCGTAAAGGAAATCTAATTATCTCAGTTCATTAGTAGCAGGTAACGGGTATGTGTAACGGGATGGCCTAGAATCCTAGATGCCTGTTCAAATATCTTCAATTAAGCCAGACGTACCGACGACGCTGTGGTCTACAGTCTACACCTCCAAGATGGCGTTTGATTAATCTGGAGGAGATCCTATTAGCTATACATGTTTATTATGTACATAGGAAGCTTTGGTGATTGACGCGACGGTATATGGCTAGGGTTAGATGTGTGTTAATTTGTAGATATCTTAATGTTTTCGTCTCTAAATTAATAAAATTTGAGAATTTTGTTGGCTGCTTTAGTATTTACATAGGCATATGTATGGCTGGGCACAGATAATATAATACTAGCATAGAGATGCCTCATCCCATACAAAGAAACTGTATTTTTTTGTAAATCGATCGCGTTCGGTTCCGTTCCCCGGCGATAGATAGATCACCATCTATATGTCTTCGGCACGGTTTCTTTGTATGGGATGAGACATCTGTATTATATTATCTGTGGTCTGGGTTAGATGTGTCAGTCCATATCATACAGAAGAATTGTGTTGTTGATTATTAAATCGTAAATTTAAAATGTTTTCAATTCAAGTGTTCTGTCTGGTAGAGTGAAGAGAGAGACTGGAATATTAGCTGCGTTAGTAATTCATTGGGTATCTTACTCTATACGTGGGACACTCAGAAAGTTTTGCGAAACTAAAAAAAATTGTTCTATACGTACATATTTTTTTTTAAATCTTTTCAAAGTACTTTCCACCAGCCTTTATACAAAGATTCATGCGCCTAAACCAGTTTTCAAAACACTTTTTCCAGTCCGCCGCAGACACCTCGTTTACAGCCTGCTCGAACGCAGCCAGCGCATCTTCCGGCGACGAAAATTGTATCCCTTTGAGCTGATTTTTTATTTTTGGGAATAAAAAGAAGTCACACGGTGCTAGATCAGGGCTGTAAGGAGGGTGACCCAGGAGTTTGACTGGCGTGCTGTCCAGGAAGTCCCTCGTTTTGAGTGCGGTGTGCGCAGGTGCATTGTCGTGGTGGAGCAGTAGCCCGCGGAGCCCTGTGTTTGGTCGCTTGTTGCTTATAACAGAGAAAACTTCTGGCAAACATTTGGTAGTATATACCATTCGGCATTAATGCTTCTTTGATCCCGTAAGGGAATTGATACCAAGTGGCCAGTCAAATTAAAAAAGCTAGCGATCAAAATCTTACCCCCGCTTCTAGATCGCTTCACTTTGGTAGGCGTTGGCTCATTTTGAAACACCCAAACAGTCGACTGGCGCTTGGTTTCTGGGTCGTATTGATAAATCCAGGACTCATCACCTGTAACGATGTCGTAAACACGCCGAGACGAGCCTGCTTCAAATTTGTTAAGCATATCACGGCACCATTCCACCCGGGCCTGCTTCTGAGCATCGGTGAGGTTGTGCGGCACCCAGCGTGATACTATCCTCCTCACGCGAAGATGGCTGTGTAGAATCTCGTGAACGCTTCCCGATCCAATCTTCAATATGTGTTGAATCTCCTGATATGTAATTCGCCTATTGTCTTGGATTAAATTTTTCACTGCTAGCACGTTTTCTTCGGTAACAGCCGTCAAAGGGCGACCGCTTCTTTCGTCATCCCCCAAAGTTGGTCGACCGCGCTTGAATTCGTTATACCAACGATACACGGTTGCCTTTGAAGGGCCTTCATCTATGAATGCCATTTGAAGTCTATCGTACGATTCATCCGGTTTCAGGCGACACTTGAAATCGTATAAAATCATAGCTCTAAAATGTTCCCGGCGCAGATCCATATTTCAGTGAGACACAATACTTTGAATTAACTCGCAAAAAATGTGGAGGGAAATTGTGAAATTGGAACTTACTTATTTTTACTTATAAATAATCATATTTTCGAAAAACATTATAACTGGCCAGTCTCCCATATATAAAAACTTTTTTTCGCAATACTTTCTGAGGGGCCTGGTATTGTGATTTCTTTCTCAACCTCGCCTTTTTTACAAGAAATAGGAATATTTTTTTATCGCTTTATACCTAACATATTCTGTTTATATTCCATCCATACTAATATTCTAAATGCGCAAGTAATTCTGTATATCTATCCGTCGGGCTGCTTATTTTCAAGTCTAAACCGCTAAACCAATTTTGGTATAGAGATATATAGGCCTTGATACTTGCTACAGAATACGATACTTTTTATGAAGGCAGGAAAAAAATATAAACAAAAGCTATTTTACATTAAAGAGAAAAAAGGAAGACTTGGAAGAGACCTCTGGAAGACTTGAACTTTAGACGTCTTTCGCCTGATTTTCAGCCTTGTAAGATGCCGAAATGAGAATAAATCTCCCCCTGCCCAGAAAACTATCTATCTTCTTAACAAAGATTAAACCCAACAGACGCGACCTTTACACAAATTATAACCGACACGATGCGATCTTCAATGTTAACTGGAGCAGGTAATAGTTACGAAGCTTCCTGAAACCTTCTGAAATCCCCTGAAACCTCCTGAATGCCGGGATTAATCTACAAATTCAGTGTACCCTTAATAATAGTGCTATTTGTGAGGTTATACAATATAGCTTCCTAGACTAGGAATTGAAGGGAGCGCCTAACAAAGGAAAGGTTCACGGGTAATCTTTTGAAGCTGTGTGGAGTATGTTGCTAGGAGGTTTTTTTTTGATTTTGTAATCTATGTTGGCAATAAAATACACACCTATTTTGGTTTATGTAGGAGTTTTTGAGAAGGCTACAGGGTTAAATTAACACATTTTTTTTGGCTTGGGAAATCATCCGATGACTTCTTCCGCTTGGGTTAAGCGGGAGGGCGTTTCAGACTTTTATTGACTAAAACCCACCCGTGTTCCTTTAGTTACTTGAGCCAGGGCCGCGGTAACTCTCTTTAAAATTTATCCGCGACCAATGCGACCAGTAAATGCGTCAAGCCGTTCTTTTTAACAACCTTACCCCCTAATACATGGGAGTTAAATATAACTGGCGACATGTAAGTGTCCTTTAGGTGCACCACTGCTTAACCCTTTAGGGAGTCATCATCATCTTCATATCAGACGAAAGACGACCTCTGCTGGATATAGGCCTCCCCCAAGCATCGCCACGTTGACCGGTCCCATGCGCCTCGCATCCAGCGGATCCCTGCAACCTCCGAGGTCATCGGTCCACCTGGTGGTAGGCCTTCCAACGCAACGTCTTACAATTTGCGGTCGCCACTCCAGAACTTTTCTGCCCCATAGGCATAGGGAGTACATAGACCTAATTGGAGCTTTTCTTGTATCTTTGTCGCTTACATGACTATACTGTTTCCAAATGTAAAACTAATTGTAAGTTAAGTCTACACTATTCTTCTTAAGTAACTACTTAATCTTTTAAGTACCTTACTGAAAAGAATTAAGGTAAAGAGATTAAGAAAGTAGTCCTTAATATCTTACGCTTCTAAAGGCTGTAAGTGCTTAAGTTTTTAAGTGGTTTCAAGTATTATTCTAGCAATGAAGGTATTTGGATTTAAGACTAGAGCAAGGTTAAAAGATTCCAGCTTAAAATCTACAACAGCTTGGCTTGTGGATTATTTGAATTTTTTTTTTCTTTCTTTATTTCTATTTGGTGAAGATTTAAAGCAATACCTAAGTACTCTCCATTTATATATCCTTGGACTCTAGTCAACGTGATATCCTATGAGCGACAACGGTGTTAAAATGTCTAAAATTTCTGGGATTGACCACCTCCACGTGGCATTCCAGTAGCGTTTGAATGTCAATCCCACATTTTAGACAATCATTATATAAACAAATAAAATTATTCACTAAAAAAATTAATTTTAAAACTAGCTTTTTTAATTGTATTATTCGCAGCAAAGCCTTTCATTTGATACCCATATCATGGCAGTGTTCAAAAATAACTAGCCCGCCATCTTGGGCCTTCCGCCATATTGAATTTAGAATGACGTTACTTAGCTAGCCATGCATTGTCATCAAAACTTAACGTGTATGCAAAATTTCATCTTAATCGGTTTAGGATAACTGCTTTAAAATTCAGTTGCAAGATTCGACCCGAACACACTTACATACATACATACATACAATCTGCGTAGCCTTTTTCCTAACTTTATTGGGGTCGGCTTCCAGTCTAACCGGATTCAGCTGAGTACCAGTGTTTTACATACATACATACATTGCAAATAAAAGCTTGTAAAAAAAGCTAATTAAAAAACCCGACTGCTTAATAAGCAAACTAAAAAGCTGTAAACAAGAAAAAATCATGCTGTGCAGTCGGAGGATCAGGCAGTTCGCGAATATAATATATCCTCCGACTGCACAGCATGATTTTTTCTTGTTTACAGCTTTTTAGTTCGCTTCTTAAGCAGTCGGGTTTTAGATTTTTATATTAGCTTTTTTATTTACAACTTTTTAGTGTTTTTTTTATAAATACTTTTAAACATATAAGTGGCATATATTTTTTTAATCACCTCTACAAACCCTTCATTTTGATACCCCACTCTATGGGTTTCGAAGAAAAAAAAATTGCATCCCTCACAATATAGCGCCTAAAAGCCGCCATGTTCCGTTTTTTTTAACGGCACTTATATAAGAACACTTGGGCGGACAAGATCTATTTGACGATGTATTAATTATAAAAATCCGTCAAGTGGTTTGAAAAATACGAGGTAATAAAGAATATTACATACATACATACTTACAAGATACGCGCGAAAAACATAACCCTTTCCTTGCAACCGGGTAAAAAGTCACCTTTTTCAAATGCCTCTTCTCTTCCTTTACAAATCTATACTTGAAACTATAAAGACAACAACAAAACATAATTTGCATTCCATTTTCCAGCTAATAAAACCACAACCTCACAATAAAAAACTAAGCATCTAAAAAGTACAGTCGGCAATCGTGATTCGTGACTCGTGACACGTGACACTTGGTACAATCACGCACGCAAGTCGTCACGTCCCCCCCACACGTCACCTGTAATACCGCGCTTAAATAACACCTGAAACGCGACACGTGCGACGAAACGACCGACGTATATCTACAAGCTTTTAATTTAAATCCCCTAAGTGACGCGCCATGGTTTTAGACTAAAGTTATTTGAATACTGTCGTGTTGAGAAACGCTGTACGTTTTCTTGTGATTGAAAATTCTGAGGCGTTTTATTAGGCTAGTTTACGAGTGCTGGGCCAGAAAATGTTAAAGAAGGCCGATAGGGAGGGAGGCGAAATATTGGACATGTGTTTGATACAATTAAAAAGATCAAAATGTTTGGCCTGCAACAGCAAATATTCGAATTACATCTTCTAAGAATGTTCCACTAGCAAAGTTATTTTGTACAAGTGAAGAATTTTAGGTAGTTAATATTTAACTAGCGTAGAACATTAAGCCCCTAATACACTGCTATCAGGCATAGTTCATGAATAATGTTCAACGGATGACTCCCCACGGTATAATAAACGCGATGTGCCTACGTAACGGCTAAAGGTCACTCCAATTCACACTACAATCTTATGTTACAAATAAAAATAAAACTTTCATCTGGAACAAGGACGGGAGCAAATAATCTCGTCGCATCCTACGCATAAATACTTGCGAATAGCCCATTGTCCTGACTGTGGGCCATTCGGCCTTCGGCATAAAATCCTTGCAATCAAAGTTTACCTCCACTTAGTACCCCAGTCACATCAATATTATATTGCATGAATTCCAGTCTTTATGTCCCACTCAGGCCGAATGTACCAAACGGGACATTGTAAGTAACGAGTCCTTCGCTATTCGGCCCACGCTGCCGCCCAGCAATGTGGACACAGCCTAAACTATTATATTATTCAAATATGGCCGTATCGCAGGCCCTTTTGAAGTTTTAAGACGAAGGACGATTGCGTACAGTTTGGGACAGATTCACGGAAGAATTTCTTTTGATTGTTATTTTATTCTAAGACTGACGTATTCTGAATTGTATTTTTATTCCGTACCATTGCTTCCTTTGACATTAATTTCTGTACCTGAAACTTTTTTACAGTACTCTGTTCAGTGAGTTTCTTGAATAAATAAATACGTTCTTCATTTCAGCTGTTATTGTAGTTTAACATTATATTATTTTTGGCTCCCATCATTCTGCTAGCCTTTCGATTGTGGCTTGTATGCCCGCTGGCGTAGACGTGATAGGCCGTCGTTGAATCAGCGTTTTGTTATTCAAATCAAGTACTCAAATGAAGACATTGCTTTTATATTTCTGAAGTTTCTGTTTGGTCTGGAACATAACTTTTAAATATCGGGTTTTATTTTGATATTTAATATTATGATTACAGAAAAAAAGATAAGAAATCATAATTAATGGTCGAACAAATTCTTCAGGCTGAGGTGAAAAAGCTTCCTAGAATATTGTTTCTGAAACAATGCCTATTCAACCATTAGTTTTGTATACTAACAATGTGTGTTTTTTTTCTGATTATGTCTGGCTTTGAATTGCGTCTGTGCAAGATAGCGTTTTTTCCTTTATACTTTTTACACGATTTATTTCATTATTTCTTGCACAAGCCTCAAGCCCGGATGACCGGATCCAGAACCGATCTACAAAAAACTCTGTTGTGGGTTGTATTCCCGACCGTATCCGTATATTGTCGTACTTTTCCGTTCAATTCTGTTTTAATTTTATTGTTGAAAAACCTAATCATGTACTCAACAAAAAATGTAAGTGTTGAATTATCATATTTAAGGACGGAATTACAGTATCGATTAGACCAAATACATAAAGATCTTAGAAGAACTTATATTTCTCCTACCCAAAAACTAATCTCACTGGTTCCCAGACTCACCCTAGCAACAACTCTCACTACCTAGCCGTCAGTCAGTGAAGCCAGTATAAACAATTATCGTGTATATTAATTAACAAGTCTCTGACGCGTATTTGTTACCAGTGCACAGGTGTGTATCATTTGTTCCCGTGATTACTCTGCTAGCCTTCTTGGTACGGAACAGGTGATAAGCAGTAGCGGGGAAAAGGGAGCTATACCCACAAATTATTCTCAGTGGTTCTTAGCCACACTCACCCTAGCAACAACTCTCAGTTCCTAGCCGTCAGTTAGTGAAGCCAGTATATACAATTATCGTGCATATTAATTCACACGTCTCTCTGCGCGTATTTGTCGGCGGTGCACAGGTGTACATCATTTGTTCCTGTGATTACTCTGCTAGCCTTCTAGGTGCCGAACAAGGGATAAGCAGTAGCGGTAAAGGGAGTGAAATAAACAAACGCGGTCAAGGTAAATAGTGACTTGAAGTCACTAGATTTCTGTATTATCAATAAATCACTATCTACTGGATTTTGGAACGAAATTATCTATACCTCACAAATTCGGCTGTTGAAAATTAATCAATCACAACAGATAGCGTGCGTTTGAGAATTTATCATTATTAATTTTGCTATGGTTTTTGTTCCTAGAAACCACGTCCAAGTGTTAATTCATTTACCCATGATGAAAAGCTTAACAAAAAGAAGTCTTTTTGGGGCGAATTTTCTTGCTTGATTTCTTCTTTGATTGTTGACCGTTTTTTGAATAATTTTACCATTAACATCTGTCAGTAGATGTAAAAAAGCAAAACTTAAATATTTTTTTACGTTGCCTAAAAATAAAACTGGTCTTAATTGTACTTATAACTTCTTGTAACTTGGAGCACACACGAGTTATCCCGGTAATTTACTTTTCCGTCTTATGTGGAGCTTTATTGTAAGTTATGGCTTACGAGGATATAACGAATCGTGAAATTAAAATCTTGATTTATATAATGAGATCAAAGGAGCTGGGTGGAATTTGTACAAAGGTATTTGCTTTGAAAGCAAATGCTGTTATTATTACACACATTGGTATACATACAGAAGAGGAGCTCGTGGCTAAATAATAACAGCCGCACTGGTCGATCATCAAGGTTAAGCAACGCTTGCCGAGGTCGGTCCGTGGATGGGTGACCATTTCAACATACTAAGTTTCCTCCGTGCCTCGACAAGCACGTTAAGCCGTTGGTCCCGGCTGTCATTTGAAAATCTTTGACAGTCGTTACGGGTAGTCAGAAGCCTGAGATCTGACACCAGTCTTGCCAAGGGGTACCGTTTTACCCAGTTACTGGGTTGTGGAGGTCAGACAGGCAGTCGCTCCATGTAAAACACTGGTACTTAGCTGAATGTGGTAAGACTAGAAGCCGACCCCAATGTAGTTGGGAAAAGGCTAGGCAGACTAGCTTCTGCCAGAGGCTTCGCTCGCGTGCAAAGTGTTTTCTTATCGCCAGGGAACATTATACCCTGATAAAAAGTACCCTATGTGCTATTCCAGACTATAATCTATCTCAGTGCCAAATTTTATGCAGATCCATTCAACGGCGTGCCATCCATCCACACTTTCTCATCTTATCAATATTATAAATGTGAAGGTTTGGATGGATATGTGTGTGTGGATGTATGTTTGTTACTCAATCACACCAGAACGGCTGATCGGATTTGTATGAAATTTGGCACGGAGATAGATTATAATCTGGGATAGCACATATGCTACTTTTATCCCGCTATAATGTTCCCTTGGGATGATAAAACACTTTTCACGCAGGTGAAGCCTCTGGCAGAAGCTATAGTTTATAATATAATAGCGTACGCCTCGCGGTTTCACCCGCTTAGTTCCCGTGGGAATACAGGGATAAAAAAAAACATCCGGGGATAGTGTAGCTTCCCGACCACAGAACAGAAAAAACGCCCTCTACAATAGAAGTCGCAAGTAGGCGTGACCCGCGTACCCCGAGTTTTGCATAGTTCCGCATACGTCTGCTGCCCCGCCCACACTACGCACATCATTCTTGTTACAACTGTCACGGTAACAAAAACTTGGAAAAAATACAAAAAATGCCCTATTGTGCTGTTTTAGAATGTAAAAACGATAGTAGAACCAAAAATGTATCAAATGGAGGTATATCTTACCATCGGTAAGTCTTAATTGATTTTATTTCTATAAAAATGTAAAAGCAATATTTTATTAAACAAGACAAGTAAAAGTTGATTTTGTGTCGTTAAATTTAAGGTCTACTTTCTTTTAAAGTTAAACATATTGTTCTCGAAGATTCCAACTATGCACATGTCACAGTCAGCTACTCAATTAGAGATTACCAATATCGATGATGAGTTATCGATATTTAAAACTTACTATATTCTCTGTGTTCTATGATATATATAGCGGGCAAAATTTAAACCTGTGTGAGGCTTTTTTTTGGTGATTCAGTATTAGTAACCAAACACATTTCCATGGCCAAACTTTTTTTTATCGAATTAAACTTTAACCAAGTTTAAAACAAATATAACATGGATATAGGTAATCTATTCGTAATATTCTAATCGAGAAATGGTTAATCAAACAAGTGTAATTCACAAAGTCTCAAACCTATAAAAAAATGGTTTCGTATTATTTTGTGACTTCAGATTTCCTAAGGATCCAGACAGAAAAGAAATATGGATTGAAGCGACTGGAAGGCAAAGTTGGTTTCCCGCAAAAACTAGTACAATTTGCTCAGATCACTTCGTAGAACTAGATTTTTTAATTAAAAGCGGAAAAAAATACCTAGCCGACACAGCAGTGCCAAAACTAAAAATTATACATTTTCAAGTAGGTATAGGTATAATTATGTTATTATTTCCCTGTTGTCCTAAGCCCAATTGTCCGTATCAAATCTATGCAATTTGGTCATTTTTACGGTTTCATAACATAATGTTGTTGTATCGCGCTTCTGAGATTCTGACTCCATATCGTAGATCCGCAGCGAAATTCAAATATTCTTATGTTTTTTGCAAATTGCTGGTCAGTGTCATTACTTCTCTTTTTTATGAAATCAAAACATTTGAGAACAAAATCGTATTAATGTTTATGTTTTTATTGTTAATGTTTATGTATGTGTGTGTTAACTAATAATTGACATAACATTTACTCTTATTTTTTTCGTCTAGTCAGATGCGTCGCAAAATGACGCTAAAAGTGATGCATCAATTTATGTGGGAGCAGGATCAAGTTTGGAAGAATCCTTGCTACCTATGCAACATAAAAGAAAGCATGATGATATAACTAAATCGCCCCCACAAAAAAACAAACATTAGATATTACTTCACCAGCTTCTAGTCCTCGAAAAAGAAGACTACAAGGAGTGTTACGGTGGAAAGAAAGTAAAATTAAGAGTCAGAACTTGATAATCGGCAGATTAAAAGCAAAAAATCGCAGACTAATAAAAAAAGTAGGTAAACAAAATTGAAGACATTTTAAAGATATTAGAAGAAAAATTCTCTATAGTTAATGAAAATATCAGCAATCTAAAAAACACTAATGTAAAGGTGATCATCAATTTATTTTAGATTGTGTCTCTTTCACTTTTGTTATCTAGACAATTCAGTCAACGTTATAATTGATCCAATTTGTATATATGATTTATTTTGGTTGCATTTTTATGGTTGATACCATTTTGTAAGTCATTTTGTAGCTTACGAAGCGGCATGATAATCTATGAAATGCACACTTAACAATTAGTTTTTAACTACAATCTTTTTCATTTTATAGGTCAAAGATTTGGTTTATCGACAATTTAGAAACCTAGAATCGGGGGCTATTTCGAAACAACTGTACTCACCAGAACTACGCAGTTTTGCGCTCACCCTCCATTATTACTCACCTAAAGCATATAAATATGGCGTAGTACATTTAACAGCTCTTTGCCTCATCCGCAAACATTAAAAAAATGGTACGCAAATATAGGTGGCGAACCAGGTTTTACGAGAGAGTCGTTTATAGCTTTAAAACATAAAGCAGATTCATCAAGCCATACCTTATTAGCTACATTGGTAATTGATGAAATGGCTATAGGTCGAAGGATTGAATGGGATGGACAGAAATTTCATGGATATATTGACATGGGTACAGGTTTAAACGGTGACCACCTAGCAGAAGCCAAAGAAGTTTTAGTTTTTTTAATAACAGCCATAAATGATAATTTTAAGGTTCCAGTAGCCTTTTTTCTGGTAGATGGAGTCACAGGAGCACAACGCGGTGAGCTTGTTTTACAATGTATTGAACGGATCCATGACATAGGTATCAAAATTGTCGCATTGACATTTGATGGATGTGCAGCAAATTTATCAATGGCACATCACCTAGGTTGTTCTTTCCAGAACGGAAATGTGAAATTTGAACATCCTGTGATAAAAGAAATCATTGTTGTCATTTTGGACCCATGCCATATGATAAAGCTCATACGAAATACGTTTCAGACGTATAAAATATTGGTCGATAAAGAGGGAAACAAACTGCAGTGGGAATATTTTGTTGAACTTAATAAAATGCAAGAAAATGAAACGTTCCATTTGTCAAATAAAGTCAGACACCGCCATATCAATTTCCAAAATCAAAGAATGAAAGTTAAATTGGCAACACAGCTTTTTAGCTTAAGCGTAGCGGAAGCAATGCAATTTTGCCGTAAAAACTTACGAATTATGGCATTTAAAGAAAGTGAGGCCACAGAAAAGTTTATATTGTTGATCAATAATATGTTCGACATCTTTAATTCTAGAAGTCTCCATCAGTATGGTTTTAAGAAGGCTTTACATGAGCGTAACGCAACTCAGATTTTCGAATATTTGAATATGGCTTGTGATTACATTTCAAATTTGAAACTGGAAAATGGCGTTCTTTTAACAAATAGTCTCCGAAAAACTGGATTCCTTGGGTTCCAAGGTTGCGCTGAAGCGTTAAAATATCTTTACTCAAGCCTCATCCAAAAAAGAATGATCATATACCTGCCATTTTACAAATTAAGTCAAGATCACTTGGAACTACTATTCGGTAATATTAGGGCACACGGTGGATCAAATAATAATCCGACAGCAAGACAGTTTGTGGCAGCATATAAAAAACTTCTGGTTCATGTGGAGTTGAAAGATTTCGGATCAGGAAATTGTACTGCGTTGGAACAATTGTCTATACTGAACTGTTCATCTGCAGTAGATCGCATAAATAAAACATCTACTGATACAGGTTTAGTACAGGACGATTGGACAGAAGACAACACAGAAGAGCAAGAAATCGGCGAACTTTTAAGAAACATTTCTGAATTTAGTTCTCAAGCAATATCACATATTGCAGGTTACATTGCCCGAATCTTAATAAAGAAAATTAATTGCGACATCTGCGTTGGCGCTCTCATTTCAAATCAAAGCATTTCTTTACATAAGTTTATAGTAGCCAAAGATAAAGGTGGGCTTGTATATCCATCAAGCGACATGATAAAAATTTGTAAAGTGGCTGAAGTTGTCATTCGAACTATGGATGGCAAACTATTTAAAAAAGAAGAAATAATGGCCAAAATATTAAGAAAATTTATTGGAGAAAAATTGTTCGATGATATTAATTTTCATCAATTTGGAGAATTTCCCACATCAAACCATGTAACTGACTTGATAAAAGCTATTACAGAACGCTACATTAATGTGCGGATACACCATCTAACTACTTAAAATTAATATAAAACAAACAAAAAGGCAACTTCTTAACAAATATGTATTATTTCAAGGCCAATAATCTGTGTATTTTTGTCTATAGCTGATTTTACTTATGTTATTAATTAAACCATTGTTTCATTTTAATTTGTATTATTTAAATCTCATTTAAGCTTTGATCATTTTTCAAAATCTACAAAATGTATGAATACCTTTAGTTTTGACGTAGTGAAAAATAAAAACAGATGAACATAGAACCTTCTTTTTTGAAGACAGTGAAAAAGTGGCTTATATTTTAGTCTTACATTTAAGATCTACTGCTGTATAGACCAAAATTTTTCTTCAAAGTCCTTTACGTTGTTAATCAAGCTAAACATAATACGAGTGTAGCCGCAGGCGAAAGGGCAAGCTTCCCATATAATAGCATACCTGTAGTGTAGTCTATCGCATAGATCTATGAATAGAATAAAAAAGTTAAATAAAAAAACCCGACTGCTTCAAAAGTGACCCAAAAAGACGTAAACAAGGAGAAAATCATGCTGTGCAGTCGGAGGATACATATTCGCGGGCTGGCTTACCAAAATCTGGTGTATCCTCCACCTGCACAGCATGTTTTGCTCCTTGTTAACGTCTTTTAAGGTCGCTTTTGAAACAGTCGGGTTTTTTTATTTAATTTTTTTTATTTATAACTTTTTGGTTAGTTTTTTTTTTAATTAGGTACATTTAAACATACAAGTATCATACATTTTTGAAATCACCTCTTAAAACCCTTTATTTTGATACCCCACACGACGGGTTTGGTTTTTGAAAAAAAAAATGGGTCCCCACAATATGGCGCCCAAAAGCCGCCATTTTTCTATTGTCCAATTTTAATGTAGCCAGTGACACTCGCAGGGTTAAGACAAATCGATTGACGTACGAATCATCAAAATCGGCCAACACGTTTAGTCTCTGGAACGCCGTATAGGAACAAACATACATACATAAATACATATATACATACATAGACTGATAAACACATTACCCTCCTTCGGCAGTCGGGTAAAAACACCACAGGGCGTATCTTTGTATCAATAGAATAATTTTCAAAATTAGATCAGTAGTTTAACATAAAAAATCTTTATCATACTTTCTATAAATCGTAAGTATTAGAATAAATGTATGTAAACACTTGATTTCAAACATAATATTATTTATCGACTCTAGTTGTTGACTGTATTTTGTTTGAAAATAAAACGGAATGTCGATAAATAATTCAACGACAGAGGTACATCCCTACAGGATGACGAATAGTAATGACCTCATTTCGCAAATATAAATCTTATTTTTAACGAAATACTGTTTTAAATTGAATGCATTTATTATAGTGACATCTAGCAGCGAGTAGCGTAACTTGCTCATTAAACTATTTCATGTGCGCTTTAAACGGAAAAAGTTAAAATACTCAAAAAGAGTAGACAATAAACCAACTCTATGGTCATAAAACTGTGGTTTATTTTTAAAACTCGTGACGACTGACATATTTCCTACTTTCAACTAAAATTAAACTACCAATCACACCAAAGATTTCTTAGTGTTACGAAATACAATTACCCTGTATATGTGAGAGTTTGGGTACGCTGGTTCCAATACTAATGAAGCGCTAAACGACTTCTACTGTCTTCTCTGTTCTGTGTTCCCGACGGTGACAGAATTTTTTAAATCGGTCTAGTAGTTTTTAAGTTTATTCGTTACATACAAAAATCGAAAAATAAAAATCTCTCATCTTTATAATATTAGTATAGAAGTAAGATGTAGGTTTACCATTATATCATCTCCTGTACTCGAACCCTGATCTGTTTTACACTGCTAACTAATTACTACTGGAGACACACCTACGAAGCACGTTAAACACTTCCTCATATCCAAATTACGCGGAACCTTCAAGGGTATATTCGTACAGAACCTATCAAATAATGTACCCTTTAGCAGTTATACCTCAACTTAGCTTTAAAACCCCATTGTGATCCCCATTGTGTGGACCCCTTTCGGTCCCCCACCTCTTATGGCATGTGCCGGACAGTTCCCAACTATTATTTTATTCAAATTCCTCCTATTGTCGTCAAAACCGCTTACGCCATGAAAGGGCAGAGGAAACGAAATGACAATATAACCCTCTCTCTTTCACACGGGCAATTTATGCTTATAAAAACTTTGCGGAAATGGAAAAGTAATGCAAAGAAAATATCCTTTTTGTGTCAGGATTTTTAGCGTCTGTTGAGAATTTAGAATGCGTATGAATGGATTTATTTATTTACTTTGAATTGTTAAAATTGTCGTTCGTTTTTCCCGGTTCTTGGGTGATGTGCTTTGTAAGGCATCTACGTGTGTTACTAACATAGTTTATAAGTAACTAGCGGACGCCTCGCGGTTTCACCCGCGTAGTGCCCGTTCCCGTGGGAATACAGGGATAACAAGTAAAATTTCAAAATGTAAAAAAACCCCGACCCATTTATCTTGCGAAAACACCCCGATTCAAACAGTAAAACGCCCATAACTTTTGAACGGCTGAACCGATTTTATTCAAACATAGCTAAAAAATACTCTCGATAAAATCACCTTTCAAACAAAAAAAAGAAACAAAATCGGTTCATCCGTTTAGGCGCTATGATGCCACAGATACACATATACACAGATACACAACAACACACGTGAAACTTATAACACCCCTTTTTTCCGGCGGGGGTTAAAAGTAGCCTATTAAAGAATAAGCAAAATAAAGAATTTTTGAATTTTATATATATAGATAGATAGATAGGTCGCCTTTGTACAGTGTTTTATACTTGTGTAAAAAGTTTAAAAAAAATTGAATGTCCCACATGCTTTTATTGGTGTAAAAACCAGAATTAATGCCATATTCAAATGACATTTTTACTCCATATGCCATAGAAACATGATTTATAAAAAAAAAATAAGTAAAGTAAGTTTAGTTTAATATGTACTGGAAAGAAAATATTACTAAGTATAAGTGCTTTGGACACCATGTGAATAACTCATTTATAAGTCCTTTTTAAAAACCACTTACAGGAAACTCACACAAAAATGACATCTCAAATCTAAATCGAGTCTTAGTTTACTTTGATCCTTCTGTAAGCCTAAGCCAAAGGAAAACATCTTAAAATTCAGTACCACCTACGTAACACGATGAATAATAAATAAAGGTTAGAAAATATAACAGGTGAGCAAAAGGGGAGGGTAGGGTAACATGGATATATTCCTTGGAGGCCTGTCCTTCCTCGACGATGGTTTTATTCGACCCAAAGGCCTCTGACATGAGGTAGGTAGATTCTGAATATCGATGTTTAGACAAAACTGTTGTATTAAGGGTGTAACAGAAAGTTGTGGTCATATTTAAAAAACTCTAAGTTATTTTTTTTCTTTCGGCACATTTTTGAAGGATCAGTTTCGGAGATATGACGTCTGCCTGTCTTAAACCTCGCTGCAGAAGGATAGGTTCCGAAGTCTGATCCTGAAGTCGGACTGACATGTTGGCGTTTTTGTACAAGCACCTCGATGTACCGGTAGTCGATTTGGCACCGTTGGAGAGACTGCAGTACAGCCCAAGTCTCGATCGAATCGAAGCCTTTTTCGTAGTCCACAAACGCTAAACAAAGAGGTAGGGCTCTTCGTACCGTTGTCAACTTGTGTGGAAAATCCTTATATTTTTTTGGGAAATTACCACGACTGAGAAAGTTGGTCATTAAAATGGGCAGAAGTAGTTTTTAAAATATGGTCCCACCTTTCCGTTACATCCTGTATATCTAGGTAATAAATAATATAATTTGTACGAAGATTTGAAGAGTGTAAATTTCTTGAACGCAAAAGAGTAAGTTAAGACAATAATTTTGCAAGGGCAAATACTTTGGTTGATACTGAGAAATAAGAATATTGAAATTCGACTTCTAATACCCTAAAACTTCCGTAGACTGGATAAACGCGACAGTGTGACAATGCGTTTTTATAGAAGAATAAGGGTTAGAAACTCCTTTGGAACTTGCAGCGATAAAGTTTTTTTTACTTTCCAATAAAATGAAACGTTTTCCCACTTGATGCAACTTAAATCATTCTTATTTTAACTGCAAGGGTTCCCCACAAAACTCCGGAATCGTAAACCATTTTTCAGGCAATTCTGATTGGTATCAGAACGTCGGCCAGTCAATAAATCGCCACAACGGTCCCATGGGGAGCTGAAGGAAGATCGAGATAATCACCATGCTTTGCTGATGGACGGCTTTCCGATAGAGAAATGCTGCCTTGAAGGGTAGTTTGATCCTTCGTGTACATAACACTAGATTCTTCCAGCGGTTTCGCCCGCAGGTAAATCAAAAATTATCCCAAGAAGACGTTGTCTTGGAATAAAAAGTATCCTAGGTTCAATCTATCCCTATACCAAAATTTATCAAAATTGGTCTTGCTGTACAGACAGAGCTGGTGTCGTTTTTATAATAATAGCATGGATAGTATGGGTAACTCAAACATATCCCAAGAAGACGTAGTTTCGGAGTAAAAAGTATCCTAGGTTCAATCTATCCCAAAAATCAAAAACTCCAAAATCCCAAAATTCATCAAAATGGTCTTGCTCTTCAGACCAACTGCCGCATTTATAATAATAGCATGGATAGTATGGATAACTTTCAATGCTTATTTAAGAAAAACAGAAGTGAAATAGTTTTTAAAAGGTATAAAAGGTACTAAATTTCTGGGAGATCACTACGATCTGATTCCGAAAGTTCTGAAACCGATAATAAAAAGAAAACACGAAAACGAAAAAAACCGGCCAAGTGCGAGTCGGACTCGAGCACGAAGGGTTCCGTACCATAATCGCAAAAAACGGCAAAAAAAAAAACACGTTTGTTGTATGGGCGCCCCACTTAAATATTTATTTTATTCTGTTTTCAGTATTTTTTGTTATAGCGGCAACATAAATACATCATCTGTGAAAATTTTAACTGTCTAGCTATCACGGTTCATGAGATACAACCTGGTGACAGATGGACAGACAGACAGATAGACGGATCGTGAAGTCTTAGTAATAGGGTCACGTTTTTACCCTTTGGGTACGGAACCCTAAAAAAAGAGAAAGCCGAAACGGAAACGAAAGAAAGGAAGTTACAGTATCGCCTAGTGCCATCGCTACTTTTTATCCCGGCAAAACTGCACAGTTCCTGTGGACCACACGTACAACTCATTATTTGGCTCTTGAACCTGTCGATATCTTTAGCTACTCAAGAGACTGAAATCACATGCAAGACGTGTATCAAAGAAGTTAAGTCAACGATGGACATTAAAGTTTATCCAGCATGTACAGTGTGACACCGCTACGGTGGCTTAGAAATCAGTCGTAATTCTTACCTCCTGCTGCTATTGAACAGCACCGTGGCTATCCTATTCAGAACTGTGTCCGGGTAAGTCCTACAAACCGCTTTGATAGCCTCCTCTCAAAGGATTACTATTCTTATTTCATCCGCTTATTTTTAATCTTTCTCGCCATTTTAACGGTATCGCAAACGGAAGACGGAAGTCACACTTTCGAAGTGTTGGAAAATTTGAATTGTTCGAATTTTTAAATTATGTTCGTTAACCGAAGTCGTGAACGGTGAAACGTCATTATGAATTTCACAATTAATTATGCATTTCTCTTTTTCAATATTTTAGCAAACCTGGCTTTTTTACTACATTTCAATTGGACTCGTAAATCCGTAGTAGGGAGGTGGTAGGAGGGTGGTAGGTAGGGAGGTAGGTAACATTATAAGACTGATGATGATGATGAAGTCCGTAGTAGGTACCTATCCTATTATATTGACTGTAATTTATAACAAAATCTGTAGAAAAGTTTTGATTTTTATTTTTCATTGTTGGTATTTTTCCTTTTTTAATGAATCACAATATTTTAATTAACACAAACAAAAGAGAAAGCTCGTAGGTATTTTATTAAAGCAACAATGGTAATTAATGGTATAAAATAATAATGTTTCATAGCTATACGACTACGTTGACGTTATACATTTCCTTTTTCATTTACTACGTTTTGACGCAGTTTTGGTCCCGTTAAGGCGCAGATACCCCTGAGTAGCCGATTTTAAAATGAGAATCACGTCTAAACGGCGAGTCGTAATTTTTTGGAAAAAAATGTAGTTACATTAGATCACTTTCTTAATTATGATGATGTAAGAAAATTTTGAGTTTAATTCGTATAACATAATGTAATTAATTTCTAAAGGTATATGTCTAACATGGACTATAAAAACCGACAATCGCACCAAAACCGCCGCACTATGGGACCAACCGGTATTTTCCATCTCAAAAATCGATAACTCTGTTGTTTTGTGATTTATCTCCTTGATTTTTTTTTCACGTATTTGTGAATATCTAGGCAATAAAAGAAATCAAACATCATCATTCTAAAAAAAATATTTTTTCCGAAAAAAAATGACAAAGATAAAGTTATACGAAATTTCATACAATTTTTACGAAATTTACATTGCTTCAAAATCACCTCTGGCGCAAAAAACGCGCAAGTTTTTTTTAAATCCTCATATTACTGAGTAGATAAGGTCTCTAATAGAGTAATTAACTTGACACCGGCTGCTTTCGGCAACAACGAAAACTCCAATTGAAATTAACAAAAACTAAATTTTCTTTACTTCACTAAAAAAATATTAAAAAATTAAATAAAAATATTTTTTTTACAAAAACTGAACGTGGTTGCAAAGTGTATATTCTAAGCTATCTAATGATGTATAACACTAATATGTTTCCTTGGAAAACTTCCGAATAATTATGTGTTGAACTCCATTAACGGTAATTTAATTGGCATGAAAATATTTATGCCCAATGTTTGAGGTTCATTTTATAAACGTAAAACTTTATATTTTTTTATATTTTGTAATTAATTCGTAAGTTCCATCTTTTGAGAGTATAAAACCATAAAACAATCTATGGATTTACGACTTTCGACAAAACCATTTTTGAGATGGAAAATACTGTTTGGTCCCATAGTGCGCCGGGCGTATTTTAATGAAATTGTCATCATCTCAAAGACAATTTAACTATGTACATTTTGATCTATGGTTTTTTTTTAAGACATAGAATAATAAAGAAAGTACAAATAACGCCTGACTATTGGGTCGCGCGTGTGTGAAACGAGTGCGGGTTGTGTTCCCTCAAGGTTGTTGGTGACTGTCGTCGCCTTAAGGTCATGAACGGTAATCTTCTTTCCAGTCCTCATTGTCACCTAAAACCGGAAAACCCTCATCTTTTAATGAGTTTTATTAATTACAGCTCTATATAAACAACGATTTTGTTAACAGGTAAATATTAAGCTGTTTATCTACCTACTTACCGACCTATTAATAAATATTTTAATTGCTCCACGCACCGAGCAATAATTAACAGAATCCGTAGAGTTTTAATCTAGCCACATTTTGTATATTTTGATGTAATTCAATACCCATAAATTTAGGGGAAAATTCAATTACATCCCCCCCATCCAATATAGAGTTAAATTAACACATGTACTCGTACATTTAGTAGGTATGTAATAAATTTGATATATATATTTTATCCTACCTTGATTTGCATATATAGCAACATGCATGGTATGTTGGTGGTGGTGGTATGGTGTGGTATTTTTATAATTAAGTTGGTTGGTTTGTGAGGTAACCTCTTAAATTTTTTACGTAATAATTGAGAATTTTGTTGTTTTTTAGAATTATACAAATCTAGAAATTTTCATTGTTATTTTACCTCCCTCTTTCCAAAAAAAAACATTGATCTAGACTTTTCAAGAAAAATCCAGTCAAATAGCGTATTCTTTTTAAATTAGTAATAGGCTTGCGTTTGACCACTATCTCACCTGATGGTAACCGATAATGTGGCCGACGAAGGAGCACGCTTGCCTAGAAGTAACCTATTCACTCTTGACTTAAAGACTCCGGCAGGGAATTCCACTCTTTTGCTGGTCGTATAAGAAAAGTGTTCCCAAAACGTTTGGTGCGTATGGGTGTGATGTCCACCATGTATCGATGACACATCGCCGTAAGTCTTGTAGTTCGATGATGGAACGGGCTAGGAGGAAACAGTTCATAAAATTCCAACGCACACTCCCCGAAATGTAACCGATAAAAAACCGACAGGCTGGCAACTCGGCGCCGATGTTCAAGGCTCTGGAGACTCGACCAGTATCTCATTGCCGACAAGCCTCTTGGCGCGTTTTCGATCGACTCGAGTGCATCGAGCTGGTATTTGGCAGATCAGTCCCAGAGATGAGAACAGTACTCCATGCATGATCTTGCTTGCGCTTGATACAAGTTAGCTCAGCAACAGTGCTGTCGTCCGCGTACCCAAAGGTCCCGGGTTTTAGCAGATCGTTTATGTGAAGCAAGAACAATGTTGCTGAGAGCACCGATCCCTGAGGAACCCCGGCCTTAATATCCAGTTGGTCAGACGAGCGGCCATCAATAACTACTCGGATGGACCGGTCTCTCAGGAAGTCTGCAATCCAATCGCACAGACCACCGGGCAGACCGAATGAAGGAAGCTTACCAATAAGGATTTCATGCCAGACCCTGTCAAAAGCCTTCGAGATGTCCAGGGACACGGCAAGCGCTTCCCCATGCCTCTCGATGGCCTCACTCCAGATGTGAATGGCATACGCTAGAAGATCCCCAGTTGACCGATTTTGGCGGCAGCCATATTGGCGGTCACTGAGGATGTCATTAGGTTCTAGGTATACCAGGAGTTTAGAGTTGAGTACCCGTTCCCTGCTCTTGCAGAGGATGGACGTAATCGAAATGGGTCTGTAGTTGGCCGGGTCAGCTCGACTGCCCTTCTTGGGCACAGGTTGAACGTTAGCTTGCTTCCAAGCATTCGGCACTTTTCGAGTCTCATACGAAAGGCGAAACAGGCGTCTCAGGATCGGAGACAGTTCGGGCGCACATTATTAAGTATAATTTTAAAAGCATTAATAAGTATTAAGAATATCTTACAATTCTAACTAGGTTTATTAAAAAAAATACATAGGTTGTTTGTGTTTGTGGTGTTAGGGAACATTATCCGTCGCTGTCTTCTTCTCAGCTTGTCTATTTCAAACAGATACTGTGATTATCAATAGATTGTCGTATTTTTTTGTATTTCTTTTTTATTTGCCTATATATTAAGTGGATATGTATGTATTTATGTATATATTACATAGCTTATGTATGTATCTGTGTATCTATTAAATTATATCTTTTTAGCACTGATATTTTTACACCAATTACTGCCTCATTTCATGTCCAGGCAATTACTGTCCATACCAGGCTGCCTGGAAGAGATAGCGGAATGCGATAAGGCTCATTGTATGTGTATTAGATTCAAGTTTATTTTTTATTAATGTATTTTACGGTTTACAATAAAACATATAATAAATTAATAAATGGTCCATTAAAATAATCAGTTAGAATTTGAAGATATCTAAAATTCCTCGATGTCGTCTAACATAAGCGCATCATAGTCACGAGACACAACTCAACACAGATTAACGCCTTAGCTGCGTCTCTACCAACCCCCCTTCACACCGCCGCCATTTTAATACTTCTAAGGAGGCCATTACCAAAAAACACAGCAATTTATCAACAAAGACATCTACAGAATGTCGCGGTATTCCCTTAAATCCGAGCCCCATTATTATTCCGCTTTGCCCACCACAAGGGTAATTTGCGTAATCCCCGGGTGATTTTTTAAACTTTTGGAAAAAGTGCGTCATTTGAATTTTTGTCAGCGCATATTTTTATGAATCCGTGGATGACGGCAAACATAAGGTGTGAAAATTTATATAAGAATTGTAAAGGGATAAATTAAAGCATTCGTTTTTTTCCAATCAATTTGTATAGGTAAATGGCCATTTGTTGAGAACTACTTGCTATATTCTTCCATAAACAGGCATCACATATTGCTATTATTCGATCAATATTATATTATTATATTCTACATCGTGAAGATATCTGGTCTTATACTGAGTTTATTATAAGATTGTGCTCCATTGGTGGAATTGCTGCAAGGCGTTACACGGCGAGGATAAATAAATAAATAATTATATAATCTTTATCTTCGTTAGCCCTCCCATTCATGATCATCGCAATCTCTTCTTCAATTATTCTAATCCTATTTCTTACCCTATAATCTTCAAATTCATGATGTTTTCTGAATTCATAGGTACTAGATACCTTACCTGAAAGCAAGTCCTTGCACCAAACTTCACAGCAGTATGAAAAACATTTTGCATTTTCACAGCAGCGGCCCGATCACTAATCCCACCATTAGGACCATCACTGACGACCGTAAATTAAGGGGCTTGCACAATAAGCACAGAGTTTGTCTTCCTGTCCAAGGTGTGCCAAGCTTAGCGCCAGTTAGTAAATACCTTACTAATAGGGACCAAGACAAACACGTCGGGTAGTGTGAAAGTGCCAGTATGTTCGGTGTTTGTCCGTAGGTGTCTGTCTGCTTGTTTTGTTCGTGTGTTTAAGTTTGAGGTCTGTGGTATAGGGGTTGACAGTTTAACAACAAGTGTGGGTGGAGCTACATTTATCTCTCAGCTGGAAATGGCAAATTGTTTAGCCCTTATCCTGCGAATTAAGGAATTATATGTTTCTCGGAGGAAAAAGCAACAGTTTACCAGTATTCAATCAAAGTTGTCGTCGTTTTCAATGGAACTGAGTTAGAGATTACAAAGTCATTTATTATGGGTCGAACAATTCTGCTGACTCAGAAATCCACTTTTGTGAGCTTCGAAATAGAACAATAATAGCATTTCCTTCGAAAAATCTAACTCATTAAAAGCGAAAAAAAGTTCTTGTTTGAAAATTCGCATCAAATACGGCGAAAAGTCACTTAGAAGTGATGCTAATTGTACCCTTTGCCGTATCTCTGGCAGTGTCGCACAAATAATGAATGGCAATTTCTCTTTGCTTCTCTGCATGCGTCGCTTTGCTTTATTTCTTTCTTTTTCGATGTATACGAGGAATTGTTAACACGGAGTACACTTTATTTGTAGAAGACTTCATTTAGCTGTTTTGCTTACCGTTCACTCTAATGTGGAAACATTTTCATTTCGTTTTACTTTGCTATAGTGACATTCTTTTTTGCACTACTTTTATGTACAGTGTTACAGTAACTAACTTAGCAAATCTTGTTCATATTTTTTGGTATATAGTTTATTATACCCTATCTAATCTTGAAACGACTCATAGTTTTGTCAGCCCGAATACTCAACCATAATCTACCCTACCACTAGTACCCAATAACATTTGAGATAATATTGTCATAAAAGTGCCCATGTAGGGCTACCCCTAATAGCCATATAATATTATAAATGTGTACTAATAAGGGGATTCCTCTGACCCTCCCGGTATAATAACTTATTAGTATCTTACGACCCCCATGGGGCGCCATGAGGTATGTCCTCTGTTTATAAAAGGGAATTAAGATGGACCACAGATGGCATAACGAAAGAAATTACTTGTTGTCAAATGGCTTCAGCTTGCTTGGACCATAATTTCATGATTCATGATCAACCAACAGGATAAATTTTGTCAAACTGCCATTTGTCTGAAAATTTTGAGGAAGAAAGTCGAATTTTACATTATCAGAGATGTACTATTGAACATCCGTCCCAACCGTATATTTGTTATGTTCTACCGCTAATCTCTACAGAGACACAACACAACCCAAAACCGTCCTAAGATGTCAAAAAATATTCCCAATGCACTACAACGAACAAACACATTTGACCCAGTGACACGATTCTATTGGCAAGGCAAGGAATCCCTTTATTGCTTATACGGAGCATATCCGACGCGAGAGTACGTGAACGCGTCTAAATAAAATTCCAAGGGATTTCTCACGCTCCACTGTCATTTATTTAAAAAATTCAATTTGTGGAATTACGAATACATTTCGAGTGGTTTCAGAGGGAAGGTAGAAAGTTACGGTAAGGTTGGAGCTTTTAAAAAGTCGGAAATGCTAATGGGAAAAGTATCGTTCCAGAAAGAGTATGAAATCATCGTGATATTGGTCGTTTTGTTGGAACGTAAGAATACTACAAAGCAAAACAAAAAAAATACAAAGAAATATGGAGTTTTGTTCTTATCTGGAAAATATATTTTGAATAACAAAGTTCCACATCACCTGAAAGCTTGGGCCGTTAAAAAAATCATCTTCATAAAAGTCCGAAAGTAAATTCCGACGGGAATTGTATCCCGAAGTTTTTGGCGTCTCTTTTATTGTTTGTAAAGTTGGAAGTCGGAATGGAAAGGCGAGGAAGTCGATTCAAAGTAGTTGTTATGGCGCACAACGTGGGGCCAGTTTTATTTAAAAATCTTTTCCCTATTTCTTAGCTGTTTGCCCTTCCGTTGAAATGCCTGTCATCGTTTCATGTGAGTTGGACGCAACTTTGCAAAATAAAACGCTTTTAATCTGCCCTACTTTCTCTCCACAGCTTTTGCTAATACCAGCACCCAAAAACAGTTCCTTACCTTGAACCAAATCCTCTAATCCGTTAATTCCTTAAACAATGCCTCATTTGCATTCGCACGAACCTTTCCGTTTCGCATTCAATTACCTGCATCTGAAGAATGATTGTCATTGCGAAGACAAGATTCCTCTCATTTCGCTATGGCGTCCTTTTCTGGTTCGTTTAACGCGATGGGCCCGGGATTATTCTCATTAGGCGTAATTTGTTTCTCTTGGTAAGCTTTTCGCTTGACAGTTATGACGAGCATCTATTTCAGTAATGGCACTAAAATTGGACGACTGTGTTGGAATTGGGAATGTCATATGAAATGTCTAGGCGCCATGCCTAAAGGTTGATGAGAAATAATTACTGGAAAGCAGTACATTGTCTTATCGCCACAATTATTTAGTTTGTTTACAATACTGATATTTGAGCTTAAATTGTATTTATTGTTCCATGTTCCATATCGGTCTTAATATCTCATTCTCTTCGTAATAAATCAAGTTCCATGATTCATCGAATGCTTTTCAATTATCTTTATTGCATATTTTTCTTTTAATGACAAAATAATTAACAACTGGGTAGCAACAGCCTCTAAATCCTTAAGTTTATTTATAACGTTTTCTGTTTCAATTAAACTAATTTCGTAATTATGATTTGTTTCAGGTAACTCAACGTTCTGCTTCGATCAAACGGCCCCTTTTTCAAAGGAATGAAGTAATTAAAATCCTTAAATATCAAGAGCATCTCAGAATTTTATTTGAGAAGTATTTTACCAGTAGCTTCCATTTGAATAACTTAATTAGGTGTTACGTCTATTTTGTAAAATAAATTGGAACTCGTTTCGTCGTTGAGGAAAACGTTGGCAGGAACGTGTACAAAATCGGGTTATCTGGAGTAAACCAGTTTAATAAAAGCCTACGAAGCTTATTTCGCAGTTGTACCTTTTATTGTTCCCTTGGACATCGTTATCGATAGAAGTTTACCCCTAACCGTGAGGGCCTTTCAAATTCCTAATAGCGATTGTTACCTGTATGTTGTTTAGAAAAAAATATAAAGTATTTTATTTCCTTTGCCAAACGAGCCGACTTCACATCGAGACTATAAATTAATTTAACAGTCAACGTAATTTCTTCAGAGTACCTTCAAATATGTCATTAAAAATCAAATACACTGACTGCACATAAAGAGGGCTCCGCAATCTTCCTTACCGACTGCCTCCCTCCCAATCTTACAATTACGTGATAAAATTGAAGGCTTTTTTACTCAGTCAAATTCGTTTCACTTAAGCTTCAAAATCTCTTGGGAGATGGTCGAGGCACGAGGCTGCTTTTATTAGGTACAGGATGGATCTTAGGGAATCAGTCTTTGCGCCTCATTCAAACTAATTCAATGTGCTTTGGATTTGTAATACGAAATCCTGCCTGATAAAAGAAAGCCTCAATATCTAAAGATTGCACATGTTAGTTTATTTTATGTCTTCGATTATTTCAGGAATATTTATGCTACAGGAACTTATTCCTGTTTTACATGAATTGTTTTTCCTAATAGATAGTTAATCTATTAAGAGAAACAATCGGGTCGTCAACATAGACAAAAATGTTTATTTATTTTGTAGCGATTAGATGCTTTAGATGTACAGTATTTTCGTGACTTGTTATAAATTTGAGTAGAATCTAAGAAGTTTTAATTACCAAATTCAATAGCACGTTTTATTTCATGATAATCAACCCAGGTGTAATGTACTAAGTGTTTGATAGAACCCAAGTGTCATGTCTTCTTGTCTTAGACGCCATTACTACACTGAATCTGAAATTGAATCAGTTTAATCCACCTAAAAGATCAAATTCCTAACCTACTATATATCAAATAGAGAGACGGCAAATA
The DNA here is from genome assembly GCA_949775005.1 of Orthosia gothica. NCBI lineage: Eukaryota > Metazoa > Arthropoda > Insecta > Lepidoptera > Noctuidae > Orthosia > Orthosia gothica. The sequence continues at coordinate 15,115,918 of OX459057.1, forward strand.
AATAATGCAAATTCAATCCAGCCCCATATATTTCTGACAATACATTTGACGTATTACCGACAAGTCATAGTGTTGCAATAATTTATGCAATGTGTCAAAATAGATGCCATTAGAGACTAATGCCATCGCCGGAATACATAAGTTCTGGTTGATAGATAGCGCGGTTTAGCCCCAAATCTATAAGATTAATGTGCAGTAATTATGAGTAATAGGCTCATGGATTATGGCTCTCGATATCGTCAATCGTTTAGCTGGTGTTTTGTGGCTTTTGTGTGATAATTGTAATTGTTATTACGGTTGTTGATGAGTTGCTTGTAACTTATACCGTATTTGTTATAAACAAGAAGAATTTATATGCAAGTGTTCGCCTCCTATTCCATTAGTCTTAGACATATAATATGGGTTTACTACAGATGCACCTCTGCCCAACCCTTCGAGGAATACACGCGTGATATTATGTTTGTGTTCTAAATAGAAAGCAATATTCTGCTAAAAGAAATTTAATAAAGTAACACTTATCCTTGAAGCGAACCATAACACGAAATATTGAAAATACAAAAAATACGCTCGCAATTGTTTCAAAGTAACGTTGTTCGGATCCATACAGTGGAAGCGTACCGTTTCTGATTTACGACTAAAAGATTGCGTCATAAATCATTGTATACACCCTCCCTGACGGCCAGCGTCGGAAAAATTATAGAAGGAGAAAAAATTAAACGCTTTCAAAACAGACGTTTAAGAAAGAACACGTTATTAATTAATCCTTACAATGAAAATATATTTAAAGGGAAAGTTTTAGTGAAAAGGGCGTGTCTAATTCATTGCCTATTCTGTTGGATTTGGTATTTCGTTAATTATATCGTTGAAGACCTTGCTGGAATTAAAATTAAAAAAAAAGAAGAACAAGTTAAAAGAAAATTATGCCGTGGTTTTTAGAGCCCTTTGGACCAGTTTCTCACTAGCACTAGTTTTTTTTTAATTATCAAGTCTTGACAAGTTTAAGTGCTCCTGAAAAGCATTCATATAGACCAAACCATTTATTAGTTTATTTACTTTATCATATAAAGCTTCCTATACTAATATCTATATTGTCTTCACAACATTTAGGCGAATTTTCCAAATGTATTTTTTCCAACTAAGCTAGTTTGGCTCTTTCATATTTTAACCGCATCTGGACTCCTTCCAATTTCTGTGTATGAAAGTGCACAATTTATAATAGCAGGCGATTGCACAAATACCTACTTTTCCGCCTCACCAAATATTTCATAAAAATACAGAATGGGAGAAAATTTCAATACAGTATTCATAAAACATATAAATATATTAAAATTGGATGCCTTTAAAAACAATTTCTTTCATGGTTATAACTGGAATACTTTAAGAAAGAAAGACAGAAAAAATATTATTATATACACTTTAAGTACTACAATAATCTTCATCAAAGTCATAACAAACAAATATTACAGAAATATTACAAAACGAGAAATTCTTCAATTTTAATTTTCTCCTCTGAAGGTAGAATAAATTATTTTTCCGGTCGCTCGGCATCCTCCTGAGACGGGTTTCCAAATAGAATTTTATCCTTTAACGACGCTCTTAATAATATTTTATTGCGTTGCTTATCTTTTAATGTTATTTCATAATTTACTCGTCTTTGGCAGTCAAGCCTAAAGTTTCGAAGCTAGAATTTTTTGAACCAATCGAACAATTCAATTTTCTGAGTAAAAATCGAATCAAACTCAACATAATTTTGTAAACGCGTCGCAGCGCCGCGTCTTGACCTAATTTGGGTCGTGTTAGCCAGAGGCCGACCAGCCATTTCCCGGGCTATTGGGCCCAAATGCTACCCAAGCCTTGCTATATTCCGCAACGGCTTACGACATCTAATTCCGCTGACAAAAAGGGGAATTTTATGGCCGTTACTAAATCTGCATTCTGGAAGCCCCATTTTCGGGAATTCTGTGAAATATTGATAACTACTCTGCTGTATTTTGATATGTTTTAAAAGAGTTACGTGACCCGGAAACGAATTGGAGAAAAGGGCACGTGAAATCAAGTACACATCATGCGTCGACGAGTATGGAGTTGAGTTGTTAAATGAACCATGATCCCTTGTTACAGATCTCTCAAATAGTCTTGCATGTTTACGCAGCCGGAGGACTATAATCTCCCTTATTTCCCAATTCAAACAATTTTCCAAGGGACAATTCTTAACGACTTTTAAACTTTTAAGTTTTGTCATTTAACCGCGGGAGAGATTCAAATGACTAATGATAAGTTTTATATAATGGCGGGATACAAATAAAAGTGGCCCACGTTGGGCGCCACCGGCCGGAACAGCCCGGAGCTTCGACGCGTTTATTGTTATTGTGATTCTTCAGATAGTCTTCTTGCTCGGACGTCCCGACAGTGAGCTGAATAGAATTGTTTTCATGTACTTTTCTGCCGTCTTTCAAAGAGTCAGCGAACCTCGAAGGAACATTTCGCAAAATACAAGAACATGAAAACCATTTCAAATCAAACAATTCTAAAATACACAATACGGCGTACCTTTCTAAGATGACACAAATCAGAGCTAACAAACTGGGAACAAGGGTAAACAATATAATCTGAAGTTATTAATTGAAAACTCCTGGACACTGAATTAATTGGCAATATTCATTCGTAAATCACTTTGGAAATTAATTTAATACCTTTGGAACGGCTGTCGGAACCACGTGCCCTTTGTTTCATAAACGGTATCGGTGTACTATTAAATTGAGCGTCGTAAATTATAAATAAATCATTTTGCGTTCCAACGTTTGTGACATGAGAATCGTGTTGAGAACGGTTGGGGAAAGGGTAATGTTTAGTCAATGTTTAGTGTATCTTGATGTCTGATTAAAATATCCATTGTTGTAATTTGCAGTAAGTATTTGATTTCAGCAGAAATAGTCTAAGTATAGTGCTCAATCAATTTAGCATGTGAAACAGATAACGCCTAAATAACACTTAAACTAACTTAGATAAAGTCGAGAACCACACGTTTAACCTCACTTATAATATTGACAAACAATGCATAACACCGAAATAATATCCCCAAAATAGGCACCAAATATTGGACATGAAAATCCCATCAAACGTTATCAAACCGACAGGAATAGTTCATTCGTTCACAACCGACGTAGCACAATTCTCGACGCCTGAAGCAAATGATTATCCGATGCCAACCGATCATCCACGATTTGCAGTTCAACCGAATATCATTTGGAAAAATGCAAATCGTCCTTTAACATTTGTTTTAAATGCAGATTTTAGGTTTACATGAATTTCGAATCAATTCAATGCCTTTGACGATCGGAATTAATATTTTTTTGGTAACAAAGCTTTTGATTGACATAGAATGGATCCAATATACATATATTGTTATATTAATAGTAGTTTATGCCATGGTCATATAATAGGGGTTATTAAAACACGAGCATGGGTTTATCACATGAGGCGAAGTCGAATGTGATAATAATAACGTGCGAGTGTTTTAATACTTAATTATATGCCGTTGCATACACTATTTTATCTTCACTCATACAGTTGAAATAAAATAAAAGTGGAAACGCAAAAAAAATAGATTCTTATATTTCTCAATGTGCATGACTGCACAGCGCGCGCTTCCATAGACTATGACACTAATTTTCTACATTTAAATTAAATAGTAAAAGTGTGCTATAAAAAATAAAAAGTTATTTTATGATGCAGTTGTTTGAAAATCGAAGGAAAATGTTGCACTGTAATGTTTTTTTTTTAAATTTTACCTAACCACGAATATAAAGAACGTGTTTATACAATATTTTTTTAATTCATATTTGGAACATTACGTTGTGAATGTAGGTAAATAAATTTTACAGGAATGTCCGCCAGCCCCAGAACTGGGGGGTAACCACAAGCTCTTAGAGTAAGGTTATTTTGAGATCGAGTAAGGGACAGATGTATCTGACTTGTATACATCTGTCACTTACTCGATCTCAAAATAACCTTACTCTAAGAGCTTGTGGTTACCCCCCTGTTTTGGTTTTTGAGCCATCTGTGTAAATGCTAACTAACTTCATTGTTATCTGACTGATCTTTTTCTTCCTCTACTTTCATCTGAATCAATCTAGCTGGAGTTTATCTTTTGCTTAACCTTACCTAGCATACACCATACAGCTCCATTTAATACACACTGTTTTTCATGTGTCATAAATTCATAACACCAAAGTTAAGCGCTACCCCAGCTGAGTCCAGCGATAAATCCCTCGCCCCACACTCAACACATCACTCAGTACCGGTTATGTTCCCATAAACAACTCCGAATAGTCTCTGATAACGCTAAAAATGTATTTTTGAGCCGTCACGAAGACGTTACGAGGGCTAATTGTCGTGAGGGGGCAATTACCCTGCCTAACTGCGGGCCCGAACGCTCGCTATTTTGTTTGAACGACCAACAGCGGGATTTTTTATACTCGTACCACCTTTGTGCCTAATGAACAGCGGTTTGTTTTTCTGCTTCAAGCGGTTATTAGGTAACGATTTTATGTTTGTTGTCGTTACTTGTGCACCGTATGGTGTAAATGTCTGGTTTGGTTCAGAGTTTAAAGTTGTCTGTTTTGGGCAATCAGTTTAGGATTTTTGTGTTGTGTATTTGTATACTGTATCATTTACTCTCTCTCTCTCTCTTCCTTAAAAATTTTCTCTATAAACTTAAGTACATACATTCCTGTACTCTTATTGCATGGCTTTATTGAAAGCTCAAAGCACGCTCACATCATTTTGACAATACAACAGTACTCATTGCATACATCACGCTGTGAGTAGAAGAATTTATAAACATATGAAGCAATTAATGTTATCATCGTCCGTATGCTTTAAGCTTTCAATTAAGTTACGTAATTAGGGTGCTGAACTTTACATAATCAGTAATGGAAGGGCTATCCATGCATACTTTATCGACAACCCCAAATTGCCCACCCTCAATCACAACGCTTTTATAACTGACGCATAATAAATTAACGAACACTCTTTAATCAAAACCATATCTACGAGCACCCCCAAACGCAGCGACCAGCTTTTAAGCCAATTAAAACGCTGGACCATATAAAAATATTCGTACAAAGCTTTTACTGAATAAAAGTGTATTTTGAACAAGTTCAGCCGACCGTGAAGATATCGGCGGCACAATATAGGTACATGTATGAGTAATGTGGATCCCTCAGCCAATCGGGAAGCTACGGGATCACGAACGGGACACGCAAAATAAAACAGATGCCACGGCACACATGAATTGATTTTTATTAAGGCGCTATATACGCCCCAATGTTAACGCAGTACTGGCCGTGTGCCCGCTCGATGCCAAAATATCAATATTGAACCTCCTTTTGAACAGTTTTGTTTGTTAAATATTATTTGATTTACATATGCTATGTTAGTTATGAAGAAATTCCAGCCATCATTTTTTCTGTGTTAAAATATTTTTAAACATCCAAGTCATTCGGAGGAGTTTCCAAAAGTTGTGCAAAAATATCGTGTTGTTAATTATTTTATTAAAGCAAAACTATTAGTTACACGAGAAAACCTTGTGTTCAAAATTATGTACATGAATCAATAATAAATATGTATTTTTTTCAAACCTTTTAACCTAACCGTTACTAAGGAGTATGCTTTAGAAAGTTCCCGTTTTACGGCACTAAAGTATGTAGGCCCTTAAAGTTGAATATAAGGAAGTATTGGCAGATGCTGGTAGCGAGATGAATGGGGAGAAATATATTGGTTTGCCTGTTTACGGACAAATAGCGTTCTATGCTTCTTTTGCTTTCATTTTTAAACTTTGCTTGAGTGAGTGTACGTTGAAAGCATGTGATTGAATTCTAGTATGATCACAATTGAAAATATATTCACTTGGTGCTAGTTTTACAACTAAAGCAGAAGAACTGCGGCTTACAATTCTTCATCATATCAGCTGAAAAACTTCCAATGTTGAACATATGTCACATCGATCCATCCTGTGCTTGCATTCCATAGGTGATCGATATATAATTATTTCTTCTAAAATAGAGCTTAATCCACAAACTTACCTTCAAAAAGACCAATCGAGCCTTTCTCAAAATCCGTCGACAATAACTAAATTAGGTTACCAAAGCGATACTGGAAACTTATTCTTAAAGTACTTACGAGTACATGAAACAAAAAGGTGTAAGTGCTGAAAGTTAGGTGACCCCTAAACTTAGTTGAAGTACCCAAAGTGTACGAGAAAGGCTTTTTCCTCATTTGTTACTCGTTATGATACTCTGAGGAGATAAAAGAGTTGGGTACTTCATTATAAGGAGCTGACATTGACTGTTTGCAATATTAGACAAAACTAAATTCAATTAAACATTGGGAAAAAGTTCAGAGAAGTAGTTTATTTTAGACCCTGCAGACAGAAAAAGGGGCTCCGTCGACAAAGTTTTTTTTTCAAGTCACTGTTTTAAAAATTTGTATTCGCCCACTGTTTGTCGCCCACTTAGTATTTCAGTAAGCCATATTCAGTATTTATTACACCTTGAATTTGAATTTATTTTTGCTCGTTTACTTAAACATTTACTTAAAAAATTACACATAATAATAATTTTAATTAGACTCAGGCGCAGATTCCAAGTCCGTAAGAAGTACCCTGAATTAATGACAAGCTGTAGGTAACTGTCAATTTGATTCGACGTGAAATCGATTATGGACCTCAAATTTATAGTAATTTAGTATTATCTAAAACCAGTTGTTCCAATATTGTTGTAATTTCATTGACCGAAAGCAACCCGAGGCTCAAAGTTTATGAGCATTTGTACAAACTTAACACTACTACTTCTCAGTTATCCCCGCTTAAACAAACATTTTTTTGCAATGGTACCCACAAACGAAAATAGCAACACATACTTTTAGGAATAACCCAATGGTCTGCCAAAATGTACCAAGAGAAAACCAGATCAAAGCAAAAAATACCTTATCTTGGAAACCGTAGATTTTAATTCAGCTTAAGGTTTAGATTCTAAGGGTCTTGCATCAGTAACTTGTCAAATGTTTGTAGCAAATAAACAGTCGGTCGACAGGGTGACCTGATTCAATTGCACATTCCGATTCTGTTTACACATTATGTAGGTCAGCAGCAGAACTAACGAGGGGCCATATAATATAGGCGGAAAGCAGATCTGGTTTAGGCTAGGGACGATAAGCGAGGAGTTTATTTTTTGTGTGGCCATTATGCCCCAGAAAGGTCTTAAGTCATTAGCCCGAATGAGATCTTCATTAGTTTAATCCTGATAACCTTCAAAGGCTCCTAAGTGAGGTGGACTGTCAAACAACGTCTATTGTGACTTACCATACTAGCGACACATGAAATTATGTAGGATCAAGCGTAGATTATCCTCGTTCAGGATTAATTTCCAGGAGAGAAGAATTTCCAGTATTCATTCAATCTCTAACCCGTGTACCTTTAGGGAAGCACAAATATTAGCCCAAGAATGAATAAAAAGAGTACAAATATTGTGCCGAAGATAGTTACATGGTTACAACACATACTAAAAATAGTTTTACCCAACTCGGTTCTTTAAAGGTAGTTGTTTATAATGATCCCCGTTTCTTCAAGGTGACTAAGGTTTTATATGGATGAATGAGCACTAAGCAATTCTTCAATTACATTCCTCTCTGATTTACAAGCCGTATGGCTAATTATTCCTTATCACGGTAATCTTGTTTACATTTCTTTAATTTGCATATTATTTCACATCAAAAACTTGACGACTGTTTGCAGTAGTTCCATAACTTTGCACTTTTTCCACGATTTGTCTTCATTCATCTCTGCCATCCATTTTTCTTCTCCAACTTTCCATTTCTTGAGTTATTTATAGGTTTTTTCTAATTACTTTGTTCCATTACAGAATGGAACAAAGTACTGTATGAAGTCTTAGAATATTAAGTTTGGTTCATTAATTATGTGCGGCGTCTTGAGTGGTGTCAAAGTCAGTAGCATTAGCTTCTACTTCAAGTTCTACTTGTGCTTCAGCTTTATTAATATTTTAGTCTTCATCCAGTCGCTGCTGAATAAAGGACTCTTCTTTGATGTTCCCGTTTCTATTTGGTTCTGTTTCACTGAATTCTTAGTGAGTTGTACCTAATAATATTTAAATTTACCCCTTCGTTCTTGAACTAAAATTTATAAGTGTTAGTACATGTTTGACAACGCAAAATTCACAAGTAAAATTTCAAAATTTTAAAAACCCCCGTCACATTTATCTTGCGAAAACACCCCGATTCAAACAGTAAAACGCACATAACTTTTGAACGGCTGAACCGATTTTATTCAAACATAGCTTAGAACACTCTCGACAAAAGCACCTTTCAATTTCAAACAAAAATAAATCAAAATCATTATGAAGCATTTTCATTCGTTTAGGTGCAGACAGACACACAGATACACAGCAACACACGTCAAACTTATAACACCCCTCTTACCGGCGGGGGTTAAAAAGGACAATATAGGAGCTGAATGAAACCTATAGGCAAATGAAGATTTATCTCATCAATAAGAGCCATAGTAGGTATCTATTTTGATGAATTTATATGGCCTTTTAAATTACCTAGCAATTCCTATGTTGCCATTGTAATGGCTCTATACCTCCTATAACTTAAACCACACCATAGTTACATGCACGTAACACAGTTGCTGACCCAATATAACTACCAACATTACCTGATCTTCCCTTCCCCCCGAATACCATCCACAAATGAACCACATAAAGGAAACGTTTCAGACTGTGGTAGGTCAAGTCTGCCTGGTCTAACACGGTGCCACCTCACTGGAACCAATCGAATGACGCTGGAAACGTTTTCATTTGATCTCGTTGGGGATTTAAATTGGACTGCAGAACATTCTGATAGGACAGATAACCGTTGGTGCTTCGATAAAAAAGTAACGACTCAAAAAGTCTTAAAAACAGAATAAAAATTGAGACTCTTGCTGTTTTACTAGAATTTTTATGCCAAAGGTGAAAAATATGCTGTGTCACAAACTGATCAAAGCATTCTCCCACATGTTTTCTAAAAGTGAAAGTCGAAAATTATCCCAAAGGAAAATATTATCGGCATAAAAAGTATCCTATGTGCTATTCCAGACTATAATCTATCTCTGTGCCAAATTTCATCCAGATCCGTCCAGCCGTTTGAGCGTGAAAACGTAACATACATACACACACACACACAAACTTTCGCTTTTATAATATTAGTGTGATACCATTCCATTAGTTTTTTTGTTACGCCTAATTGGCTTGTCATGTTTCATGAAATAACAAGTCAGCAAAATATTATTTAATCAGTAAACTTCTTAGAAAAAAGTTTAATCACAAAAGCTCAAGATACCCTAGGCCTTTATTTCGAAGCTCAAAGAACAATACATTTATCTTAAGTTCTTCAATAAATAACTTAATCAAAATTTACGTCTTATATACAGTTTGAAGAATAGACTCCACTCAAACAAATACTCAATAAAGTGTGACAAAAGTTTCGCATTTGACATATTGGAGTTTAGAAGAAATGGAGACAAAGAAAAGTCCCGCGAAGTTTCTTGACAACCCTATAAACTGGTGTGAACTAGTTTATTCCGGACTATCGATTCTTAACTGACATGTTTGAAGTGCCTTGTTTGTTTCTTGCAAAAAAAATACTTTATGACTTGACAAAATAATTTTCTATGGTTTTCTAACTAACATATCTAAGTAAAATTAAAAAAAAGCTATTCGATGGTAAGTTCATGAGTTGAAAACGGGTGGACTGATTTGGCCTCGGGCAACAATAGATAGTTTTTAGGGGGACAAAGATCTCAGACCAAATTAAAAAGTACAACGATACAGTGCATTGAAATGTCGCGTGACGTCACGGTGTGCTACATTTTATACTGCCAAAGTGACGTCACAACTGTCACAAGCCTCCACTCCTGAACTTTGATGCGCGTTATCTTGGTGATGTTTTATTAAATTAATTCATTTGAGAAAGCAAAAAATACGTCTCCAATATTATTTGATAACCTTTGTTCTCATAATTCTACGCCTATACCTTACATTTGATACCAAAACTATCAACGGATCTGCATAATTATAGTTTTTGGTAAAGACGGATCAATGACCTTTTGATAATCTCACTGACAGACTAATTATAACTTTTGTATCCAAGAAATATCCCTATTGGAAAAGAGTTTCGGCAAATTACAAATGGATAAAACTGGAAGAGCTTTTTCAGTGGGATTTTATATAAATTCGGAGAGGACAAAGTCTGCCAGCCAGACTAAAAATTAAAGCTTCCTAAACTCTGTTCGTTTCATCCGATAAGTAAAATTTTCGTCTCCTGCCGATAATACTTCATTCGTAGCTTATCGAGTAACTCTTCGCCTATAACTGACATATCTGTCAGGACGAAAATAACTCTGTCCGCGTTTAATAGAGAGCTCTGTGAGTTCCGTGACACTCTGGTACAAACTGGTGTGAACTAGTTTATTTACAGACGATCGATTCTTAACTCACATGTTAGTAGAACGCTTTGTTTTCTAGTTCATAATTAAAAGTGTATAATGAGAAGTTTGTGGCAGTTACACAATGATTTAAGTCATATTTTCGTAGTCATGTTTGACTATTGTTGGATAATGAGGGCAGCACCCTAATTCCGTAATACTTTTTGAAATAAATTCCTGATACACTCTCTCGCATAATGATGTTTGAAATATGGTTGTATTGTCAAAACCTTTTTAACAAAAAAAATATCGACGAAAAGATTTTTTAGGCCTCCGTTGACAGCGATAGTTTGAGAATCTTTTGAAGTTCTAGTACTTCTAAAGATAATGTATCATCAAAAAGGAAAACATAGGGGCACAGTACATATCTTTCTTTTTCAGTTAATGGAATATCTTTTAATTTAGACCAATATTTCCTCAATAGGCGAGAGCGGATGTCTGCGACCGCATTCACCCTCTTAATTTCAACAGAATCGGTACGCAATTGAAAATTCAGTGGAAAAATTATCAACAAATCCTTTTTTCCAACTCTAGGGCTGGATTTTATTTTTGAAATTAAAAAAATGGGACAAATTTTAAGGTATAATCATTACAAAAAAAAAAATTTTTTTGACTTCGGAACACTCGAATTAAGAACCTTCTCCTTTTTTTTTCGTCGTTTAAAAATGAAAGGCATTACCATTATCGCATGTCAGGCTGCCCAGGTCTGGCTCCTGGGGGGTGACCACAAGCTCTTAGTAAAACTTCTAAGCTATCACATGGATTTTAGAATTTGTATACCTCGTTCGTTCATAAACTCAACTCTGAAAAATCTATAATTATTTGATATCAATAACATACGCTCTATAACACTGAGGTTTGTTGTCAGAGAACCCAATTATGGGTTAAGTTGTCCTTCTGTATTTGTATATGTTTGTTTTGTGTACAATAAAGAATATGAATATGCTAAACTCATTCACTGATTTGCTATGCCCTGCCTGACAATATACATGGTTACAGAATGAACTTACCTGCTTTAGAACAAGATAGGTATAACTGCCAGCACCAGGCACACTTTCGCATGTACATACCCAACTTTACGGCCATATAAACAAGGTTACAAGGCAAATCTACTCTAGAAACAGGAACTTAACCGATTAGCCCTAACATCCCCAGATAAGGGGCCTTGACGTCAACCAGCCCATTATCCCCTTAATATTCCCTTAGCGCAACGGTTTTCCATTAAACTTGGTACATTCTAAACAGTTGACTCGCGCCCACTTTCAAATTCAGCGCATATTTAAAGGCCTCTCTCAAAGTGGTGTTGTTTAACTTTTTAAGCCGGTTTTAGGGCGTCGTTGGCACATCGAAGCCTGTTTAATGAGTGTCGCGAAGTGACAGTTTTACACTTCAGTGGCGCGTGTGAGTTTGATGGGTCTACACAGTGGGCTTTGATGGCCCTTCAAATATATATGAGTGCAATAATTATGAGCTTTCCTTTAAACTGGACATTACTCAGGATATGGCATTTCGACTGATCCTATAAAAGACTTCCTGAACATTCGGGATAACAATCGGGACAAAATGCTATCGCCCTTTATGAACTGCAGTTGAGTATATACGAATGATCGTACGACATGCGTTCATTGCATCGAACTGTTAGGATATAAATATATTTTCTCAAAAATGGTATGTAATGTTGACATAACATCTCTAAAAAGTATCCAGAAAGTGAACTCTACCGGAGACTATTCACAACTGTCCGGTAAGAAGCGAGATTTTAAATTTGGAATCTCCTACTGTCCAGTAAGTAAGTATGTAATTTACTTACTGGACACTTGGTCATCCTTCATCCCTTTTTTTTTTTATGGCTTCGCACGGTTTAGGTCATCCTCTTTAGATCTGCTTAGAAAAAAAAAACATAGTACCAGACACAGATTAGAGTTTAGCCATTATAACATGGTTAGAGGGAGGCTCCAAATATATATCTATCTCTTTTTGGTATGACATTTTATGAGATACATAATATATTTTGGAGCCTTAAACATCCATTTTATTGTCTGTGACACTTTTTTTTTTTTTTTTTTTATGGGTCTGTGACACATAACGCGACGCAGAAAAAGTATGCACGTTGCGTTTTGTACTTAGTAATGTTGTAGAAGTATAGTGTGGGATTTTATGTTTGTATTTAGTCATTTCAGTTTATAAATCATGTTGGATTAAAGAGTCCGTTAATCAAGATGTACAACAAACAAATATAAATGCCCCCGGTAAATCGATCACAATATCTATCAGTAATTGCCCTAATATGAATGTAACCTTCAATATTAATTAAACGAATTTGTTGTTAAACTTTCTTTCATTTTTGAGAAAAGCATTATACAAACCTCAACCAGTAAGAAAGCCATCCTGGCCTCGTATATAACCGGACCTCACCTGCGGTTCGGTCCGGTTAACTCATACTCGGCCAGGAAGGCTTACTTACTGGATTCTGCTGTAATGTACTATTCCCGCGACTTCGCTTCTGTGCATTTTATGTCACAGGAACTGTCCATTTAGCCTAGGACAGTCAGCGATGAAGTAGTAGTCTATCAATTAAAGAATTTTAGTAATAAGAGTAGAATAGTGTCCATGTCTATGGATGAGCGCGGTGCGCAGTCATGCGAAATGAGAATCTAAATTGCTTGCCATACCACATATTTTTTTCGATGTCACTTTTGTTTTATTTCAACTGTATGAGTAACATAGTGTATGCAACGGCTTCTAATTAAGTATTAAAACACTCGTGTGATACTATTATCATGAACCCACACTCGTGTTTTTATAACCCCTATTATTACTTAAAAGAACAAAAGAAAGCATAAAAGTGAGCGTTCCCTTTCAGAGTCACAAGGTCACCAGAAAAGAAATGACGTAGGAGTAAAGTTTTTCGTTGAGAGATTTCATCTTGTGCCTCGTGTACGTAATGTGAACTTCACGGAGTTTCTAATGTGCACACGTGCGTGTAATTACTTTACTTTCTTTACATTTCCTTCTCGACGTGTTGTGCTTGTCATGTTTTAGGAGTTTTCCTGAAAATTATTTCAATTGTTGGCGAGAAATGTGAACATAATGTGGATTTAATCTGGTAGGCAAAAAGATTCAATATTCAATGTAGGTCTGTTCCTATTCCAGTCTCTTCTTGCGAATCGCTAACTGGCTGCTGAAGATTCTGACTGTTTTAACTTGACAACCGTTTTTCTTCATCTGAGAAGATCATTTACCTGATAGCTAGCCACTTGTGGCTATTTGAATCGTCTACCACTTTGGCTTTTCAAGCACACACAACAATACCAATTTCCAAATAAACTGTTATTTCATACCAAAAAACATACTCATGAACACGTTTTTACGCAATTTACTGTAGCACACACACATAAACACAAACAGAAATCCAAATACTAATATAATTTCTGAGGTATGCCATGCTAGCCAGAGAGCTCAGCCAACTTGAGACGGCCACAGCCTGGCAGCGAGTGTTAGCAATTATTAGTAATATAGGCTTATTGCTAGCGTGTGCAACTTGAATGCTCACCTTGTGATAATTGATTCAACCCGCACGCGCTTAGTCATGCTTGCAAATACTTCTTAAAATCTTGAGTTGAGCGAGGTGAGATGATATTTTCATTAAATTTTATGATATTTAAGGCTCTTTAGATGAGTATTAAACAAATAAAGGTTAATTAACTATATAAATACCTCTGCAGCACCTCTAGCCAAGTTGACAATCTACAATCGATAATGCTAGTAGAAAACGAATCTATGTATGGGAATGACACATCTGAACGTTAAGTCACGTGGTCAGACCATACAAATAGAAGGCGTTAACGATTGTAGAAAGAGATTCGATACGAAACGTTTGTGGCTTGGCTAGGAGGGCTAACAGACGTTATGTTACGAAGGGTTGTAATGAATGGGTCCTCGATAAGAAGCATGCACTAATCAGCAATCTAGCTCATCATCATGATCATCATATCAGCCGAAAGACGTCCACTGCTGGACATAGGCCTCCCCCAAGTGTCGCCACATTGACCGGTCCCGTGCGTCCCGCATCCAGCGAATCCCCGCAACCTTCACCAGGTCATCGGTCCACCTGGTGGGAGGCCTTCCAACGCATCGTCTTCCGGTTCGCGGTCGCCACTCCAGAACTTTTCTGCCCCATCGGCTATCCGTTCTGCGAGCAATGTGCCCTGCCCACTGCCACTTAAGTTTGGCAATTCTTCGGGCTATGTCGGTAACCCTGGTTCTCTTGCGGATCTCTACATTTCTGATTCGATCACGCAAGGATACTCCGAGCATTGCCCTCTCCATTGCCCTTTGCGTGGCAATCTAGCTAATTGCCATTATTGAGATAACCTCATTCAGGACTCATTCAGAGACTCATATATAAGACCAGGTTTTCATAAACAACATTTGCCAGCCAGTCCAGTGGAAACATTAGAAAAGCTAATGACTAATGATGATGATTTGCTTGATAACACAAATTCTCAATCTCCTATGACTGTCCAAAAACCTGAGACCTATATTGCCAAAAACATCAAAATGTTTTTATTGACATGTTCCATTTTGGTAGCAAGTTTTCGACGTTTTGCCAATTTTTTATTGCTGGTCTGTCTCTTTATTTATGACTGGCATCATTTAATAAGAACCCAAAAACATCTGCTAACAATTCCATGACTGTCCAAAAGCCTCCAGGTACCCTCGTATCATGTTATTGCGTCGATCCCGGAATGCATAACGGAACTTGCCAGTCATTAGGGCTATAATGTCGGGCCGCGGGATTTCCGACTGAACCCTACAACCCTTTACCGGACCAGGTACGAAGGGGGGTAAAAGGGGTGTCTTTATAAAATGTCGCCCTTTATTCATGTGATTAATCTATACAGCTGAGTTGGATTGTTGCCGAAGTTTTTGGTCAGGGTTGTTTTTTTGTGGTGTTTAAAAGGGTATGGGGTTCTGACCTTCGTGTATGGGAGCTGCTTTGTTAGGAAGGGTGTTGGCAAAAAACTTGAGAACCTGTGCGTGTGGCCAGTAACGAAGACAGGATTAAATTACGTGTAATTTTGGTAGCGGTTCCAACGTTATTTAGGGAATCATATTCGTTTTGTTTATAATCCCATGTCAATGACATATTTATTTGTGCGAGAGTTACACCTGGTTATTATTTATTTTATTTTAGTCTTAATTGCCCTAATACATAAATCAATCCACCACCGTTAACCAGCAAACATCAGGCAAACATCCAAGGCACCTGCGTATACCAAGCACCAGAAGTTAATTCTACTACCAGTCTTTGAGATCAGAGATAACACCAACTTACTTCTTTTATTTTGTTTGTAATCCTATGAAGATAAAATAGAGGGATTGTGTGAAAGGTGATATGCTTAGAAAAGAGGCGTTTACTGTGATGACCACAGAGAAAGTATGGAATAAAAAAAAAATATGCGCCGATCCCAAATAATCAGGGTAATGGCAAGTGACTGATGGTAATCCCAAGCCGAAGTCAGAGTCTGTGCTAGCGTTGTTCATGGTCTTCAAACAAAATAACACCTGGTTCTCTACAAAAAGTGCTACAATCATCATCATTATCAGCCTATTGCTGGAAATCGGTCTCTTCAATTGCCATTTGTCAAAATTTACGGCAGAAAATCTCCAAGGTATCCTCCTGTGCTTGTTATGGCGAGGATACGGGCACACGTTTGCACTCGCCACGAAACCGCTGTGGATGTCAGTCACCGGACCATACCCTGGGGTATACCCCCCATCACCGGCGCACCAGAACAGATTGCACGTCAACCACCCCAGGGACTAAACCAGCGCATGGGCGCCAGAAGATCCCGTGTATGGCACCCTTGGTCCCCCTGTGACGGGTCTGGACAGTGGCCCCGCCACCTGCCGCACCTTTCGCCTACAGAGGATAGGGACCTCCCCTGCGGCTCTACTGCGTCCGCCATCAGAGGGTAGCGTGCACGTAATGGCCACGGAAGGTAGAGAGAGCGGCGCACGGCCGCACCGCAACACCGGCACTGCTCTCCCAGCTACCAGCCACCCTACGACGACCTTTTACAATACTAAGTGCTACAATACTAAGACAAATTTAAGCAGTATAAATTTCTATACATAATTTGAACCACCAATGTCAGGAAGCCATCCAATCAGCACCAGCTCCGCATACCAAGTATCAGAAGTTAATTCTACCCACATCTAAACGCCTCTCAGTCTTGGAGTTCAGCCAGAGATAACACCAACTTACTTCGCTCAAGTACACCTTTTAAACTCATTTACATTCATATTCGTTATCACCATTTTGCGATCAGAAGCCGGTTGGGGGACAGAGTTGGAGATACACGAATGGTAATGTGCTGGAGAGGGAGGAGTTATCTGTAGGAAGTACAGGCTGTTATCGTTTTTATGTACCGCTTAATGTTACAGTGTTATTCTTGGTTCTGATAGTTTAATTTGCTGAGTTTTTTTAGATCGGGTTGAGAAGCCCCGACTGGCATTTTGCAGTCGAAGGGTACGTCAGTAACTTGCCATCCTGTTCTTGTCTATCTAGAAAGAAATGGCGAATGTGTAATCAGAAACCATAACACCACTTCTTCACTCTTAAAAAATACATACTCTCTATGAAATTAGGTGCTCATTAAAGTATCGAAAAAACTACTTAACGCTGCCGCTATTTACTGCCGTTTGTTAAAAGACTTAAATTCTTGAAAAAAAATTAATTTTTTTTTTTTTTTTTTTTTCTACTTTGTTATTAAGAACAGAATTCTTAATAATTAATTACGATCTAGCCTAAAAGACTAATAAGCAATTTAACTCTAACTTAATATGTTACGTTATAGATTATGTTAAAACTAAGAATAGTGTCCATTTGCACTTTTACACAAGTCCGTAGCACTTTCTTAGAGTCTGATATAATTTATAAAAACACTATGTTCATGTGTTATATGTATAGCACAGCGTTGTCACTATTATGCATTCACTTTGTACACTACACCAATTCATAAGGTTTAGTTCTTTTTAGCCTACGCACTAAGTCTGTATTGTCTAGCAGCTGGATAGCCTCAACATTCACGTGTCGATGAAGTCTGTGTTCGTGGGCTTCAGCAAATTTTTGGATGATGGTGGTGACGAATTCCATTTTAAGATCACGGTGAAGATCGTCATTTCTTACGTACCAGGGTGCATTTACAGCATCCCTGAGTACTTTATTTTGGAATTGTTGTATTAATTTTACGTTGCTTTGTTTAGTACAGCCCCAAAGTTGGATACCATACGTCCAAATTGGCATTAGTATATGCTTATATATGGTTATTTTATTATGTATTGATAGACAGGATTTCCTTCCGAGTAACCAATACATACTTTTATAACGTATGTCGAGTTCCTGTCTTTTCTTTTTGACATGAGCTTTCCATCGCAACTTGGCGTCGAGAGTTATGCCAAGGTATTTGGCTGTATTAGCATAAGGCACTTGCATGCCATTTATGTAGATTGGGTGATAGTCCAAGTGTTTATTTGTGAAGTCAATGTGAATTGATTTTGACTCATTCAGTTTAATCTTCCATTTTTGTGTCCAGTCATAAACTTTGTTCACAGCTAGTTGAACTCTTTCTACTGCTTCTCTGTGGCTTGATCCGGTAGCCATAATTGCAGTATCATCTGCAAAGGTCGCAATGGTGTTGTTTTCCAGTTCTGGGATGTCACATGTGTATAACAAGTACAAAATTGGGCCTAGCACACTTCCTTGAGGTACCCCAGCTTTTATAGCTTTTAGCTCGGAATATGCGTCTTCTTGCCGTATTCTAAACATTCTATTAGTTATATACGACTCTAGAATATCTGCGAATTCTGGTAGCATGCGTCTGAGCTTGAATATTAGACCCTTATGCCAAACTTTGTCAAAAGCTTGCGCCACATCTAAAAATACGGTGGCGCAGACTTCCTTATTTTCAAGTGTTTTTTCAATGATATGGGTTATTCTATGTACCTGGTCTATTGTTGAATGTTTTTCCCTAAAGCCAAATTGATGATTTGGAATAAGGTCTTTATCTTCTATTACTGGTTTTAACCGTTTCAATAACAGTTTTTCGAATAGCTTTGATAACACGGGCAACAGAGAAATAGGTCTATATGATGATGCTTCATGGGGTGGTTTTCCAGGCTTCGCAATCATAATGACTTCAGCGACCTTCCATGGCTCAGGTACATATTTTAAGATAAATGCAGCATTGATAAGCTTGGTCAGCTTTACTATGGCTTTGCGTGGGAGATGTTTTAGAATTTCCCCTGTAATGAGGTCGTAACCCGGAGACTTTTTCAAGCTAATGTTATTTTGGATTTCTCTCATTACTTCTTTAGGAGTCACAAGCTTAATTCTTTGGTTTTGTGACAATCTTTCACGCTCAAGTATTTCTATCGAGCTTTCGTTGGGTTGAAAAGTTTCTTCTAAGTGTTGAGCAAACCTTATCGCTTTTTGGTCATTGCTTATGGCCCATTTTCCGTCGCTATCTCTGATGGGCGGTATTTGTTTTATTGGCCTTTTTAGATTTCTTGTAGCTTTCCAAAGGGAGTAATCAGTTGATTTGTCATTGGTTAGCTGCAGAAGGTTGGTATTCAGAGATTCAGCCTCAAACTGTAGAATATTCCTCTTTAACCGTTTAGTTAGATTATTTAGTAATGTTTTATCCCTCGGGCACCTTGTTTGTTGCCAAAGCTTCCTTTGTTTCCTTTTCTCAAATAGTAAATCTACAATTGCCTTAGGATAGATAAATCCTTTATATTTACGTTTTAATTGCGGTGTGTTGTTCCACGCACATTGTTGGATATTAACTATATATTTGTTTACCTCTGAGTCAAGCTGATCTTGCTTTTTTATCGGAGTTTTAAGGTCGATAATATTATCTAGATCCAGGGCAAAACCTTTCCAATCTGTGAACTTATTAACCAGGGTTAAGTGGCTTTCTTTGAGTAGGATTTTTTGACTCATCATTAGTATAATAGAAGAGTGGTCCGAGTTCATATGAAAACCTTCCTCCAAACTGAGGTAGTTGGCGGATATATTTTTGCATATGAAAAAATCTATAAGATCCGGAATTTTCTGTTGGTCAGTGGGCCAGTACGTTGGTTTACCCGTGCTCATAACTACTGAATGTATTTCTTTAACTGCACTTAAGAGCTGCCTACCCTTAGTTGTAGTAAGTCTTGATCCCCAATGCGTGTGCTTAGCATTAAAATCGCCGCCTAGGATAAATCTCGGGCCTAATAGTTCAAAAAGATGTAAATATCGCTCTTTTCTTATCATATGCCGTGGAGGGCAGTATATGGCTGCAACAGACACGTGACAATATTTGGTTTTAACAGATATTGCCATAGCTTGTATGTCTTGTTCTTCATATTTACACTGCACGTAGTGACTAATGTTGTCTTTGATTATAACCGCACTACCTCCTCTGGCAGAGTTGTCAGGGTGGAGCGAATTATATACCATGTATCCTCTAAATTTGACAAAAGATTGCTTAGTGAAGTGCGTTTCGGAGACCAAACACACGTCTATATTTTCTGTGTCTAGGACCGCCTGCAACTCATTTTGATGTTTGAGGAGCCCATTAGAGTTCCATGCCATTATTTTAAGAGTATTAATCATTTTGGATTATTTAAAACAGCTGTTTTAGTGCTGGATTCTAGTTTCTCTAATCTCTTGTCAAATGAAGTAATAGATTTTAAGATCTGATTAATCTTATCCTCTAGATTCAAGGGCTGTGATCTTTGTTTTGCAGCTTCCGCATAGGATCCAATGTTGGTAACTTGTATGGGTTTTGCAGTTGACTGGACACTTGCCTTCTGTGCCTGTTTATCAAGATTTTGTACGGGAAGAGATTGCTGGGTAGTTGGTACCACAAGTTTCTTTTTAATATTTTTATTTTTCATCATTTGTATCTGTTTAGCTACTTCACACCCTCTATAGTTGGCAGGGTGAGGAAGACCACAGTGAACACATTTTGGCTTCTCTTGCGGAGATTTGGTACAATTGGCTGTAAGATGCTTGCCAGTGCATTTTACACACCTTGGCTCTTTTCTGCAGTATTTATGAGTATGTCCATACGCCTGGCATCTCTTGCATTGGGGAATGAGTTTAGGATTTTTGAGTGGGTGTATTTCAATTTTACACCCTAAAATGTACTTTATGCCATAGATTTTGTTGACATCTTCATCATTATTAAATGATAAAACATACATATTGAGTGGTTCTTTACTCTTCCAGCTCAATTTGTTGTCTACTTTTTCTATTTTCAGTCCTTGTGATGTTAGATCGTCTTTGATACGATCAGGTTGGCAAGAGGAATGTAATTTCTTCACAACAACTCTAATTGGTCTAACCTGCTTATTCTCGTACGAATGCCAATGGTGGTCTTTTTCCGTCAAAAGCCTGGCAATTATTCTATAAGAGTCTTCTGTTTTGGCGTTCACCTTCACACAATCCCCATTCATCATTTTAGCGGTAAATGATTCAGCTGGTATTGTTTCCGTTAGCGAGTCGTAGAACGTTTGGTAGTTCTTAACCCGGTCTATTATAATTGGCGGCGGTGGGGGCACCTTTTTGACAGAAGTCTCTTTCGCATTTTTTTGGTGTTCTTGTTGGGCACTTATTCCGGGTTGTTGTTTTGGAGAAAGGGAGGTGTTAAGCTTCCTCTTTTTCCTGCTCTTGGCCCTAATCCACTCAGTCTCTTTAGCGAGCTCATCCTCGTCTGTGCAATATTCTACGTCACTTTTAGTACGCTGGGCAAATATTGCTCTCTCGCTTTCCTGTTTTTCTAAGGGTTCTCTAGTTTCTTTTTTTTCCTTCAAGCAATTTAATTCTCCTTGAAGGACTTGTACTTGGTCCTGCAAGCTATTAATATGATCATTAAGTTTACGTACCATAAGTCAAAAAAAATTAATGAAACTAAAATTCTTTTGACTTATTTTGACTTAAAGAAATAGCTACTACATTAATTAGTGGTTATTAAATTAATAACCGTCACATATTTAGTTATAGTTATCGTATAAAAAAAACGCCCACCTGAAAAATCAAACAATTTCCCAACTAACTAATAAGTGTTCAAAGATACGAATCGACAAATTGTACCAATCAGAGCAAATTATATTAATTACGAACGGTTGTTACCATAACTTTACCTTTTACAAACGTATTGTAATATAGTCGTTGTGAGTATACAGATTATATCGCTTTACTGTTACATAATTATTATATTTCTGGTACCCCTGAACTTATAAGTACAGTCAACCTCACTGCGTCTATAGTAACAGTTTAACTTTACGTCTTCACTTACTAGGAATAGGTATGATTTTCTAACTTTCAACTGCGAAATCTCTAAACGCATTTTCGGTCTAGCTATATAAGATGTAGAATAATCCTTATGCCATCAAGACCAGTAAACCGGATGATCAGGGCAGTCGAGGTCCAAACTTAGACGATTTGAATTTTGATGACCTAGACCAAGATTCAAGAACTGTTGGAGTAAGAAAAATTTAACCAACTTCCAAAGCTGAACACTACAAAGCGAAAAATAACTTTATTTTTCGAAGTCTGTGTCTTTGTTATTGTTTTTCAGTTTTCGACACCGACTTCGGCAAAGAAAATAATTTTCGCTTTGTAGTGTTTAGCTTTGGAAGTCGGTATTTTTTTTTGTTAATACTTTTTATTTTTCTCTTTTTAGTTTTGGTACTTCATATTACCATGAAAATCATTTATAGCCAGAGTACATCTCATAACAATTCAAATAAGCCCGAACACGACTAGGATACATTGTTTTATAACGGAGCTCCAGAGCGGTAGGCACTTTCCGGTTTCATCATCAGATCAGTTCGATGATACCATTTTCATCAGCCCATTTATTTGTATGTATTTGCTTCAACATAGTCGCTTAACTATTATCCGTTACATATCTACTCGTAACATAGTTATCATTAAGGAGTTCTAGTGGCCATCTGTGATCTGCTTCATCAGTTCCAGTTCACCAAATGATACTTTCCAAGTGCAAATGCTTGCAATCAATCTGCCTAGCCTTTTCCCTACTTTGTTGGAGTCGGCTTCCAGTCTAACAGGATTCACCTGAGTACCGTGTTTTACATGGAGCGACTGCCTATCTAACCTCCACAACCCAATAACTGGGTAACACAATACCCCTTGGCTAGACTGGTGTCAGATCTCAAGCTTCCGACTACTCGTAACGACTGTCAAAGATCTTCAAATGACAGCCGGGACCAACGGCTTAACGTGCTTTCCGTGGCACGGAGGAAACTCGGTATGTTGAAATGGTCACCCATCCACGGACCGACCTCGTCAAGCGTTGCTTAACCTTGAAGATCGACCCGTGCGGCTGTTATTATTTAGCCACGATCTCTTGAGAATGCTTGCAATGTTGATGAAAATACTAAAATCGCTGTATGTTTGCTAGATAGTTATTCGAGGCGTTCCCTCGATTTCCATAGGATTCCATCGTCAGATCGTGACCTGATGACCATGGGACCAACTGAGAAGTATACCCTTTCAAACAAAAGAATAATTTACTAAATCGGTCCAGGCGTCTTTGAGTAATCAAGTAACATACATAAAAATAAAGATTCCGACGAATTGAGAACCTCCTCCTTTTTTTTGAAGTCGGTTAGAAATAGAGAGAAACTGTCAGAAATAGGTCAACATCAGGAAATATACGTATCTGAACAGGCCGATGTTTCCCACGCCTATAATGCTTCAGTTGATGATGATTTTCATCGTATTTTTTATAATGTTAATTACTGACGTGCACTTGACTGTACAAAAACCCGTAACAGGTACATATCTAACATATATCATGTAATCCTGACATTTGATGTTACAAAGGCTTGTAATCCTTACTTCGAAATGGTTTCACCGCGGTTGATGTACGACATTACTTTGTTTTTAATTAGCTTTCGCTCCTAAAGCGTAATGAGATTTTCTTATGGGCTCAACTCCACACATCAAAAAACGTTTTTGGTACCTAGCCGTAATTTCTTCTTTAGCAATCTTCTACCCTACCCTAGCCTAACTAACCTACCCACCAACCATTTTTTTATGCGAGAAGAAGCCTATGTCCTTTCTCAGGATGCCATCTATCTCCTTGCCAAATTTCATTGATTTCCGTTCAGTTGTTTAGGCGTGAAAAGCTAACAGACAGACAGACAGACAGAGTTACTTTCGAATTTATAATAATTAGTATGGATAGGAAGCGAAAGTCCTACTAATACGAATATTATAAATGTGAATGTATTGATGTATGTTTCTCACTAAATCACACAAGAGCGGCTGAACGGATCTGGATGAAATTGGCACAGAGATAGATTATAGTCTGGAATAGCACACAGGCTACTTTTCATCCCAGTATGACGTTCCCTTGGGATAAGAAAACACATTTTCGTACCACTTGCTCAAAAAAGTGACATTCTATGCCACAAAAAGCGAACATAACAATAGTCATTTTTAATCTGTTAAAAACAGGGAAAGAAAATTGTACTGAATTTCATTCATCCTCTAGGGGGAGAAAGTGATTTAAATTTGGAATACTTACCGAAATGTATACTGAACTACATCTGTGTTTACACCATTGAGTTTGTATATAAAGCATTATACATCTTTTTGAAAAAGGAATACGCATTTATTATGCAGTTATAATTATTAAATAAAATTACGAAAACCGACGTGGCCGTATGAGCTTGATGCCTTTGCTTTTCCGACAAAAAAATATTAGTCTAGGAATTTTCCGCGTTTTTGTTTTCTTGAAATACATAAACGTTAAGTTTATTTTACTTTTAATTGTCATTATTTTTAATAAATGCTTATCTCATATTATTATTGTATTATTTTTTTCGCAAATGGTACGAAAAGTAGAGTATTTTCCTCGGTGATAAAGCTGTCTTAGTCTTGGGTGAACTTAAATCCCTCGCTACACTCAGGACTCGTCTTAAATCCCTCGCTTCGCTCGTGATTTAAGTTTTTAACACCCTCGCTGCGCTCGGGAGTAAACCTCGAGTCCTTCGTTACGCTCGCGATTTAAATCGTAACCCGCGACAGAAGACACTGCTTTATCCCCTTGGTTAATAATCTACTATTCACTGCAAGTGAATAATAATCTTACTACCTACCTATAGCTAACTTATTATGTCACGTAGGGCCCCTCACTCAACGGGATACGGAACAACATGTTACCACTAATCCGAACACAGGAGGATATTGTTCCCAAACCTATTGTTAAAAACCCTTAGTCACCTATTCACACGGAAATGGGGGTGACCTATTCATTTAATCTTTCCTATCTAAAACTATCATGATTCCACAGTAAAAGAGAGACTACATTATCCCTTTTCAAAACGCCTACATTACCTACATTATCCTAATCAAAAAGCCCGCCTGCTTTATAAGCGAACTAAAAAGACGTAACCAAGAAAAAAATCATGCTGTGCAGTCGGAAGATACGTCTTGTTTTGGTCAGCCAGCTCACGAATATGTATCCTCCGGCTGCACAGCATAATTTTCTTCTTGTTTATGTCTTATCAGTTCGCTTTTTTCACAGAGGAATCATGGTTGTTTTTACACGTCTGAGTTCAAATCCTGTAGTAATAATGTTCTGTAGTTTTCAAAACACACAATCTGAACTCTTCGTCTACATAACTTTGTTGGGGTCTCTGCTTCAATATTTAAATGATGCAACTGATTATCAGTATTTTACATGATGCGACTGCCTAACTGACCACCCAAAACTTAGTTCCTGGGTAAAACGATACCCATTTGTTAGACTCTCGGTCTTCTGAATAACGACTGTCGAATTAGAACTCATTTGTTTTTATAGTCATTGCGTATTCCCGCCTCTACCCTATTCGAATTTCGAAGTAACATAAAGAATAGATTGCTAATGTCTAACCTGCCAGTAACCTATTTATTTTTCGATACATCACTAAATAATTTCCGTTACACAAGAAACTAATATCCCCAACTAAATCTAATACAAAATAACATAAACAAAATTCTCCTAACCCTTCACTTTGACTTATGAAGCTTGCAAACCAGCGGGTACATTAGCGGGTTCCAGGGTATCGTGGTAATAAACCTTCGCAAAATACGGCAGGTATACGCCCACATTATATATAGATAGGGCTGCCAATGATTTGACGAAAAAATATAGTATTTGCACAGTAATTCTTAGGTCATAGACATTCTGCAAGCGATAGCATGGCGTCGCATGGCTGTCAAAAAGTCGGTACGGGATCGACACGCGTTACCAAAATGTCATGTGTCCGGATTGACAGCGATAGCGATCGTCGAAAGAATTACGACAACCGCTGAAGAATGACACTGCCTCTTAGCAGCCTAGCACATTACAATCACATTCTTCACACGCAAATCCTTTCCAAACATCAACCAAATGATACTTCTGGCCATATTACAGTACCTATACCATTCTCATGTATAGGTCTACCCACGGATGCCCCTTAAGTTTAAGGGGCAAATTTACAAGTCCGTGATTAGACCTGTCGACGGTTGCCCCTCAAGTTAAAGGGAAAAATTTACAAGTCCGTTAGACCTGTCTTACTGTATGGATCAGAATATTGGGCTGTGAAAAAGATGGATCAAAAGAGATTGCATGTAGCAGAGATGAGAATGTTGAGATGGGTGTGCGGAGTGACGAAAATGGATAAAGTGAGAAATGAGTATATTAGAGGAAGTTTGAATGTGGCGCCAGTGAGAGAAAAGTTGAAAGGAAACCGTTTGTCCTGGTATGGTCATGTGATGAGGAGGGATGAAACGCATGGTACTAAAAGAGTTATGAATTTAGATGTGGATGGATGGAGAGGGAGGGGATGGTCAAAGAAAAGATGGATGGACTGTGAGGAGTGATATGAAAAAAAACGGCGTCAGTGATGGAGTGACGGAGGACAGGACGGTATGGAAGAAGAAAACGTGTTGCGCCGACCCCAAGTAACATGGGACAAGAGCAGGAAGATGATGATGTATAGGACTATAGGCCGACAACTTAACTGAGAACGTCCCCAAGGTAGCAAGAGAGATGGTGACACCCATCAGAGAATAACATATCCACGTACAGGTTCCAGGTCAAACACACCCGCGGCGACACTAAGTCTGCTTATGTACCTACTTTTATTTTGCATGTAGGTCTACTAAATAAATAAATACAACCCTTCTGTACCGCGCAGCTACTTCAGAATTACCCGTTAGTATTGTGTTCAAATATAGAAGTCAACATTAAGAGGACTGATGCTGCTAACCTTTTTGAGGTAGGAAGATTTTATGAATTAAATAATTTCGACAGTGGATCTGAGTAAAATAAGGGACATGTATCATTAAAGACGGAGGACAATAAAAGTTTACACATTTTCATAAAAATATAATCATTTTTTTATATGCCTCCATCATTATGACATAAAAACCCAGCAGAACTCCGAATGTAGTTAATTCGGGCCGAACAAAGGTGGATCCTCCGTACATATCCGGCTCGCAGCCCTACAGTAGACAATAAATAATATTTCTCATTATACCCGGATGGGATTTACGATAAAACTCCGGTAATCACACAGAATACTTGAATACGGGATAGTCGTTTATTTTTAATAGTAATGATGGGCGGTGAGGTGCGCGTTTGGAGGTTCAAGTTGGGAATTAAAAAAAAAGATAACAAAAATAAAAAAAACACGCTTTAATAGATAACTAAACTAAAAAGTAGAAAATAATTTACAATAAATTTAAATTAAGAATAGTGTGACTAACAAAAAAAAAATCGTATGAATGCGTGGGGTGCTTGTTGTTAAATGTTATAATATTTTATTGACATATATTGGTAAAAGTAGAGTAATTTTAAATATATCTTACAAAGTATTCCCACGCTTTTGTATAATATTTATTTTTTTGTTAATCACACTATTCTTAATTTAAATTTTTATTGAAAATTATTTTCTACATTTTAGTTTGGTTTTCTATTAAAGCGTGTTTTTTAGTTTATTTTAACATTTTTTTTTTTATCGATAATCTTGACGATCGAATTTTGAATTTATCTTAAAAAGTATTCCCACGCTTTTGTATAATATTTTTTTTTTTTTGTTAATCACACTATTCTTAATTTAAATTTTTATTGAAAATTATTTTCTACATTTTAGTTTGGTTTTCTATTAAAGCGTGTTTTTTAGTTTATTTTAACAATTTTTTTTTAATCGATAATCTTGACGATCCTGGTAAAGATAATGTTACAAAAAAAGATTCCGTTACATAGATTCATAGATACATACATACCAAGCTAATAAAATCGTGTTAATAAGCACGATGGTAAGATGGTTTAGCAGATATTTAACAACCCAACCCTAACCCTCTTACTAACAAACGCAGAATAAAGTTATACCAGGTATAAACCTATAAAAATATATGGTTATGCCTTTGTTATACCTGGTATAACTTTATTCCGTGTTTATTAGTAAAACGGTTAAACTTTTAATAAAAAAAAGTAATAATGTATAATAGCACAAACAATAACCCTATTGCACTCTGCAGGGCAAAGGCCTCTTCTCGTACAGAGAAGGCGTAAGCAAAATAATCCATCATTTTCATTACAGTCATACACTCTCATAACTGGCTACCCTTTTTAGAACGAAAGCAAAATTTCTTCTTTAATTACATGCTTAAAACTATTAAGATTAGTTTGACACCTCAAAAATGGATCAAATAGATTTATGTCTGTGGTTTTTTCCAAACTATGTTCGGGACGTCTTCAATCAAATCAAATGAAATCAAATCAAATCAAAATGTATTAATTCAATTAGGCCATTAAGCGGCACTTTCAAAAGTCAAAATTCTTCAATCAAATCAAATCAAATCAAATCAAAATTTATTTATTCAATTAAGCCATTAAGCGGCACTTTCAAAAGCCAAAAAAAAAAAAGCAATAATAATTGATTCTACCGTCCATTCGGAATTGTAGCTTGTTGTGGAGAAGAATGGACAAGAAACTCCACACTTACTCTTTTACTTCACTTACTCTTCCAGTCTAACCGCAGCTGAATACCGGCAGTATTTTGTTTTGGCGTATCGAGTACTTAAAAAATAAGTTTTTTTGCATTGATATATAAAAAACCCATATATCAATGTGTTTTTACTTTAATGCCCTGACAATCTACAATTGTAAATATAGTGCTTAAGTAATTTGGTGCTTAACTCTTGTCTTCTCATCCATTTCATCGCCTATAGGCCAAACACAACGTATAAACAACACGTCACGCCTAAATAAAGCCTTCCAAGTTGTTCCAAGGCTGTCAAGAAGAGAAATTACTTATGTCATCCACCACATCAGACACATGAAGGAGCAAAGGTATTTATTTTGACAGCCTTCGGTTCTTGTGGCAGTTTGTGGCCCGGAACAATCACTTTGTTGTATCTTCAAGCGTTACTGATATGTTTGTATCGCTTTATTTTTCTTTGTAGTTGGCTGTCAGGCATCTATTTAACGTTGGATCATTTTATTTTATAACAGTAAAGTTTTCTAGAATGAGATAAGCATAACATAATATATTATAAGAAACTTGCTTCAAAATACTTAATGTCAAAACCTTTAATAAAGTTATCAGAAACTCCTAATGTGCAAAAGTTTTTCTGCAACCAATGTTAGGAGAAAATCACAAAAGAAAAACAAAAAATCGCTCACGCCTTTTCTTATCTATGAAAATAAGTGGCAATGACATCTAGCGTACAAAACAGAAACTTCTTGCTCGGCTATCCTGAAAGCGTTCTAAATTCAACCCCTGAACGCAAGCCTTGTGAACCATCTACCGGTGGGCGCGGGAACCCGAATGTTCCCGACTTCCCCTCCCCCACTCACACCCCCCAAAAACCCTATCGATCGTCCTCCCTGCAACCACAATTTGCGCCAACAGTGCAAAGCAGACAATCTGCTATCAAAATTATCAATAAAATCGTAATCAGGCCTAAAATTAGATTTTCATATTCTCCTGTAGGAAGCTCTTCAGGTAAGTGAGTGTTTATTTTCGTGTTATCAAAATATACCATTAAATGGGCGGTCGTTAATCGTGACGTAGACAAAACGCAGTGATTTTTTGTTATTGTGCAAAATCTTATCGTTTCTCTCCGTATAAGATTTTGATTCTAAAAGAATTTAAGATTCTGTGATTTCTCCGTTTTTGTGGTTATCAAGGGCTAATGGTGTCGTAAATTAGGTCAGTTCAGTAAACTATACGTCAATGGGGGATTTTTCTGGAAATAGGTCGCTGGTCACGTCATCTGATTGCCGTGCAACTTGATCAATATGATGTAGTGTCACGTTAAAGTGCTTTTGACCCTTATCTTAATAGATGTCTTCAAAATAAGTGTTAATAAGTGGTAACATTTTATCCCTGCTGTAATTACGTCGGGATGACACGACATATTTTTACGATGTTTTGCGCTGTTCTCCATTACGACGCAACAGATTTCATTGCGTAGTTTCTTAGTTTTTATACCGTGACGATTGCTTTTTGATTGTAAAAAATAACATAAATAGTAGTTTATGAAACTGTTGCATAACTGGGGTTATTAAAACGTGAATTTGTGTAATAATTACCTACCGTAAAATTAGCCAAACGCAGCTCTCCTTAATATGCTATTATGTGCTTATAAAAAGGATTACTTGTCTTCAATATCCGAATATTTGAAAAAGTGTGGATATCATTCCACTAATATTTAAAACATTTCTAAAACTATGTAGACTAATTTCATATGTGATATAAGATTGCCGAATAAAATTCTAATGCAAAACATTTCCCTCAATTCCAGGACGCTGCCGTAGAAAAACCGACAGAAGACACAGTGCAAATACAGAACGACGTCCATTCGCCGCCCGACCTGTTCGTCGACCCCGACGCTGCTGATGATGGTTCGGGCCTAGACACAGACGAGAGCTCGGGCTCCGGCTGGGGAGCCGGCCCTGGCCCCGACGACGAGGACGGGCGAGGATCAGGTGACGAGCCCAACGGCCCCCCTGATGACGAAGACTATGGCACCACAACCACCGGCAGGGAGGAAACCGAACGCACCATTATCGAAACTCCCATTACACCCGAATTCACGGAACCAGACGACATAGTTATCCCCGAACAACCGGAACCAGAGATTCCCATCGTACCCAAAGTGGACTCCCCGCTCCAAATACCAACAGATCCCAGCAGGACTTTCGATGTGCTCATTCGTGAGTAGTGGCTAAAGCATGCCAGTTTTTATTTGCGTTGTTTTATATTTTGTTTTTGTACGAGAAATTGTCATTGGTTAGAAAATCTGAATACGACACAAATTCCATTGTCATTGTTTTACTAAATCTTTATTATTCATCTGCCATGTGTATTTCTTTACACATATTTAAGAATGATAATCCATTGAAAATATTGACAACTTCTCGTACTCCTATTTTAGATGTATTTTACCTATCCATCGCATTTTCTTTAAAACATTTACATGACAATTAACAGGATAACTACATAGTTAATAACATCACAACAATTGATTGTCACTAACTCTGTGGCGCTCATCATAAGCGGATTCATCTCTTTACAATAACTGACGTAACCTTGAATTAACAGTTTTATTGTTATCTGCAGTTATTTCTAATTGTTTGAACCGTACGCCAGTTACTGCTGAAGCAGTCAAACTATCGAACGCGTATATAACTATACTTATTTCAATTAAATTATTTATTAAATTAATTATTGATATATATGCCAAACATTTATAACCATCCGAGGATTTCGGTAAGTCTTTCGTAATATTTATTACATTTTATGGAAATTGTGTCCATTAATTTTTTACTTATCTAACGCATGACTTCGATTCTATCATGCAGCCATTAGAAACCATTTATAGTGTTCCTTTTTATAGTATCTACTAGTTAGCATGATGAAGGTAATATAGCCCTGAAACTATTTCATCTCATGGAACCATTAGCTTAGCGATATTGTCCATATCATTGGTAATTTTGATGTTTTCTTAGAAGTTTACTTTTGATTCTTCCTCTGCTTTTGTTCATGCCGTATCATGTATATCCTCTTTCCGTTCCTTTGTCTTTTGATATTGTTCCTGTATATCGCATTTTTATGAGCGATGTTAGCTGTCTCAGACTTGATCCCAATCTCTCCCTTGCTGGTGTGGGGTTTGGTTTCTGTAACTATGGGGGTTACTGATTCTCTTCAATCCTTTAACTGTTTTCTATTGCTCGTTCGGTGTGAACCTCGACGTCGTAATTCCTCCTTATGTCCAATTATCCACTAACTCTGTCTTATAAATAGGATACTAACCGTCTAGTCTTCGTCATTTATCGATTTTGTAAATATTTGTGCAATAAGTTTATGTATTACTAATTTATCATTTAAAACGTTAACAACAGCTTCAATAACTAACTCCATTGATATAAATCAGAATCATGTTTAACTGACTAACTGACATTCTCTATCGCAATTCATATTGTGGATACGGAAAAGACTATTGTGTTCATGATGATATTATTGCTTTATAAACAAATTGTCTCACGTACTGCTATAAATCATTTTACTAACTACGAAAAGATAAACTAAAATCAAAGTCTTTAATAAAACTAAACCACAATCAACGGGAAAGAACAACACATGATCCAATCAAAACTATGACTAAAACAAAAGAACATAGGTACTTACACTTCCTGGAAACAATTCTGACGCATAGCGTCCTGACGCTAATAAAATTTAACTTGACGTGTAAACTAATGATGAATGACTTGACATTTCAGCCAACACAAGGAACAGGCCGGGCGAAGGTACCTCGGAAGAGGGCCGAGGCGCGGGGGAGGAGCAACCCTCGCGCCCAGATCAGACGGACATCAGCATCTCCGGAGAAGACCCAGTGCCTCCAGTCGTACGTATACGGTTTTATTGTTTTACTACTGGAATATAATCTACCCATCTCTGGCCTTAGCGTCAAATTTAACAATACGCTCAGGATCATCATCAATGACGACCAAATCACATCACATCATCAGCCTATTAATGTTCCCACTGCTGGGACACAGGCCTCCTCTCTTTGTGAGAGGGAATGGGCCGTAATCCACCACGCGGGCCCAGTGCGGGTTGGTGGATGTCACATGTCTTCGAATTTTTGGTTCTAGTACATGCCGGTTTCCTCACGATGTTTTCCTTCACCGTTTTGAGAGCAGAGGTGAAGAAATAATTTACACAAAGTAAAGCGCCTGCCTGGGCTCGAACCCACGACCTACAACTTGTTAGTCGCAGCCGATACCACTAGGCCACCACTGCTCTCATGACGACCAAATAGCTGGTCAAATAGCCAATTCTTTCTATGATTTATTTTTATTTTGTTATGAACCAGCTCCAGAGCTCGCCGATCTCGCCTGATGTAAAACGATAGACGAGGTCTACGATTGAACACAACTTTGAACCATCCTGTGACATCCAAATAGCTTTTTGAAAGCAAACTTTATCATCAAATAAATAATTATATAGGTCAAAAACCCTTGTTTGTATAATAATGTTCAATAAGAATTGCATTGGGATATTATGATTAAAAAACCGGCGGAACTGGCTCTGATATCGCAAATGTTTCTCGCTGACCTGATTTATTTATTTTTGGCAAGCTGTAGGACGTTGATAGTGTTAATATCCCGGTCTTTATCACTCAGGGGATTACTAACTTTTATGATTCATTTAAGCAGTGATGTGTCTGCATTGATAAAGGCCGCGAAATAGGTACGAGGACCCTATTTTCTTAGTATTTTTTTTCACTCGACTCATTCTAATTGACTGGTATACCTTGTTATTTATGATTAATATACTTTGAGGTCTTATTTTATTTTGTCATGACGAGCGAGCCGATTGAAGTGAAGTAAATTTCCGTCGGGTATAATTATATGCCGTGGGTCTTAGATTTAAACCCAGGCTGGGACTTTACTTTCGCAAATTATTTCATCGTCACTGTTCCCAAAACGGTGAAGGAATACAACGTGAGGAAACCGGCATGTCTTAGAAGCAAAAACTAGACGATATGTGACATCCAAACTGTACTGGGCCCGCGTGGTCTTCTCTCACAGAGAGGAGATCTGTGTCCCAGTACTGAGAACATTGATGATTATGCAATGATCAAATTAGAGCCAATATTAAGTTTCCCTTGGTAAAGTTGAGTGTTAAAGTTATTTGTGCCTTGTCAATATTCGTCGCTGATTTTGGTAAAATGTTCAGAAGATGTCATTGCCTTTTATGATTTACCAATTTAATTATACATACCTATTCAATTAAACATTGCTGCTTGACAAAACTAGATCGCTTTTCTTAAAATAAAACGAGCGTATTCTCAGTTTTGTCACGCAAATACCCACACAGCTCTGAAAATAGACGAGGAAAACAAACATGTCAAGGGTAATGACTTGGAAATTTTACGTTCAAGAACTAGCGTGTATTAAACTGTTAGGAGAAAAGGTCTGTTCAGAAATAGACGATATTCGTTGGTTTAGATAGCAAAGATGTTAAATCCCGGCGAAGTATTACTTAGTATTTTTCGCTAAAACGAACGAAATTCGCCATTTTCGTGTTCGTGAACTGTCAGTGTCATCATTGCTGTGGTTGCTGACACTGACAGTTCTTGAACTTGGTTTCAAATGAGCCGATCGCGATTAGTCTCATTGGTGAAATTCGCACTTATAAAAACTTTCGGTGTAGACCAATTCTATATTCAAATTGTATAAAGAAGTACTGTCACGTTTCAGGACCAGGAGCCGTCAGGCACCAACGTGAACCAGGAGTCGCGCGCGCCCGACAAAGTCGTCATCATGAACGCCAAGCCGGAGGACCGCGCCACCAGCTTCTTCGCACAGCCAGGCATCCTTGCCGGTATGTATTACTTGTTCAACTTCTTTCGTGTTTAGAAGAGAGCTTGTTCACAGTATGAAATAAGATGATTAATGTCGGAGGGTGGTAAAAATATAACCGAAAAGGAAAGATTAAGACACTGATTGTAATAGACACACACCTCTCTCTAAAGTTCTTGTACACCTACAATCATCATATCAGCCGAAAGACGTGCTGGACATAGGCCTCCCCCAAGCGTCGCCACATTGACCGGTCCCGTGCGTCCCGTAACCAGCGGATCCCCGCAACCTTCACCAGGTCTTCGGTCCACCTGGAGGGAGTCCTTCCAACGCAACTTCTTCCGGTTCGCGGTAGCCAATCCAGTACCTTTCTGCCCCATCGGCCATCCGTTCTGCGAGCAATGTGCCCTGTCCACTGCCACTTAAGTTTGGCAATTCTTCGGGCTAGTCAAGAGTAAATAGGTTATTTCTGGCAAGAGTGTTTCACTGTCGACCACATCATCGCTTACTATCAGGTGAGATAGTGGTCAAGCGCGAGCCTATAGGATATAAAAAAAAAATGTCGGTAACTCTGGTCCTCTGACGGATCTCTACATTTCTGATTCGATCACGCAAGGAAATACCGAGCATAGCCCTCTCCATTGCCCTTTGAGTGACTGTAAGCTTTCTGATAAGGCCCATGAGCGACCACGTCTCAGAGCCACATGTCATCACTGGCAACACCCACTGGTCATAGATTTTTGTCTTGAGACACTGTAGTAAGTTGGACGAGAAGACACCGCGCAACTTCCCGAACGCTGCCCAGCCGAGTCGGATACGACGGTTGACCTCTTTCTCGAAGTTGGCCCTACCCAACTGGATCGTTTGTCCCAGGTACACAAAGTCGTCCACAACTTCGAGTGTAGAGTCTCCGACCTTACTGACCACTCCTATGAGTGGGTGTAACATGGGCATTCAACATCACCTTGGTTTTGTCCATGTTCATTTTCAGACCCACTCTTTCGGAAGCTCTACTGAGGGCATCGAGCATTGTACTGAGGCTCTCCATGACTGTCCTTAGTGTCTAAGTTTAAATCGCGATTTCGATTCTAGAATTGCCTTCTGCTCCAAATATATACGATATAGATAGACCCTTCAGAATATTGAATATATTTCCTTCTTATTCATTTTCATGTTAGTTTTGTTTGTTGATGATTTCGCAACTAATTTATTTGTTTTCTTCTCTTTTCAGCCGTGATCGGCGGCGCAGTAGTAGGCCTCTTATGTGCAATCCTGGTGGTGATGTTCATAGTATATCGCATGCGCAAGAAGGACGAAGGTTCTTACGCCCTCGACGAGCCCAAGAGAAGCCCTGCAGCAGCGTCCTACGGGAAAGGCCACAACAACCGCGAGTTCTACGCGTGAGACGACACAGAGCAACCAACGCCACGTATTTACTAGTCGGCGGTCACGCCCTGACTGACCGGTCAACAGTCTCCGGACCAGCCATTCCATTTTTAAATTTTGACAGATACACCATACCACGCGAAATGCGCGGGATAACAAACAAAAATAATTTATTAATTTATCAACGTGGCTAGAATTGTTCTGTGATTTATTTTTAAAACTACAATCGATGAAATTATTTATTGTTCTATAAATAAATGTTTGACATGGATAAAATTGTAATGTACGGATTGTACAGTAATGTACAATCTAGGTACAAAAGATGCAGCATACTGCCTGATCGAAAAGGCAGTATGGTTAAAATTAAAAGTTAATAAATTATCATCTTTGAGACCAACGTTTTTTAATCATTTTGTGTAATGATTTTAAATGGTGTTTATCAGAGGTTTCGATGTTTTGATGTCTCTATTGAAAGACCAATGTGGTTTGTATGTTCTGAATGATCGATCTTGTATGTTTTCTGTAAAAAAAAAAGAATTTTGTGCCATCCGCTTTCTTCAACTGTATATTGCCAACTCTTCGCGTAGACTATGAAGTCGTCTCGGTAATACTTTGTGGACACGTCCATCACTTCGACTATTATGTGTAAAATAATTATGTACGTGTGTATGTATTTAGATCGAACTCTCTAAACTAAAAATAGATAGATTTTGTAATATTTTGCTTCCAGTTCGTCATCGAAATTTTTATTTTTTTACTGAACAAATGTTGTATGTATCTATGAATATTCACTACCTTTCTCGGCAATTTAAAATAACATTATTTTCTATGTAACAGTAACAATTGGATTTTATTTTTAGTTTTAAGACACTAACCCCGAGTTGCCCACCTTTAAATTATCGCAGAATTAATGTGACAAATTGTCAAGCACGCGTTATCTGCTGTGTTTGCATGTTGAAAATTCATTCAACCAATCACAGCAAATAACGCATGCTTGCCAATTTGTCATATTTCTGCGATAATTTAAAGGTGGAAAACTCGGCCTAATCTAATTTAAGATAATTTTTTTGTTGTCACCTTGGGGTTTATAATTTTAGGAATTGACGTATCTCTATTATTTAGATTGTTTTTAATCTAGTTTTAGATATTTTAATCTCATTATATTTGATTGTAATTTCTGGAATAGGTTGTGCAACGATTTTTTTAACTTTGTATAATTTGCTTGTGTGCCATCTTCGATTTCCCAATTCTCCTGTAAATAAGTTGACATTAGCGAGTTTTGCAAGGGAAATGCAGTTTTAAATATTTGTAAGGTACCTACATAGGAATGTACCTACCTACAAGTATATGCACCATGAAAGCATATTACAGCAGCGAACATATTAACCCCATGACGGCGAAGCCAAAAGGCAAGAAGTCAAAACACTAATTTAGTGTCATCGACGCAAATGCCAATAGCTGCAACGAGTTTTCGCAGCTATTTTTTCGAGTTTAGCGGCTGTTAATATTATTCGCAAATTGATTCCTAGTGGATATTGTGATTTAAAATCATTGACAGAAGCGATCTCGGGATTGTGGAGCGGAGATTACTGGGAAGGCTGACTCGATATTATTTGCTGCCAAATACTCCAAAAAACATTAGAATCTGTTACATCCGCATTTCTATTGCATACTAAAGAATAATTAGGCACTTTAAAATTTGACGAGGCGGTATGAACCAAGACCTTAGCCTGTCCGAGTAGAGCGAAGAAAAAAATTAAAAAGCAATAACTGCAACGCAAGACTTACTAATGTCAACGCAATGACCAGCCAGTGTTATTTAATTAATTATTTTAATTTAAGTAACACATTGTGTCAATTAATTTATTAAAATAGAAGCTAAAATAAATTTGATCACTGTAATTAACAACATTGTTAAGCAAACTGTAATTTTCTTTAATATTTAACAGAAATATTTAATGACCTTTATGTGTAGTTGCAATACTGAAATAAATGAGCCATTGAGTGTATAAATATATGAAAGGAAGTCGAAATTTAAACATTTAATTAGTTACTTAGTTATTGGGAAACGCTCTTATTGTAGAATTAGATTTTTCTAGAAATAGACCGTTCGTGTAAGAAGACTTCTTTAAACGTTTTGGGAAGAAATATTCATTAAAGCTAGTCATTTTACAAGCACATGAAAATCTTATTATCAAGCCTCCGTGGTCTAATAATATGTATAGGTATGGAAACCCAGTAAATATGTAATATCCAACTTAAAAGTACTTATTTATGGTGTGGTTCAAAATCTGTTGAGAATCATGTAACAGCAACAGATTGATTCAAGTAACTTCTGGGCGTAAAAACGCCCCAATTTTGAGACAGACTTCAAAAAAGGAGGAGGTTCTCAATTCATCTGAAAGTTTTTACTAAAACTTCCTCCAAAAATTATGCTGATGTTATAATTAACGAGTAGGTACCTATTGACTGTCGGTGCTTTCAATACGGCTCTAAATTTGCATACTCAATGAATGCAGTTTATTTCTAGAAAAATCTAAATACTCATTGACTTAAATAGTACAGACAGGGAGGCCCGTGCGTTTTTGTGACGCCACAATTTGCCCATACATTGGTCATACTAGGCCGAAGCGAACTCGCCACTATCAAGTTCGGCTATCTTCGGAAGCTGTCGTGTGCGCGAGACATTAAACGTTCGAACGTCCCTAATATCTTTACTATTTAAATCTATGAAAAAAAAACTAATATCCAAATACATTCCTATCGGATTGGTACATTTTAAGCTGTAGAGAGCGAACCGCTCGTTAGAATAAGAAATTTGTACATTGTAACTGTAAATTCTTTTAGAAGTTAAAACTGAGTAATTTATACGGTATCTAATAACATTGTGTAACCAAATATAACTAGTTTAAACGTGTTCTATTGCTGCTCTAATTCAAAATAAATCATTGGAATTTAATCAATTATAACACGTGTTGAGTAAAAATTCTAACAGATAATGTGGTCTATGGTAAACAATGTACTTTTTATTTCATAATATGGCTTTAGTCAGTCTCTTCCATAAGCAAGGCCAGTGCCTGTTCACTGAATAAATTCAAAAAAGGAACCAACAAAATTTGTTTGACGTAATCTGTCAAAATAATATAATGAAAACTTCATTCTGGTTAGTGAAACAGGCCCTGAGAAGCCTTTGCCATGCGTAGCCGTAAAAAAAAATTCAAATGGTTTCAAAATTTCTAATGCATTTAATGAAATGCCACCATACATAGGTACACGTAGCAACGAACGATTCTGAATGTCTGGCTGCTTAGTGCGTTGTCTACCGACCACGTTCACAATGCGTTCTTATCAATAAAAAATAACGTTACACCCTTATTTTGCGATCAAGCAAAATTTTTGCATTTTTTTATGTCGCCAAAACGACTCCTATACTTTTCCTAAGTATATTAATTTATTATTCGAATTATAGTTTAGGGATAGCATTTTTTATTGATAAGGACGTATTGATATAGCGTATATTTTGCTTAAAATACATATCTGATCTTATACATAGGCGGTAGCCGATGTTTTGACAACGAAAGCGTTGAAATGCAATTATTTTAAATTTAAAATATTGGTTTTTAATTAAGTACTATAATTTATATATTTTTCTGACTTTTTTAAACAAAGGTTTTTTTCTCGGTAGCGTTGTTCAATTAATATAACTCTTATTTTTAATAACGTAATCATGTAATTTTATTTTCAAACGCCTAAATAAAATAAAGAGCAAATCGCTATTACTTGTAATCCGTATAAATAGAAGGTGCTGAAATGTACACTGTAATCCTAAGCTGTTTATGAATAATACATTCATTAATTTGTTAAATAAATATTTAATTCAATAAATTTTATAATATTTATAATAATTTGGAAAGTATTCAGTGTTAAAACAAATTCACAAATGACAGCAAATAAATTAATCGAAAACATTCTAAATTCAAACTTGCCTATTTCTAACTGTAAGGCAGCTACTGGCCAATATTACTAGTCTTAAAAAAATATTTCGTTTAAAAAGTTTTTATGATCAATATATTTCATAAACTTTCGGTTTTAACAAAATGAGGCTAATTTTAAGAAATTATTGTATATGGCAGTTTATAATCCAATTTATGCTTTTAAATCTTTTGTTTATTCTTATTTTAAAAATCTCATGTTTTGGTAAGTTGTAAGGAGGTAGGCTAGGGTAAGCGTATACATAACTATCGATGTCCACCCTGTAAATAATTCTCCTTTACACTTAGGTAAATATACAGGATATTATGAACAATTATTTTGTTTCATTCATTTACCTGGTTACAACTTCCTTGACCCATATATATTCCTGGTTTTCCTGGTAATGCTGATGTTAGTGTAGGCCGTTTGCGATTTATGGAAAACCCATATGTATACAGCCTACTTTGTCAAGCACCTGTTTTGTCAACTACACAAAGGTATGCTAGTATTATATTATCTGTGACAAAGGACTGGAAAGGTAATTTAGTTATGATCTTATAATTGAAGGTTATAGGCATCTCATCATCTTCTGCAGTATTGGTATGACAATCAAATTAACCAGGTCAGATGGTCGGGTGTATTGTCCGGGACTTATGGTCTGGATTGTGGGGTCAGACAGGAAGGTTTGACGTCCCCGGCGCTCTTCAGCCTATACGTCGATCAGTTGATTGAGGAGCTCAGCGGTACAGGTGTCGGATGCTCCATCGATGGGCAGATGATAAATAGCATAAGTTACGCCGATGACATGGTACTGCTGAGCCCTTCAATTGACGGACTCAGACGGTTGCTTGAGGTGTGTGAAGGATACGCCGAATCACATGGCCTCTTGTACAATGTGGGGAAGAGTGAGTTTATGGTGTTCCGGGTAAGTACCAAGAAACCTCGGGTAGTACCTCCGGTATGCCTATAAGGTGTACTACTAAAGAGGGTGGCCAAATTTAAATACTTAGGTCACATCTTAAACGAGGATCTGCACGATGACGATGACATTGAGAGGGAGCGGAGGGCGTTGTCAGTCCGATGCAATATGCTGGCCCGCAGGTTTGCGCGATGTACGAGGGAAGTGAAAATTACACTTTTCAAGGAGTTTTGCCAGACCTTCTACACGTGCAGCCTGTGGGTTAGACATACGCAGAAGGCTTACAACGTTCTCCGTATCCAGTATAATAATGCTTTCAGGATACTGTTGGGGCTCCCACGTTTCTGTAGTGCATCAGGGATGTTTGCAGCAGCAAAAACTGATAGTTTTCAGGCGATAATGCGGAAGAGGACAGCATCCCTGATGCACAGGATGCGGGGGGAGCGTAAACAGTGTCCTGAAGGTTATTGCGGATAAACCGGACTGCCCTTTCCTGGGGTACTGGACCCGCTTGCACAGCGGCGGCTCCATTGCAACGGGAAATAGATATATGAACTAATTGGATTATTTGTTAATTTATTTGTCAATTATTTATTTTTATGTGTTTATCTTGTGTTTATGGATTATTATTGTAATTAGGATGACATTATTAAATTGTGTAAATTTACTAACATAGTCGTAAGTGTATTATTATTACTAACAAATTATGGATCATGGTCCGAAATAAATTGAATTGAATTGAATAAAATAAGGAATGTCCTAAAAATAGATTTCGAGTACTTAAAACGCAGTTATAAGTTTAAAAGTATGTAATTTTTATCCTTCTTCTTTACCGGTATGTACCGGTATGTCATGGCCATTCCCGGTTCTTTTCGTTTCGGCCATAAAAATAAAACTTTTTGGCGCCTTACGTTTACTTTAAAAAAATGTTAATGATTTAGAATAAAACTACCATAGATAAAGATTTGCTTGCCAATAAAAAATAAAAACTTGTGACATTCCCTGTTCTTTGCCTGTATAACTACTTCATTTTACTTATTTATACCGACTATCAATTTCACTTCCCAGTGAAAAACAAGCATTATTATTAGGATTAACTCTGCCTGTCTTACCTCCAAAACCTAGTGTTTTTGGAGGTCAGACAGGCAGTTGCGCCATGTGAAATAGGTACCCAATGGTCTCTAGCTGTATCCAGTTAGACCGGCAGCCCATCCTACAATAGTTAGTAAAAGTCTAGGCAGATGATATTGTACCGTTAAATCCTTCCTGATGCCACATATTATTATCTTATGATCCTGCTCTTTATACAAAAAAATCTGCACTGCACCATGCGAGACCTTTGCGAGGCCAGCGCTACGGCTATCGACGTGACTGAGTATTGGTCGAAGTAATTTTAAATAAAGAACACAGAATGATCTGTCGATGAAGAAGAAAAAAAGATGCCTATTGTGGCGGAACATGGTTCGTCTATCGCTCAATAGATGGCGCTAGTAACGTCGATCATAGCAGACTTCGTACAGATTTCTT
Organism: Orthosia gothica; assembly: GCA_949775005.1. NCBI lineage: Eukaryota > Metazoa > Arthropoda > Insecta > Lepidoptera > Noctuidae > Orthosia > Orthosia gothica. The sequence continues at coordinate 15,158,201 of OX459057.1, forward strand.
CACAACGATTTTTCCTCTTAGATATACTGTAATAAGCAACTATCTAGAAATCATGCCTCGAATGTAATAAGATCGTGCATGAAATAAACTAGTTCGTAAATTATTGAGCTTCCTAAAAATCTTCTGCAATACCTACGTCATGCAAATCTTGCAATGCATCTACAAAATCGTATAAATAGATTTTGGCAGTGGCTTGTGGAGTCATTATAATTATAAACACTGATGAGTATTGACAATGACATATTTAAGAGAAAAGACTGATGCATTTTCCGAGCAGCAAACATATTTAAAAGTAAGGTCTTGTACATAATGGGTAATATCACTGGGCAAGTGTAACTACTGTAATTTAAAGGTAGGTGGTGACTACATGGACATATGAGACACATCTCGGCAACTCTTGCTTTAAATCTAAATAAATTAGGGAGTGACACCAGTTTCACAGTAGGTACTTTGAATTTAACTTTTATCTATAGTATGATAGTGAAAAAATATTCGTAAACCTAGTAGGTCAGCATTATTTCACCCGAAAGACGTCCACTGCTGGACATAGGCCTCCCCCAGGCGTCGCCACATTGACCAGTCCTGTAGTTTATTTAAATAGCGTGTTCACATTCAACAAATATTTGTAAAAATGTTCTTAGTTAGTAGTAAATGATATAGTTAGTCATCTATTTGTACCTACATCTAATAATTCTGATTATGTTAATGTTTCATGTTGGATTATATTCGAACGCAATGTGAATTGTTACTGAATAAATTAAATTGGAATTGATAAAAAAGTACCTAATTCAAATCTCATTAGATCTGAGATTCAAATAAAGTGAAAATGAGGTGAGATAGTGGTCAAGCACGAAGCTATCTATAATTTAAAAAAATATATAATCATTTCCAAATACCTAAATATTGTAGCACTAGAACCAGGAACGTTCTGTTGAGTCCAAAATTAAATTACACTCCAGTGAGCACCTATCTTTACTACAACAGGAATAATGCGTCATTCAAGCATTCAAGGTCATTGACGTCACTTGAGCCACGCTTTAGATAAAGTTTGATTATTTCATCGCTCCACCGTAAGGCAGCGTGGCCGAGTGGTCTAAGGCGCTGGTTTTAGGCACCAGTCCGAAAGGGCGTGGGTTCGAATCCCACCGCTGTCAAAAACCTTTTTGCTATTTTTTTAGCATGCTTTTTTGATTAGCGTGTTTCCTAAAATTATTTCAAGATTTTATTTAGCTTTACATGTTTTATTTTAATTAAATATATTACATGTTTTATTTTAATACTTGGTTCGCTCAAAAATTATATAAGAGTTTATTATTGTGATAGTACCCATTGTGCCTATAGCATTTATTTTATTACCTTTCATATTATTTAAATTTAACTAAATCGGTAGAAAAAGTGGAACACAAGAGCAAATTAATTGTTCACGATCTAGATAATTTGTCACTATCCGGATGGGCCGCCTTATTAAATCGAGAGCGGTATCTTTCCAACTAATGGACCGTAAAACATAACATTACAACCATTTATTATCGAGAGAGGACGCTTCAATAAATAACAGCAGTTTGCTTAAACATAATTGAGACATATTCCAATAAAAATCTTCCATTTCTTGTCATCTAAGAGGAATTAATTGCTTGATTAAAACAAATATGTCAATTGTACCTTTTTTATGAAATATCAACTTTTATACTTGAATATAGACTAACCAAAAAACTACAAAAAAACTTTTTAACCGATTTCCAAAACAAAACACTATAAAGCTGCGGAACTATCAAAAACATACTTTATATTAAGAAGTTCCAGTGGCCATCTGTGGTCTTCTCCATCAGTTCCACTTCAACAAAACAAAATGCAAATGCTTACCATGTTGATGAAAATTAAAATACCAAAATCACTTTAAGTATGACATCATGTGTATACGTATGTATATCGTTTTGGCATATACATCTAAATAATATAATGTTATACAATAATATATTATTAAATTGTGACTTCTTTAAACAGTGTGAACTTGTGGTTGTTGTTACACTCAGGTTAATTTACTTGTTATTTATCTGTGGAAACTGTTTCTGGATTGTGCTGGACTAATTGTATGCTTATGTTTGAGATTACCCAGTTAAAGGAATCACGAGTCACGGTAAGTCTGGATGACTTCTGACTTCGCATTTCTGACTACCCGTATCGACTATTTTCCATTATTGTGCCACAAAGTCTTGTGTGACTTTAGTTGTCTCTCCGACTGTAATAAATAATATATTGCCCCATGTCCATGTTCATTTTGAAGAGGGCCAAGGGCATGGTGAATGCCCATGTAACACCCACTCCTATCAAAATCGGAGACTCTACACTCGAAGTTGTGGATGATTATGTCTACCTGGGACAAACTGTCCAGTTGGGTTGGTCTAACTTCGAGAAAGAGGTCAACCGTCGAATCCGACTCGGCTGGGCGGCGTTCGATCAGTTGCGCGGTAGTTTTCTATCTTCTCGTCCAAATTACCGCAGTGTCTCAAGACAAAAGTCTATGTGATCAAAGTGACCAGTGTGCGTTGCCAGTAATTACCTATGGGACCGAGACGTGGTCGCTCACAATGGGCCTCATCACAAAGCTTAAAATCACTCAAAGGCCAATGGAGAGGGCTATGCTCGGCGTTTCCTTGTGCGACCGCATCAGAAATGAGGATATCAGCAGGAGAACCAAAGTTAGCGACATAGCCCGAATAATTGCGAAACTTAAGTGGCAGTGGGCAGGGCACATTGCTCGCAGAACGGATGGCCGATGGGGCCGATAAATTCTGGAATGGCGACCGCGAACCGGAAGACGATGTGTAGGAAGTCTCCCACTAGTTGGACCGATGACCTGGCTAAGGTTGCGGAAACCGCGTGATGCGAGACGCACGGGATCGGTCAATGTGGTGACGTCTGGGGGAGGTCTATATCCAGCAGTGGACGTCTTTCGGCTGAAATGATGATGATGATGATGATAAAATCGTATGAAGCTAATAATGATTCCTGTCATACAGGTCCGCCTAGTTCGGGAGTCAGAGGCTACAATAAAAAAAATGCTGTAAAAAATATGTCAATAAAGATTAATGAACTTTCAACTGGAGAAGCACTATTTTCTGAGAATTGTGTTCCTCTTGGATAATCCTGTCACTATTTACTTCAATTTGTTATTTGCATGTTATTTCAGAGACCTACTTAAAATATAATTTACCTATAGATAACACAAAAGACAGCTATAAAAGCAGCTAACCCACCTAAACAGGTATCCGGGCTAGACTTAACCTTTGACTGGTTTTGAATCTATCGATGATAACAGTTAGGTTCGAAAAGGTTCGCGATAAACAAACAAAGAGATTTTATGCTTATCATCCTCCTAATAGTAATAGGTAAATTTTAACAGTTAAAAAACCTTGACCTACGCCACCTAATAACATAATTCGTGACTGACTAACCACACCCATTAGAAATTGACAACTGTCGTATAACGCCAAAGGCATTTATTACCCGCACTAAACTGCCAATTTCGCGCCCGAAACATTAAACTAACCTCAAAAAAACTTTCAATCGCTTACTTTCGCGATTACGAATTAAAATAATCGCTAAATCGATTGTAGCGGTAAATCAAGTTCAAGGCAATGTGTAACTAGGGCTACCAGAAAAAAAAAAGGTTTAAATTTCGAACATTCATACGAAAACTCCGGTCTTTCAGCATCATTGCCGCCAAAAGACATCCACTGCCGAACAAAAGCCTCCCCAATGTTGCGTCACTTCTACCGGTCCTGTAGACTTTCTACGCCGCGTCTTCGGGTACGTGGTCGCCACTCCAGATCTTTTTAGCACCATCGACCATCTGTTCTGCAAGCAATGTGCGTGCCCTCCTCCTTGCTTCGTGTTCCTCATTACTGAGGGTCGTGATTCCCCCGACAGGAGATCAACTTTTCTCTAACGATAATTCTCCATCTGTGTCTGTCCTTGACGACGTGGAGTGCATCGTGCAGCTTTGTGTTCAGCGTTGTACGTATTTGGTCAGACCATCTGATCGGGCTACGGCCCCTCGGCCTCTTGCCTTCGACCTCGCCTGTGATCATCAGCTGTTCGAGGTTATGACCATCCTTACGGGCAATGTGACCAAAGAACTCCAGGATTCTTCGCAGGCAGGTGGTGGAGAGCCTGGCCTTGACGTTCAGTTGTCGAAGGATTGACTCGTTTGCGTGCCACTTCAAGTTTTTCAATTCCTCCGGTAATATTTCGGTATTTTAAAATCGATTTAGGAAACATTCGAATTTTCAGACACAAAAGTGATTGATTGATTATACATTTTATTTTTACCTGAATTGTTGAAATCCCGGATGACTTAGTCCGGATATATCCGAACGTATGGCAACCCTAGATGTAACCGGTACTTGATTCGATATCCGATCTCGAAACAAGAGCCGAACCAAGACTGTAATTAATCGTTGTCACGATGTACATCAATTTGGAGATCCTGCGCATATTATTTACATATTCACAACGTTGCTTGGAGCAGAGGTCGAGAGAGCTGCAGAACGGAATGGCAAACGGTCCAAATCTGAAAACAAGCGGTATAAGCTAACTATAAGAACATAAATGTACCTATAGATACTTTGGAGAAAATTCTCTAGCGCCAGTAAAATCCTCATATGTCTAAAGCTGCATTAACTCTAGGTAAGCCAAGCACGAGCGGAGTGTAGTATAGCACAGACGGACATAGAACCTCGAAAGAGTTGGGTTCGCCTATGGGAAATCGCGCATTCTTGCAGCCTTATTGCGTAATGAATTCGGCAAGGCAAAGGGCAAAGAGTATGAAAAATCGATCAATCATATAGACGGAAATCCACATCGCGTCTGTCCTCTCGCATTTGATTGGTCGTATTTTCATACTCTTTGCCTTGCCGAATTTATTACGCAATAAGGCAGCTGGAATTACGTCCGTGCTCGGGTCGCCTTGCGTGGAGGCGGTACCTATAAGGAGAATTTGAAGATCACTGTACTTTTATCACTTAGAAAACAAAGATAATCACCTACAACAGTCACATCCATCCATGGATCTGTGTACTTATTTCGAGTTTTTTAATGTTCTCACTCGTGATAACGTAAACGATCTCCTTATGTCAAATTAAATACAAAAAGAGAGTTTTCTCCCTACCGTCCCCAGACGGCGCTTATCCAGTTTCAATACAAATTGACGTTTATGTTAAACTGCGCGACACGTAAGTTGAACCAAAATGTATTATTGTACTTTTGAAATTAAAAAATTTAAACCGAAATAAATCCCTTTTCTTCGACCTAACCGTTTACAATATACAAATTGTCAACGGTTAGATCATGAAGAAAAGATTAATTTCGGTTTAAATCGTTTAATTTCATTAAAACGATAATACATTTTGGTTCAACTTACGTGTCGCGCAGTATAAAGGAGTCTACACACCAAACCCGCCGACCCGCCGACACAGCCCGGCGGCTTGGTGTCGGCGACTTTGCTTCAATAAGGTTTGGGTCGCCGACAAGAGGGTTTGGGTCGCCGACACCAAGCCGCCGGGCTGTGTTGGCGGGTCGGCGGGTTTGGTGTGTAGACTCCTTAACGCGATTGAGCGTGAGTAAAAATTCGCACTAAAAGACTATCCACACATATCAGGGCCATGCCCGGGACGTGGACGGACCGTGCCTCATCAGGGGCTCAAAAAAATATCGCCGTGTACATTTTATATGAACTTGTTCACACATGCCTGGGCCCGGCCCTGTCACGTCCCGGGCACGGCCCTGATATGTGTGGATAGACCTTAAGGCCTCTGTATCTAAGCGTTACTGTTAAACCTAACTCAAGTAGTTAGTACGTATCATAACGATACCAATAATTACATACATTATACCGTGTAGCAAAAAACCAAAGGTACATACACCAATCACATCAAACAAGTACCTATTTAACATGACTAATTCGTAAATTACAAGCTAAACCGTATAATTCATAGGTACATAATAAACCAACGCGAAACGGCGGTCATCAATTATCTGTAGCTTCTGACTCCGTTCATTGCTCTGTATTTTTTGCGATATTTTTTTTTTCCATTGTTAATTCACTTAGCTATATAAAATTAGCATAATCAAAATAAATAAGGGGACAAGCGCTTGGTGACAGCGAAAGTTCTGATAAGAGTTGACAGACAACTAGACTTGAATAAATATCTAATTAATTAGGTAACTAAGCGAAAGCTTTAATGAGAAATCAGCTGTTTTCTTTTTGTTACGGTTCGGCCATGTTAGTTCCCGTTAGATATCAGAAACACTTGCATATACTGTGCACAAGTTTTTGAGATTTCAAGTTGATACCTTACTTACTTAGGAATCTACTTACAAACTATATTCAAACAAACTATCTTTTTCAAGTAAGTACCTAGCCCACTTGACATTTAAAAAACTTGTATACACCGTGAAATTTAAATGGTTGTTTTCCCGCAGCGAAATGGTTTTTTCTATGTAATACAATCGTTTCGTAGTTATGTAAAATATTAGAAACAAAAACTGGCATATTTAACATTGTGAAAAACTTAACTCGAAAGCGATCACGAACCAATAGTAATACCTCCCGATATCTACGGCCGAACGACAGCGGGGCGTTGACCCGGGTGCTAAGTAGGTCAGGATCACTGTCAAAAGGATTAGGTTCGAAGGCGGCTCCGTTTGATAATGTTGCGCGCGGGCTAGTTTTACTTTAAACATTTTAAATCGGTATTTGCTTTGTCGGCTTAGCGGCGATTTTTTGTATTGTTCCGTGCAAACTATTTTATGACGTATCACTACGTGCGAGAGTTTATTTTGGTTTGAACATTATCTTGTGCATCGCTTTTCTTTGCCGGTGGTGACGCGAGTAGTACCTAGTACCTACAAGTTACTATTGTAACTCACTTTTTCGAGTTGATGAATATTTTTTAAATTATTTTAAAACAAAAACATCGTATTTTTTTTACTTTAACTCTATGCTTCGAAAGTACTCCTTAAGGCAAGTCGTTCTGCCGCGGGAAAACAACCACTTAAATTGTTACAAATTTCGAGCATCATTCAAGGATAAAAAAAAACGGTTCTCCAGCTAAAGGATCACTATGCGTATTATTATTATAGATACAAATACTTGACTCATCATCATCAGCCTATTAATGTTCCCACTGCTGGGACGCAGGCCTCCTCTCTGTGAGAGGGAATCGGCCTTGGACGGGAGGAAATTGGTTCAGGTCACATGTCTTCGAATTTTTGGTTCTAGGACATGCCGGTTTCCTCACGATGTTTTCCTTCACCGTTTAGAGAGCAGTGGTGATGAAATAATTTACACAAAGTAAAGCGCCTGCCCGGGCTCGAACCCACCACTTGTAAGTCGCGGCCTGTACCACTGGGCCACCACTGCTCCGCTTGTATAAATTACTTGACTATTAAATCAATATAAGCCGATTTTCAGAAGTTCTAATCGGGTTTTGCTAGATTAAAAAATAAGTAAGGAACTGCTCTTCTCAAACCCAGCGCTGGACATGTACAGTTTTGTCGAAGAACCGATAGCCGTTGGGGCAAACGAGTCTTAAAATTCACACCAAAATCCTTACTTATAGCTCATCCTCCAGCTAGATCTACAGATGACGATAAAAAAAGGCCAGGCCCTCCTAGCCAAGTTACAAAAGTTTCGTATCGAATCTCTTTCTACAATCGATAACGCCTTCTATTTGTATGGTCTGACCACGTGACTTAACGTTCAGATGTGTCATTCCCATACAGTGATTCGTTTTCTATTAGCGTTATCGATTGTAGATTGTCAACTTGGCAGAAGCAGAAAACCAGTTGTCATTGTCGTTTGGGAAAGTCCTGTGTTGTGACAGTAAAATATCTAATAGCAATAGAATTTTATTCAAAGAGTTCAAAGTGCAACTGGCAAAAACGACTACCACGACATAAATATAAACAACTTTTAGACGCCCCAGGCCACAACATAACGCAACGACTAAGCAAGGTGGCGCGGTCAAGTTACTCTATTATGGTACGTTGCACCTGATGATGTCATAACAACAAAGCCGGTTGATGACTGCAGGGGTTCATAATCCGAAGGATCTAAAGGATGAACGTGGTAAAAATGAGATTGAAAGCTGTGATGTTTTCGGAATGGGAAAGCCCGCCTCTACTTGATTTTTGACAAAAGATTATGAACGAAAGGCAGTGGCGTATTTACCCTTAGGCCAGGAGGGCCATGGCCCAGGGCGGAAGGCTGTGTCACAGATTATATAATACTAGCATACAGATGCCTCATCCCATACAAAGAAACCGTGCCGACGTAACTAGCGTTTTTCATCTGATTATACCGATTATTTTATTTAAATCGATCGCGTTCGGTTCCGTTCCACGGCGATAGATAGATCACCATCTATATCCGTGGAACGTAACGGAACGGAACCGAACGCGATCGATGTACAAAAAATGATCAGTATAGAACGTCGGCACGGTTTCTTTGTATGGGATGAGACACTAATGGCTGTGTGCAGAGGCGGCGCAAGCGGCTTCTACCGACTACCAGCCTACCGTACTGACAAGCACTATGCGACACCCTACCGCCTCGTAACATCTGGTTTGGGGCGGGGTGCTAAAAATTCTCGAGCTTGCTTTGCTCGGTCTTTCAACATTTCTTTAGCGAAGAGTTTTAATTTCTTTGATAGTTATTATAGGGCACAAATCGCACATGGCTCAGGGCGTCAAATCTTTAAATACGCCCCTGCCGAAAGGTGACGAAAGGATTATTTTAGAAAGCCAGTAACATAATCATGTGTTTTTAGGTTATCTATCCCCCATTTACAGCTAAAACCTGTAAGTAATTAAATCTATATATAGGGGTAAAAAATAAAGTTAGTAAGACAAGAGATCTTGACGTCCTAAGTCCCTTTTCTTCTTTCCTTTATTTATTTTTCAGTATTGGAAAGTCCTCATTGAATGTTCGCCGCCCTGGAGAGGTTTTTTTCTTACCTCACTAAGTTAGCAGTGTAAGTTTCCAGTGTAATGTTGATCTACTAAAAAGCATTCAGAAACTTTAGCACGCTTTAGTAACAGATCTTAATTATAATTTATTTCAATTACTTACCAAGTGTTTTGTATCAAACATATCATTAGATCTAATAACATGCACTTAAATTGATGGTTCATAGCTCTTAAAGCGGTGTGGTTCGCAAATTAATGGCATTTTTAAAACCATTTTACCAGTAGCACTACAGAGTTTAGATACTATTAAAGTGTTCCAAATTTCTAATATACAATTACAGGAAGTAATTGACCTCCTATAAGTTTATAGGCACCATAGAAAACCGGTCAGCAAATTTGAAACAGTGGATACCCTCACACACACGTACACAGTCACACACACACAGTACACACAGTGGTACACTCTTATATCAGGTCATTTGGTGAGAGTAACATCGAGAAAGAAGTTCCTCCAACTTGGCCGCTGTAGAAATGATCTGGCCAAATGGGAAACCCCTTAGTATTATGATAATTAAACAGTGCCAGTTTGCAGCCCTCTGACACGACATCATCATCATGATAATCATTTCAGCCGAAAGACGTCCACTGCTGGACATAGGCCTCCCCCAGGCGTCGCCAAATTGACCGATCCCGTGCGTCTCGCATCCAGCGCCTTCCCGCAACCTTAACCAGGCCATCGGACACGATATGCCTTAATATATTTCCTGCCCATCCATACACAACCGTCTGCACATTCCAAGTTTCAGGGCTTAAACGAGCGGAATGGCAAAGATGTCCAGAGGGCCTAGATAGCAGGCATTCTATCAGAGTAATGGTTGGCGAAATAATGAAATGCGAGAGATTGAACTCGTGCAGCGCATGTCAACGCCTTAGACATTTCCACATGCAAGGAGCTCGCATGCAATCTGCATTGCATGCAATCTATTGCGGGCAACTGAGGTAAAACGTGATCAATCACTAGATCGTGCCCCGCAATGTAATCAAACTTGTATGCTTGTTGCTTGGAGGTGGAAACGCGGCCTTACATTCTGGATTTTTTGGGAATCTTCATCACTTTGTCTAAAGCCCGAAGTGGCGGCATACTGGTCGAAATAAATGTATGCCGTGATTCAAACGGAATATTGATGTTATTCTATATGTTATCTGAATGGCACTAGGTATGCTATTAAACGTCTACTGCTCTTCCGCAATTAAGAGACTTCTTCGTTTTATTAACTCAATAAACACATAAAATTATCAATCAGGTTAACAGTAACCCCGACCACACACAGACAGAAATATATGTTTCTATAGAGATCTGGAAATCCCAAAAGATGATACTTTTGAATTCGTGTAGGCGATGCAGTTTTAAGTTATTGTTATTTTATTATCTAAGTTCATCTAACCCGCAGATAAACCACCACGTATAAAGTGTGATGATTCACTAATGCCTAGAATAAACAGCAACTTCCTAGATGAATAATAAATAGGTACACCTAAATGTGAGCCCCAAGACTACAGGGTCGCGGATAAATTTGAAAAAGAGTTACGGCCCTGGCTCAAGGAACTGAAAGAACACGGGTGGGTTTTAGTCAGTAAAAGTCTGACACGCCCTCCTGCTTCACCCAGAGCGGGCGAAGTCATTGGATGAACTGCCACCCAAAAAAAAAAGCAACAAGAGACATTTGATCTGCTGCCCAAACATCATCATCATCATCTCAGACTTTTTTTAATGTTCCCACTGCTGGGACACATGCCTCCTCTCTGTGAGAGGGTATGGGTCGTAATTCACCACGTGGGTCCAGTGCGGGTTGATGGATGTCACATGTCATCGAATTTTTGGTTCTAGGACATGCCGGTTTCCTTCACCGTTTAGAGAGCAGTAGTGATGAAATAATTTAAACAAAGTAAAGTGCCTGCTTGGGATCGAACCCACGACCTACAGCTTGTAAGTCAAGGCCGTTGACAATGGGCCACAAGCGCTCTTCCAAACCTGCTTCCTATATTTTCAAGGGAACCATAGAACCCTTGTGTCTGTGGACGAAGATTGTCATGAAGAAATATTTGTATCTCAACCTGTCAGATTATTGTAATTTCAGCCCAAAGATGGTCACTACGGACGGCAGCAAATGTGTATGCCTTGGCTCACCCAAGTAGCCCCATTGGCCCTATAGAAAAGATTGATTGAAATCTGTCAATACAGAGAAAAGTTGACAACTGAAAAACAGTGTTCCTAATCGCAAAACAAATAGTAAAATATTCATAAACGAGCATAATTTATACGTTCTGGTTTTTTGATGCGATTTCATGGTTGTTATCAATCTGTGTCAGTTATGCTGATCTAGTGGCAGTGACAGAGACCGAGTCTGACCTTATTTAGTCGGCAGTGGTTTCACTTGCTCTCATTTTTATTAAGACATCATCGTAGTTTTTCTGGTACGAGATGTTATCATCATCATTTCAGCCGAAAGACGTACACTGCTGAATATAGGGCTTCCCTAAGTATCGCTTAACGTTAGGATAGGATAGGATAGATGGACTAGTTTTCCGTACTTAGACTCGCATTTGGTCCGTTGTGTCTGCAGGCCTCCTCTCTGTGAGAGGGAATGGGCCGTAATCCAGCACCCGAGCCCAGTGCATGTTGTTGGATGTCACATGTCTTCGAATTTTTGGTTCTAAGACCGGTTTCCTCACGATGTTTCCCTTCACCGTTTTGAGAGCAGTGGTGATGAAATAATTTACTCAAAGTAAAGCGCCTGCCTGGGTTCGAACCCAGCGACCTACAACTTGTAAGTCGCGGCTGTTATCACTGGGCCACCACTACTCCCTTCTTGCTACGTTATGAAATGCAAACTGTTCTAAAAGTTACGCGCTTTTTGGAATATGGTAATGAAAAGCGACTCATGCGTCAAGAGCAAAGGACTCATTGCACTGAGACCATTACAGAATATGAAAATTTCAAAGATTGTTGCTAAAACAACTAGTCTTCCATGTCAAATCAATATACAAACATAAATGTATATGAAGATAGCGCCGCTTGTTACGAGGAAGCGTTTTTTTAATTTATTTAAAATAGGCTCGCGCCTGACCACTATCTCACCTGATAGTAAGCGATTTGATGTGGTCGACGGTGAAACACGCATACTAGAAGTAACCTATTCACTATTGTCTTAAAGACGCCTAGATTGTAACTATCGGGAAACACAGACTCCGGCATGGACTCCTTAATTGTACGAATAATAAAAGTATTCCCAAAACCACCTCTCCACCTGCACCACTTCATCTTCAGAGGCACCTCTTATTGCGTTGGATGTTATAATATTGCTAAAATTTTGTCATCATCATAAATAAAAAATCACGGGCCAGGCATCCACGGATAGATAAAACAGATTTCGTGCGGACATAGTTGGAGTTACAGTTATATCTGCCACCCAAATCCATGAAAAATTAAACGCCATAGAAGAGACATAAAACAACAATACAGTGCGGTCGTGATCTTTATCTCAATTAATCATCAGAAGTACAGGTAGTCTAACTTGAGTGGGTTAACTGGCAACAAGCGATGAAGCTATGCCTTCCTTTCTCTGCCGCCCTAGTATTAAAATAATAAACATTGACCTTCATTTGGTTTCTATTTATATTCAGGGTGGGGACCATGAGCTCTTAGAGTAAGGTTATTTTGAATGTGCGTAAGGGACAGATGTATGCAAGTCATATGTCCCTTACATACACTCAAAATAATCTTTCTCTAAGAGCTTATCGTCACCCTCTTGATCTAAGTTCTGATAACATATCCACCAAGAAGCATCAATATGAGATTCCATTTAAGAATTACTTTGGTAGATACGAACGACATTAGCTCTTCATTATCATTGTCCACAGCCCATCTTCGTCCACTGCTGGACATCTGACACAATCCCCACGGTCCTGTATCAACCTCATCCTGGTTCAACGAGCAATGGTAACAAAGTCGTCAGCCCCGCAGCCGGGTGACCAACAATTAATTACCTAATCCTTGGAAACCACTCAGTCACTGGACCCTTAGTCTTGAATTATGTAGTAAGTCAACATTACATATGATGGATAGGCAACTAGACTTATCCCCGTTGTAAACGACCTTTTGTGCCTATTGGCCTTGTTTGTCCTTTCAATTGCTTCTTTTTTTTATCGTCTATAGGCTTGCGCTTGACCACTATCTCACCTGATGGTAAGCGATGATATGGTCGATGGTGAAGCACGCTTGCCTAGAAAAACCTATTTACTCTTAACTTAAAGACCCCAAGATTGTAGCTATCGGGAAACACAGACTCCGGCAGGGAATTCCACTCCTTAGCTGTACGCATAATGAAAGTGTCCCCAAAACGTTATATATAACGATTGTAGCAGTCAGCCGGTTTACTACGAGTAGGTACTTGGATGTGACATGTGAAATCAAACTCAAACTGTTCATTACTTTTATAATGTAAGAAAACTGTTCTAAACACTAGATACAATTTTACAACAATGTCTGTATATGACTTTGTGCACTCTATTTTAACCAAGCGTCTCAGGCGGCGGCCATCGACCGAATGTGTCCTCCAGCCACAGCTAGAAACACTCAACAAACTAACGAGTGTTTACCATAAAAAATTATCGCTTCCATGGCAGCCCTTGGGAATTATTAAGGCATATAGGTATTTATATAAAACAAAAACCCTAACAAATAACCAAATTGCGTAATAAAATCATTCGCTTTTATTTAAAACAAGCTATTATTAGTTAAACATGATCAAAACCTAACAATCGTCCGTCCTGACATTGTGTGCGTCCCTGCACACGACTCCAGGTGGAAACCTAACAATCGGGTTCCTGGCTAGTCGTTCGAGCTTATACTTTAATAACTTTTACAAACTAACAACATACAAACATAGTAGTGTCAAAGTCATAGTCAAAACTTTTATCTTATGAACTTTAATAAACTTTAATTTACAGTTAAAAGTAATGATATTGATTCTACTGTCCATTCGGAAAGGTAGATTGTAATGGAGAAGAACGGACAAGAAACTCCATACTTACTCTTTTAAAAAAAAATGTTTTACAATATTTTGAGGACAATGCACCTCGAGCTTATTACAATATAATTTATTTATGATTCGTTTATCCTCGCAATGGAACGCCGTGGGGCTATGACACCAATGGAGAACAAACTTATCATTATTATTTATACAAACCAACAAAGTAGTGAACACAAAATAGCATTGTTGAACTTTTAGCAATAATACAATTCGAGACAGTATATACTTCTTACTATTAATTCTTAACTATCTCACGACACCAACAAGAGCCCACGATTTACGCTCAAGTCGATAGCCGAAAGGAAACTGTAAACCATCTCACGACACCAACAAGAGCCCATGATTTACGCTCAAGTCGATAGCCGAAAGGAAACTGTAAACCATCTCACGACACCAACAAGAGCCCACGATTTACGCTCAAGTCGATAGCCGAAAGGAAACTGTAAACCATCTCACGACACCAACAAGAGCCCATGATTTACGCTCAAGTCGATAGCCGAAAGGAAACTGTAAACCATCTCACGACACCAACAAGAGCCCACGATTTACGCTCAAGTCGATAGCCGAAAGGAAACTGTAAACCATCTCACGACACCAACAAGAGCCCACGATTTACGCTCAAGTCGATAGCCGAAAGGAAACTGTAAACCATCTCACGACACCAACAAGAGCCCACGATTTACGCTCAAGTCGATAGCCGAAAGGAAACTGTAAACCATCTCACGACACCAACAAGAGCCCACGATTTACGCTCAAGTCAATAGCCGAAAGGAATTTTCTCTCAACCGGGCAGCAGGCATCCCTCACGCCATCAGTTCGGAGGTCCCTGACTCTCACCCAGCAGCATCTCTAGCGACACCAGCAAGAGCCCACGGTTTACGCTAAAGCCGATAGCCGAAAGCACTCTCTTAGCCAGGATGCCTTGCGTCCTGACCTGTAACAACAACAAATAATATTCTGTACATAACAGTTTCTAAATTTCGGGTCAACCCAACAAGAAGGGTATAATTAGTATAATAAAGGCTTCACATAACCATTGGTTTCCCAGGATCTAGAAACACATCTAATCACATCATTCTCTGTAGGTTAAGCTGTTAAGTAGGCATTCTGAACCCATACCAAAATGTATTTACTTTAAATCTTCGACAAAGAGTATTCTACCCAATATTTGACAGAATATTATTTAAAACTATTATTTGTTTTAAATCTCACTTTTTAACAGTTACTACTAGAAACTTTTGGGGTATAATAAACTGGCATTCTTACGATTTCTTGCAAAAATCTCTTGCTACATAGGTGGTAAACGGTACAATAGGACCACTGCTTACATGAATCAACGGTTTCATACGCTCCACAACTACTGTTGTTTGGCGTCTGCTGTCTGTATTGATTGGTGCGGTATCATTGTTAAAACGTACCATTCCATGACTAGAATCTTGCTAGCATATTCCTGGTTCTTAAGCGTATTTTACTACTGACCTGACATTCTAATATAATTAAGTATAATTTTGCTTATAGATAATATATATTCTTATTCACCAAACTTGATATCAATTTAGTAAGATGGCGAAAATTTGTTCACCCATCTTGCTTTACTAAAATACAACTACTTGTTGTTTCATCATTTGACATTTTTCTTTTGGTTATTTTATTAGAAATAGTTCTTATCTTTTGTAATAATACATGTTTCTATGATTCTTTCTATAAGCAAACAATTATGTAAAAACATGACCTACTACTATTGATCCTATGGTCAAAATTGCAATACCATAGGAATCGACAGTTTGACATAAATTGTATAAATCAAGAGAACTTTAACATTTTTAAGTTTGTTATGCACAAATTAGGTTGACTGTACTTTTTGGACTATCTAAATCTAATATTTAAAGAGATTACTTTATTAGTCGTGGTGGCCCAATGGTTAAGACATCGTCTCTCGAGCTGGAACGTCGTGAGTTCCAATCCCGAAAAGTGTCGATGTTACTTCAGTCAGTCAGTTCCAAATACTTGAAGAGAATTGTTAGTCACATGACCTACCACTAAATTGACATTAACAATCTTTACATTGACAGCCATGTCGCACTATCCCAGATCCCTTCATAACCTTGGGGATATTATCGTGAGATACACCTAGCTCTCTAGTACAAAACAACTCACACTACTGTTTTATTTGTAGGTAATAATTATTATCCATATACCGATTAGAAACAGGTCCTATTACTTATTATCACCACACGTGCGTCTTTGTTGTATAATCGTTTAACTGCAGCTTTTGTACCGCATCACTGCTGTTTGTTACTCTATTAACTATTTTACTGTAGCTCTTTTCTGATGCACAACCAATCTTATTACAACGTGTGCACTTCACAGCAGCTTAGTGCTGTGTGAAAAATGAGGCGCCTACTACTATCTTGTATTTCGCTTTGATAAATAAGACGTTATTTTACCTAATAAAACACCTCGTTACGCATTGCTCTCTGCTAATCATATTTTTTAAGTTCTAGGCGTAATTTAGTTCGCACGGAAACGCGTTCAATAACTTCTCTTGCCATTCTTGCCTAATAAATAGAATAGCACCTACTTAAACTATTGTGCCACATCGTGGACAGCCCTTGTTATTTTTAGTTAGCAAAATTAATGGTGATACTTTCATCCCAACTGTATACCGAATCGCACGCATTCAACTTACGCACGAAAATATGTAACCAAACGTCTATTCGATGGTTTTTGGACGAAGAATCAAATTATTTCTGTAGTGATTTTGCTGCGCTTTGGATCACGGGTGGCAAAGCTAGACCGTTCCTAAAGTTCTTAATGCTATCAAATAAAAAGAAGGACTACGTGACCTGTCAATCCATGTTTCGCGGTCGCGTGCCGCTGTCCGCGCCTCGCGCTTTCCTCTTCACGTGGCTCGTTGTCTCGTCTTCACACGGAGACGATGCGATGGCGGCTGACCACTCGTGGCTCGTTGCCACGACGCGACGCTTCCGCAGGTCTTCGGCGGCGCCAGCACAGTCGTCTCGGCGACGCGCTGACGTTGAGCTGCTGCATCAACGCCTGGCCGTCCGTAGCTCGTTGCCACGACGCGACGCTTGCGCAGGTCTTCGGCGGCGCCAGCACAGTCGTCTCGGCGACGCGCTGACGTTGAGCTGCTGCATCAACGCCTGGCCGTCCGTAGCTCGTTGCCACGACGCGACGTTTGCGCAGGTCTTCGGCGGCGCCAGCACAGTCGTCTCGGTGACGCGCTGACGTTGAGCTGCTGCATCAACGCCTGGCCGTCCGTAGCTCGTGGCCACGACGCGACGCTTCCGCAGGTTTTCGGCGGCGCCAGCACAGTCGTCTCGGCGACGCGCTGACGTTGAGCTGCTGCATCAACGCCTGGCCGTCCGTAGCTCGTAGCCACGATGCCATGTGTTGTGCAGGTCTTCGGCGGCGCGCACACGTTCACGCTCTCGCCGTACCTCGTTGTCTGCTTCTGGGCTTCATCGCCGCAGCTGAGTTCCGCGCCGCTTAGCAGAGTGGGCCGTAGCCCGGAGATTTCGGCATAGTCTGAAATCTCGTGGCAAAAAGAACTTTAGAGCCGTAGATTATTAAATTCTAAGCCTATTAAGAAGTATTTTTGGGAAGACAATTAATTAGCATCCGTCCAATCCTTTTTCAAGTCAATCACATGTATAAATGTGAACAGTTAAGCTTATGTAATTGTCTAGACATTACATTAATCATATTATCACCAGTTAAGCATGATTATCATTTTCTTTGTTAAAGTTAATTCACGGTCAACATATTATATTAGACAAACAAGCTTTGACACTTAATTTGTCCTGTTCTAAAAATAAACAAAGGGACCTTGGTTCTAAGTGTAAACACTTGAGTCCCATGCGAAGAATGCGGTATCAAGTGTTTCGCTTGGGGTACCGGGTGACGCCCCGCTTGATAATCACCATCAAAACCCAATCGGGCTAAATTCTGAGAGATCTATATAGACCAATTACGACACAGTTTTCTTTGTTGATTATTATTAGATAACCTTACAACGTCTCTGGCGTCTTATTGATAAAATGCTAAGTAATGACTAGGAATCGAACCCATGACACATAAACCGACAATTGTTTAAGGTGCGAACAAATTTAGATTTAAACGTGCTTACGCTGTAAAAACTTTTGATTATAAACTCACAAAACTAAACAGTAATAGGAAAAATGTGGTAGACCAGCCAAACTTGATTTCAAAACATTAACGTTCAACATGATGATACATGATGCTGGCAAAATGCAAAAACAAGAATGCAATGGTACTTAATTGTTTAAGTCAATGTATCATCTTAAGAAGACTATGGTCTCACGGATCTGGTTATATTGTAAAGATCCGTGACTGACCAACATCAATAATTATGATCACATCAATCAAATTATAATTATAATTTGGGCGTGTACTTACGTTTTGGTTGTTCTTGTCACTTCTGAGATGTAGCAGTCAGCCGGTTTACTACGAGTAGGTACTTGGATGTGACATGTGAAATCAAACTCAAACTGTTCATTACTTTTATAATGTAAGAAAACTGTTCTAAACACTAGATACAATTTTACAACAATGTCTGTATATGACTTTGTGCACTCTATTTTAACCAAGCGTCTCAGGCGGCGGCCATCGACCGAATGTGTCCTCCAGCCACAGCTAGAAACACTCAACAAACTAACGAGTGTTTACCATAAAAAAATATCGCTTCCATGGCAGCCCTTGGGAATTATTAAGGCATATAGGTATTTATATAAAACAAAAACCCTAACAAATAACCAAATTGCGTAATAAAATCATTCGCTTTTATTTAAAACAAGCTATTATTAGTTAAACATGATCAAAACCTAACACGATATGGAGGGAAGTGGAAATTTGTATTTTTTCCTACTCCGTTATTCTTTTCTGTTGTGGGATCCCAGACAGTTAAATTCATTCGTCGGGACTTCGCCAAGCTTAACAGCCTTGGCGCTTTTCTGGTGGTCGTCACTGTTGATTCTGACTTTCAAGAGTTGCAGAGGTTGGGGAATAAAGCAGAGGGTTCATGTGTTTGTTGTTGTTCATGAATACTATCTATAGAAATATTAAATCTATGATACCATCAGTCTATAAATTATAGATTTTCGCCTTTAGCATCCGTGATAACGGTGAAATTTAAGGGTCTAAAAAAGTAGAGTAGATAATATGTTTCATAAATTCTCGCAAAGCTTTTGAACGATGTTAATGATGAATAAATTAATTATCATAATTGATTGAAGACTAACAAATATAAATATGCAGTTATTCCAAAGTCGTAAACCGAAAGTAAAGTAGTTTATAATATGCTTAGATCATAAACCACTTGAGTGTTTTACAACACTCATTAATGTCTACAAACTTGAACTAGCTTTTTTGCAAATTAAAACAGTTGAATATGGATGTTGGTATCTACAAACAGTTTGATCATTACAATAAACTAGTTGTTGCACGCGACTTCGTCTGAGTAGCGTTAGCACTTCAAAGAGCCTATTTTTATTTATCCCGCAATAATATTGTAGGTATGCGGGCCGTCTTACTTGAGAAATCATTAGTTTACCATACAAACTACCATGCCCCTTTCCACCCCCTTAATGATGATTTCCGGGCTAAATAACTAGCCTATCTCGTTCCCAAGGGCTCAAACTATCTCCATACCAAACATCTAATTCGGTGCAGGCGGTATAAGCGTGAAAAGGTAACAGACAGACAGAGTTACTTTCGCACATATAATATTATATAGAATGGTGTATGTATGGATACGTAACAATATCAGTTCATATATTCAGCTAGGCACCTAGGTATGCGGCGGGTTCGCGGTGAGTGCTAAGGCTAACACGTGCCCGTGTTCCCGCCTTAAGCGGCACAGGAGGACACCGTGGAGTTTTAGTGGGTTATAGAGTCCCACATAACTGCACTATCTCCCCCTGGTAGTGCAGTATGCATGGGCACTTCTAAACGCAAAAAAGTCACCTAGGTATATTTGCAAGTGTAGAGTTGCAGCCGTGGTCTGAAAGCGCAGATCCTATGGCTTCCAAACCAAGGCTACGAAGTAACGATATCAGCAATATACATTACCAATATTAGCAACAGACATTAGGCCATGTTTTTCTCCGTTTTTATGGTTTTTGTATGTAGACGACTTTTGTCGATGTCGCCAGCCTGTCTGGCAAAGTTCTTGTGTAATGCTTTAGCTAGGATGCTCGCAAAGCGCTGACTCCAAGTACCTCTCTTCTCTCTAGCCTCTTGGAGATCTAGTCGCCACCGAGGCTAGGGATGATTTTTCACTGTATGATGCAACAAAAAACCTTCTCCAAGTAGTCGTGCTCTCTGAAGACAGAAAAGAATGAAGATGCACTGTGCTTAAAATATGTGCATACTTTTGGAACTTGGATTAATTACCTGAATTAACTGTAAAAACTACATAATGTATCCGGTTACCAGACGACCAATGCCCAATATAGAACTGCCAACACAAACCTGAAACCATAACAAGAAGCCTCAGGCGCAAATCAAATCAGATCATCTGTAGTGAAATTTTAATGAAATAAAACGCTAAAATATTTTAACACATTACTCATAGGCATAAAGTTAAATTATTGTCTATGCCAATTATTACCATAGATAAAACCTAACGCTAGAAAGTGACACTTGATGACAGCAATCAAAATGAGATCCTGTTCAAAATAGACCCGTCACACGAGATAAATTTACGAGTTTCGGACGTTGCAAAAAATCAGCATTAATTATAAACGAAACTTTTAGCAAAACGAACTTAATTGATAACGAAGTGAATAATGATTTCATCAAAGATACAATTTTGATAGGCTCACTAATTGAAATCAGTAATTTTTCTCCGGATTATGAAGAGATTATTATTTTAAATTAGGTTTTGATTCCCATCGTCATGGGTGTTAATGTGTCCGACCTTGGCAATGGATGGGACCACATCATTACTGTTGATGGACGTCATAATACTCAATTTATGGGTTACCCTTAATTTCCGTTTAATTGGCAGGATATCTGATGGCAGTATTTTAATTGATCTAGAGCGGCAAATTGTTTTACCAATACCTGATTTTGAAGGTGACGCAGATATAGAGGAATTCCATGTGAATACTGGGCATCAACTTCCGGGTGATAATTCCCACCCAATATACTTTTCTATAACAAACACAATGCTACTTGATAATTTACTACCATAATCAACAGTTACTGAAATCAATCTCTATAAAGCTGAAAAAAAACGAAAACCATACATTTTCAGCAAAATCATAACGGTGGACTTGAAAAGAAACTATTTTTTTCTCTGAAACTTTGAAGAGAGAATAGGCTTCACTTTTTTCATGAATACTGCCCTTAATGAATGCAGCAAATGCACACTATTCTGTTGTTAACACATGTATAAATAATTTATCTTCTTATTCGAAGCTTATTACTCCAATATTTTTTGTAGCAATATTTAAACGAGGTACAAATTAGTACCAAGCATAACTCAATAAACTAAGTCACAAAAGTAGAACAATAATTTATTTTATATCTTAACTTAAATCTAAATTTTAACAAAGCATAGAAATAATTAGAACTTGTCACCGCCTACAACTTTGATTAAACACATCACTTGAATAACTTAGAGATATTATTATTCTAGTTTCATTTGTTCGATATTACCTATCCTAATTATCATATTCCATCTCTCTAGCTTGTTCATCGTCATCATCAACGCTTAAGGATCTTAGGCTCTAGAGAAAAGCGACATTCCAGAGCCTAAGGAAAGCCTCATTTGCACTGAATGTGTCTTACTTTTTACCCGACTGCCGAAGGAGGGTAATGTGTTTATCAGTCTATGTATGTATGTATGTAAGTATGTATGTATGTATGTAAGTATGTATGTTTGTATGTTTGTTGCGTCTTAACCCTGCGAGTGTCATAGGCTACATTAAAATTGGACAAAAGAAAAATTGCGGATTTTGGGTGCCATATTGTGGGGGCCCAAATTTTTTTTTTCTTCCAAACCCATTGTGTGGGATATCAAAATAAAGGGTTTTAAGAGGTGATTTCAAAAATATATAACACTTATATGTTTAAATCTATCTAATTCGAAAAAAACTAACTAAAAAGTTATAAATAAAAAAACTTAATTCAAAAAATCAAAAAAACACGACTGCTTCAAAAGCGAACTAAAAAGTCGGAAACAAGGAAAAAATCATGCTGTGCAGGCGGAGGATACACCAGATTTTGGTCAGCCATCCTCCGCCTGCACAGCATGATTTTTTGAATTAAGTTTTTTTTATATATTTTTATAGACGTCACCTGCCTCAATGTTCAATTCCGCTTCACATTTGATAAGAGCTTTTCCATAGGATTGTAAAATTGGTTTATCTGGAGGTATCACCTTATAATCCTTACTAGCTGACACCCGCGGCTCCGCCCGCGTGTTACTTCTCCCAATATCTTTATAAATTATAGCATATGTGTTATCTAATACCTTTAATGAGCAATTCTTGTGTTTATATAGATAATCTGAATCTCGGAAACGGCTCCAACAATTTTCATGGAATTTAGTATGCAGAGGGTTTCGGGTTAAAAAAATCAATTAAAAATGTCGTTTTCTCTATTTTACCCGTGCAGAGCTAGGTCGCCCAGGTACTTCTAATTTATAAGCTGTATTTCCATAAATTTCATCAAAATACGTTCAATAGTTTTTGCGTGAAAGAGTTACAAACATCCATGTACCCATCCTCACAACTTTTTTAAATTAATTTTCATGTTTATAATAGTAAATACTGTAAATAAGATTGCCAAATTCAGAACTTTTGCACACTGCCTGCATGCTTCTCGAAGAAGCTTTTTTTAATCATAAGTACTAAACTATGTTTTATAACTTATGATCCACGACTCTATTTTTGGTCTCACGATCTGTTTATTACCAAGTAACAAAAGAACTAGATCCTTTTTAAATCGCCTTAAATCATACAAAGCTACATCTTACAACTAATATGTCCAACAAGGATGAGGTCGTTGCACTGAGCCAAACAACAATAATGTCGATAAAATGTTCCTTAATTAATAAAATCACATCGATGCCCGCGCGTCACATCTATCGCTCGCCATCTCATAATTTACGAGTGTCAGTTAGTAGGTGAAGTTTGTAGCTATGGCTCAGCTGCGCAGGAGTGGTGGTACTCGATTCATAGTATATAAGCGCGGAGAAATTCTCTCACTGCATCCACTCAGCGGTGATCTGAACATTAGTGAACATGGCGACCAAGTTTGTAGCAGCTGTGGCGTTGTTCGGTCTGTGTCATGCAAACCCTGCCCTTATAAACGGTATGTACGGAAACTAAACATAGTAAAATATTAAAATTACAGAATATAAAAATCTCTATTCTCAATCAATTTTTATTTGAGATTCAACTTTTAAATTCAGGATGCATTTTTCTTTCTTTTCTCTCATAGCTTCTAAGTAACACTTCTTTTTCATCCCTCAGGTATTCTATACCGTGATGGACGCGCCTACTCCATGGGCCAGGCGTCCAGCTACGGCGGCGGAGTGAGCACAGCACAAGCGAACGCCAACGAATACCAGGCGCAGGCTTACGGCAGCGCCAGCGGCGGCGCGGGTCTGGCACGCGACGGGTACTACTACCCTGGACAGGCTATCGCGCAGGCGCAGACCTACGACGCCCCTCCCTTCCTGGAGAGCCAATACGGAGGAGCTAAAGCTGTCGCCCAGGCACACAACGGCGCGTACTACCCCGTGCCGGCGCCCGCCACCGTCATCACCTACGAGCAGAACTTCGCGCCCGCCGCGTCCTCCGTGTCGCACGCTGACTCGCACGGCGCCGGCGACGCGACCTCCTCCTCCAGCACTCGCAGCGTCGGCGGCTACGGCGCCACCTCAACCAACGCCAAAAGTCACGGCACCGGCTCTGCCGACTCCAACGCCAGCTCCGGCTACGGCGGCATCAGCTCCTCCGCCAAGACTCACGGCGAGGGTTCCGCCGATTCCTCCGCGCAGAACAGCGGCGTCGTGTACCCCGCCGCCCCCACCGTGCTCGCCGACCAGCCTGCGCCCGCCGTCATCGACGCCAAGTCTCCCATCTACTACACATCGTACGCCCCGGTCGCTCACACTCCAGCAGTCGCCTCCTCCAACGCGCACGTGGTCAACTCCGGACACGCGGCCTCCTCCGCTAAGATCGGTCACGGTCAGGGCAGGACCATCTCCTGGCGCTTCGGCACATTTTACGACAGTCCCGCCTCCGCCCAGGCTCAGGCCAATACTCACTCTGGCTACGGTGCTGCCAAGTCTGCCGCGCACACTCACGGTTACGGCTCTGCCAACGCGAACGCTGACGTCAAAAGCTACGGCTCTGCCAAGTCCGTCGCCGACATTCTCTCCCCAGGATACGGGCTCGCTCAGTCGTCCGCTAACTCGCACGGCGCCGGCTCCGCCGCAGCCAATGCTAACGTGAACTCTGCCGGCTACGGCGGCGCGCGCTCCGGCCAGTACCACGGTGGCTCCCACAGCTCTGCCGACGCGCACTCTCACTTCACCGGCAACGCCGTATCCTCCGCCAGGACTCAGGGCGATAACATCGCCTATACCAACTCTCAGGCACACTCGCACGGCTCCGGCTCGGCGCATGCAAACGCTCAGACTGCCTAAATAGTGACCTCAGTTCACCTGCACCAGAGAGCAACCACATCACGACGACTTCCTGAGTTGCCGAAAACTTGTCTTGATGTATTTGCGAAGTGCAAGACTGCATTAAGTAATTTATTTTAACTTATTTATTTAACTTATCAGAAAATATTGTCGAAAAAAATTACCAGAAAATAAAATGCCATAAATAAATAAATACAATACTATAAAAATTACTCACTGATTTACTTATTTACCACAATATTCCCAATCGGAGTCTGTATTTCCTAATAGCTACAACCTGGGAGTCTTTTAGTCAAGAGTGAATAGGTTACTTCTAGGCAAACGTGCTACATCGTCGACCACATCATCGCTTACCATCAGGTGAGATAGTGGTCAAGCGCGACCCAAGTAGCACACAAGCTCTATAACAAGCCGTACACTGGCCGGTTAGAAGTTCTTAATAACGCCATTGGCTCCATAAACAAGTTCTACAGTAGATGTACAAGCGGATATAGCGCCGCTGTACCTCCGAAAGAGGCCCAGATTTATACGGTCTGAGGTTGTACAGTGTCTCTACAATGTTCGTAAATGTGTGTTAGTACGGTAATACAAAGATGATATGCGAGCGATAGTGTGCGCCTAAGTATCTAAAAAAAGTTCTTGTAGCGCAACTATAGCGCTCGCATCTTATTTAGATGCGTCTGTGTCTCTGAATTAGAGTTTACGGTTCTGTATTACGTATACGGTAGCAATATTTTGGGGAAATTAACCATCTCAACAAAGACTTAGTGCCAATGGAAAGTGATTGATGGACTACTGGATGGATGGATACGACTGAAAATAATTAAAAAATAAGTAAGTGTTGATTTTTCTTTTATGCATGCATAATACCAGTGCGAGTACCAGTTTATTGTAAATATATACATATTTTTTAGCTAAAATTTTCACGCGCCTGCTATTTATGCAGTTTTTTGTATAAAAAGTACATTTAATTATAGGGTTTGAATTCTAAATTTAGTTTATATAAGATAGTTTAGCTTTATAAGTAGTTTCTTTAGAATCCTGGGTGAGAAAGAGTGGCGTGAATTCGATTTTTATACATATTTATGATGTTAAAAAATTATAAATAATCATGTGAATTGCTTTTATCATAAACTATTAATGGCGTCTCGGTTACAAGAGCCTTCAGTGTTTATTAGAACCGTTCTATCGATTTAAGCCGCTAGTATCCACCGTTGTAGACCTTACGGTTCTACAAATGTGGTATTGACGCTCTATTGTACTTTTTTAGGTGTACATCAGCAATTAATATATTCTTTTAAGAGTCTAAGGTTGTACAACGGACTATTGATATTCTAAGGGTCATTTTATTTAGGGGTCCATTGTCAGAATCTTAAAACCCGTTAATTCCCTCTTACACTTTCTCATTGTTCGTTTGTATGTTTCTATTTATACTCTACTAATTAAATAGGACTCTTACTGCAATATTTCTTGTTTATATACAATCAATTAAATATTTACAGATAACATATAGTCTAATTATTTGAACTTTTAATTATGAAAACATTAATTGCATCTAAGTACGAAAGAGTTTGTGAGCAAAGTATGTCCTTAATTTTTTTCTTTTTTTTTTCTTGTCATTTCATTATATACCTACCTACCTTTAGACAATAAAATGAGAACTTAGACATTTAGAACTTTTAAGTAAAGGTTATTTTCATCATAGTAAAATTAACGTAATTTAGATCGATATAATGAACACGTAATGGTAATTGTTTCTCTTTGCTAGATCAAATGTCAAAATAAAATCTAAATCTCATGTCTTTCAGGTATTACAAGAAGACTGCGGGAATACTTCAACAGCTAAAATTGACGCCAGGAATGCTTCTGAATCTCAACCTGGCGAAACGTATATAATACTTTCTGACAACTCAGGAACTCAAGCTGCGACAATACAGGAACCAAATTGTGATATACAAAATATACTGCAGAATCAATCTATCTTATTTGATATTACTAATCAGATAATAGAAAATCAAAAAAAAATATACATAAATTAGCAAGCATTTCCGTTCAGATGGAAGAATCCTTCTCAATGATTGAAAACCTTAACACGAAGACAGTATCACTAAGAGACGCTTCAAGTGCTGAAACCGACTCATTTATTTTGAAGCAAATCAAAAACGTCAAAGATCTAGAGCAAATGGAACAGCTACTTTCTGATAAGGATTATAAGAAGAAACTTAAAAATTCATGCTTATTTATATGTTCAAGTGGTGAAGGACATGGAACAAATTGTGCGTACCGATTTTTGGATGTACTTTTTTCAAGAGACTTTCTGTGTGAATGTTCCTGGTCGGGAAGTTGCCGTGACGACTACGTTAAAATAAGCCTCAAATGTTTTATGAATACTTTAAATTTCTTTTTTGAGATGATCAATCATTGGGATACTTCTTACACTCAAGAAACCAATGAAACCTTCTTTAAAAACATTCTTAAGAATGCAAAGAAAAGGAACTCTGTCAAGTATGAAAGAATTCCAACAAAGAGAAATAGGCTCAAAGGAGTGAAGTCTGCTAAAAAGCAGAAGACTACTGATACATCAAATATAATTGAAGGTATCGGAACTGAAACTATAAATATACCTGTTATTGATGACCAACCGGCTAATGATACCACCAAAGGCTCTGCAAATATAGAAAGAGTACGCGATAACGGAGAGGAAGAGGAAGACTATCTTTGCTGATTTAAAATGTTCTTGATGTAACTTGATTTTGTAATAACTATCCTTTTTACCAAACGAAAATACCAAATTGAATTTTTTGTTCTTTGATAAGTTGATTTAAATTTATAAGTTTATTTAATTTAATTATGTTACCTATTTTTATTCCGTTGCCATGTACCTTATTATTGTAACGATTTACTAACTTAAGCTCAAACACGTTTCTTTTTTTATTAGTTATTATTATAAGAGACTCGTGTTCAGAGTTTTAATTATGACTAGTTTTTATAAGAATATTATCTTTTTACTTCAAGAGTTCCTAAAATAGTGATGTAAATCCTTCTACCCACTCAGAGAAACCTATTTCTAAGTATTTCATTTAACAATCTACCACTAAGTGACGTTACGAATTGGCCAAGCAGTTCAGAAAAACTTATAATTAAGAATTAAAATACTGAAGAACGATACTTGTCGGCAAAGTCAACATGCTGACCGGCTCACTATTACGATTTTACGTCCCTCAGTAGTAGAAAGAAGAGAAGTCAAAGGTATCTTTGACATTACCTACAAAGATAAACGTTATATTTTCTGGAGCGACAACTTGATTTTTTCTATGTACGCCAGATAGTAGGGATGCCAGTTGATTTTGTAATTCTAGTAAGTTTATTACTAAATTAAAACAATTATTAAGATTTACATTGTTTTATTTTATAAAAATGTATGTAACAAAGGGAAAACATAAAGTTCTCTTTTATGTTCAATGCACACTAATTTACACATAATATCCTGGGTTGTTACAATAACATCAGGTATTGAAAGTGTCGAAGCTTTATATATATATTGAGAAATGAAGATTTTATTGGAGTGTGAAATAAATCTGTTTTATTTAGCAACTTGTTACCATAAATACACGCTCCTCTTGTATCATCAATCACATTTTTAAATTCAATTATATCTTTATTTTTCGTCATAAAATACTTGTCCTGAGGTTTAGAAGAAATCACAAAATTTTGGAATTTCAGTATAGAACGGGATTTATTTTTTATTATCACACATTCCGAATGTCTAAAGGTTTTAATTTCTTTTTCAACAAATAAGTCACCTTCACCTAACCTTTTAGCTACTTGGGGAAGTACGTTGTTTCCTTGTCGCAGCATATTTTTTATTACATATAATTTGTTTTCGAAAGGGTAAGCATTAAACGATTGTAACGGTCCAAATCTTTCGACTTCGTCTGTAATGTGTGTGAGATTATGCACGTTACTCGTTATATAATCAACACCATAAAAATCTTTATACCGTTCCACAAAATTATATAGTAGAGTCTTTGATAATTGTAAAAGATATCGATGCTTCTGCGTAGAGCAAATGGTTATTGCACAAAACAATAACAAAAAGTGTTCATTGACGTCAGGACTGAGTACGTCTGGTAGTATCACAACACTCAAATAAAAGAAGAACGTACGAAATTCTGACCCCTTCCAATGAGCCAGAGTGTCTAGTTGTCTTACTGCTCTATGAATTTCTGTGGGCATTTTGCATTGCCTTAAGAAAACATTGATTGTAACTATGTCTCTTGCACACCATTTTGTTAAATATTTACCGAAATTTCCATCACGCCAGCCAATCAAAAATCTTTTCATAATTCCTAAGTCTATCAAATGAAGCGAGTCACCGACAGGAAAATCCTGTACCATATCGATCGGAAGTTTCAATAAAGGAGAATCAATTTTATGGTGTGCTCCATACATTTTCTGACGGAAATTAGAATCTTTTCTAACAGGACATCTCGTTTGAGGGAAGATAACTGTATGAGATTTATGAGAATAATTGCCAACTGTACTACATTTCAAACATCCATGTCGACCGTTGAAATTACAAACCCCTGAAATAAAAACAAAAAGTGATTAGGTTAAGTGTGTTACAGTAATTTAAAAAATTGGTAACCTAAGAATACTATTTATTACTCACCCTTGATGAAAGCTCTCGCAGGGGAATCACAAATGAAACATCTACCTAATATTTATTTTTATTGTTTTGCCAAGTGCCTCAATATGAATTCCATTTTCCAGTAGCGGTAGCATCTCTTCCACAAAATCATTTAAATAGGCATCTAGATCTTTTGGTTTACTGCTCCCACAATAAATACCAATTATAAACGGGTCTACTTCAGTTTTTTCAAAAATATTGCAGAGAATTGGCCAGAATTCTTGTTTTGAACTTTTATGAATAGTAAGCCCATCAAAATTAAAATTTAAGGAAATAGATTCTGGTATTTCATCTGGGGCCCAAGAACGTAGAATTTTTGTGAGAGGAGTCATAACCCCATTGTGCCAGTATACACCACCGCCTGCAATCGGCTTTAAATTTATATTTCTAGCGGTATGCAATATGGTCCGAGGATCTTTAGGCAAAATATTTGGAATAGTATTATTTAAAAATTCTGACAAATGTCTTAATGCTACATGCGATATATTGAATTTAACTGCCCATTTTCGTAATTCATTGCGAAAATCAACGTTCTTTATGAAATCACTAGTAGACTCGGCAGTATCTGTATCTGAACTGCTGAGATCAGCACAGTCGTCATTAGTTGATGCAGTGTCATCTACGGATTCTTCAGCAATTACTTCGGCCTCAACTCCTGGGAAGTCACAGTTAATACTGTCAGCTACATCACTGCTCCAGGTTACATTAGTCGCAGAATTTAAACCTACGGAACCCTCTTTATTTTCAACACACACTTGACTGTTAGAGTTTTCAACACTGATAAAATTATTTGATGCAGCGTCACCTGCCTCAACTTCTTCGAAATTAGCAATAATATTGTCAGTTAAACCGCTATTGCAAGTTACGGTAATATTAGACGAATTTCCTTGAAGCTTCTCTTGATTGCTAGTGTTTCCAATTTTTTTGCCGGGACTATGTTCTGGTCGATTATTAATAATATTCCCATATTCTTTGCTAATCTTTTTCCTCACACTACCATGTCTTTTTCTTAATTTCCACGCTTTTTTGCTATCCATGATAAATGTACGATAATCTTTCACAAAATGGAGTCACAATGAATCAATTAAATTAGTAAAACACTCTTCTCTCGCTCCAGCTGTTAAAGTGACCATAGAAACGGTTTTTATTTTCTTTTAGCTGTTTATAGCGTGTTTTTCTTGCCTTATTCAGCTATTTACCGTACAGTTGCTGTAAAAATCTCGAGTATAACGGCTTACGGGCGAATATATAGTTATATTTCTCTGCTGTAGATAGAGCGTTTCAAAAGCTGTAATAAGCTCTATTTTACAGCTTACAGGTTTAGAAATATACAATGTACAACCTAACGCGCTTTAAAGGAAGCTTATAACTACATTTAAACACTTATAACTACTAAAGCCCTCTATAAGACCTCGCGGCGTTCTAAAAGGTATTTATAACTCTGGTTTATATCAAATGCCCGTACAATAACTCTATGACACGCCTTTGTATCTTCATTGGAATTATATTTACCGTTGTTCGGCTATTGTACAACATGCCTGTTAAAGAACTATTAAATACGCTTCTGAACAACTTGAGTATTATAGTAAATCCCTTGAACAGCTATTATACAACATTCAGGTTGTACAGAAGCCATTTAAGCAGCTTGTGTGCTACTTGGGGAGCCTATCAATAGAAAAGAAAAAACCCAACACGAACTCTCCTTAGTTTCTTTTAGCTAATTACACTGGCCACCTCGATGAAAAATGTGTTAACGCCATTTGTGTTTTCTTTTTCTTGAAAAATAATAGCTCGCTCGCTGTGTTTTGAAAATGACTTAACAAAATAAGGAAACTCCTTACTTGAATCCTACTAATATCCCAAAAGGCGACGATACGAGTATGACCTTCGTCATTTTATAAAAGCTGAAATTTTCTCTGTATGTACCCAGTACAGGTAAGAACGATCCTGTCTGGTGTGTGTCTCCTCCTCTGTCTGATCCTGTCCTGTGTGGTGGAGTGTCTGGCGCCAAAATCTATTAAGAAATATCCTTTTTAGGGTTCCGTAGCCAAATGGCAAAAAACGGAAACCTTATGGATTCGTCATGTCTGTCTGTCCGTCCGTATGTCACAGCCACTTTTTATCGAAACTATAAGAACTATGCTGTTGAAACTTGGTAAGAAGATGTAATCTGTGAACTGCATTAAGATTTTAACACAAAAATATAAAAAAAAAAACAATAAATTTTGGGGGTTCCCCATACTTAGAACTGAAACAATTTTTTTTTTCATAACACCCATACGTGTGGGGTACCTATGGGTCTTCAAAAATAATATTGAGGTTTCTAATATCATTTTTTTCTAAACTGAATAGTTTGCGCGAGAGACACACTTCCAAAGTGGTAAAATGAGTGTCCCCCTCCCTGTAACTTCTAAAATAAGAGAATGATTAAATTAAAAAAAAATATGATGAAAATTACCATGAAAACTTCCACCGAAAATTTGTTTGAACGAGATCTAGTAAATAGTTTCGATTCCTATTTGAATCAAAAGTTATAAAAAGATTCCAACCGACCTCATGTCCTTTAACCAATTCGCTCTAGAGATCAAAGTTTCGGCTTTCGCTCCGATAAATAAAATACAAATCCTAGGAATTTGTAAAGTCTATCCCAAATTAGCCCCTCTAATATCGGCTTAAAATAATTCCTTTTTATGCCTTATTGAGCTGTAAAGATTATATACAAAAAGTGGGCCGAGGCATTGAAAATGTTTTCTTTCATTGGTAAGTAAATTTATTTTTAAATTGTTTGTGAATAAGAAAATCTTTTACAAAAAATACAACCGACTTCCAAATAAAAACACTACAAAGTGAAAAATAAATTCAATTTCAGAAGTCGGTGTTCCTATTTTCGTTTCTTCGTTTTTTGACACCGACTTCCGAAATTGAATTTATTTTTCACTTTGTAGTGTTTTTATTTGGAAGTCGGTTGTATTTTTTGTAAAAAGATTTTTTTTATTTTTCTCTTTTTAGTTGTGGTACATAATTGAAACGATTGATTTGTATTGTATTTTAATGTTTTATATGTATGTTATAACATCGCCTTGGAAGTTTCTGTAAAGGTGTTATAATAATTAATGAGTAAATAAATAAATAAATAAATAATGGGCCAGTTCTATAGGTTAGGTACCTATAATGCCCAAAGTGAAGCCAGAATTGATTATCCCAATAACATGAAACCTAAACAAAACCGGTGGTATGAGAGTATACCAGGGTTAACTGTTCACACTTGCGTACCCTCTTTAGAGCGTACTAGTGTGATTTTATGTTATGTAATGGTAAAAACAATAAACAGACATGCGATTGCAGCTATCCTGAGTGATTTGCAGTCATTTATTGAAGAGTTCTGATGTATATCTCCAAAGTTCTTCATCAGATCTTGATGAAATTCGACAAGCACCAGCTTTCAAATAAAAAAAGAATCATCGAAATCGGTTCACCCAGTAAAAAGTTCTGAGGTAACAAAAACATAAAAAAAAAATACAGTCGAATTGATAACCTCCTCTTTTTTGAAAAGTCGGTTAAAAAGTGGAACACTTGGTTTTCATATAGATGGAGGCACTTACTTAGATACTACTTTATCTAGTTAGATTTATGTCTGTGTTATATACTCAAACTCAAGCTTCTTTCGTTTGAACATTTTAACGAAAGGAATCTGGTATAATTGTATACAATGTGAGCCTCCTCATATACCTTGGTTCTCCGGGTCAAAACTAAATCGAAGTCAAATTGTTGCGGCGCATTTTTTGCGGTCAGGACATATTCCACTAAACAACTTTGAAAAATCGGACTCCCCTAACTGTGAGGTGTGAGGTAAGATAGAGGATGCAAAGCATGTATTGGTGAAATGTGTCCGATATACAAATAAGAGAAATGCTTTTCTCAATTCAAAATAATTGTCAGTAATGGATGATGGCATGCTCCGTGGTATTTTAGCTAAACCAACGTCTGAAGCAGCAAAAAAATATTATATGCTTTTCTGTTAGATGGGATTGACATCGTCACTTTTGTGTGCAAAAAACCCATAAATAAATGAGATGAGATGAGATATATATAAAAGAGAAAGTATGTATGTATGTTCCTTATAGACTCCGAAACGGCTGGACCGATTTAAAAAATTCTTTCACCGTTGCGAAGCTACACTATCCCCGGGTGACATATGCTACTTTTTTATCCCTGTATTCCCACGGGAATGGGAACTACGCGGGCGAAACCGCGAGGCGTCCGCTAGTGAGATTATAAAAAAATAAGATAAACTTCACACACAGTGACAGCCATTACCACTACATCTACGTCCCTTATTATGAAATTTTCCGTGGATGACGGATGAGATGTAAATTCTTCTTCTGGGAGATCCTGTTTTACCTTTTAAGCTATGGAACTAACTATATATTGCATATGATTCACAGTTATTTAAGATTTAACTTCTTGCATAAAGGATTTATAGACACATAAATTCGGTATCTAAAAGTTTAAATAGACATGTGCTAATTAAAATCTGCACAAATAAATTAATAAAAATCACGTTATCATCATTATCAGCCTTTTTTTAAACTCCACTGCTGGGACACATGCCTCCTCTCTGTTAAGAGGGAATTGACCGTAACCCGCCACACGGGCCCAGTACGTTTGGTGAATATCACATATATTCGATTTTTGATTCTAGGACTTGGCGATTTCCTTACGATGTTTTCCTTCTCCGTTTTGAGAGCAGTGGTGATGAAATAATTTACTCAAAGTAAAGCGCCTGGGTTCGAACCCACGACGTAAGTTGCGGCCTTTACCACTGGGCCACCACTGCACTGCTCACTGCTAGAAAGATCACGTAAAAAAACAAGCAACATTACAGAAAACAACATATGCTGTATTAGACCACGTCGGTTATCCCAAACTATTATGTATATTTTCCCCCTATAACCCTCAACAAGACACGGGATTGAACGAGACCAGGAGACCACTACGGGGACAAATGTAAGTTATAGCTGTAAGTTGTGTTTGCTTGTAATACTTTCCACCTATACGGGAATCGGTATCCCAAAAAAAAACAAACCCCTAGTTACTGCTGCCGCGTATCGCGGTTTCGCGGGTAGACCTTCTAGGATCCAGGAGTCGCAACATTGCTCATGAGCCCCAGTGTTGCCCCTTGGCTTGTGGTCCGCAGGCCTGTATTCAACACTCTAAAATAAATTAAATTAAATTAGCCATCAAAACCAAACGGAAGTATGCTAGTGCTGTGCTGATGGCTATTAGGATTCACAATTCAGCTAAAACTTACAAGGAATTTTTAGCTAAATTTAAAATTAGCGAAAAGGTTTAAGGCAATTTGAATTGTTGATAAATAGATTCGGTTGACTAATAAACTTTAAGGTATATGCCTAACTTTTACCATGAAAAAATAACAAAGGTTTTTAGAGTGTCTTCTTTGCTGTCACTAAAATCAAAAACAAAATATATCATGAGAAGATGTTTATTTCATACAACAACCAAATGCGCATGCACAAATATGTCTAATATTAAAATTATTATTTTCTTAAGACGGTACCCTGACCAAAAAATCGGCATGAGATATAAGCATTCCTATTGGTCTAGCGGCACTGGTGGCGCATGAATTACAGTAGTGAATACGCCCAGATTTTAGAATAAAATCTTTATAAAATCGAATTTTGGTCTTTTGAAAAAAAAAAGATCTACAAAAATGTTCGTTATTAAATTGTCTATTATGTATTATGTTAGTACAAAAAATAATTAATGAACACTTTACGAGGAGATGCATACTATCAATATTTATTTCTCATTTTTTTATGTTTATTTGGAAGGAGATTAGTGAAATATATACAACATTAAAAAAAAAACTAAATCTACCATTATAGAATCAATGTTATGTAGAAATTTAATGTATTTTTATTAATTGATATTTCTTTTTAAATAGCGAGTAGATAGCTCCTAAAAACAGCACAAAAAAAAACTTATACACCAGATTTTGGTCAGCCAGCCGGCGAATATGTATCCTCCGACTGCACAGCATGATTTTTTCCTTGTTTACGACTTTTTAGTTCGCTTTTGAAGCAGTCGGGTTTTTTGATTTTTTTAATTAAGTTTTTTTATTTATAACTTTTTAGTTAGTTTTTTCAAATTAGATACATTTAAACATATAAGTGTTATATATTTTTGAAATCACCTCTTAAAACCCTTTATTTTGATACCCCACACGATGGGTTTGGAAGAAAAAAAAAATTTGAGCCCCCACAATATGGCACCCAAAATCCGCCATTTTTCTATTATCTAATTTTAATGTAGCCTATGACACTCGCAGAGTTAAGACGCATCGATTGACGTACGAATCATCAAAATCGGCCAACGCGTTTGGTCTCTGGAACGCCACATAGGAACAAACATACATACATACATACATAGACTGATAAACACATTACCCTCCTTCGGCAGTCGGGTAAAAACGGCTTGCGCGGCGTTTTGCTCGGGGTACCGCTTTAACTGTATTTTACAACAATATCATTATTTTTAATTCATAAACAAAAAACAATAGCCGACATTAGTAAGTATCTCGAAAGCGCGGAACTAAATTTATTAAAGAGTACCTAACAATTTTGCGTTGAAAGGATGTATTTTTAAAATTGGTCGGACAATCTTATATTCGTTTGACCTTTTATTTTTTGCTCCAGAAAGCTAATAGAGTTACAGAGTATAGAGAAGCTTACCTACATCAAACTTTAAGAGGAAACGGGGGCAGAGAGCGCTGACTGAATTTCCTAAGTAAAAAGTCATAATTCGAGGTTTGGCTCTCGTCTATTTTCTCCTCCAATATTGAACCAATTTAAAATATATTCCATAAACTGAAAATGAAAGATATATTCTATGTCCCTATGTTTTCTTTTTTGATGATACATTATCTTTAGAAGCACTGGAACCCTCAAAAAATGCTCAAAATTGCGCTGTCATCAGTGGCTTAGTGTACAAATTTGACAAATATAAATGAAAAAAGGAAAACATAGGGACATAGTATATATCTTACTTTACCAGTTTATGGAATATCTTTTAAATTGGTCCAATATTGGAGGAGGAAATAGACGAGAGCCAAACCTCGAATTATGACTTTTTACTTAGGAAATTCAGTCGGCGCTCTCTGCCCCTATTCGTGGATAACCGCTACGTCAGCGTCGTCGCTACGAATGCGCGTAGCACGCACTTTCGTAGCATTATGTGTACCTAGCTCTTTAGATAGTAATCTTGTATTGCATTGCTTCTTACTTTATCATTTCAGTGTTAAAAAATATGTAGGTCTATCAATACAACAAACATGAGTAATTGGTTTGAGGCAGACGTATTTTTAATATTTATATTTTATGATTTAATTTGATTTTATAATTTAATTTTAAGAATATGATTTAATTTTATATACTTTATTTAATTAATGATTTTTATATATATTTAGTGCGTTTTTTTTTCTATGGTACAACATAATTTGATCTTAATTGGATTGAAATAAATGAAATTTAAATTTGTTTTTGAATTAACAGGCACAATTAAATCAAATAACGTGAAAAAAAATCCTTTAAACGAACGAGAATATCATCCCTCTCCTCTGTCTATCAAAATATTTTCAAAACACATTGATCACAGTGCTCTCAATTTCAACCAGCGAACGAACACAAAAAAGTGCTGGGATGGTCACATTTTAGCTTCCGTTTTCAGGGTTCCGTACCCAAAGGGTAAAAACGGGACCCTATTACTAAGACTCTACTATCCGTCTGTCTGTCTGTCACCAGGCTCTTTCATGAACCGTGATAGCTAGACAGTAGAAATTGATGAGAAAATCACAGATTATGTATTTCTGATGCAAAATGAAATTGAGTGAAAAAATTAAAAAAAAATTGAGTGAAAAAAAAAAAAAAAAAATTGAGTGAAAAAATTAAAAAAAAATTGAGTACAATATTCAAGTCTGGGAGCCCCCCATACAATAAACGTGATTTTTTGCTACGGATAATGGTTCGTGCGCGAGTCCAACTCGCACTTGACCGTTTTTTTTATTACTCTTTGCACTTTAACCTAGCTCTCATTCATCAAGTGTCTGAATAAGGAACTTCGTAACAAAAAACTTATCGAATAATATCTATTATCGACACTGGTATGTTTTAAACAAGCCAGTTATTACTCGCGAACTTGAAGTAAAATAAATTACTTTCATATCTACAGGTGTGTTTTTCAAATTACATTCTTAGTTTCGTATTTAAAGTCATAACATAAGCTTACTAATAAAAAGCTTCGCATGCATAGCGTGTCCAGTTTAAGCACTCGCTATGAGGTCGATGCACTCCGTACTAGATATACACAATATTATATGTACCCTAAACGATTCTAATATACAAATAAAATGTTCAATAATTAATAAAATCACATCGTTGCCCGCGCGTCACATCTATCGCTCGCCATCTCATAATTTACGAGTGTCAGTTAGTAGGTGAAGTTTGTAGCTAAGGCTCAGCTGCGCAGGAGTGGTGGTACTCGATTCATAGTATATAAGCGCGGAGAAATTCTCTCACTGCATCCACTCAGCGGTGATCTGAACATTAGTGAACATGGCGACCAAGTTTGTAGCAGCTGTGGCGTTGTTGGCCCTGTGCCACGCCAACCCCGTCCTTATAAACGGTGAGTCCTTAAACTATTGAGGGTTAATTGTATAATCAAAAAATGTTTATGAAATTCAACTAGAAAATTAAAATTGAACAGCAATATGTTTTCTTGATTATCCTTCATTTCCTTACAATTTTTCAATTCGGAAATGTGACAAATTACTTCTTATAAAATCCATCTAATTTAGCCATAAAAATAATACTACTTTTATTCCCCAGGTATTCTTTACCGTGATGGACGCGCCTACTCCATGGGCCAGGCGTCCAGCTACGGCGGCGGAGTGAGCACAGCACAAGCGAACGCCAACGAATACCAGGCGCAGGCTTACGGCAGCGCCAGCGGCGGCGCGGGTCTGGCACGCGACGGGTACTACTACCCCGGACAGGCCATCGCCCAGGCGCAGACCTACGACGCCCTTCCCTTCCTGGAGAGCCAATACGGAGGAGCTAAAGCCGTCGCCCAGGCACACAACGGCGCGTACTATCCCGTGCCGGCGCCCGCCACCGTCATCACCTACGAGCAGAACTTCGCGCCCGCCGCGTCCTCCGTGTCGCACGCTGACTCGCACGGCGCCGGCGACGCGACCTCCTCCTCCAGCACTCGCGGCGTCGGCGGCTACGGCGCCACCTCAACCAACGCCAAAAGTCACGGCACCGGCTCTGCCGACTCCAACGCCAGCTCCGGCTACGGCGGCATCAGCTCCTCCGCCAAGACTCACGGCGAGGGTTCCGCCGATTCCTCCGCGCAGAACAGCGGCGTCGTGTACCCCGCCGCCCCCACCGTGCTCGCCGACCAGCCTGCGCCCGCCGTCATCGACGCCAAGTCTCCCATCTACTACACATCGTACGCCCCGGTCGCTCACACTCCGGCAGTCGCCTCCTCCAATGCGAACGTGGTCGGCCCCGGACACGCCGCCGCCTCCGCTAAGCTCGGTCACGGTCAGGGCAGGACCATCTCCTGGCGCTTCGGCACATTTTACGACAGTCCCGCCTCCGCCCAGGCTCAGGCCAATACTCACTCTGGCTACGGTGCTGCCAAGTCTGCCGCGCAGGCTCACGGTTACGGTTCTGCCAACGCGAACGCTGATGTCAGCGGCCAAGGCTCTGCTAAGTCTGTCGCCGACACCCACTCCGGACACGGGCTCGCTCAGTCTTTCGCTAACTC
Organism: Orthosia gothica; assembly: GCA_949775005.1. Taxonomy (NCBI): domain Eukaryota; kingdom Metazoa; phylum Arthropoda; class Insecta; order Lepidoptera; family Noctuidae; genus Orthosia; species Orthosia gothica. The sequence goes on from OX459057.1 coordinate 15,197,508, forward strand.
ACTCGACGCCGGCTCCGCCGCAGCCAACGCTAACGTGAACTCTGCCGGTTACGGCGACGCGCGCACCGGCCAGTACGGTGGCTCCCACAGCTCTGCCAACGCCCACTCTCACGGTTCCGGTAACGCCGCGTCCTACGCCAAGACTCAGGGCGTGAACACCGCCTTCAGGGTGACCAACTCTCATGCTAAATCGCACGGCTTCGGCTCAGCGCAAGCCAACGCTCAGGCGGTCTGAACAGTCAGCTCAGTTCACCTGCACGATTGAGCAACCACATCACGACGACTTCCGGAGTGGCCGAAAACTTGTCTTGATGTATTTGCGAAGTGCATATAGCATTAAGTAATTTATGTTAACTTATTTATTTATTGAATGTCTCAAAGTACAATGTTCAATGTAACAAAGTCAAAGGCAAAATGACTGCCATAATAAATGAAAGACTTTGAAAATTTAATACTGAATTCTTTATTTACAACACCGCTATACACCCAACCTATCAATCTGTATTACAAAAGAAAGGATAGCAAACAATGTTAATATCAATATAAAAAACTTTACGTAACATTGTAATCTCAAGTTCAGTAATCACAGTTTCCCCTGCATGAAGGGCTTAAGATACTTGTGGAAGCTCTGGTTGACGGGCTCCGCGTTGAGGGGGCTCTTGAGCGCTTCCTCCATCAGACGCTCGTACACGCGCCCGTCGTACGCGCCCAGGGTTGAGTTCAAGATCTGTGAAATTTTGTAACTTAATTTTTGAAATTATATTTTCATTGATCTCTGAAAATCTCCTTGACGAGCTGATAAATAAAAATAAAAAAAATGAAAAAAGCCCTTTATTTTCTACTGCGTGATAAAAACATGAAAATACACGGTACTAATTATTCATATTCTTATTTTTAAAACATAATTTTTTCGTATTCTTCTCAGCAAACCCTTTCATTTGATACTCATATCATAGCAGTGCACAAAAAATAACTACTTCGCCATCTTAGGCCGTCAGCCATATTGGATTTAGAATGACGTCACCTAGCTCACCATGCATTTTCATCCAAACTAGACGTGTATGCAAAATTTCATCTTAATCGGTGGAGGTTAACTGTTTTAAAATTCGTTTTGACCCGAACACACTTACATACATACATTACAAATTATATAAAACCTTGTAAAAAGGACTACTCTTGTTACCTGATCCCTGAAGTCGAAGGCATCCACCAGCCCCACCGCGTTGAGTCTGATCTTCCCGAGCAGTTCCTCGTACGTGCCCTGCAGCTGACGGACGTCACTTTCTGATATTGAGGTGTACTGGAAACCAGAAAACCAGTTTTTATTAAACCGTTTGTTGAAAACAACAATACTCCATGAAGTCAAAACCACAATACAAAAAATAATTAAAAACTCAAAAAAGCCGACTGCTTAAAAAGCGAACTAAAAAGACGTAAACAAGAAGAAAGTCATGCTGTGCAGTCGGAGGATACATGTTCGCGAGCTGGCTGACCAAAACCAGATGTATCCTCCGATTGCACAGCACTATTTTCTTCTTGTTTACGTCTTTTTAGTTCGCTATTTAAGCAGTCAGGATTTTTGAGATCTGAATTTTTATTTTTATTGACAACTTTTTAGTTTTTTTTGAATTAGGTACTTTTATACATAAGTGTTATATATTTAAAATCACCTCTTAAAACCCTTTATTTTGAAACCCCACGATGGGTTTGAAAGACAAAAAATAAATGTTCACACTCAAAATGGCGCCCAAAATCTGCCATTTTGTTTCCAATTTTTATGTAGCCAATGACACTCGCAGGGTTAAGACGAATCGATTGACGTAATAATCATCCGGCCAACGCGTTAGGTCTCTAGAACGCCACATAGAAACAAACATACATACATAAATAGACTGATAAACACATTATCCTCCTTCGGCAGTCGGGTAAAAAGGAGATGGTTTAAATACCTACTCTTCTTATTATTTTCATATTGAAAGACAATTGTCGGCACCCAAAGACAATCCCCAGCTAGCACAGGAATATTGCAAAACATACCACTGTTGATCTACATAGTTATAAAATGGCAGGGGATGACTTACATTTTCAATAAATTTTTAGTATAATATACATTCATCCTTTTGTAAGTACATAAATGGCATTATTTATTTATAATATCTAAATTGAATCGAAAGAATCAACTATCAGCTGCTTGTTTATAATTTCCTCTACAAACAAAACTGTACTTCAACTACAACAAAAAGTTATATGATGTCATAAACTTTTGACCCAATAAATATGCTAATGTGACATGACACTGACAAAAGGTCGATGTCAAGTCATTCTCTGACGTCATGGCTAACTGTACAGCATGTAACTTGATGTATGAAGCGAAATGATGGGAAGGTGTCAGAAAAAAAAAATCCATAAAATGTTTAGATTTAACTTAAAGCTTTATTCAATGCATAGGCATTGAAAAAGCTTTTAGTGTCTTCTTCGATGATTTTAACGAGTCTTTTTAGGGTTCCCTACCCAAAGGGTAAAAACGGGACCCTATTACTAAGGGCTCCCACACATAAATGCGATGCGATGCGATGCGACGCGATTTCTTTACATTTAATACTAGCTCGCAGATATTTGCGATGCGATGCGAATTCGCAGTTATGTGTGGGAGCCCTATGACTCCAAGGTCCGTCTGTCTGTCACCAGGCTGTAAGTATCTCATGAACCGTGATAGCTAGACAGTTGAAATTTTCACAGATGATGTATTTCTGTTGCCGCTATAACAACAAATACTAAAAACAGAATAAATTTAAGTGGGGCTCCCATACAAGAATCTTGAATTTTTTGCCGTTTTTGCGATAATAGTACGGAACCCTTCGTGCGCGGGTCCGACTCGCACTTGGCCGGTTTTTTTTTAATTTAGTTTTGCACACCTATTAGTGCTATCCTCATCTGATGATTGTTCTCTAGAAATTCATGTTCATTCTATTCGAAAACTAAGCTTTCTGCGCCAACCAACTCTTGGCAGACGGCGGGTCCTAAAAACTCGTTTTTTACCCGACTGCCGAAGGAGGGTAATGTGTTTATCAGTCTATGTATGTATGTATGTATGTTTGTTCCTATGTGGCGTTCCAGAGACTAAATGCGTTGGCCGATTTTGATGATTCATACGTCAATCGATTCGTCTTAATCCTGCGAGTGTCATAGGCTACATTCAAATTGGTTAATAGAAAAATGGCGGATTTTGGGCGCCATATTGTAGGGGCCTAAATTTTTTTTTCTTCCAATCCCATCGTGTGGGGTATCAAAATAAAGGGTTTTAAGAGGTGATTTCAAAAATATATAACACTTATATGTTTAAATGTATCTAATTCGAAAAAAACTTAACTAAAAAGTTATAAATAAAAAAAGTTAAATCAAAAAATCAAAAAACCCGACTGCTTCAAAAGCGAACTAAAAAGTCGTAAACAAGGAAAAAATCATGCTGTGCAGGAGGAGGATACATCTGGTTTTGGTCAGCCAGCTCGCGCGTATGTATCCTCCGACTGCACAGCATGATTCTTTCCTTGTTTACGACTTTTTTTAAATAATTGTCTCTTGAAAATAAATAACAATTAATTATGCCTCATTAAGTGGGCCTCGATACATCCAGCCTTACTCATGGGGATATTCCATTCAAACCACTAAACAACCAGACATTTTTTACCCAACTTAGTCGCGATAACAAATTACTTTCTCCTATTTTTTTTGCTCTGAAACTAAGTCAATAGTTAACCAACTGTTTCTTTGAGCAGACCTAGTTTATCAAAATGATCGATATTGGTCTATTGATATGCTGTCAGATGATCATGATCAAGATCATGTTTTTGTTACAAGTCCTGACAGTTCGTGTGTTGACCCCGAATTTGAATAACTGTTCGCGAGACCTTGTGGAAAGGTTATTTTTATATGGAATTGTGATGGTGTTGTTGTTTGTTCTATCTGTATTTAAAGCTAACTAATAACTCATGAATATCTTGACAGAATTCTAGCTACCCAAAGAGGGCAAGTCAGAGATGTTTAAGCTGATAAACCGAAGAAGATTCAGCATTCCATGTACGAAAGCAACTACCAGAACAAGTACAGATCAACTATCAGATGATGTCCTACTACCCAAGGAGTCCATGGATGACATGGTTTCAGGATAATAAGAAGACCAGGATATAACAAGAGACGTAACGCTATGGATCTCCCAGTTAGAAAGAAAGAAAACAAGTAAAATTTAAAAATTTAAAAACCCCACACATTTATCTTCGAAAACACCCCGAATCAAACAGTAAAACGCCTATAACTTTTGAACGGCTGAACCGATTTTATTCAAACATAGCTAAGAACACTCTCGATAAAATCACCATTCAAACAAAAAAAAAACTAAATCAAAATCAGTTCATCCGTTTAGGCGCTATGATTCCACAGACAGACACACAGATACACAGACACACAGATACACAGCAACACACGTGAAACGTATAACACCCCTCTTTTGCCGGCGGGGGTTAAATAGCTAATTGTTTAGTAGAAAAAGGTCTTATTTCTGGTCTAAAATATGACAAATAGAATCATATTTTTAACAAATAGAAGTGGAAATCCTCAAGCATAACCAAAGCATATCACATGTATGCCTAAACCATAATAAACGGGTAATCAATGTCTAGTGGACGCCATTGTTGATAGATAAGCCTGCCATTTACCGGTGCTCGCAAAAAATCGCACCTCTCTGTCAGTTTAGAGAATTAAATGGACTTTTATGTGTTAAGTGCTTATTAAATTAAGTATTTTGACGCTTAGATGAGTTTTTATTATTTGACGCGTCTTGTTGGACTATCTAGCTAGTCTATCAAAGTTCATAATTATGACTTTTCATTTATTTGCGTTCCACAATGTAAATTAAAGACAGAAAGAAAGAGCAAAGTTGCAAATTGCAAAAAAAAATACGGGACCTAATAAACGAGACAAAACGTTAGATTTTAGGTCTCTAATCATACTACTAATGTCAATAATGACGTTGACGTCCGTGCAATGTGTATTGTATGTATTGTCTCATAACTTCTTTTCAACCCTTCATCTGTTCAATTCGATCAAATCGATTGATCGATGGTTATTTTTAAGAATGATGCAAAGAGAACATGTTTATTTTTGAATGCCTGCAAATTTTTATTAGAATACACGAAAATGTGCGAGTTTTTTCTTTCGTGTGACTAAAACAACATTAAGCAATTCATTAGTGGTATAACATGTAAAATAAACAAAGATAACATCTACAAATATTTAAATTAATAAAATTTGCATTTCGCATATAATTTATTCTATTTGAGTCACAATATCAGCAAAAAAAACGCTTTTGAAGTAAACGTATCTTTTATATACAAAATCTATGAAAACTATAGAACCCTTTGTAAATTAGAATTCAAATAAACATATGTATTAATTTATTAGTTACGAAACATTTCTCACATAATTTAATATATATAATTTACAACGTTAGATGCTAAAGTTAATCGATTTTTTATTGAAAATCAAATCAGATTTTATGACAAAACAGAATAGTTTTGACAAAACGATTTTGAATTAGGTATTTATAATGATATCAATAAAACGAGAAATGGTAACTACATCCTATAATTATGTGGAGCATGATTTTATTAAGTGCCATAAAGTGAGGACATAAATTATCTTTTTAAATGATTAAAAAAAAAGTTACAGAATGATATCGAACCGTTGGGTTTTTGGCAATCGACATAAGTAATTAATTTAAGTCCTTGGAATACCAAATTCTTGTGGTCAATCAAGGTCGGTTATTTTATTTATGGTAACACGTTTTTGATACAGAGACCTTTGTTTTTTATGAGTCGGTAAAATTTATAATTCAAATTTGATTTTATTTTGATAACAATTCCTGTTTGAGACTCACGCTTCTTAACGCTTTGAGTTAATTAATAATCATCAAGTCTAGAAAGCCTATAGACAAGGTGTCATGGAAGAGTTTTGGCGGGAACGTGATGACGTCTATGTTGCTTCTGTGTTTTATTTTCCTAAAATTGTGTAAAATTGAACATTAATAGTGTGAAAATGGTGGTTTTTTTTTGTCTAATAATATTTGTGAACGTGCACAAGTGTGGGCAAGAAAAACACAGCGGTAGAACATGAGTTTGTTCATGTTTTCGATAAAAATCCGTGGAAGCTTCCAATAAAGTTACCGCCATTTTACTAGGGCCTAACTAGGACATTGTACTAAAAATTAAAGGAACTTTAACTTCTAAATGTGAGTGGGGAGCCAAAAAAAAGAAAAAAGAAATAAGGTGACATGTCAAAAAGTCCAAAATGATATGTATGAGGTTGACAGGTACTACAGAAATGTCACACGGTCCGTAGAAACCAGCATTTTAGTCTTCTAATAATCGTGACCGCTGATAGAATATCCCTATAAGAGCCAAAGTCAGAAATCGTAATAGGTATCGCAAATTCAAATTTAATTAATTAAATAATTCCGAAAATAAATAACAAAACTGCATGAAACTGTAACCTAACACTATAATCACTGCGGATTCGTGACCCACAACACACATAAATAATTCACACTGATTTTAATTCCCCCCATGTTTTATTATCTTCAATATCCATAAATTTCTCCAAACGTATAATTTATAACAAAACTAGTCTCTAGAATTTAGACTATTCTCTAGACATCTTCTTTCAAAATTGTTGTTAGCCCAAAGATATAGAGATCAATTTAACAAATTGTATCACATTATCGAAACGAAATTTCAATTAATTTTATATGGAAATGCAGAAAAGAACGGCTTTTGAATAAAATATAGAGATCATTTAAAGAAATCATCATGTTTTCGTAATGTAATTGGAGTTATTTTCAGAGTCGTCCATAAATCTAATCTGAGACATCAAAAAAACTAACACAAAAGTTGCAGACAAAATAGATAATAAGAATTTATTAGCTTTTGTTAATAAATCACTACATTCAAGTATATTAAGAACACATCCATTCAAAGCTCATTCAAAATAACAGTAAATCAAATTATATCCTTACTTCAATCAATCGTTTCTTTTTTAATACAACTGTCTTAAATAAAAGTATTGTGCAGTTAGAATCCTTAATTTATAACGTACAGATTCCAATAGCCGTTATGTACTTAAGCAAAAAACTTGATAACTGATACCTTGTGCTTTTGTATAGAAACATAGAGTAAGCACAGTGCATCATTGTTGTTAATTCACCTGCCAATCGTAGTCATTACGGCAATCTATTGAACTGTTATTTGAACCATTATGTTAGAGCCCCATTTCAAAAACTTTGTGAGTAGATACCTTACCTGCATGGTGTTGATAGCAACACATAGTTACTATATTTCTTTGTTAGTCTGTAGATATATTTTTTATCTGTGTAAAAATACTGTCAACGCTCTCTTCTCTATATCCTGTCGACTCTAAAGGTGGGAACAAATTATCGGACGCGGCTGACGGACGCGACTTACAGCCGCGGCTGATATGTGAGCACAGTCGTATGGGACGCGGCTGCCAGATTTCTATCAGACGTCCGAACGCCCAAGATCACGTCCGCGACTAACGTCCGATAGTTTGCACAATGTAATGTACATTCATTACCTAGATACTCAATAAGTCGCGGCTGTCAGTCGCGTCCGTAAACCGCGTCCGATAATTTGTTTCCAGCTTTAGCGACACGTTTCATGTTAGTTACAGCACACAAGCAAATTATATCAATTACCAGCCTACATCATCTACAGTCCACTAAACAAAGAAAACAAATAATTAAAAAAGCAACTTTGAGCTTTTTACACAAGGAATAGAATGAAATCGTACGTACCTACGTAAGAAAAGAAAAAAAAATGGCCCTTGCTGCGATTATCGTTTCTACTTAAGTTTTCATAATCATCAACTACATAACTTGGTGTGTAGTTTCCTTCAAGTCACCAAAATTTCGTCATTATGTTTGTATGTTGTCGACCTTATTAACTAACTAACTTTGCGATCATTAATTACAATGAAAAGTAGGTATTATTATACTACTGTGCCTCGTTACACAAACTGACATATCCAATCATACTGATACTCCAATCATCTTGTTCAAAAAAAGAACAACACAGGAGCATAGACTACTAATGCAGCCGTCTTTGTCAAAACACAACGGGACGCAAACATAACTGTCATGATGACGATGCGAAACTGCATCAAAATTCCTACAAGTCACACCTCATATAAATGACGTAATTTTTGTCTTAATATCAACGATCGTTTTCCCTTATTTGGTAATCTGCAAACGGTAACAACGCTGTCTTCTACACCAGTAAAACTGCATATCGACACGTCATGTCGTAATGTTTCAGCTTGATGATAACATGACAGATCACTGTGCACCAACCCGCCATTTTTACACGAAACACTAAAAAATATACATGTACATACTGGGAACTTCAGGTAATGCACTAAAATGTCTTAAATTATGTCCTAAAAAAGGTATCATAAAAATTCTTAAATTATATATAACCATATAAGGAAAAAGAATGGGCAATACACATGCAGACCTAAAATTACGGGTTACATTTTTGCATCTAATAAAAAATAAAAATGCAAAATGGCTGGCCCGTAGACGGACGCATAAAATATGTTTTACAATGCATGTCCTCGAAAAGAGCGGGTTTCCAAGCAGCCAAACTGTGCGGAAAGTGTCACTTTTTTTCACTAGTGCTTTTTACTTTCCTGTACTTTTTTAATTTTTAACTCCAACGTCAGCCCGACGCATAGAGTTTTTATTATTTGAGAAAAGTTTTAAAAATTAGTTATGTACAGATTATCATTCATGTAAATAGTAAAATAAAACTAATACTTTATTTTAGGCGTTTTTAATTACGCTAGATTTAGATTTTGATCAATAAATTAATTTTAAATATTCATTAAATATGTTTGGCAGAACGTATATTTTGCTCGTGCCTTATTGCGTTATGATGTGACAGCTATTCGCACATGCGCAGTAGATATGCCCGAGGAACTATTAGTTAATCGAATCTGTGGATATGTTGAACGCGCTTGAATAAGCCCGCCATTTTATTAATTTCATTTTATTAATTTTGTTTATTTCCTCGCACAATGCATAGTAAAATGTTGTATGATACACGTACGTAAGATGATTTCCGACTTGTGTCGATTTATCCACTCACTCGCTTCGCTCGCTCGTGAATAAAAATGCCACTCATCGGAAATCACCTACCTTCCGCACTTGTAGCATAAATAACTATTACCGTGCAGTGAGTTTTTACAACGTATTATTTAACTGTACCTGTGCAGATAATCAAAGCTATTGTGGGACGCCATTATTTTCGCGTGATCCAGTTATTTGAGATTTATCGATATTATCTAACAGTACGGATTAATTGCTATTTTGTTCTTCTAGAGAGATATTTGTGTCAAGTGTAGATTTGGAGATATTGAATGGGATCAGTAGACTATTGATCGGAGATAAACTCGCCGTTTTTACTGTGTACTTTTTGTTTTCTATAAGAAAGTAGGTAACATATTTACGGTATATCTGCTACCAAATCCTGCTCCTTTTTATATTTATCGATAGGCTCGCGTTTGACCACTATCTCCCCTTAGCACAATTTCTACAATTTGGACTGCTCAATGTTCGCTTTTTTTGGTGAAAATTGTTATTAACCACCGCCGGAAAAAGAGGGGTGTTATAAGTTTCACGTGTGTTGCTGTGTGTCTGTGTATCTGGGTGTCTGTCTGTGGCATCATAGCGCCTAAACGGATGAACCGATTTTGATTTAGTTTTTTTTGTTTGAAAGGTGATTTTGTCGAAAGTGTTCTTAGCTATGTTTGAATAAAATCGGTGTAGCCGTTTAAAAGTTATGAGCGTTTTACTGTTTGAATCGGGGTGTTTTCACAAGATAAATGTGTCGGGGGTTTTTTAAATTTTGAAATTTTATTTGTTTAAAATATTTTTTCCTCCGTGCCTCGGAAAGCACGTTAAGCCGTTGGTCCCGGCTGTCATTTGAAGGTCTTTGACAGTCTTTACGGGTAGTCAGAAGCTTGAGATCTGATACCAGTCTTGCCAAGGGGTATAGTGTTACCCAGTTACTGCGTTGTGGAGGTCAGATAGGCAGTCGCTCCATGTAAAACACTGCTACCCAGCTGAATCCGGTAAGACTGGAAGCCGACCCCAACAACAATTGGGAAAAGGCTAGGCAAATGATGATTTGTTTAAAATATTTTTGACATTCTTAATCATCATTCCTAACTAGACATTTTAAAGAGAAGTTTCCAGACAACTTTTATTCTCTTTGGTCTAAGAGATTTTCGTCATTATCAATTAGTCCGCCGAAATCGACACTGTCGGGTATACCGGCACGACCTTTCTTCTGTAATACTGCCCAGTTCTGTGCATCCGTCATCCAGGTGTTTCCGACTTCGCCTTTGAATAGAACTTACCAGCAGCAGATCTCCAAGTTTCTCCAAAGCCCAGTAGATGGCGTACAGCTGCACCAGCTCGTTCAGAACCTTCTTCAAGGGTTCTGATAAGGATGTGGTCGTTCTCTCCACCTCCGACTTGTAAGTTGACAAGATGAAAGCTCGGCAGTGGGCCTGGGAAAGAACATCGAAGTAAGAGTATGTTTTTATTAACCGACTTCAAACAGGAGGAGGTTTCAATTCGACAGTAATTTTTACTAGGTGAACCGATTTTGACGATTTTTTTTTATTTGTTAGCTGCTGCTTGTCATGTGGTCCCATTAAAATTTCATCAAGAACTGATAAAGAACTTCACGCAAATACAACAGAACTCTTCAAAAATGACGGCAAATCACTCGGGATAGCTGCAATCACATGTCAGGGTGGTGACCATAAGCTCTTAGAGTAAGGTTATTTTGAGTGTGTGTAAGGGACAGATTTATATGACTTGTATACATCTGTCACATACGCGATATCAAAATAACCTTACTCTAAGAGCTTATGGTCACCCCCCTGTTTGTTGTTTTACACCATTTCTTAACATATCATCACACTGGTACGCTCTAAAGGGGTACGCAGATGTGATCAGTTCACCCTGGTATACTACCATTCCACCGGTTTCGTTTAAGTTTCATTTTATTGGGTTAATCTATTCTGGCATTACTTTGGGCATGAAAGCTACCTAACCTATACAACTGGTCCATTATGTACCACACCTAAAAAGTTAAAAAAAAAGAAACCGGCTTCCAAATGAAAACACTACTTGAAGTGAAAAATTACTTCAATTTGGAAGTCGATGTTTTTGTTATCGTTTCTTCGTTTTTTGACAACGACTTCTGTTTTTATAAAAAGTTTTTTTTTGAGTACTTTGGTCAGTATTGTACCAAACCATGTACGAGTAGTTTGAGGATTTCTCAGTATCAATAGTTTGTTATAACGCCATCATTTTTCAATTTATTTTGTTTCTTAGTTACTTCTTATGTATAACCGTTCTGAATGTTTCTCTGCACCCCAAATTTTTTACACGTCCTACTTTCGTATGCAAAAGTTTTAATCGATTGTTATTACTACCAGAAAACTATATATTATTACCCACGCCCCCATCGTAATTTAGCGGGAAGAATATCTTAATTATAATCCTAACAAATGCGTATATAAAGACATTCATAGATAAATTTTAACTGCAGGCTTTTTGATTGATGAAGACACTTTAATTGAAGGAGTTACTAAAGCCATGCCGCGCGACTTTATTAATCTATATTTTTATTTTAAGAACCGTTAGGCACATAAAGTAAGGACACAGCCTATAAACTAAGAAAATCCATTAGCGGCGACACAATAATATTAACGCTGCCAATAATTAAAAGAATAGGTACCTATTGATAAAATTTTATTGCTTTTTTGTCAAGCATTAGTAGTGTTAATTAGTTGAATTAATTTCTTTAGCTTCCTGTTTTAGGTTATTGACATAGTTTTGTATACAGATCGTAAATATCGGTAAAGAGTATGAGACCATAAAAAAAAATCTCTGTCACTCTTTTCCCGTCGGAGGCCGGAATTCCCAGAACTTGAATCGGTAGCACTTCAGTCGCATGGTCATAAAATACAAAGTGATCCAACGGATCTAGATCAAATTTATGTCGATTTTGGAGACAACATATTAAGAACGGCTTATTTTTAGATTTTGCGTCATCGTCTTTATCATCATCAGTCATCTTCTGCTGGACGCAGATTTTCCAGTGAAAAAAATAAAATTAAACGATCTTCGGTTTCTCAGCATATAGTTCTTACGAAGCATAAGCTGGGAAGCTTAATGTTTCGCGGTTTATCACCATTTTCGATGTCAAAACCATATTTAGCAAAACAAAACATAATTCAAAATTAATCTGAAGTCATTAGGCTGCCTAATATTATTAGAAAATTCAATGGTGGAGTAATGATAAATTAACTAGTGCCTTTCTTTGATATCTGTATGATTTATAATGAGCCTATTATTTATCATATTTTATGGAAGCAGTTTTTGTAGGTATTTGAATAATTTATCAGTGAAAAGAAGTAATAAACTATCTTCAATAGATATTTCCTTATTTCTGCCTACCTTGTGACTAAAATAAATGACAGTATAATGCATTGATTTCTATAGACTAATTGTGATATTCATCCAATTAGCAATTTATAAACTTCTCTACTGTTGGAAAAGACTTTTCTATACAAAATGTTTAACGAAATTCATTGAATATTTTTTTACTGTTGTGCCTCTAAATACAATCAACAGGGATTGCATTATTTTTCGAAAAAGTTGTTTAGTATTCGGAATTATTGGTAAAAAAGATGATAACTTGCCTTAATCCAATATAATTATATCATTCCTAATACGAAAAAGGATAAATACTTCTTCACATAATACCTTATTTGGAAACACAAATTAAAGAAAAAGATGACAAATATATAAACGGTGAATTCTATTATGAAATTAATACTAGTTTTGAATATCAAAGACCAATTTTTATAAAAAACAGAGAACGCAACTTTTAAATAAAAATTATCGATAAAAGATCAATAAGTAATATTCACACCGTATTAATTTATTAAGACATAAATAATTAGCAATCTGGTAGCGAAAAAATGTTGACACTAGAAATTAACGCTTAAGCGACAACAATATAAATCGCCAAACAACTGTTATTTTTCAACATTTGAGGAAAAAAGCTAAATATCGAATTTCACCTTTACCGAGAATAAATCTTTTAAACTTGAGATTGCAAGACAAAATTAGCTTTTGAAGTAGATGACAATTAATTTCCTGGACCAAAAATTCACTTATTTATCCATGTCAAAAACTGCCACAGGTAACATATTTTGTTCCTTCAATCAAACTGACAATTTCGGTAAAAAAATGCTACAAGTGGCCCGCGACATTATTTCAGTGGTGCACGAAAATCCCATTTTTGGGCTTTTCCGTCGTCTAGACTCTCCTCCTCTCTTTCCTAGAGCCTAAGGTCTAAGGTCGTTCTATTTTCAAAACAAGTAAATACTTTTTAAAATTCTCCGAAATTAGCGAGATGATGTTCAACACCGAGAGAAACGGAAAGAATGGGGGAGGCTTTTACCCAGATGTGGGAGAATTCAGGCTAACCAAAACAAACAAAAAATACCTACCTCAGAGGCAGCTACCAGTTGAACTGATGTCATGTTCCAAGCATCTTCAGGAGCTAGACCTCGTTTGGTATACTTCTGGATGCTGGCCACTGCTGATGCCACTTTTCTGAGAAATTATTACAAAGTCCCCGATTTCTGTGCTTTACTTCTAGAAGTAAAGCACAGAAATCGGGGTATACCCTGATTTCAACGCGGTAACAAGACTTATAAGTCAGCTAATCAGATTCCTTTCAAATCACAATAGATGACAAAAAAAAGATTAAACTGTAACAAAAATCACTTGTATACTGAAAACGGACTCTTTTAGGTTTTGGAAAACTGAAGGTCCAAGTTAAACATGAAATCCACCTTCTTTCTATTAAAATAGGTATGCTTACCCCGTAGCGACTCGTCTAAAGCCTTTGATGATACCATCGACGGAGTTATCCCATTTCTGTGCGCTGCTAATCTTATCTGACAGATAAGACATTGTTGGACTCAATGCCTTCCCAGACAATGCCTGCTCCCAAGCCTTTACTAGAGACCTGAAACAACAAACTGATCAGAAAACTGAAAACACACTTGCTATCAACATTACTTTATAGGTTGTTGTTTTAGTTATCTCCAATTCTAAAATAGATAATAATTCTACGAAATAAAAGTAATTTGCATTTACCGACCTAACATCTTTCCAGGAAATTCAAAATCTGCATCCTAAAAGAACTTCATCAGAAATACATTTAATATTTCCATATGCCAATAAATAACAAATGCATAATGAATTCGACATAATATTTTACAAATACAACACTTAATCAAAGTCATCATAAATGTTGTGATCCCGTTAGATTCAGTTTAGATAAGTTAGTTTAAAACATGATAATTTTAAATGACAACATTTATTTAAGAGCATGCTATAGAAAAAACTCAATAGCCTTAGGTGAATCATCATCTTAAGGTTACACTAGTCGATCATTCTTCCATACAAACGTAGTCTGGCGATTACTCCACTGTTTGACGATATATACGTTCAAAATAAAAAATGATATCATTTTTCCTCATCATTATCTAGCCCTCTATGGAAACAAAAAAGTAAAAAAATCTATACTTGAAAGTTATGAGCGTCGAAAGTTCCATATTTCAACACTAATTTTAACGCATCTTTGGGCGGAAATAAATACCATAAGAAGAAGGAAAATTGCAAAACGGCCTCCATACAGGGATAGATTAGTAATTCAACAATGCAAATAATTTTATTTTGAAAATATACATTTAGTCGTTTTTTCATTATATCTAGACTCTCAAAGGTCTGGTTATTAAATTTCACGCGCTCGTTTTCGTCCTAAATTATCATCAATTTCGATACAAAAGTGCTAATTTGTACGCGATCTAGCTTCATACTGCTCATCACAGCATCTATCTCTTTCGCACGTGTTGTCGGATGAGATAGCATGCATTTTAACCTCGCGCACAAAATAGTTCGTGCCGTCGACTAGGGGAATCTTAATGCAATTTATTATATCATTTAGTTTTGTAGCTTATCTATATTTTGCATAAGTTTTTGTCAAAATCCTATGATGTCAACGAATCAGACGCTTCGATGAGTTTATTAAACTGCTATTAACTTGACAACTCTCACGAACATGTTTAGATAAACTATAATCCTGTTTCTGAGTCATCTTCAGTCAGCTATGTACATAACGAATTAAATAACATATACCTAATTATATAACGAATAACCAATAGTATTATAAAATATGTCCGGGCTTGTAGTAATAACACATCAAAGCCGTTATATACACTTAATTTTATCGATAAAACACCCCACGTAAGGGGCTGATGATGAAGGGGGTGTAACACGTTTTTAATGCATTTCCTAAAATTGTGCAAAAATGCTTAGAGTTTCTTTTAAGGCAACAATAAAATTAAAACTAATTGGCTTAGAGCTGTGATTCCTAAGTGAGTGTGTGTAGAACAACTAAAAGGAGATAAAAAATAAATAAATACCTGTGTTATTCCCTAATTTTTCAGAATTGTATGTGTACTAAATCTATCCTCATACCGAATTTGTGCGATATTTAACGAAAGTGCGCAACTCCAATATTAATATCGGAATTCCGATATTGAGATCTAATATCGGAAATCAATATCGGAATTGGATAACTTTCGATATGACATGCCCTAATTCTCTCCCTCATAAGTGACAGCGGCTGGCAGCTGTCCATATATCTGAGGCAGGTTGGACGATAGCATGTAGCCGTGACCGCCGCTTGATGTCCGACAGCGTTCTATCATGGCTGACGAGTATCATGATGTCACTGCCTTCTGGCAGCAGGCTATAGCATGTAGCTACAACATTAATGGTCCATAGTTCCTTACCGAGCAGTCTGCAACATGAGCACAGTATTCTCTCCCTCATAAGTGACAGCGGCTGTCACCAGGCCGTATATCTGAGGCAGGTTGGACGACAGCATATAGCCGTGACCACCGCAGGATGTCCGACACCGTTCTATCATGGCTGATGTATCCCATGACGTTACAGCTTTCAGGCAGCAGGCTATGGCGTGCAGCTAGAAGAAAAACAACAAATGAGTTGTATTCATGAATCATGGTGTATGAGAATATGAATTGTGTTGTATGAGATTTACTACTGTGTAGCCATTGTAGTCAACTTCAGGGTGGCCTTCAAGTTTGGCGAGTACTATACTGAGTTGCATTGGGCAGGGCACATTGCTCGCAGAACGGATGACTCATGGGGCCGATAAGTTCTGGAGAAAGAGTGGCAACCGCGAACCGGAAGACGATGCGTTCGAAGACCTCCCTCTAAGTGGACCGATGACCTGGTTAAGGTTGCGGGAATGCGCTGGATGCGAGACTCACGGGATCGGTCAATGTGGCGACGTCTGGGGGAGGCCTATGTCCAATAGTGGACGTCTTTCGGCTGAAAGATGATGATGATGGTACTGATCTTTGCCTGGATCAATCTATTCGAAAACCGCGCGATGATTAAGATAGTTGATAATTAAATAGTTTCATCAGCCTATAGCAGTCCTCAAATTTAAAAAAACGCTATATCCTCAATTTTTTTTTATGCTTCTACTGACATCCACTAAAGCGTTTACCCAATCGCGCAAATGCTCTCATTCTCTCCATTGCACAGCAGAGATCTCTCCTCAAGCATGATGATAAGTCAAGAGTTTATTTATTGCAAGGAAACTAACTTCTGGCAGCTCATCCATATTTCCCTTCTCCAGATCAGCGGTAACCTTCTGGTACATCCTGGATAGCCACTTGGCCGTCAGGCTGAAGGCATGGCTCGAAGCAATGGCGATAAACAACTTATGCTGCTGCGTCACATAGTCCATGATCTGAGGCTCGCCAGCACTAGGAATGAAAGGGAAATGGCGCTATGATTATTTTGAAATTATTTATTCTCAAGTACAAACAGGAGTAAGGACTCTTCTTAAACACACACAAGAGTAAGTGGTTACTCCAAATCACCAAAAAACTTAAAAGCTATACAGGGTTCATGGCATTTTCTTATCCAGACATTCCATAAAAACTACATCATACAGAAGTGCTTTTTATGTATTCCAGCGGTCACTTACTCAGGTTTCAGCTCCGACTGTCTCCTGACGGCGGAGTATCTGACAGCGATGGTGACCGCCCGCGCCAGCTGGTTAGCCATGCCATTAACGATGACCACCCTCACGTACACCATCGTACCGTATGCCAGCTTGCTGTTCACTGACTTTCTGAATGTACCGTCCTGGAAACATGGTAAAAATATACTCTGTGTTTTAAAAATCCCTTTGGGAAATCAAGCAGCATGGATATAGATCTATATCAGCTGTAGACAGATTCTATAAAATATCTTAGCATACCTTCAAAACTTGAGCATTCTTCATCAGCATCCTATCCCTCTTTATCCTATGGTGTTCGAAGCCAAGGAAGCCGTTATTAACGGTGTTAAAGCCAAGCTTGGCTCCAATCTCGCCAAGCTTGATCCCTGGGAGTGGCATGTGAGTCTCTTCATCTCGCAGCTGGATGAGGAAGGGCTGGACGCCGCAGCTCTTGCCTTGGGTGTACAGATGTGCCATTACCACGCAGTAGTTGGCAGTGTGTGCCACTGAAACAGACGAGATAATAAAAAATCTGTAAAATCTAAGCAGTTATGAGAACATGAGCACAGCGTTATCGCAAAAAGAAAATTTAAGATAGACGCATAAATATTCAAATAAAACTTACAGCTTCCAGGCCACCATTTATAGGCTGTTAATGTGGGACTGTGCAGTACAAACTCTTCAGTTTTGGGATCGTATGTAGCTGTTGTTTCTAAGCCACGGATGAATGTACCATGACCAAGCTCCGTCTGAAAAATATAAAACTAATATATCGTTGCCTCCCATGTAGATTTACGATTTGATGAACATTTTGCAAGTCTTTCTTTTGAATTTCCAATTTTATTATTTCAATGTCGTGTTTATTTACTGCATTTAGTAAGTGATGTGATTTACTCCTCAAATCCTATGTTACTTCTTTTGTATCCCTAGCTACCTGTGCATAAGTGCCAACGATCTCCATCTTGCTGGCCCTCTTCATCCAGTATTTCTTCTGTTCCTCGTCAGCCTGGCCCAATATCGCTGGTATGAACATAGCAACGTGTAGAGAAAACGGAGAATTGTCTTTGAACACCGCTGAGCTTATGAGACTGCGATACATAGCACTGCAAACAGCACAATTTTAAGTTCGATTCAAATTTAGAAATATGAAAAGTAGTTATAACAAAATATTTTATACAAATGATTATTAACAAGTTGTCATAATCATCTTAACCTGGAATCACCAAATGTGAACAAACATACTTTGCTTTCTGCCAGTCAGTATTAATCTTGGTCCTTTGTGCAAATGGTAACTGTAGCTTTCGTTGGTCTCCTATTTTCTTGATCAATCAATATTATCAACAAGATGTCTCAATCATCTTAGCTTGATATTACCCACTAATGTGTACAAGCCAGATTTCTTAACTGCCGGTCTCTCTCTCAGTTTCTGTAGATCCTTCATGCCAGTGATACCTAATTGTTGCTTTAACGATGTTGTGAATCAAACATTCGTCTCCTATTTCTTCCTCTCCTATATCTTCCTCTTCTATTTCTTTAATCTAATTTGGTTTCCTGCCTAACCTTATGAATTCGTTAGGTTTAGATTGATTTCAATTATAACGACAAGCTTTATATGGCTGTTTATTTTCATGTACGTTTATCTCAATTCTTACTAGTCATCTGGTTTCTGCCCCTAATCAATTATCTAAAATACCATCTCCATATTCTATTGATTAAACATACTTAGCCTTCTCCTGTTCCGTCTGGTTAGGATCGCCAGCGTCTTCCATCGCTCTATACAATAGAACTGCTTTGCGTACAGCATTCTCATATTTTTCTTTATGACTGAGGTATTCTTCTGGCACATCGTCTATGAGGCCTTTAGTGCTGAGTACTTTAGTCTCTGTAATAATAAACATCACAATGATGCGTTAGTCTACAATCAAATTCTGCGTGTGCTAGCTCTGATTTGATTGTTAGTTCATCATCAGCCTATTAATTTTCCCATTGCTACGACACAGGCCTCCTTTCTGTGAGAGGGGATGGACCGTAATCCACCACGCGGGCCCAGTGCGGGTTGGTGGATGTCGCATGACTTCGAATTGTTGGTTCTAGGCCATGCCCGTTTCCTCACGATGTTTTCCTTCACCGTTTTTGGGAGTGGTGATGAAATAATTTACACAAAGTAAAGTGCCTGCCTGGGTTCGAACCTAAGACCTAGAACTTGTAAGTCACGGTCTATACCACTGGGCCACCACTGCCGTTGTTAGTTAACACCAATGTTTTTTTTTATTTTTGGTAAAATCAACCTAAGTAACCTTTGTTCTGTGTTTAGGACCCTCCCTGTGTTTACCCTTTTACTAAAATATTTCATTAACGCCTGATTAAATACTCGTAATTAGTATTCACATACGAAACATTGCTATATGTTTAGATATATCTCAGCTCATTATAAAAAAAATATCATCCTTTCAAACCGGTACATGGAGGTCAATATTAGAACTTCAGACTTTGATCTACTTTTTCATAACCAATTAACCGAACACCTGTTTAATAGAACCTGTAGATGGAGATTTGGATTCGGACTTTGTACTACATATCAATCATATACACAGTGGATAGTATGGCGTTGATTACAATAATTACTATAAAGATACTGTTATAAAGTATATTGTTTGTATCGAAGTCTATCTTTTACCTCCAGCGAAGTTAAAAATATTTTATGAAAACGACAAACATTTTCTTGTCAACCACTTTTCAGGTAAATCGCTTTCTGCTTCCATTAGACGTGCATCCTGCGTAATAAAACTAGCTACTACTAGCCTAGTAGAACTGACCTGAAGTTATCAACAAAACAGCCAGTATCCTCAAAGGAAAACCACTCTGGCGTAACAATAATTAGCACATGAACGGTAACTCACTTCACGACCCACACGTTCTTACAACTTAGTTACTCAACTGCACATACACAAACAGAATAAAAACAAATAAATGAACATCGACTTACCTAACTTTCTTCTGTTTTCTGTCGCCTGAACACTTCCATCTAGGTAATTTGTCAGTTCTTCTACATTGAATTCACATTTTTTTCTCTCTTTGGATAAATCCTGATTCACTTTCGCGCTCATGTTTGCAACCAGTCTATTTCAGTGCCTTTATGACTTAATATGTGTTTATCTGTG
Organism: Orthosia gothica; assembly: GCA_949775005.1. NCBI lineage: Eukaryota > Metazoa > Arthropoda > Insecta > Lepidoptera > Noctuidae > Orthosia > Orthosia gothica. The sequence goes on from OX459057.1 coordinate 15,217,933, forward strand.
GTGGGGCAACGATTGCGTTACCTCCTTGTAACACGGAGTGGCGCGTTATCAAGAGGCAAATATAATGATGATAATTTGTTGTTGTTATTCTTATCTGGTGCTAATAAATTGTTTTGCGTGTTATTACGTAGATTATGACTTGAAGTGTTACCTAATAAACTGTTTTGATAATGTATATCTTGTACTGAAAATGTACCTTGTATTTCGCACGTCTTATGCCTTGTGTTCTGAGATATAATAGGTAGTTACTGTGAGCAGTCCTTGTACTTTGAACTATATACTTATGATGTTAGATCGCACAGCTAAGGCGTCCCATACACCTACAATATTATTGTGCAATATTGACGATTGCACAATATAATTGAACGTCTAGGAGTTGTATTGAAAGGAAAGCTAAAGGTAAAAGGAACCTACATTTTATTGCACAATAATATTGTAGGTGTATGGGACGCCTAACATACAGTACAACTATTTTCTTAATGTTCGTCGGCAATCATCGCATTACCGAAAACAAACGAATGCTAATTTCCATATCCATCAATTATTAGATTTATCGTGGTCAATAATTTGAATTCAGAACTACGTACTTTATTGTTGTTTTGTTTTGATTTCCGTGTAAACTAATATATATATAGAGCTGTAATAGTTATTTATGCTACAAGTGCGGAAGGTAGGTGATTTCCGATGAGTGGCATTTTTATTCACGAGCGAGCGAAGCGAGTGAGTGGATAAATCGACACGAGTCGGAAATCATCTTACGTACGTGTATCATACAACATTTTACTATGCATTGTGCGAGGAAATAAAAAAATATATAAATTAATAAAAATGAAATTAATAAAATGGCGGGCTTATTCCAGCGCGTTCAGCATATCCACAGATTAACTAATAGTTCCTCGGGCATATCTACTGCGCATGTGCAAATTTCTGTCACATCGTAACGCAATAAGGCACGAGCAAAATATACGTTCTGCCAAACATATTTAATTAATATTTAAAATTAATTTATTGATCTAAATCAAAATCTAGAGTAATTAAAAACGCCTAAAATGAAGTATTAGTTTTATTATACCTTTTATATGAATGATAATCTGTACATAACTAATTTTTAAAACTTTTCTCAAATAATAAAAACTCTATGCGTCGGGCTGACGTTGGAGTTAAAAATTAAAAAAATACAGGAAAGTAAAAAGCACTAGTGAAAAAAAGTGACACTTTCCGCACAGTTTGGCTGCTTGGAAAACCGCTCTTTTCGAGGACATGCATTGTAAAACTATTTTCCTATTTTCATGTGCTACATGCTTGCATGCTTTTTTTAAATAAATAACATTAAGTTAGGAGAGTATTAATAAATATATATTTTTCCAAGTTGATTGAGAGCGTCCGGTCTCCAAGTGCAAAGGCCAACTGATAAAATAGTTGTACTGTACATAGAATTTGATAAAGAAAACTGAGGTACATGTATTAATTATAAGACGACGGAAAAGGAAGAGAAGGCAAATAAGAAAATAAAATACTAAAATGTAATAAAGTATATAAAAACATTTAATCATAATCCTCTTCCATAATTTAAACATCAGGTTTTTCTTATCGATTAATATTTATATCAGCATTAAAAGTACCTATACAAAATGCAAAAAAATATTAGAGATAACGTTTATGTAACAAATTCAACAACACTGCAATTTGTAAAACAATTTTGCTTTTTTTGTCGACCTTATTACCTATACTCTCGCCAAGATGAAGGTACAATATTTACTAACAAAGCACTGACAGATCAATCAGCTGACAGCAGGAGTGACAATTTTAGGTTCCCTATAATCTTATCTTCTAGTCCTATGACGTTGGATATTTTATGTTCTCAAACTACCATTCATCTGACCTATCTTATCTTATCTTGTGGAGGGACCAAGAAATAACTCGGCCACTTCGACCCATTGGGATCTTTTGTGGTCCCCTAGATACCCCACTCCTCCCCAATCTCGTTGAAAACTTTCTTCATGAGCTTTACAACGAGACTAGGAGATATGAGCCTGTCTTCTGGTCTTGGATATCCTATCCTAACGCAGTTAAATCGATAAACAACAGATGCAACATTCTATAACACTTTCGTTTTATTTTTGTTGTTGAGTAGAGGGTAGTGCTATCTGTAAAAAAATGCTGTTTTACTTTTTTAATAAACATTGTATCATCAAAATGGCTGGAGTATAGCATTGAAATTTAGATAGTCCACTTGGATGTTATTATCCCACTTCTATATTATTCTGACATCTACCTACCAGTAGTACTACTATACTTCATAAAAGATAACTTGATCTCTGCGACATATGTCAAACTGACGTATACGTTACTGTTACGATAATTATTGTTAGCCTGTCAAGCGCTATTGTTACTGTATTGATACTGACTGCTGTCGCAGAGATCAAGCTATCTTTTATGGAGTATAGGCTTTAAACAAAGCGGCATTATATCAGTGACAACAATTGTTAATAATTCTAAGGTTCAGTTTTTTTATGAATAAACGCGTTTTACCGAAATTTTATCCCTTAAGCATATTTAACTCTTGGGTCAATACAGAGCAAAAAACTGAGCCTAAATTTACGGGCTTAACGAGTGCTACCGACATGTTTTCATTTGGTAAATTTTGTATTTTCGACAATCGTCATCACCGAAAGAAAGTCACTTTGTATAAAACCTCTTAAAGACTCATGATCTCATCAGTATCTTCACAATTTCCCCTTCAGCATCGGCCTCAAGTACTTGAAGTAGGACTCGTTGACGGGCTCCTTGTTCATCGGGCTCTTCAGGGCTTCTTCCATCAGACGCTCGTAAACGCGGCCGTCGTAGGAACCCAGGGCTGAGTGGAGGAGCTGGAACACAAGCATGAACAATGAGGATAAATGATAAGTTTTAAGTCTATTTGAAAAACAGTTGTAAGCTATTTAGATATTGGTCCAAGTATTCCTTGTAAAAAATGACAATATTCTCGAATACAGAATTACCAATATTGTGTTCTGTGGTCAATATGGACCTATAGTGAACACACGGATGTGAATTCTGTTTGATGGATACGAATGATGTGTTATATAATATTACAGGACATGGGTATTTTACGCATAGCGTATGTCAATCCCATCGTATCCTAAACAATTATACTTTCACAAAACGTAGGCCATGAATTTGAACAAACCCTTCGCATCGTCGTCACTTGGTTGGGATAGAATTGTATGGAACATGCCTACATCAGTTCTGTTCAAATTCAGGGACCTTACTAGATTATTTCTACTGGACTCTTATTGGACACATTCCATCAATCAATGTTGCATCAATAAACTCCACATTCCTCACAATTGGGTGAAGCGTCAGCGTCGTCTTCTTCATCATGAAGGCAAATTTCTTGCATGGAATGTGTCCAGATCTGAATCTAAAAGCAGTAACAATAAGTTTTCTACTAGCATCACTATGAACCAGGGCACGCTAAGAGGTTCACACTGTATGGTTTTATACCATAAACCTTTTTCTAATGACCGTTTATTAAAATATTCCTTCCAATAATTAAAGCATAGATTTTAAATTTTGCAAAAAAATCTGAATAATCTAATAAAATATTTATTTATTTTCCATTCCTAGCCGCTAATTTTGCCAACGTGTCAGCCTGTTCTTTTTTACCCGACTGCCGAAGGAGGGTAATGTGTTTATCAGTCTATGTATGTACGTATGTATGTTTTTTGTTTCTATATGGCGTTCCAGAGATCAAGCGCGTTGGCCGATTTTGATGATGCGTAAGTCAATCGATTCGTTTTAACCCTGCGAGTGTCACTGGCTACATTACAATTGGACAATATAAAAATGGCGGCTTTTGGGCGCCATATTGTAGGGACCCAAATTTTTCTTTTCTTCCAAACCCATTGTGTGGGGTATCAAAATAAAGGGTTTTAAGAGGTGATTTCAAAAATATAAAACACTTACATGTTTACACTCACCTAATTCGAAAAAAAAAGCCCATTGTACAGTGTTTTGGTCAAATAACCAATTGACTTTAAGATAGGTAGGTAGGTACTCACTTCGTCACGTAGATCGAATGCATCAACAAGTCCAACTGCGTTAGGCCTTATCTTCAACAGCAGCTCCTCGTATTTTAACTGTAAGTCCATCAGATCCTTCTCTTTTACCGTTGTGTACTGCAAATTAATTATGACCTTTAATAAGTGCTTTAAAATATTGCCATAATTTACTATATTCACCTACACATACATAATAACTCGCCTGTCATTCCCGAAGGTTTAATTAGAGTAGTGTCTGTATTAGGTATGTGTTTTACTCAATTATCTATATACAATTGGAGTGTCTGTTTGTAATATTGAAATAACCGTTTTTTACTTCATGTATATGAATATATATACTGTACATACACCAAAATATATATTTTTTCAATTTTTGTCTGTGTTGTCTGTCTGTCTGTTTGTTCCGGCTAATCTCTGAAATGGCTAGACCGATTTTAGAATTTCTTTCACCTATGGAAAGCTACATTATTCCCGAGTAACTTGGGCTATAATTTTGACGGGAGCGAAGCCGCGGGGGTCAGCTAGTTAGGAATAAAAACAGGAAAAGCAGAAAGCAAAATCTTGGTTAATATCAATGATATTACCCTCTTTGCGCGAGAAACCATAAAAAATATCTTCCTCCTGATATGAGTTATAAATAAAATAAAATATATATACCAATATTATAAAGAGGAAAGATTTTTTTGTTTGTACCGAATAGGCTCCGAAACTACTGGACCGATTTGAAAAATTCTATCATCTATGGAAAGCTTTATTATTCCCGAGTAACATAGGCCGAGTTTCTCACCTCTAAATTATCGCAGAATTAATGTGACAAATGGCTGTTAAAATTCATTCAACCGATCACAGCACGTAACGCGTGCTTGACAATTTGACATATTAATTCTGCGATTATTTAGAGGTGAGAAACTCGGCCATAGCCTATAAGTAGATGGCCAGTTGACGGCAGGGAAGCCGCGGGGGCAGCTATATAAACTAATTTATAGACTAATATTTAAAAATGTAAGAAATATGTATCAAAATTTAATAAATGAAGAATAATAAATTTATTTGCAATACAAATTTTAATATTATTATTGAGAGTAGGCGAATAATAATCTATACCAATATTATAAAGAGGAAAGATTTTTTTGTTTGTTTGTTTGTTTGTACCGAATAGGCTCCGAAACTACTGGACCTGGATTTGAAAAATTCTTTCACCATTAGATAGCTACATTATTCCTGAGTGACATAGGCTATTTTTTAATCCCAAAAAGGGGTTCTGCGGGGTCCACGGGAGCGAAGCCGCGGGCAACAGCTAGTATATTATAAATTACATTGCAGCTGTTCCTTACCATCAGAAGATCTCCAGTCCTCTCCAAGGCCCAGTAGTACAGGTAGAGAGTTGACAGCTGATCCATGACCATCTTGACGTTTGGACTCGAGTTGTCAGTCAGTCTCACGATCTCTTGTCTATACGTGCCTGCTATCACAGCTCGGCAGTGGGCCTGTGGATTGTAGATGGAAAGAAAGTTAAAGAAGAAGATATCTTTAATCATTTAGATCACTATTGAATTTGCTGGTGTAGGAATTACTTGCGCGAACCTAAATTTTGTAACAGTTTTTACTAAGTTAACATTAAAATAAGTCGAAGAAGTACTTGAACTGGATCAGGTGGAATCAGACCTTAATAAAAATCAAAGTATTGATAAGCATTTTGCAACTATAAGTGTATTCTGTGATTACATCGTTGCAGCTAGAATCAACCCTAATTTTGGCACGGAACACTCCACTATTATCTACAGTGCCAAATGCATGTGACAGTGGGGGTATTGCGCAAAGAAAAGCTTACTACAAAGACGTCATTAATCTTGAATCGACCTATTTAATACAACGTACTTCAGCAGCAGCAACCAGTTGGATGGTGGATGCTTCCCAGGCGTCCACTTGCGATAGACCAACTCGCATGCGTTTTCTCATGTTTCTTACACACGCAGCTACCTTTCTGAAATGCATATGAAAAGAAAATTATAGTATTTAGAGCACCATTAAAGTTCATCATATCAGTCGAAAGGCGTCCACTGCTGGACATAGGCCTCTCCCAAGCGTCGCCACATTGATAGGTCCCGTGCATGTCGCATCCAGCGGATCCCCACAACCTTCACCAGGTCATCAGTCCACCTAGTGGGAGGCCTACCAACGCAAAGTCATTCGGTTCGCGGTCGCCACTCCACTACCTTTCTGCCCCATCGGCAATCCGTTCTGCGAGCAATGTGCCCTGCCCACTGCCACTTCAGTCACGGCTATGCCGGTAACCCTGGTTCTCTTGCGGATGTCTACATTTCTGATTCGATCACGCAAGGAAACTCCATTGCCCTCTCCATTGCTCTTTGGGTGACTTTAAGCATTCTGATGAGGCCCATTAATGTTGATTTATCATAATGTTCCAGTTTTCAAGTGATAGCCAAGACTACTAATTTAAGTAGTATTACTTCTGTACCTACCCTGCTGCAAGAGCTTGGAAGGACCTGATGATGCCATCAGGACTGCTGTCCCAAGTAGCTTTACTGCCTGTGAATGCGTGCGTCAGATACGACACGGTCGGTGTCAATGGCTGCTTGGTTTCTGCTTGCTCATAGGCTTTTACCAAGAACCTGGAAATATAAACGATCACCAATAAATATACATATTTTATCCTTTTCAGTACACACGTGTACATCTCTAGCGTTTTAGAGCAAACTCGTCAACATCATAGGTATATAATAAGCTTAAAACCACAGATATAAATCTAACTAGATGACGCGATTGTATGTAATTCGCGTGTCAAAAAACGGAGTAAAATTACGATCAATGATCGTACTTTGAGCTTTTCATTTAGCATTATCGGTAACAGAAATCCACCGAAATCTAGAAAATTCCTAATTATGCTATTTTGAGCTGTAAAGACTGCATAGAAAAAGTTGGTCGCATTGATAATGTTTTCTTTCATTGGTAAGTAATTTTTTTTTTATTTCTGTGAAAAAGTGCCACGCTTCATTTTAATACAGATGGAGGGACTATCTAGTTAGATTTATGTCTGTGCTTAAAACTATCAATTAATTACGAGGCCTATGCAGTTTCCTTCAGGAACTCTTCAGGCGCAGGTTAGATTTTCGTCATCAGTCATCACCATTCAGAACTGCCCGCATCCAGTATATTTCCGAAAACTTCACCAGACCATTGTCATTGGTCTACCTTGCCTTTAATTGACCCATTAATCACGAGTCTTTGACATTTAATTGCTTTGGTGGATTTTACCTGTCTATTGCTAGATGTTCTTTTTATATTGCTTACCTAGACTATGGTAGAGGTAGGGCCTTCTTTTACGTACCTAATTACACTCTCATTCAGTCCGTTGCATGTCGTCGTGTTGGAGGTCATGCAACGGACTGTCGTGGAATGTCGTGGTGGTCCAGTGGACAAATGTCGTGGTGGTCCAGTGGATAAGACCTCGCCTGTCGTGATTGAGGTTGTGGGTTCAAATCCGGGCAAGTACCAATATGACTTTTCAAATTCATATGTACTTTCTAAGTTTATCATAGACATCATAGGCAACGGTGAAGGAAAACATCGAGAGGAAACCTGGACTTATATGGTTAATTTAAGTCTGAAAAAGCAAAGTCAGAGGCCTGTGGGGTTCCCAGAGGCGGCTTAATTAACTCTGACATCAGAGGTGGCCACACCTCACAGGAAAAAGAAAGAAAAAGAAGAAGAAGTGGAGCATGTTGCTACTTACCTAGCAGTCTGCAACAGCAACACAGTATAATCACCCTCATAGGTCTTGGTGGCCGACACGAAGTTGTAGAGGTTGGGAATGCCAGAGGACAACATGTAGCCGTGGCCGCCGCACGCGTGGCGACACTGCTCGATGAGGTAGGCAGCGTCCGACGTGCTGATGGCCTTGAGGCAGCTGGAGAGGGCGTGGAACTGGAAATGGTGATTGGTAACATAAAGAAAGTTTGAAAATAAATTGCCTGAACAGTTTTTTCAAGATAGTTAAAATGATATGGCTAACAAGAAAAATTGAAAGAAACCACTTTTGACAAACTTGACTATTTTTTATTTTATGCTTCATAATTTTTAACTCCCGACGGAAAAAGAGGTGTGTTATAAGTTTGACCTGTGTGTTTGTGTATTTGGTATCAGTGTATTTATATTTATGTATCTGTCTGTGTCATCATAACTCTTAAATGGATGAACCGATTTTGATTTAGTTGTTTTTGTTTAAAAGGTGACATTATCGAGAGTGTTTTAACTATGTTTGATGAAAATCGGTTATGCCGTTCTAAAGTTATGGGTGCTTTATTTCTGAATCGGGGTGTTTTCGCAATATATCCTGACATAATAGCGTGTTCAGTAGATTGTCGATCGAAGTATGTCTTTGTCTTTTTGAACAGGTTCGATAATTATATGTATTTTGTATGTCGATTAGATTCAGTTCTTGAATATTTTTTGTCCGTACTACTTTTTCATCCGATAAACTTCAAGGGGTGAGGGTGTAAAGGGTTGGAAAATTAAGAAAAAAAACACAGACTCGCGTGGTCTACAGCTCACATTAGTCATATCTTTTTCGGTACCTCTTGCTCCTCTCTCTTTGAATGAGTAGCCGAGTTTGGCATCAATTATTTCCATTAAACTTACATGAATACACACAGACAATAACACGGCTATAAAGAAGAAATCAAACATGATATCCTCACCTCAGGCAAAGAGTCAGTGTTGCCACCCTTCATCTGAGCGAGCACGGCGCTGAAACTCTGCCACAGCCAGTTGCTGGACAGTTGCAACGCGTGCGCTGTCGCGATAGCGATGAAGAGTTTGTGCTGCTGCGTTGCGTAGTCCAGGATCTGAGGCTCGCCTTCACTGGAAATAGAAGTAGTCAATAGAGTATTAAGCAGATGCAGCAGCAGTTTGTAGAGAGGTTGATTGTTACTAATACTAGGTAATAAGTTTTTCTATGTTACTAACACTAGGTAATAAGTTTTTCTATGTTACTAACACTCTATGGATTTTTGCGTCCGAAATAAATTTAATAATTTAATTAACGAAAGGATATAAAAAAACTGATACAGAATATCGCCATGTGTGTGGGTGTACTATAGGAGCACCTCCGTCTTACCCTTTGAAGGATACAGGCGTGATATTACGTATGTATAATATCCCCATAGTCAAGCGACTTTATAGTTGTATATCTGAAAATATTTTTTATCACATTATTCAAAGAGCTAGTTCATTCTTCGTAAACAGGGACTAAAATAGCTCATTAATCCCTAGGAACTAAAAGTGATTTGATCAGCAAAGAGATGAAACACAAACCATGCGGTATAGGATTACATCGCTAAAATCGATTATGACGAATATATGTGGTGAATGCCTAGTGAGTGATTGTAATTCTATTTCGGACCGCACGGGAACATTGTACTGAACAAGTGACTGGCTGGAAATTCGCGCGCGAGCCAAATTAAAAAATAAATCTGTAACAGTAACGGATGGTACTTATAAAATTATTACGATGCACTTCCATAATTGTTCAAATATATACATTAGCGTCTAATTATATCTATGTTATGTCACAAAGTACATAAGCGGCGGCATGCCGGTTATGGCTTATGGTCATATATATCAATGCTTATAGTTCCTAATTGTATGTATATAAATAAACGTAAAGTTCTTCTTCATAAGTTGCACTTACTTATTTCCTGATAAAAAGTAGAGTGTCCACCTCGGGAGCTACACTATTTTAAGCTCGAGTGACGTACTTTAAATCCCTCGCTATGCTCAGAATTCTACTCTAGAATCATTCGCTCCGCTCTGGATTAAAAAACACTCTCCCCTTTAAAACAGTTTTTTGCTCCCTAGATAACAATCTTCTATTTGTGCGAAATTATGGCAGGAAAAGTAAAGCTCTCTCCATAATGTCAGAAAAGCCATGCAACCTTTTAATTTAAACCCTGTGGAGCCATGGGCATACAATTTAACCCAAGAGCCATGCAAGGAAGAAATACAGACTAGTGTCAATGGCTTGCAGAATGGCAAGCACTAAATTTGAAAAGTTATGGTCATCAAATTCAGCTGAGGCTCATAAAGTCATATGCGTATCCATGATCCGTTATAAAAATAGGCAACAGCCTATTTTTAAACAGTTCGTACTGAACACAGTACGAACAGTTTTCACATTCTTTTCCACTTACTCAGGCTTTGGTCTCGATTGCCGGCGTATAGCGGAGTAGCGGACAGCGATAGTACAGGCCTTAGCCAGGTTGAATGCAGCCTCGTTGACGAGGACCACGCGGACGAACACCATAGTGCCGTAGGTCAGCTTGCCGTGTCGCGCTACTTTCACGTACGTACCGTCCTGAAATGTGACAAAGATTGATATAAAATATTAGCCGACAGGATTGTCATTATTTGTTATATTTCTTGCGAATTACTAACGTACTGGCATAGATAATTAAGGCCCTGAAAAAAAGAAGACAGTCAAAGGTCTGAGCAATCTTGCACTAAATTTATTTGTCTAACTACAAAAAAGTTTTGATCTTCAAAGCTATCTCATGAATTGTCTCAAATCGTAACACATTTCCTCGACACTTAAAGATATCACAGAAGTTTAAATATTAACCGAAACTATTTAAACTTCTTCACCACCCTTACCTTTAAAACCTCAGCATTCTTCATCATCATGTGTTCCCTAGGTATCCTATAATGACTGAACCCTAGGAACCCATTGTCAGCGGTGTTGAAGCCCATCTTTGGCCCGATCTCTCCCACCTTGATCCCAGGGAGAGGCATGTGAGTGTCTTCATCCCTGATCTGTACGATGAACGGGTGGGTGCCATGGCATTCTCCTTTGGTATACAGCTGGGCCACTACGATGCAGTAGTTTACTGTCTTTCCAACTGCAACAACAAATTATTAAGTTTTGAAAAGTCTACCCTGAGTTGGTTTTGTGTTGCCAAATAAAAGACGCATTTATGACGCCGCGTCTGCGCCAGATCCGAGTCCGACAAAATAATAGATCGTATGTGCGTCGGATTTCGAGTGAGTAGTTTTCGATTGAATTTCATTTGCGTCGCTCTCGTACGTGCAAGTTTAACGGTTGCATGCATCGATCGAATCTGTCTCAGTCTCAGTTAACCTAATCTTCAAAAGTATTGTGAAATATTTAGACTACTAACAGCATTGTAATAAAAACTACATCATTTTTGTATGATACTTACGACCTCCTGCCCACCACTTGTACGACGACAATGTAGGACTGTGCAGAACAAACTCCTCAGTCTCTGGATCATACGTAGCAGTCGTCTCCAATCCTCTTATAAACGTGCCGTGACCGAGCTCCGTCTGTAATCAAACCATTGTTAACTTTGATCCTTTCATTCCTACAATCTACATCTTGACCTACATCGTCAATTGACTTCAATACGCTTTGTGCACTCTCGTTATGCACTTCGCCAACAATATTCAACGAGACTGTCATATCAATTGCCATAATATCCAATATCTACTATCTGTAAAGTAGTACTTTGTGTTGTTTTTTTTTACTTTGTCTACAAGAACTTTATTTACTCTAAACTTCATCGCTCCCAAATATTACGATAAGCGCCCGGAACGGTGGCAGCAGTGCCACGTTGAATGTAATGCTGCCATTCCACGTGGCACTACATATTTAATTTTTAAATATTCAACCCATCATAAATCATAAACTACATTTCAAGCATATAGCTCTAATTCTCAAGAACATTCAGAACCAGAGCAAAGACCGAATAATATACAAGATGGGAACAAGACCTCACCTGGGCATAGGTCCCGATGATTTGCATATCAAGCGCTCTGGGAAGCCAGTACGACTGCTGCTCGGGCGTGCACTGGCCCATGATGGTGGGCACGAACATGCCCAAGTGAAGCAGGAACGGAGACACCTCCTTAAAGAAGGCATCGGCAGTACGACGAATGAAGGGAGAGTTGATTCTAAAGATGGAAATAAACAGTGAAATGAAGAGAATGAAAGAGAATTAGTTTATGACGAAGTTTTCGGTACCAAGTTTTTATTACTTCTGCTAAATAATTTCAAAGAGAAAGAAACGTAAATGGTTGTTAAAATTATCAACCTGGAGTGCTTCTGTAATCTTGTTCTACACAAAGTTTAACAAACTGTACTTCAGAGTATGTTTATTAAACAACAGTAAATAAACAATAACATTTAAGTGCGTCATTTTCAAATTACAACTGCATTTATCCAATATCTCTATATCGGTATTTATGCTTGTCTGTTTCTATAGTAATAAACTCAGAATTTATTAAGCACTCAGTGATTTTTTTGGCCTTCAAAATTGTTTATTTTATTATTTGGTTCTCAGCATACTCATAAAATGATTAATTTATATTTTTTTCTAGCTATTGACGTCGACAGTGTAAACTGGCTATGTCCACATTACCTACGAGGCACACTCATCGAATACATTTGAATTAAATCTAAATAAATAATGTGCACTTCGTAAAATTAACAATGGCTGATAGAGAATCATTATGCCTGACCTGTTTTTTAAAGGGTTAGGTCTTCCTCATTAAATAAAGGTAGGGTTATCCTGTAACGTTTTTCTATAACATACCCATAGTGTGAAACAGTAGGTACCTGCTGCTTATTCCCCATAAATTAAGAACCACATTTTCAATTTATTTCACGGCACTTGATGATACATTTATTGTTCGATTATCCCTTGCCTGAAGTGTCAGGCTAGGCCTACTTCTCTTCTTTTCGTATCCATTCACTCAAATTGTTTCAACTATTTTTTTATGCCGACCAGTATGTGGCTTCTTGGACAGATAAAGGCTAGATAAAATTGTAGATAAACTCCCATCTATCTTCACCTATATTTACCCGAAAGACTCCAGTCCACTAAGTTCAGCTAGTTCGTTCTTCACAATGCTAGAATACAGGCAAGATTTCCTCACAGCATTCTCATATTTCTCCTTGGGACTCATATGTTCCTCTCCAAGAGTGTCTTTTGATGCCCCATTGTTTAAGGCTATGTCTTCTGTAAAAGTAAATGGAGCACTTGAGAAAAGAACATTTAGCTTTGACATTGTTATCTTCATATCTAATAGATGTCCACTGCTTGTCGAAGAACTAGCATTGTCAATGCGTGAGAGTGATGAAGATATCGTTGTGGCTTTAAAATTCATGTTCCCAGTAATGGATACTGAAGATTATGAACTAATTTAGAAAGAGGAGGCAGTTACCAGTTACCATAGGCGTCGCCAGCTATGATTGACGAATAGTGGTATAATGATAGCAGTCAACTCTGCAGGTATCGATATAGTCGAAGAACAAACTGCAGTTAATAATAATCTACTAATTATATAAGCGCAAATTTTAAAAAATGTAAATCATCTAATTCTAGATCTAGACAAGTGAGACTTGTTTTGTAAACCTTGTTAGCCTCTCAAATAATAATATCTAACAATGCAGCATTGAACCAATACCCACCACCACGTTTACTCATTTGTTTATTTAAATTTAAAGTATGTTTCGACAATTGTTCGTTGTCCATTTTCATTTCACAACTTGCATTTGTGTAGCCGTCACTATTATCATTCATTCATCATTAATTTCATTTATTCATAAAATAATTTACATTGTGTTGAATTTATACACATGCAATTCACATGCAAATACAAAGAACTATAATTTATTAATTTATATTTCAAGTGAAATTCAAGAAAAGTGCTATAACAGATTTATATTAATGTCCATAAGTTTTAAAAATAATGTCCAACAGTTATAAAACTTAATATTAACAGAACAGGATTAAAATATAATGTCAAACAGATTCAAATATAATGTCAAACAGTTATAAAAAAAAAAAAAAAACAAAAGATTCTAAATTCTATATTCTCAAACAGAATCCATGTCCATAAATTGCAGCAATTTACTTAATACGCATTATTATTCGAATCATGATTTTGTCTACCAGACGTTAACAATATTTAGAATCAAATAATAGAATATAATGTTCTAAAAACCAAAAACAAATCCATGAACCCATAATAAAGCCCTTTCTATCTGTTTGGTTGCTATTTCACCGCTCGACTACCTATTTCCGAACAGGGAACTCGCTGTGTTTATATTGTTTTTTTTTGGCATTTTCAAAAGAACTTTATTATTTGATTATTGAAAGTCATTTTGACTTCTATCTTCTGTCCTGTACGATCAATTTTATCTACGACGAATTTCTGTTTCTTGGTGTCCTTGATGTTGTTCTTGTTACAAGCCTCTGCTTTTAACTCAGGATCAAACACTTTGAACTCATCTATTGATTTAGCTAATTTTACATCGTCATCAAACACTTACCTATTTTCTTCCTCTGCAAAGTATTTTCTTCTCCTCCATCAATTATGTGCGTTACTTCCAATATATTAAAGTTACATTTCGCTCGCTCCATCGCTAGATCAGGGTTGACCTCCATGGTTGTTTCTGTCTGACTCATCTTTCAGAACATTAGAACTCTCCGTCGATTCAAAACCACAGCGCGGTAAACGTTAATTCGTCAAGTTATTCGAAAGCAACTGAAACTTTGTAGCGAACGGTCGTGGGTTGTCGATATCGGAGCTCATCAGCATTGTATTCACCTTATATCCATTATAATGCATAGTATATTAGCATTAATTACGATTGTTTGACGACCATCGATTTATTTGATAAAGACTTTCAGATTATCAAGTCGGTACTCAGTTTCAGTGTGCATTGCTACCCGGATAACCAAGTTACCTACCTATATTTCGGAAATTTGACATTGAGAATTGCAAATTTTATTGCATGATAATCAGTCACATGACTCACATTTTTTATGCAGCTTGTAAACACACACTATCCCAAATAAATTTATCCACTTCCAAATTTTATCTTTGCATACGCAAATTATATAATGGTTGCACCTACGACGCACTCAGTTTCTAAGCAAACTGTTTTTATGTAATCACTCAATATAACACCTAAAGGTCAACTGCACATTTAAGGATCAGTTTATAAAGATCAAACTAGCTGCACATTAAATAGAAGTGCAGTACACGATATTTGAGAACTGCAACTGCGTCGTGCATCGCAAGTGTCCTTGAATGATAATGTCCGGCAAAAGCGAACGACCTCTACGTCTGCACTGTCGCGGTGCTATTTTTATCACGACTATGTGCTTTAAAATTCAGAAATTTTCGTCGGTATTATGTAACGATAAACATGGTTTTAGAGTATACATTTTAACACATTCGTCAGTCTAGAACAAGGATTCCCAAAGTGGTCCCAGGGGATAATAAACGAAAACTGATTTGGGGCTCTAAAAATCGACCCCTCAAGATATTATATAAGTGATACCAACTTGTTATAAGAATGACGAATGTTTTAGTAGGAAGTATCATTTTTGTTCTTTTATAAAACTGAACAATTCGATAAGCGGCCACAAATTCGTAAAAGATGAAGAAAACTCGGCATCGGATTTTTAAAGTAATTTGGCTATGAGGGTCTGAGGTATCGGTTCATTTTGTAGAAGGGGTCTCTGCCCAAAATACTTCGGGAATCCCTAGTCTAGAACTTCAAGTGATAAATTTTCTCGTCGAGAGAACTACGACCAAATAATTAATGATATAAGTTAATCGGCTACAGTGTTTACTCTACTGCTAGAAACTGATCAACATTTCTTGATAAAAGGAACGGTGTATTGAGACATTTCTCTTTTTAGGGTTCCGCACCCGAAGGATCCAACTCCAAACGGAGTCCTGTTGCTATCTCTCACGTGTCCATCTGTCCGCCTACTGTCACATTTATTTTATTTCAAAGATTTTCGTTACTTCTCACTAACCTATGAACTTGAAAAATGGTGATAATGTTTATTATTATACATAGCTCAAGTGGCTTCCCATACGTCTTCGCCGGGATTCTCATATTTTATTTCTGCTTTACAATATTCTATACAATCCTACAACCCACTCTTATCTCAAAGAACGTTTAAAGTTATCACATAATAGATATCTGAGGTCATCGGAAAACGAGACTAGAGATGCCGATGCATTCCACCAGCTTGTACGACAAATCTTTTACGGTTCAGGCGGTGCGGTTGTGGAATGCTTTGCCCGTGTCAATAAGGCGAGCTCATTCTCTGCCCATTTTTAAAACTATGGTAAAAAATCACTACCTCTCTCTTTATTAATAGTTGTTTTTCTTGATTTCTATGGTTTGTTCCATACTTATTAATGCATATATTTGTCTATATAATAAACATATGTATTTATTTGATATATAAATAGTACACCAAAGACTCACTGCAGTACTGTCTTTCCTTTAATTTTTTAAAATCCATCCTAAAGTTGTCTTGAAAAGATCGCTTTTATCGATAAGGCCGCCCGTTGTGTCACCCAGTGTAATGTTTTCTTCGTCTATACTTTCTGTAACTTATATATTATGTTGTACTTAATAAAGAGTATTCTATTCTATTATTACGTATATTTTACTAATAATTACTAATATATTCTACATTTGGTACGGAACCCTAATTTTGCGAAGTCTGACACACACTTGGCCAGTAATTTTTTTTAAATCAAAAATCATTTTTAGATACTGCCAGGACGAGACTTTTGCCAAAGTAAAGATCATCAAAAAAAATACACATCCTGTTAAAAAATAATTGATTTATTAAAAAAATCTATGGATATACAAAATATACAAATTGTACAATACATGGAAGACATCGAAGTCGTAACACAATTATGAACTCTTCCTACATTTCACTTATTTAAAACGGGTACCACACAAAATGCTCCAAATTACAAGAGCACCGTTTTCCTCAATTGTCCCTACTGGTTTCGTAATGGTACCTGATATATACTATAACAAATAAACGTAACAATTCCTGCTGGCGTACCTTCATTATATTTCGTGTGGTCCAACCGTTACTGTAATCCGAAACCTCATATTATTACTTTAATTTTCTAATATGTAAAATTATCACAGTTTAGCCTTCATCATCATGGGTTTAAGATACTTGTGGAAGCTCTGGTTGACGGGCTCCGCGTTGAGGGGGCTCTTGAGCGCTTCCTCCATCAGACGCTCGTACACGCGCCCGTCGTACGCGCCCAGGGTTGAGTTCAGAAGCTACAAAAAAAAACAAGATAAAATTAAGAAAGATCTGCTCAACAAACTCTTCATCATTGTCATTATTCGTTTTAATTATTGTATTCTTGATTTGTTTTTAGGGTTCCGCACCTCGAAAGGAAAAAACGGAACCCATAAAGGATAACGTTGTTGTCCGTCCGTCCGTCTGTCTGTCTGTCAAGGCCCTTTTTTCTCAGAAACTCGTAGAGGTATCAAGCAGAAATTTATACCAAATACTCAGGTCTACTGTCCGTTAAAGCTGTGAAAAAATTAAACTTCTAAATCAACGCAATCAAAAGATACAGCCGTTCATGCCGCAAATTTCCGCAAATTTTCGACACTCACAAGGGAATCAAAACCTACAGGGTAATGCCCGTGAATTCAGAATCTTGAAATTTGGTACGAATCAACGTCTTATAGCAAAGATAAAGGAATAATTCCGAAAACCGTAAACTTATAGTTACATCAAATAATAAAAATATTTTTAATAATTTTAAACTTACTACCCCTTTCCTCATGAACGCGTAGAGGTATTTAATTGAAATTAATATCAAATACTCAGGTCTATAATACCTTTAAGCTGAGGTTTGTACGGAACCCACGGTGCGCGAGTCCGACTCGCACTAAGCCTGTTTTTTTATTACTCCAGACCCCTTTAACGTGCACATCTTTCTATATCGTTCTCAGGTATATGTAAAATTTCAACAAGAATTATGTTGCCAAGCAATAAAAATATTTTGTTATGATTTACTGATATATAAGAGTGTCCATGGAGTTTCTTGCACATTCTTCTCCATAGACTACGCTTTGGAATGTGCAACTAGCTTCATCTATTGGACTGGTCGACTTCCCGACAATACAAGGGGCTGAATTCAAAATACATATATGATTGAGGGGGGAAAAAAGAACACACAAAAAACACAAGGGCCATGGGGTCTGAGTGCACACCTATTATTTCGGGATATTGCCAAACGCTTGGCCGACTCTTCAGGAGACCAGAGGGCTGGCCTTTTTTTGGCCAAAAAATCAGCATTGCCATCCAACGTGGCAATGCTGCCAGCCTTCTGGGCACTTTTCCTGTTGACAGCGATGTGGACGAATTTTTTGACGCCCCGTAATTGTACATTTATTTATCTTAAATATATGATTTGAATTTGAGTTTATTTTTATATCCGGTTCTACGCTACCCATTATCCAAATCCTTAATAGCCCTGTCTAAATGTTCAGGGTAGATTATGTCTGGGGCAGTTTGTGTGTTAATACTGTTTATGTTACTGTTCTCATAAACAGGTATTTTGTTTTTTGGATTAGATGTCGATGTGAAGGGGTAAGAAGCAAGTGATTGTTACCTCATCTCTAACGTCGAATGCGTCGACAATGCCGACTGCGTTTGGTCGAATCAACGCCAACAATTCTTCATATCTGGCCTGGAGCCTTGCGATGTCGTCTCTGGTTATAGTTGAATACTGAAACAAACACAAATTATGATTAGGTGACGCCTAATAAAAACTTTGGTTCCTCCCAAAAATTTTTACTTGCACTAACTTATTGGATGGATACTTCGTAATCTGACTTTCTGTTTCTGTAGTTTCAGCGAGAGTAATATATGTTTAGGGTTCCGTACCCAATGGGTAAAAACAGGACCCTATTACTAAGACTCCACTGTCCGTCTTTCTGTCACCAGGCTGTATCTTATGAACCGTGATAGCTAGAAAATTGAAATTTTCACAGTTGGTGATATATTTCTGTTACCGCTATAACAACAAATTCTAAAAACAGAATAAACTGTATATTTAATACAAATTCAAATATTTTATGTGTAGAACAAAGGTAAATAAAAGGTACAGATGTCAATATTAATAAAATGAACGCTATGTCTTGCCGTCAACGGCCTACAAATATTATAATTATAATTTTTAATTAATAATTGGTAAGAAATAATAAAACATTCAAAATTAATAAATAAATTGTCATAAGATTACAATTTATCTTCCAGGTACTCATTGAAATAAATAAACGCTATGTTTTGCCGTCAACGGCGTACAAATATTCTAATTATATTTTTTAATTAATAATTGGTAAGAAATAATAAAACATTCAAAATTAATAAATAAAATGTCATAAGATTACAATTTGTCTTCCAGGTACTCATTGACTGTATAGTAAGCTTTCTCGCCCAATAGATCAAGAAGAGCCTTTTTAAAGTGGTTTATGCTGTCAAGATCTCATATTGTAATGGGCAACTTATTATATAACTTGGGTGCCATTCCTAAACAGCTCTTTGAGTATAATGCAGTATTGTGTGGAATAGCACATATTTCTCTATTGCGTCGTTTCGATTTCAATGTTTGAAACAGATGCAAGTTTGATTTTGCGAATACTGCTGTCTCGTAGATGTACATACAAGGCAAAGTAAGAAATTTATATTTATTAAATAGTGGCCTACAACTGTCAGTCTTTTGCAGCCCAAACACAGCACGTACACACCTCTTTTGAGCATTGAACGCAATGTTTTTGTCAGTGGAATTTCCCCAATACATTATTTCAAAACGTACCGTTGATGAGACATACGCTTTGTATGCCATTAAAACTACAGACTCACTTGATATTTTCGCGAGATTATAAAGCGCATAAGAATATTGGTTTAGTTTTTTGCAAACAGTTTCCACTTGGCATTTCCAATTTAGATGACTATCCAAGTAAAGTCCTAGAAATCTAGCATTGTTGGTTTTAGGTATTTTTTGGTCTCCATATTTAATATTTAAATTTAGTTGTTTTGTGGGGCTCCAACAAACGTGATTTTCGTGCCGCTTTTTACGATAGTGGTACGGAACCCTTCGTACGCAAGTCCGGCTCGCATTTGGCCGATTATTTTTACTACAATTAAATGTAAATATAAAATTGCTTTTATAGTTCGTTTTCCAAATATAATGTTTCACTCATGTAAGCATTTCAAGTAATGTTTAAATTACAATAAAAGTTTACCATCAGAAGATCTCCCCGTTTCTCCAAAGCCCAGTAGATCAGGTACAGTTCAGCCAGCTGCAGCAGCACTTTATCCAGGTTCGGAGACGAGTTGGTGGCGTGTCGTACCATCTCCTTCCATGAAACTCCGCATAGAATAGCGCGACAGTGAGCCTGTTTAACAGAAAAAAATATATGAGAAGAAGAAGAAAGAAAATGTGCTTTTGTTCAGAAATCTCGGCATGTCCTAGAACAAAGAATTCGAAAACATGTGACTTCTAATAATCCGCACTAGGCTTGTGGTGGATTACCTCTCACAGAGAATAGGCCTGTGGACAATGCCCCAGAAATGAGTTTGATTGTGCTATGCTTATGATATCATAAGATAAAGAAGTTTAGAATATACCTAGATGTTATGGACTAAGTGATTAATACGATGAATTTTTTATTATGAATGATGCATTCATAATTCCCGGGCAATTTGAATAATGCCCAATATGAGTAGACAATATGTTAAAAACTATTGAAATAATTAAATTGACCGGGCTTTCTGAATAATGGGCCCACCCCTTATTGGGCCGGGTTATAAAAAAGTCATCATCACCAGCCTTATTATGTTCCCACTGCAGGGACACAGGCATCCTCTCTTTGAAAGAGGTAAATAAAAAGGTGTGTGTTTTTTTTTATTATTGTAATGTTGACATTGGTTTTAATAGAATAGGTAAGTATGATTACTATTTAGGCAATAAAGTCGACGAACTGCTATGCCTGTCTGCAGGGTCTAAAGTCTCCTTCGAAACTAACCTATCCGTGTCGAGGTGCCCTGAGCTCCCGAGCTCGCTTCGCTCGCTCTTGTCATCATTGACCATAATTATTGAATTGCCCAACCGTTACGTAGCAATATTCATAATGAACAGACAATGTGATAAATATAGAAGTTGAAATTTAATTCATTACATTGCCTGATTTGATTTGACTAGATTCATAATGCCCGGGCATTATACATACTGACCTAAATAATCACTTAATCCATGACATAGATATTACTTAGAAGAGATAAAATTTAGGAGCAGAAATTAAGGACCATGACAATTTTCGTTCAAAATCTACACGAAACAATATTGCAACAACAATACAATCTTATTGATTTTGAAAGAATACCTTACCTCACTAGCATTAACAAGCTGAACCGACGCACTGTTCCACGCGTCTTCGAAGTCCATACCAGTCTTCTCATAATTGTAAAGACTATCATATGCGGCTTTCGTCTTCCTGTAGAACATTATTTTATTATTTACATTATCGTTTAAGTACCACGGGAACGTAAAATCCATATATGAATATCTAAAGTGACGGGATGCAACTATGAAAAAGATTTGGCTACTATGATGGTAATTATTTTAGAAAATGATGCAAGATACAATGAAAAGGACAAATGAGTCGTATACGTAATTATAGCAATCAAGGAGTTCTTACCCTGCAGCGATAGCCTGGAAGCCGTCGATGATGCCTGAGGGAGTGTTCTCCCAGTGCACGCGGTCGTTGTTGAAGAACTGCACCAAGTAGGATACGGTCGGTGTCATCGCGTTACCCAGGGTCGCTTGTTTCCACGCTTTTACTAGGAATCTAGAAAGAAAGGACAATGTTTACCAAATTAAAATTTAGGTCGAGGAGAGCCTCAAACTCAATATATCTCAAACGCTCACTGTGTTGTTTCTATTCAGTCTCTTATGTGATAAAGAAGTTTATTTATTAATTAAAACTTCATACAACATAAAGGTATATTGACGGAGTTAATGCCTAGGCATTCTCTTGGTCAACTACGTTACTACGAAGTTTTTAACGTTAACTAGGTAAGTTGACGGGGTGGTCTTATAAGAGTCGGGGCCCCTTCCAGGTGATCACTGGGGTGGTTTTAGTGAGGTTAAAACCTTACACGCGCTGGCCTTTTCCCAAAAAGTCCAGGCGCCTTTTGAAGGTTTCGCCCCGAAAACAAAAAAAAACAAAAAATGGCTTCAGTGACCACATAATCCCCATGGGCCCCATGATACAGCTCTACTGTTTGTTAACATATTCAGAAGGTGATCAACCGGTCAGCAATGACCGAAATAACACAATTTTAAATCCTATTTCAAGTAAAGTTCATGCTAATAAGTTATTACCTAGCAGTCTGCAACATGAGCACAGTGTATTCTCCTTCGTAAGTGATGGTGGCGGACACGATGCCGTTGATGATGGGCAGATTGGAAGAGGTCATGTAACCGTGGCCACCACACGCTAGTCTGAACTCCTCGATCCTGGCTGTAGCGTCGCGACTGCATACTGCTTTCAAACAGCATGCTAGGGCGTGAAGCTGGAAAAAAAAGAAAGATTTATAACGTCACTTATTAGGTGAATAATGTTGCTGATAGAAACCAGTGACAAAAGCAATCTTGTCTAAAGCCTAATGACAGAGAAGCCAAGAGTTTGAAAATTGCATTGTAAATGTCTTAGGAAGGAAGTGAAAGAACCGCAAAATTTTCAATGGAGTGAAGCTCAACAGAAACAAAAGAGACTATTTTAACCTCCGACGGATAAAGAGGGGTGTTATAAGTTTAACGTGTGTACCTGTGTGTTTGTGTATTTGTGTATCTGTCTGTGATATCACTTTAATATGGATGAACCGATTTTGATTTGTTTTTTTTTGTTTGAAAGGTGACTTATCGAGAGTTTTCATAATATGTTTGATGAAAATCGGTTCAGCTGTTCAAAAGTTATGGGCGTTTGAAGCGGGATATTTTCGCAAGATATCGTGTCATAATTACATGTTTAATAGATTTTCGATAGAAGCGTGTCTGCTAAATAAATTTTGTAGCATTAAATAAAAATGGTTTTTAATTGTTTTTAATTTTACTTGTTTGCCAAATTAATTAGACCAAATGACATAGTTTAGAAGAAATTGCCAAATTTAACGTACCTCAGGCAGTTGTTCCATGTTGCCTTTGCTGACATCCTTGACAGTTTGTGCGTAGGCATCCCACAGCCAGTAGCCGGTGACGCGGAAGATGTGGCTCGTGGCTACGCCGATAAACAGCTTATGCTGTTGTGTCACGTAGTCTAAGATCTGAGGTTCAGGCTCACTGTAAAAGATGAGATGAGATGAGTCTATGGTAAGTTTTAAGAGAAAATCTTATTTAAGGCGACGACTACCGCCATCGACCTTGAGGGAAAAAAACGCGCACTCGTTTCACACCCGCGCGACCCAAAATTTAGTAGTTTTTTGTACTTTCCTTGTTATTCTATGACTTAAAAAAAGCCACAGATGAAAATGTAGATAATTAAATTGTTTTTGAGATGGTGTCGATTTTATTAAAATACGCCCAGCGGTTTTAGACATAACTTTACAAATTAATTACACTATGTTATACGAATAAAATTTAAAAAATTCGTTAGCCGTTTAAACGTGATTCTCATTTTAAAATCAGTTACTCAGGTGTATCTGCGCCTTAAGATGGCCTAGTCAAAATGGCATTATCAGCTATGACAATATTTTAGCCAAGAAGTTCAAAATTTTAAATGATGCATCCAAACTAACTAAATCCACTTTATGACATTATTTTAAGTATCTAGTATCTATTTATTTACCCACGTCCGTGTGTCACCAGCGGGGTGCCAACTGAAAATCAGCGCTGGGTGTCTGACGGTCAGCAAATGCTGGTTGGTATGGGCACGCACGGCTCATGTACTTTTTTTACTATTCTTCTGTTACTTTGTGATTGTTGTTGTTGTGTTGTTTCTATGTCGAATAAATGTTTTGTATTCTATTCTATTCTATTCAAAATGCAGTGTCATTTTGTTTTCGTTTTGCTTGTTTTCGACAGTGAAATGTGCCTAAAAGAGCACTAAACCATTTTTTAAATCAAAATGTCTAAAGATCGTAATATTGAAGCTATTCCTCTAAAAAGGCTCTGAATGTCTTTGTGGAATGTTCTTAGTTCTTACCCTGGTTTAGGTTGTGACTGATGTCTGACTGCAGAATATCTGACAGCGATAGTACCAGCCCTTGATAGTTCATATGCCACGTCAGTCACGATGAGTACTCTGACGAATACCATGGTGCCGTACGCTAGCTTCTCGTTCTTGGACTTTACGTAGGTTCCATCCTGAAAACATTTAATAGCATATCATTAGAATGATCTTTTATAAGTTCTATATATCTCATCCGTATCAGGGAATCTCGTCTCTCTTCTGAAGGTCTCTGAACTTCAAAGGCGTTTAAAATGATTAAAGTCGTCTATAATGTGAGAACCATGTTCCTGGTAAATATCAAGTGAAGCCTTTACCTGTTAGTGCTTGTAATACTTTATATGTATATTTAGTATAGTTGTGCTGGTTGCATAATTTTTAGGTTTATGAATTAATAATGATTGTACTTATGGACATATTGTAAAAAAAAATATTTTTAAAAGAGTAATTATGGAGTTACTTGTGCGTTCTTCTCTTTATCAAGCTACTTTTCCGATTGCCCGGTAAAATCTATTTTTATTACTTGTAAATTTTAATTTTTAAAGTTCAAAAGTGGCACTTAATGGCCTAGTTGAAATAAATACATTTGACTTTGACTTTAATTTCGAGAGAAATGGAAAATATAAGGATAAAAATATATGCAATCAGTTCAGATGTAAAGATATGATTCTAAACAACTTGCCTTCAACACTTGAGCATTCTTCATCAACATACTCCTCCTTGGAATCCTGTAGTGATCAAATCCTAAGAACCCATTATTGGCGGTCTGGAAGCCCATCTTAGGCCCAATCTCTCCAACTTTGATGCCAGGTAGAGGCATGTGTGTCTCTGTGTCACGGATCTGAACGAAGAAAGGATGAACCCCGTAGCATTGTCCCTTAGTGTATAGTTGAGCTACTACGATACAGTGGTTCGCTGTGTGGGCCACTGGAAATAAAGAAATTAGTTATCGATAAATGGAAGGTAACTAAAGCCTTATATGGTGTAACTTGGCTTTTTAGGCAACTTGTAATCAGATTAAGGGGTCACTACTTCAATGATCATGACTATATCAGGGAGACCGAAGAAAGCATAGAACTAAATAGTTGCTTTATTGATGTACAAAGATGAAGCCAAAAAAGGCAGACACTGCTGTGCAAAGTGCAGTCTTCTTTAGTATCTGTTATGCCATTTTTAACCGACTAACCAAAAGGAGGATGTTCTATGTTCGACATTATGTTTGTTTTTTTTTTGTGTATGTTCACCGATATCTCGTCAATTGTGGACCGATTTTAAAAAAATCTTTTTTTTTTAAATTTTATATTTCGAAATTGGCAAATCTCTCGGGATTGCTGCAATGGCATGTCTGTTTATTGTTTATACCATTTCATAACATAACATTGGATGTCGGTGTCCATAACGCAAAAAATAGTTCCTACCAAAGACACCGACTGTCAAAAATAAAGTTATTTTCACTTTGTAGTTTTCTTATTTGGAAGTCGGTAGTATTGTTTTGTAAAAAGCTTATTTTGGCTTTTACGATTTAGTAGACGAAGACATTAAAAACGGATGGACTTAATGGTTAAAGCATTTAAAAGTTGTTCTACTTACATCCACCAGGCCACCACTTGTACGAAGTTAGTTTGGGACTGTGGATAATGAACTCTTCTGTGCTAGGATCATAAGTGGCTGTTGTTTCTAATCCTCTTAGGAATGTTCCGTGGCCGAGTTCAGTCTGCAAGAAATTATATTGATAGCATTATTAAACGCCTACTAGAGAAGAGCCTTAATGCACTGCAACAGGCCACAATCGGCTTATCAGAAGCTGTTGCTAGAACCCGAATTAAGTATCTAGAAATAGTTCCTGACTCATAAACAAGGGCAATTCCATTTCACAAGGAGTAACAATGTCCGAAATTCTAAGACGAGGCTTGGAATTACGAGTAGCATCTTTGTTGTTTAGATTAGATCCCAAAATTCCGCTCATAGTAACTTTTTAGTCATGCTTAGTTTTTCCCTGTAAGATGGCAAGCATTACTATCGAGAGCATTTGCAAAGCAAAGTGATGCTTCGATCAATGTTCTGTTTATTCCCGTACCTGTGCATAAGTCCCCAAGATGCCCATGGACATGGCCTGCGGCAACCACTCTGCCAATTGCTCCGGGTCTGACTGGTTCAGTATCGTTGGCACAAACATCCCCATGTGTAACATGAACGGTGATATGTCTTTCACCACTCCGAATGTTACACGGTACTTGTTTGTGGGCCTGTTGAAAGTTAAATTGATTTAAAATCAAAAATGAAAATTTCACATAGGCCTACATGGGCACTTATAAAACGTCGACAAAAGGTGCACGGTTCGGCTTGGACGTTTCCTAAGGAGAAGAACCGGCAAGAAACTCCACGGTTACTCTTTTTAAAAATAGTTTAGTTTTACAATATTTCCATGTTACAGCATTAGTACTTAGATATGGCGGGAACACGTAGGCCCGACAATAAGTCGAGAGAAAAATAAAGATTATATATTATATAAACGTAAGAAAATAAAACGAATTAAAAGTTAACAAATGTTAACAAGCATCTAGAAGGCCTACAATGTTCACACATTTACAAAACAATCGGTAAAAGAATCTATACAAAGGTAAAATAAAAAAGTATAACAAGACTAAATTGAATTTCAAGTTAGAAGCATGGTGGGCCAAAGGCCTAGGGATGATGACAAAAAAAAAATTACGACGATACAGTGCGTTGAAATATCGTGTGACGTCACGCTATGCTACACTTTAGCTAACAAAGTGACGTCATAAGCTGAACTTTGATGCGCTTTATCTTTGTCAATTTTTATTGATTTGATAAAGCAAAAAATACTGGTCCAATATTATTTGATAATCTCACTGACGAACTTTATAGAATTCATATTTACATATTTTCTTTTTATTTTTGATAGGCTTAATTCAAAAAACTTAATTCAAAAATCAAAAAAAACCCGACTGCTTCAAAAGCGAACTAAAAAGTCGTAAACAAGGAAAAAATCATGCTGTGCAGTCGGAGGATACATATTCGCGGGCTGGCTGACCAAAATCTGGTGTATCCTACGCCTGCACAGCATGATTTTTCCTTGTTTACGACTTTTTAGTTCGCTTTTGAAGCAGTCGGGTTTTTTTTTATTTTTGAATTAAGTTTTTTTATTTATAACTTTTTAGTTAGTTTTTTTTCGAATTAGATACATTTAAACATATAAGTGTTATATATTTTTGATACCCCACACGATGGGTTTGGAAGGAAAAAAAAAATTGGGCCCCCACAATATGGCACCAAAAAGCCGCCATTATTCTATTGTCCAATTTTAATGTAGCCTATGACACTCGCAGGGTTAAGGCGCATCGATTGACGTATGAATCATCAAAATCGGCCAACGCGTTTGTTCTCTGGAACGCCATATAGGAACCAACATACATACATACATATATACATACATACTTACATACATACATACATAGACTGATAATCACATTACCCTCCTTCGGCAGTCGGGTAAAAACGGGACCCTATTACTAATACTCCGCTATCCGTATGTCTGTCTGTCTACCTGTTAGTCTGTCCGTCTGTCACCAGGCTGTATCTCATGAGCAGTTGAAATTTTCAAAGATGATGTATTTCTGTTGCCGCTATAACAACAAATATTAAAAACAGAATGAAATAAATATTTAAGTGAACAAACAACGTACAACAAACGTGTTTTTTTGCGATAATGGTACGGAACCTTTCGTGCGCGAGTCCGACTCGCACTTGGCCGGTTTTTCATAATAATTGTCAATTTGATTTAAATGGTCGTCGTTTCGGCGTCGCATTTCTTGTATGCGCCTTTCAATAGACAAGTTCTCCGTACAAGATTTTTCTCGTTGTCTCGATTTTGAAATATGTTTTCTGATTTTCGGATAGGAACCTTTAACTTTAAGTTTTTCTAACTTCTAACTTTCTTTCTCTCTTCATTACTTCTACTCACCTAAAAGCGTCCATGGTGTTATGTAGTGCTGCATACTCTTTTAAACATTCAGCCAAAATGCAGGCCTTTCTAATAGCGTTCTCGTATCTATCCTTATGACTCAAATACTCTTCTGGTACATCATTCTCTGTAGTGAATCCTGGCGTGCTGAGCACCATGTTTTCTGGAAATAAGAATATTTTTTGAGTGCATTTCTGCCATATCTCTAAGAGAGTTTTTGTCTGAGAAGACAGAAACGCTCTTGACCGAAAGGTGCGATGCGAAGCGATGCTCGTGTTTCGCAAAAAAGCACTTTATGTTCTAGAAATAAGAATAAAAATGCCAAATCTTATGCAAAATAGTTCCAACCTAATTGTGTTATTTGTGCCTAACGGTAGGCTTATTACGTATCTTTTGCAAGGGCAAAACGATAGCGATTTTTGCGCAATAATTGTTTAAAAGTTGGAGCTCGTGGCTAAATAATAACAGCAGCACTGGTCGATCATCAAGGTTAAGCAAAGCTTGCCGAGGTCGGTCCGTGGAAGGGTGACCATTTCAACATACCGAGTTGCCTCCGTGCCTCGGAAAGCACGTTAAGCCATTGGTCCCGGCTGCCATATGAAGATCTTTGACAATCGTTACGGGTAGTCAGAAGCTTGAGATCTGACACCAGTCTTGCCACGGGTATCGCGTTACCCAGTTACTGGGTTGTGGCGGTCAGATAGGCAGTCGCTCCATGTAAAACACTAGTACTCAGTCATGAATCCGGTAAGACTGGAAGCCGACCCCAACAAGAATTGGGAAAAGGCTAGGCAGATGATGAATTGTTTTAAAGTTGTTGACATTTTTTATTTTTATATAAGTGCATTTTACAAACAGCGAACGATTAGCAAACGATTGTTTAGGCCTTACCATACCTACACTGCAGGTAATTCCGACTTGTATGTCATAAAGCGTTTGATCGCTATCGTTTTTTTGCTCTTGCAAAAGATACGTGCTAAGCCTGCGGATTTTATCATATTACTTCAGAATTAAATGCATTTGATTAATTTTTCTCTAATAATTTTTTCCTGGTTAGAATATATAAAGCAGGTATTTCTTAAGACGAAAACACTTAAATAAGTTAATTTAAAAATTAAAAATCTGACTGTTTAAGAAGCGAACTAATAATATGTAAACAAGAAGCAAAATATGCTGTGCAGTGGAGGACCGTGGTCAGCCAGCTCGCGAATATGTATCTTAAGCAGTCGATTTTTTGATTTTTAAAAGGATGATATTTAAAAGTACTTCAATTTATTCCCATTTCATTTACCTAATTTTGCCTGTGTTCCACCAAATATACTGAATGTGCACCAAAATATGTTCATTAAAATATGTCATAACGAGCATCTATTTAACAATAAATATTCAACTCAAAATATCACTAAACACACTACAATTTATTTTCGCAGCGTACAGCGATTTTTCGAATAAGTCGACGTAGCCCCGCCTATTTCTGTCTGCAGGGTCAAAAGTAACGGGTCCGTGTCGGGGTGCCCTAAGTTCCCGAGCTCGCTTTGCTCGCTCTTGGACTGATGCTTTGACCATAATTTATTCGTAGATCAACTTATTTCAGTGTTAAATAAATGCTCGTTATGACATATTTTAATGAACATATTTTGGTGCACATTCAGTATATTTGGTGAACACAAAAATATTATCCTTTTTAAAATAACTTATTTACTTTAAACTTTTTGGTTATAATTTTTTAACCAGCTCTTCCTTCCTCCCTTCTCTCTCCAGCCCTATATTTTGATACCCCACACGATGGGTTTGGAAGAAATAGAAATTTGAACCCCCGCAATATGGCACCCAAAATCCACCATCTTTGTATTTTTTTTACATCACTTATCTAAGCTAAGTAGTAGACTTGGCCGGTCAATACGTATCTATATAACGATGTCTTAACTATATAAACCTAGGAGTTTGAAATATATTATTAACAAAGAATCAACAACACATACCTACACGATACGCGCGAAAATCATAACCGTTTCCTTGCAGTCGGGTAAAAATAATTTGACACTGCGAACAATTTTCATTTTTCTCGGCAAGTACGCAAGGTCAAAATTTTATTGGTCTTAGCGAAAACGGAATTATACCTATCTCTCAATTTTATCGGCATAAAATCCACGAGATTGTAAAAAAAACTAACTTATTTTTTTCCTTGGTGATAGATGGTAACTAACAGACAGTAATGATAGTACACCATTGGTATGAAAGTTCAAGGGCAATTACTTGTCTAGGAACATTTATCTAAATATGAATTACGATTTCTCGAATTTTTACGCAAATTATGATAAAATACTGAAATAAATATTGCATGCATGTAATAAGCCAGAAATAAAGAAATTTAAAAAACAACGTTATTAGAAAAGGAACAATATTACTGCAATGCCACTCTGATACAACAAAAATGTTTTATCCATAATTTGAAAATCAAAACAAACAAATAACTACAATACAAACACGGCAAAGTACAAGCAGCACTACTTATAACTGCGATAAACCAATACCAACCATATCATAAATTTCATCATTCATCTTGTTTCAAACACGAATAGACTCGGTCAACTATATACTTTTTGTGCAGATACTAAAATATTCAAACAAAGAATTCACTTACCGACTTCCTTTCTCTCCTTTGTTCCCTGTGCCCCTCCATCTATCAAATGTATCAGCTCCTGTACATCGAAAGTACATTTCTTCCTCTCCTTCACCAGATCTTCGCACACTTTGTGGTCTGCCATATCTGTTGATGAACAAATTTGTACTGGCTTTGCGATTGTATCGGCATTCGCAAATTATCTTGTAATTGCGCTCCTATACTAGTACCTAATGATAATGGCTGATTAGATTACCCGGGGGGCTTCTTTTGAACACAATACTATCTTGAATAATGTACGGGCTGTATCAGGAGCTGTTTACTATACGGACCTTGTGGAAACCAGAACAAATTTCCGTGCGTTCAAGCGTTTTTTGCCATACCTATTATTGGAATCAAATATAACAGCTCACAATGTTAGGACCCATTAATATTAATGCTAATTTGTATCCGTGGTGCTATGCAACTGGGCTTATCCCAGTTGTAAACGACCCTTTGTGCCTATTGGTCTTGTTTGTTCTGTCTCCTGCTTGATTTGGAGGGAAGTGGAAATTTGTATTTTTTCTTACTCTTCATTATTCTTTTCTGATTATTTTCTTTGCAGGATCCAAGACAGTTAAATTCGTTCTCCGGGACTTTGTCGAGCTTCATTGCCTCGGCACTTCTGGTGGTCGCCACTGTTGATCCTGGCTTTCAGGAGTTGCAGTGGTTTGGGAATAGTGCGATGGGATTGTCCCAAAACAAAAATAATAATATCTAAGGATCGTTTTTTAATGGTAGTTATTGGTTTGAAGACTATTAGAACCTTCGATTAGAACACAGGAACCTGCACTGTGTCTCAAAATTTAAAAGGAAAACATACTAGGGATATCGGCATGTCCTGGGATCAAAATTCGGAGACATGTGGCATCCACCAACCTGTACGTGGCCTGAGTGATAGATTATCGAACACGCTCAAAGGTTAAGCAACGCTTGACGAGCTCGGTCCTTGGATGGGTGAGCAACGTGCCTCATGCAGAAAGCACGTTAAGCCGTTGGTCCCGGCTGTCATTTGAAGATCTTTGACAGTCGTTACGGGTAGTCAAAGGCTTGAGATCGGACACCAGTTTTGCCAAGGGGTACCGTGTTACCCAGTTTATGGGTTGTGGAGGTCAGATAGGCAGTCGCTCCATGTAAAACACTGGTACTCAGCTTAATCCGGTTAGACTGGAAGCCGACCTTAATATGGCTAGGCAGATTGATTGCTCAAAGGTGGAGTGACAATTACAGTAAGAAAGCGTGTCACAGCAGTGAGATCGTAATAGGCAGTTTAAAACATGAGAAAAAGTAGTAAGAATAGAGATATTAGACCACGGGTGAATACTGAGACGACGGGTAATAAAGATGGACAAAAAGAAAAAGACCGATGAAAATATAAGTATAACAGCTAGAGAATGATTGATGACGGAAAACCGCTTGTGGTACTAAGTAGGTAATTTAGTGATTAATATTAATTTGTGGGACCACATGTACCTACTCATGTATTAGCGATAGCAATACGACTTTTCTGATTATTATATATGTAGTTTTTAGTTACCTTCTTACCATTCCATCTCAACAATCTAAGCACTCTGTATTCACAGTTTCACACCTCAGAAATGACCATGCCTTTCGACATTTACATGGTCTTTTTGATAAATATACGTAAAGGAAGTGTTTTGTCAGTTTCATTTATCATATTCTAGGGATATTATTGTACTTCAAAATATATGCATGAATGAGTAATGGATGGTACTTATAACTTAGAATACTTATTTACATACCTAGTAGCTGGTACCTACTACAATTAGACTATGAAGCCTACTCCAAACGAGTTTTTGCAGTGAATTTTTACTTAGTCATCGAATACAGAAGTATTTTAAAAGGTTAATTTCGTTCATTTTGATGAAACTATTGGCAAAAACTGCTGCCTCAAGTCTCACTCGGTTAAGTTACAAGTTCTTTGGAACTTTTGCACAAAATTCTGTGTTTCCTCTTATACAACACTAGCGTCATCATCATTTCAGCCGAAAGATGTCCACTGCTGGACATAGGCATCCCCCAAGCGTCGCCACATTGTCGATCCCGTGCGTCTTACAACCAGCGGATGCCCGCGATTATACGACCATGGAATACCAAAATGCCTTTGTTGCCCTATTGTAGCTTAGTGCCGGGTAGCGATCAGTCAGTTTTTTTTCATGGTCAGGCACAGGCTGTCATGTTGGATACAAACCTCCTCTCTTACCTCTCTATCGGAGGGAGTGGATAATTATCCAACAGGCAAGCCTATTTTTTTTGGTAGTCATCCAATTACTTCTCCCGCTCTGGGTGAAACGGGACGGCGTGTCAGACTTTTACTGACTAAAACCCATCCGTGTTCCTTCAGTTGCTTGAACCAGCGTCGCGGTAAAGGCCCTAAATCTACATCTGTCAGATATTTACGAGTCATTTAAGTAGGGGACTAAGCCCATTCTCGTGAAATTTGGTTTACAAATTAGTTCTGAATTAATTTCTTTCGCTAATCTGGGGCTTTATCTATCTATTCAGTGCATTGATATAAATACACTTACCGCGTAAGTAAGTAACATAAAGATAAATGTAACAATACATACCTAACATGATTAGATTAATACATATCTACTAGTGTTAGATCAAAGTCCAAAGTGCAAAATGACAAAATCTTGTGTTTTTATACAAACAAACGTGAAGTCAGCACTAATTTGAGGACTCTGAAAGCTATATCCTGTTGCGTTAATTGCGAGATAATTGGGTAGTTGAATAAAAAAAAAATGACGATTTTTTTAATGTATTTCGAAACTTTACATAACTTAAATTATATTGTCGTTTCAAAAAACTCTTAAATATTTTTTTTCAATTTATTATAAGCAATTGAAAATCGATAAAATTTTGAAAAGAACCACGTGACTACAAACGGTCCACAATGAGTCGCCATGTTGGTGACGTCATAACGTTCAAGGAAATCATGATACTATATTGTCAACTACACGTAGATTGACTAAAATATCCGAAAACTAGTGCAAAAATATTAATAAACAACAAATTTTATTTAGTCATGTGTGATAAAGGATTTATAAAGGCTAATGTCGATAATATACCCACCAGCCTAGCGAGCATGGGTGTATCCAAGACATTTGTGACGAGACATGATAAATTATGTCATGTCTTACAATTTGTCTTAAATGCTAGCACGGGTCAAACAAGTGACATATTTTAAAGGCGCAACATGCCTTTCTTGTTGCTGCTCGGCGAGCACGGCCTACTGTGACATGGCTTGAGTCACACATTTCATCGCAGTTTGGGCGATATCGCCATTTTGTTCTAAATAATAGCACCGGCGGCGTGAGAAAATTTCCTGAAGTTTGTTTGGGACTCATCGGGTCTTAATTGCTAATACGGGCGCACCCATTTAGTCACAAATGTCACATTTTGACAGATGATTTAGAAAAATGTATCACTTTCGTTCGGAGGTGGTGATAAAATTTTACAGTTGAAAAAAATATATTTGCCTTCTAATTACTGCACTAAATGGCAATAAATTCATTTTGTGTGTATGGTGATCAATGCTTATTAATTAATTGAAATGTTACAGGATTATTAATTAATTTTATATTATTACTTTTTCATAATTATATTTTTTTAATTATTTTCTTTTATACCATATTCTTCTTACTTCTACATTTTTAAATGTTTCTTAAATAAAATCCCCAAAAAACATTTAAAATATAAAACAAAGGGTACACCGGTATTGGTCCAAGCTATTATATTTTTTAGTAATTATTAAAATTTTCACAATAATTATAACTTTTTAACAAACACTTAATATTATGTTATCGAACAAACAAAGAAAATAAAGTGTGCATAAGTCTATGGTCGTGGGTCAAATATTAATTTATTCCCAACAAAATTAAAAAGTTGTTTAGCTGTATGAACGGCATACTTTTTTACGTATTATTTTATTTGGTCGTCTATTCAAATTATGTCGCACTATGAAGTCAACAACAAGAAAAGCAAGTCGCGCCTGTAAACTATGTCACATGGTTGTCCCGTGCTAGCATTTAAGACAAATTGTAAGACATGACATATTTTTACCCGACTGCCGAAGGAGGGTAATGTGTTTATATCATAACTTGTCATGACCGTAGTTCAACTCGAAAACCAAGCAATGAAAAAAAAAAAAAAACTTATAATTCATGTTGGGATGCTGCTAATATGGGAGTAGCAAAGGGGGGGGCTAAATTTTGGTTATTTTTTGCCTAGGACATACCGTTTTCGAGATATCATTTTGGAAATATAGAGCGTTTTATGCAAAATAAAATAAGATACGGAGGCCCATAATTCGGAAACAGTGCGTCGTAGGGCTATGCTTCTCAGAACATAAATGGTTTTTATGGCCAAGGTTAAACCGCTCGGTTGTGGAATGCATTACCTATTGAGATAAGACGTGCTCAAACACTGCTAACATTCAAGAAAATGGTTAAGGAGCATTACCTTTCACTATAATTTGTATTCTTCTCCTTTCTCTGTCATATATTTATTAGTGTATTATGTAGTATTTGTATATATGTATTTTATTTTATTATGTGTAAGTAATATTATTTATGATATTTGGTACACTGACAGCCCTAAATTCATCTCCTATTGTTCAGTCCATCCAAAGGTTGTCTGTAAGAGATTGCCCTGTGCGATAAGACCGCCCATTGTACACTTGTTTTTGTAAATGTTTTTCCTGTATGTTTTGTGGTGTACAATAAAGTATATAATAATAATAAACCGAAACTGCAATAAAATTGGAAAATCACAAGTCAATAAAATATCTCACGCCGCCGTGCTAGCATTTAAGACAAAATGAGTTTATCGCCCAAACTGTGATTAAAAGTGTGACTTAAGCGATGTCACAGTAGGCCATGCTCGCCGGGCTGATGTACGAATTGGAACTTTTGAGCATAAATAAAGTAGTCGTAATGAATAATACGTGAGAGTGGACCGGTGTTAGTTATTTTTGTTTACCAGGTACATTAGGAAACATAATTGGTAGTCGGCGGTCGGCCGTTTTAGATGTCGTATACATATCACCGTCTTATTTAGTGCTAAAATATTACTTATAACAATTTTACTCAAATTAGCAACTTTACAAAATAATGGTTTCATGCTAAATTATTATTATTCAAAATTCAAAGATTAAGTTTATTTTACTATTTCAATAAGTTTTTCAGATTCATCATAACTTAACAACTTCAACCAACTAGTTAATTTCTCTTTAAAATTATGCTTATTTAGTTTGTATAGTGAGATCCTTTTGTTAATTTCATTATACAGCCTGGAACTCAACGCGTTGTACTGTCGCTGCGCGAAAGCTGTTCTACATTGCACAGAAGGACAAACAAGCGCACCACTTCGTTTTTTTAAACCTTCCTTATTTAGGGGAAGTAGTGAGTGTCGCCGGAGCAACGTGCGGAGAATAAACAGCTGTCGCACTGTCAACACCTTGCACTCCCTGTATAGGTCTGTGGTAGAATAGTCGCGCGGCTTACCATGCATGACCTTGAGAATAGACCTCTGTGCCCTCTCCAATTTCAAAAACAAAGTTTTGTAAGTTCCACCCCACGCAGGCAAACAATAACCCAATATTGACTGACATAGTGCAAGATAGACTGTATTCAGCACCGTACGGTCGGCAGAGTGACGAAGATTTTTAAAAACGTACAGTAGTTTTCTGACACGTCCGGTGAGGGTCTCCACTTGTGGACGCCAGTCCAATCGTTCATCAACTAAAACACCAAGATACCTTATGAAGGCAACATTGGATAACGGTGAACAATGACAAGGTGTTGTGGATCTGGCACAAGTGTGGGCAGTAAGTGTTATAGTTTCTTCTGATGGCGTTGAGGTGTTGGGGAGATAAAAACGAATGTATTTAGATTTATCTACATTCAACGTAAGTAGATTAGAAGATAACCATAGCATAACCTCCCTCAGATTACTCTCGGCCTGCATCTTAGCCTCCACCCAGTTTTTTCCATACACTAAGAGTGCTGTGTCATCCGCATATGTAAACATATGACAGTTTTTTAGTTTCATCTTGCACAAGTCGTTGATGTATATTATGAACAATGTGGGACCAAGAATACTCCCTTGTGGGACTCCATATTTGATTTCTTCGTCCTCACTCACTACAGTATCAACTTTGATAGCCTGGGTCCGATTGGTCAGATAATCTTTAAAAATATTTAATGGCAGACCTCGAACTCCAATGTGCTCCAGTTTTGATACAAGGATTGGGACTGAGACCGTATCAAAAGCCTTTGATATATCCAAAAATATACCGTAGCATTTGTAGCTTTTGTCCAGTTTATCAGCTACCGTGGCACTGAAATTGGTTACAGCATCTTCAGTTGACACACCGGACCTAAATCCATACTGGTTTTCTGAGATGATGTTAAATTTGGTGAGATACTTAGTCAAGCAGTTATTAAGTATTTTTTCTAGTATCTTCGATAATGTACTCAGTACAGAAATAGGTCTATAGTTCGTAAGTCGCTCTCTGTCCCCACCCTTATACACAGGAGTCACAATAGCTTTTTTCAGGCTGTTTGGAAATACGCCAGTGGCAATAGAGACATTGCAAATGTGCGTAATAGGTGGTACCAACACTTCCTGTGAGAGCTTAATTACCAAGGCTGGAATATTATCCCAGCCAGTTGCAGTGTTATTACGTAGTGAACCAATGATCGCTGCCACCTGTTCATGGCTCACCGGCAGTATCCCGAGAGACTTGTGCTGTGATATATTTTCCGTAGCGTGGCGAGGTACTGGTGAATTATCCGGCGGAACCAGCTTCGCAGCCAGGTCCTTCCCAATGTTGACAAAGTATTTGTTGACACAGTTTGTTGACAATTTGGCATCAGCGGATAATTTTAATAGTTCCCTTGCTGGCTGTGACTGACCTTTCCTACCTGAGATTCGGTTTACAACATCCCATATGGCTTTCGGACTGTTTTGGGCTTTGGTAAACTGATCCTTTTCGTACTCGAGTTTTAACTTTCTAAGCAGCGCATCACAAAAGTTTCGGTACCTTCTGTATGACGTTTGAAGGATTGTATTATCAACATTTTTCCTTAGTTTAAGGTGCATCCTATCGCGGTTCCATATACAACGAAGCAATCCTTTAGTGATCCACGGTTTCAGAATACGGGTTCGCCTACTACCTTTTTTTTGAGTTGTGTGCTTTATTACAACGCTACTAATAACCGAGATCAAATTATCAGTGGCAATATTCGCGTCAGTTTCATTCAAAACCAAATTAAAATCACTTCGGTCTATGTCTGCTTTAATTGAGGAATAGTCTAGGCGCGTTATGACACTATTTGTATCCAGATATAGTTTCTTGGTCTCTTTTATGCATAAAATGATGGGAAGATGGTCAGTTATGTGTGTGTCTAATATAATAACATCTGCCGAGCTGTTAGATTTTAGTAAAATATGATCAAGGCAATTGCCGAGTCTTGTGGGATACACGTGAGCCGGCAATAGGCCCAACGTAGCTGCAAATAGTAAATATTCGCTCGAGTTTCGATCGATATTATTGTTCTCTTTTATATCGACATTAAGATCGCCTATCACAGCTATATTTTTGATTGATTGCAGACTAGACATTACGGTTTCTAGACTGTGATAAAAATTGGTTAGGTCTGAACGAGATGGTGATCGATAAAGACCAATTATAGCAGTGTTTTTTAAAACACAAATTAAACAATTAGCATCTGAAAACGATGGTTCGGATATGGTACATTCTAGTCCGTTCTTAAAGTACATTACGACTCCATCGTTTTGTGTCAGATTGTTGGTTGTAGCATGAGATGTATAATTATCGAGATAAGGTGGTGGGCCTGATCCTTTTAACCAGCACTCGGAAAGTATGATTAAGTCGAACTCAAATTTGATCACAGACAGTATCGATATAAATTGGTCTAAATTTTTATTTATACTTCTGATGTTAATATGTATGATTTTAAGATGTGTTTTAGGATCCACAATAAGCCCTGTACATTGGTCCGGGGTACAAATATGGGAGCTAGCAACTTTGAACTTATCAATCGCATTGCCAGCATCATTTATGTTATCCTTCATTTTTAAATAATTTTATAACGTATAAGTTCAACGTGACCGATGTAGTGCAATAATAATGAATTATAATAATTAAAAAGTTGCTTACTCTTATCGGTCGTCGTTGAAGTCGCATTAGAGAGGAAATGTCAGCCACAGTGTAGATCTCACTATTACTATATACAGGTGTATTTATTAGCGATTTGAAGTCCAATTGGTTAAAGTTAAGTTGAATCTCAAATAAACATGATTCTGGTTTATACAGTTTACAGTAAGATAAAAAAAATATATTAAGGTAATTAAGCGAAATAATAAAAGATATACAGTAACAAAATAAGTGATGGGAAGATAGTCACTTTCTCAATTCTAAATCTAACAGACACTGTTCGGTTTTTACCATGTGTGATTCCCTTGTATCAGGGTTTTTGCGTAAGAGGATTTTTCCATTAGAGATCCAGCAGAAAGTATATGCATTTCGTTTAGCGAAGTCACGGGCAAGGTAAAACAGCCGTCTAAATGTTGGGGTCAGGTGTTCTTCAACATAAATTGGTTTTCTTTCGCCCGCAATGCCCAGGGTCACCGTATTTAATTTCTCCTCGACACTTCGTCCTTTGTTGTAGTTACGAACCGCCGCTAGAAAATTATTTTTATAATAAACAGCAGAGAATTCGACAAATATGGATCTTGTTTGACCAGGTTTCCCAGGCAGTCGGTAAATATCGCGGATATTGGAGGAAGATATTTCCATCTGAGCTACTTGCCCCAAGCGCATAGCAATCCGCAAAAGGTCATCTATTTTCTCATTCGACATCGCAGGTACGTTCCGTATTTCAATTGATGAAGGGCGACACCTCTGTTGGAGTTCCTGAACCTTTGTCTCAAGTTTAGTGATGCAGTCATTGTTTTCATATTGCGCTTTTTCCAGCAGAGATACCTTAGCCAAGACATCCTCATAATCCTTGTTCAAAGATATAACCGACCTGTCCAGCTCAGCGCAAGAATGCTGTATGTTGGCACACTGCACCTTTAGTTGAGCAACGTCTGTAACCAATTGAGACAAGGTTTGTTTTTGTTCCAACTTCCAGTCTTCGAGCATAGTTAGCAAATCATTTCTAAAACTGATTAGAAAAGCCTTCGAGGTGTCATGTTCATCCGTAGGAGAACCAGAGATGCGTGGGCGTTTATGCCGGGTATTTATGTTTTGGCTTGGTTCAATTAGTTCTTCTGCCGCTGTGGTTAAATCCGGATCCGATTTTGATTGAGCATGCTTTAGTCTGCCTTTCTGAGACGACGGGGGCGCGCGTTTGTCGTTTGGCATCCTGTGATTTAAGTTAGCGCGCTAAATATTCAATATTGCGGCAAGCAGCAAACAACCAGGCCAGCGTGATAACACGGTACGGCACAGATCCCGATCCTTTCCAGCAATCAAACACTGTGCAGCACAGTGTGTAAAGGCGGGGGTACGTCGCAGACGATGCGTTAAGCACAGCGACCAACGGCGAGAAGAAGGTCGTAAGCGCCGTGCATATGAAGGCGCTTACGCGTTTCGCCGAAACACTTTCAAATGTTAGACTTTGGCGGTTATTGCCGGTGATTTAGATACTTGGTTCTGATTTAATTGACTAATACTACATGAAGTTCGCAGCACTGATCACTACCACAAGTCTCACTATGTTCACAAGGTGGTGATGTGTTGGGATCACCGGTAAAAATCACTAAGGAGTCACAATACTACACTTTTACGATTTTATTTAGTTGCGCACTCAGACAATAATGCTCTCGGTACGGTAGTCGGCCGATCACAATTAACTTAACACGATAATATTTATTTCTTTCTTTTTAAACCAGAACGACAAAATGTTAATTACGTTAACTAGACAGAAATATTACAAACTGCGTTTAAGGCCCAGTTTTTTATCACCAGTTAACTCAACCATATATGCTAACCAATGGTTTTAAATTTCAGTAAAACGCCTAGGACACTTGACTAAGAAAAATTAACCCCTGAATCGAAAAATGGTTTTCACAGACCAATTTACGTGTAGGTACAGGAGGTTTTTTGTTTTACCACTTTTTGGGCGTGGTTAAATATGTATATCAATGTCTAGATTTCTAGTATTAAGGTGCTCTGGGCTAAGCTGCGGAAGGACGGACAGGCGGACGGACGGACAGACAGATATGGCGATACTATAAGGGTTCCTTGTTGACTACAGAACCCTAAAAACAGGCAGGACATGGACTACTCGTGTGCATGTTTCATCCAAATCCGTAAAGACGCGAAGACAGACAGAAAGACAGTTACTTTCGCATTTATTATGTATGGACTACAAGCTTTGCGTAAGCGTTGTACAATAATATTGTATACAGGATGTTACTTGGGGTATGAGCAACACTTTCTCCTCTTTAATGTTCTCCTATCAACCGTCACATTTACCAGTTTACATTCACTCCCATTTCTTTCGTATCACTCACACAAGCCATCCGTAAATTATCATCTATTGTACTCAAGGTGACTCAACCATGAGTATTTTTGGTGTATTTTGAACCCGGTACCCGCAAGACCCAAAAGATCGATCTTGGGCTTTATTGAATCAAATCACACAAATTCAAGTGGTCCCGCCTTTTCGGTTTACGCTCCTTTACGCTAGATGACACTACTTTTCATTGCGAAAAGTGACATCTATTGATTCATTCATAAACCAAGTATCAGGAAAGTCATGATCTGTCACAGAATCGGAGCAAAGAGGTAAATAAACATAGATCATTTAACTTTTTTATCAAGAAAACTTACTTTTATGTGTCCAAAATGTAGATTTCAACACTGTAATGTCTATATATCACCAAAATATAACTTTTTAGAAGGAAAATTTAGTTTCTAGAGGTATTTTTGTAACAAGGTTGTCTATTACATAGATACGTGCGGTCATTACCACTGAAGTTTCTACACTAACATTCCAACATATAGATACATACTGAATAAAGCAGGTTATGTCGAAGTTATCTTGAATTGGCGACTCTTTGATATCATCATTCATCTGCTTACTCGCGCTTATTTGGTAGTTGGACTACATAAATACGTAATTACGGTTGGATGAAAGTTTTTTTTTTAATGCTTCATGTCAGTCAGTAAATTATGGAGCTATTATTGTTGTATAGATAATTCATAATTTATGTAAACAATAGGAACCACCTTATGAATTTTAACCAACGGTAGGTAGGTATATCTACTAATAAAGGTAAAAGCATTAATTAATATATTTCTGAAGATAAAATAATCAAGTAGATAATAATGAATCAAATAATTAAATTGAACATTGACCCTGACTTATCAAATATTAAGTACTTATGAACCTACAGTAAATAATTGTTTGGCGTTAAGAGCAGTTTTGTTCAGAGGGCCAACTAAAATTTTTCTAATCTTCAGTACGTTGTAGATACTATAAATTTTAAAATAACTTTATTAGAGACTGCAAAGTCCTGACTGGGACAATTTACAAAAATCGGAATAATTAAAAAAAATGCTTTACTTACAACAAAAGTAAAATTTCAAAATTTAAAAACCCCCGACACATTTATTTTGTGAAAACACCCCGATCCAAACAGTAAAACTCCCATAACTTTTGAACGACTGAACCGATTTTATTCAAACATAGCTGGACACCCTCGACAAAATCACCTTTCAAGCAAAAAAAACTAAAGCAAAATCGGTTCAGGCGTTTAGCCGATATAATGCCACAGACAGACACACAGATACACAGGCACACAGATACACAGCAACACACGTGAAACTTATAACACCCCTCTTTTTCCGGCGGGAGTTAAAAACGGGCCCTTTCTTTCCGCGAAAGAATCAGGATTCTACTATTCGAAAAATATTATAGCCAAAGATATTAAAGGTACATCATTGTACTAATATACGTTGGAATTCACAAGGAGCGCATTGTTCACAATTTGATATATAAGTAGTGAGGTAGGTAACTTATGGTATTAGAATATAAACGCCTTTATCGCATTGGGAATCTTGCGATAAAGATGTAATAAATAAATTAGCAAAGTGTGAAAGTCTATATATATCTTTAGATGTTAGAAAGTTTGTTGGGTTCAATTACGCCTAAACGGCTAAACGGATTCAAATAAAATATGGAACACATGATAGACCATGGTAATAGTAGGTACAAAAGACACTTTTCATCCCCGTAGTACTTTTAGGATAATTTAAGACGTACACACGGACGATGTCACCGACAAAAGATAGTCAATTATATAAAAAGAAACTTATTGTAAAGTTAGAGACCTTGAGGTATCAAGCACGGAAAGCCAAAGTTCAATGCATTGTAATTTATGCCACTTTTATAGATACCGTTGATTACTTAATGAGATTCGTAGGCATTAAAATATTCTACTGCATAAGAAATTATATTAGGTAGCATATTTCCGTTGATTTACTTCACAAATGTGAAATTCTTACTAAATCACAATGATAATTGTGCTATTCTGGGCAAAAGCTACATAAGTATATAACCAACTAGCGGACGCTTCGCAGTTTCACCCGCGTAGTACCCGTTCCCGTGGGAATACAGGGATAAAAAAGTTAAGTAGTGGTCATGATGCATATACTTTTTAAAGTATTGTATTATTTTATTTTAATTATTGTGAATGTGAAGACTATGTGGATCATTATTTTGTTTTTTAACTTATTTTAGTTTTTAATCATGGTCTGGCAGTTTGAGTAGGCGGCCTACCCGAATGTCCTTTCTTTGGTATTGTTCGTCGAATCGTTGAGCTCCTTAAATTCTGAGTTGAGCTGCTCGGTTATTGACAAATGCGTGCACTGACTGGACAGGTCCACTCAATCTGGCTGGTTCTTTCCTCAAAAGACCATTTCAGACATCAGTCTACATGGTCTTCACATGATCGAACCAAGATTTTGTCAGGACTTTAAAAGAGACTGTGACCTCTGAGTTTGTTTCGGCCTTTCTTCTCAGAGTAGTCAGATAGGAAACGCCGACCACATCTAGTTTTAAAAAAAAATATGTTAGACATGTAAAAGCGTTTGTACAAACCAACTTACAGAAATAAAATCATTTATCATAAATTGCTTCTTTGACATCACCTTCAGAACAGCTCTTTGTGCTCGTTCCAACTTGAGAAACTTTGTCAGAACTGCGCCTTCCCATACTGTGATGCAATAGGTGATAACGGACTGACAGACAGCAATACACACCATTCAAATCAGCAGAAGATCTTAGCAGCTTGAATACATAAATCATTGTCCTAACCCTTGTGCTAATGGTATCCAAGTGCGAGTACCAGTTGATCCCGCTATCAATAACTACACCCAAATACTTAAGATAGTATACCTCACGAAGTCCACGAAGTCTGTAGGAGGTTTAGTACAGGGGTGTAGCCCGAACGGGATGATGTAGGTCTTGTCCAGGTTCAGGGTAAAGAGATTTAGCTGCAACCGACTAATAACAGATCAGAAGTGACGTTTAAGTAGTTCTCAGAAACACCCAATCAGTTCCATGAAAAATGATTGCAGTGTCATCAGCATAGGTTAATGTTTTGGAATTTGTGAGAGGTATGCAGCAAAGCCCATTGATGTAAACCTGGAAAAGGGTCGGGCCAATCACACTTCCCTGCGGTAGTCCGAAGGTGGTGGTTTCCTCTTTACTAACATGGTCACCAACTCTTACAAACAGTCTACGGTTAGTGAGATAGCTTGCAAAAAAAATCATGACCTAACCCTCAGTTTCCCAGCCCAAAATTATCGGCGAATTAATGTGACAAATTGTCAAGAACGCGTTATCTGCTGTGATTGGCTGTTGAAAATTCATTCAACCAATCACAGCAGATAACGCGTGCTTGACAATTTCTCACATTAATTCGCCGATAATTTTGAGCTGGGAAACTGGAGGTAAGCCACGTAAACGTAAACAAGTAGAAAATCATGCTATGCAGTCGAAGGATACATCTCGGTTTTGG
This sequence comes from Orthosia gothica, assembly GCA_949775005.1. NCBI lineage: Eukaryota > Metazoa > Arthropoda > Insecta > Lepidoptera > Noctuidae > Orthosia > Orthosia gothica. Next base: position 15,262,860 of record OX459057.1, read on the forward strand.
TCAGCCAGCTCGCGTCATCTACTTCATGTTAGGTTACTTAATTACTTTAGACGCTGCAGACAGAAATAGGAGCCCCGTCGACAATTTTTTATTCAAGTCGCTGTTTTAAACATTTGTATTCGCTTACTGATGTTTCTCTCTCACTTAGTATTTTGATATGCGTATAAAAATAAATACTTCGAACAAATGTTATTTCGGCTAAGTGTAACTTCGGTAAAAAGTTTTTCGACCAAATGAAACGTCGGAGTAACGAAACAAATCGAATTGATTAGAGGTCAACTGAGACAGTGGCAGACACGACTTCGATGAAGTAAAAAAAACGAAACGATAATAGTTGAAAAGTTTTAGGTGAAATGAAAGTCGGTCAAATATTTTTCGAACTTATGATAGGTAACCCCACACAATTATACAAAAATGCAACTGTACTTACTGTCAGGCAACTGTGTGTGCTACGATCCGTACTGAGGAAACACAGAAAGGTCAGACCCAACACGCCGTCAGAAAAAGCCTCATATTCTCACGGTAACGCATTAGACCGCTTTCGCTAGACGCCAGCATTATGTTTTAAGCTCACACCTATACACAATATTAAATAAACATAATTGAATCGGATACCTATTGGGTTAAAGTTAAAATTGAGGAGTGGATAAAATACCAAGTTACGAGGCAACCTGCTAAACCATTTATATCAGTCACACACAACGACGGGAGCAGCACTGTCTAAATTCCATCCACAAACACAGACGCACATTCACTTTACACACTCTGCTCACCCACCACACGTCATCACAACAATCCACACCATAACACACACCCCTTACTTACACACACACCGACACAACACTTCCTCATGACAGACACCCCACACAAATACACTACGCACATACACTTAATACAAACATTAGTATTTAATTAAAATACTATTAAATTGTGTTTAATATATATTTACCATTCAGTATATATATTGTATGTGATTATCCGAGTCTGCTAGTACGCTCATAATTAGCTTGCCCACTATTTATGCGAAGACTCTGCCTCCTAAGATACAGGATCTTCCTAGTTTAGGAGTCAGGGCTCAAAATTTTGTATTGACTGTACTTTACCTATCTTTCGCACACTATTTTTGTTGTTAATTTCTCTGTACCCTAGTTGACAATTATGTTTACTTTAATATGTTTCAACCTTGTATTTTCAGCAATTTTTTTTGACAATTTCGAGACCCTGGGGTCCCGGTCCTTTGAAAGGCGTACGAGAGGCCGAAGCCAACTCGCAGATGCCTTGTTTGTTAGGCATGTATCAGAAAATGTGACACCAACCGACGATTATCCCTGTATGCACTGCGCAAGTGCACCCAAGCGCAATCCCCGGTTGGTGCAGGACTATTGCAGAATATGGAGAAAACATGTATTGGGCTATGGGTTTGGTAGGTTTAGTGGATCGATTGCCTAAAACTATAGGAGGAATACTGGCCCCTGCCTGACCACTGTTGAACTACATGGCTATAAAATGGCAGGGGGTGACTGGCACACTCAATTAATGAGCCCCCATAAAGGGTAATTTGCACTTTAGTGACGAAGCGCCAAAGGGGCAACATATCCGGAGGGGCTTGAGGAGTAGAGAGTTATACCACAGCTATCAGGACAATCCCGGAAGTATGGTCACGATCCCTACCAGCATCTTACTGGGTTAACTTACTTCCTCCGAGCACGTTTGCTCTTGCGAATCTCCACTCATTGACTGGCCAATTAAGGGAAGAGAGAGGTGGAGCTCTGTTCCCCGTCAGTGTTCACTCCAACCAGACAATAAAGGCACGCCGGAGATGAGGGACAAAACTTCTCCCTGGAGATCAGGTCCGTGGGATCGCCACTGCCCACCAGCTCGCCACAAAGCTGCCCTGTGGATTGTATCTCTCATAGTCTGGCCCCACCACCCAAAGTCTGACCGAAGCGCACAAGCCCCACCACCTCGAAGTAACTATTTAGTAATCTGTGCCACCACGACGTCAACGTAGAGATACTGCGATGGGGATATATTATTATGTCCTTTATTCAACTTATTTCTTATTTAATACATTTTAACATATTTTTTTTTAAATAAAAAAATATAGGCCCACATGTGTCGGGAACAGGGTCCAAGCTACCGGAGGAATCGCCTAACAATACGAGCCGTGTCCAGCAGTACTGCTTTCTGGATCAGGCCCTTGACCCAGCCGCTTAACGAAAGCCTCCTAAGATGTTGGTCAAGCTCGAGGCTCGTGGCTCGTGGCCATTGGCTGACACGGTCATATTATTATTATTATTACTTAGATTACTATTTGTGCCAATTTGCAAGAATACCTACTAACCGAAGGAATTCGATTTTTCATACAAACTATCCCCTTATTACTAACCCCTTATTACCCCCTTAGGGATGAAATTTCCAAAAATGCTTTCTTAGTGCTCATTACCGTCAATTGAGGAACCTCCCTGCAAAAAATCATATTTATACGTCAAGTGGTTTTGGATATTTCATGATGAGTGAGTGAGTGACCTTTTACTTTTATATATTTAGATTTAAATTAATTAGGATGACTGAATATGAATACCTAGCCATTGTCCTTGTTCGCTCGAATGTAAAAACTGAAAATAATGATAGAAAATAATTTAATTTTTGAATTAAATAAAACATTAAATTTTAAAATAAAATATAAACAAACATAATTGAGGTAATAAACCCATCACAGTTGTTATAAATTATTTGAATTGAATAAAACATTAAATTTTAAAATAAAATATAAACAAACATAATTGAGGTAATAAACCCATCACAGTTGTTATAAATTATTTGAATTGAATAAAACATTAAATTTTAAAATAAAATATAAACAAACATAATTGACGTAATAAACCCATCACAGTTGTTATAAATTATTTGAATTGAATAAAACATTAAATTTTAAAATAAAATATAAACAAACATAATTGAGGTAATAAACCCATCACAGTTGTTATAAATTCTCACAAAAAAAAACCTACGTATAAAAACTTTAACAAAACAAAAAGTATTCTAAATCTATTATCACAAGATACGTTTTTGTATAAATGTTATCACAGTTTCCCCTGCATGAAGGGTTTAAGATACTTGTGGAAGCTCTGGTTGACGGGCTCTGCGTTGAGGGGACTCTTGAGCGCTTCCGCCATCAGACGCTCGTAAACTTGACCATCGTACGCGCCCAGGGTTGATTGGAGCAACTGGAAAATTTAAGAAAGAATAATTACATTAATAATCTGCCATAACCTTTTCCTAACTATGTTGGGATTGACACAGAAAGAATACAAGGTAAAAAGTATTTATCTCTGAAGTTCTACCTGTTAGCCCACCCAGTTAAGGTGAACGCGCACCTAGACGCACCGCACTCGCCGCACGCGCCGCAGTCATCGCATTTTATAAATCTTTATATGAAATCGTATGCAGCCTCGCGCACCTATCCGCGCCGCACGAGCCGCATTTCAGCAAAATGCTGTAGGTATACGGATTCCACCAGCGCGTGCGGATGACGTCATCAGACTCGGCGGGCGATGCGGGCGGCGCGGCAACATGATCCGTATCCGTATGAAAATACAGTTCAAGATGTACAGAAGTGGATACAATGCGTGCGGCGCGTTCGGCGCGGATAGCGCGGGGCCAAGAGAAAATGCGATGACTGCGGCGCGTGCGGCGAGTGCGGCGCGGACAGGTGCGCGTTCACCTTCATGTGACCATGTATACGTTAGGGACCTAACGGATGGCGCGACGCAATGTAAATTGCGTCGATATCGCGCCCTAGGTGCCATCTTGGATTTTGGTTTTGACCCCATATTCGTTATTAGAAACCCCAAAAACCATGCAACAATACCCATAACGAAAAATTTTCAAAGAACAATGAACTATAGGTACATTGTTTTAGCTGAGATTAAATTCCTACGTCCTTAAATCAAAACTATCTGGTTTAAATCAAGGTGATGTTCTGAATTAGTTTCTGCAATAATTTTTGTTCGAGAATGTCGAGAATAATAGATATTCAGTCATAAACTTTTGTAGGTTATGTCTGGGTAATTTTTAATTATGTGTTTAATAGGTAATAGTATTCAACTTCATGGAAGTAAAAGGGCAATATCGCATTAGTATGTTATGTGTATGTGTGTATTCACCTATTCACTTAAATATTTATTTTATTCTGTTTTTATTTGTATTTGTTGCTGTAGCGGCAACAGAAATACATCATCTATGATAATTTCAACTGCCTAGCTATCACGGTTCATGAGACATGTACAGCCTGGTGACAGACGGACAGACAGACAGATGGACAGACGGACCGCGGAGTCTTATTAATAGGGTCCTGTTTTTACCCTTTGAGTACGGTACCCTAAAAACGATGCTTTGTTTGAAACCAATCACAGTTAAAATTCCCTTCAAAGTTTTGTTGACGGTACTTAACAATTTTTGAAAGAAATAATTCAAATATCGAATCTTAAAAAAGGAATAAAAATCCTTACCTCATCGATTATATCAAAAGCGTCCACAAGTCCTATAGTATTAGGTCTAATTTTCCTCAGCAACTCCTCGTACCAAGATCTCAAGTGCACCACATCCGCGTTCGAAATTGAAGTGTACTGAAGAAAACAGAATGAAAGTTGAGATAATCTCCAAAACAGAAAATTCTTTATTTATAATTATTACAGGTAATAATTTAAGTAATGTTCAGTAAGTAGGCTTTCATCAGGATTTTTAAGGGCATTTATTATTCAAAAGAAATTTCATAGAGGTTTCAGTCTCTGACCACAGAGTACATTGAAATGCCTCTGACCCAGTCGGAGGCTTGATCATGCTTTTCCTGCATCTTTTTATGTGAGAATCATTCTTATCCTCTTGTCTCGATCTCAATTTATTTGCAGCCATTTCGCGTGTTAATATTAAACCACGCTCGTGTTTTAATAACCCCCATTAGATGGCCATTACATATACTACTATTTTATTTTTTATAGCACACTTTTACGTTTTAATTTAGTGGCGCAGGGCTCATTGACTTAATGTAGAAAAGTAGTGTCATTGTCTACGGATGCACGCGTTGCGCAGTCATGCGCAATGAGACCTAAATTTCCCGCCATACCACATATTTTTTTCCCTTTCCACTTTTGTTTTATTTCAACTGTATGAGTGAAGATAAAATAATGTATGCAACGGTATATAATTAGGTATTAAAACACTCGCGTGTTATTATTATCATAAACCCACGCTCGTGTTTTAATAACCTCTATTATATGACCATTGCATAAACTACTATTATTATAAACTTTATTGTGCACCACAACAAAAAACATACATATTTAAAAACAAAGTGTACAATGGGCGGTGCATATTGTCGTGTCAAGATGAAATAACAAACAAACCTGTAGCAAATCCCCCAGCCTCTCCAGCGTCCAGTACACAGCATATAGCTCCACGAGCTGCCCCATCACCTCAGCCAGCGGTGCAGACATGGTCTTCATAGCTTTGGACATGTCCTCGTGGAATGTGGATATCACGATCATTCGACTGTGCGACTGAAAATAAATTGGCATCATTATGAGATTTCTCCCCAATTTCTACTTACATTACTGCATTAAGGTTGCCCAAGTCAGTCATTCTTATACGTCCAAACGTAGTATGGCGATTACTCTACTGTTTGACGGTGTACGCTCAAAATAAGAAATGATATCAATTTGTCTCATCATTATCTAGCCCTATTTCAACATTAAAATACCATAATACCAAAATACCATATTAAAACATTTATTTTAACGCATCTTTGGGCGGAAATAAATACCTACCATAAAAAAGGAAAATTGCAAAACAGTCACCATACACGGATAGATTAGCAGTTAAAAAATGCAAATAATTTTCATTTTAAACAAATACATTCAGTACTTTTTTCATGATACTCATACTCCCAAAGGTCAGCTCATAAAATTTCGCGCTCGATTTCGTTCTAAATCATCATATATTTATTATTTTTATACCATGAGTGTGTATTCGTACGCGCACCAGCTTCTCACTGCTCATCACAGCATCTATCACTTTCGTACGTCTTGTCAGATGAGATAGCATATGCCTGCAAAATATTTCGTGGGGCAGCGTGGGGCGTAGGGCAACCTTATTTTTTGTAATGTTAATTGATTCGCCCAATTAAATGGGGCCAACGAAACTGGTGAAATGCGAGTTTACAATTTGCCTCTACCTACCTCTTTGGGAAACAAAGGCGTGTTTTAATTTTATAGCTAGAACCAACCCCTCTCATCCGTTTTGATTTCAGCCGTCATCGAGCTCGGGTACAAAATCATTAAATATGAAAAATTTAACTTACCTCCGCAGCCGAAACTAACTGTATCGATGTAGTATTCCACGCGTCTTCCTGAGACATTCCCGACATTATTTTACTGGTCATACTATCCACACATGAGGATATTTTCCTATAACACATAAAAAAAGACAAATATAAAATATCTGCTCATCACGGAAACAATCAAAGTGTAATTATCAAGGTTTCTCAATATATAGTAAAGTGGTAATTAATTACTTCATGGCAACTATTTGAAATCCTCGAATGATGCCTGCCACCGAACTCTCCCATTTGTCAGAGTATCCTGGTGCGGAAACTGTCTTCAAATAAGCAACTGTTGGTGTCAAGGGATCTGTGTCGATCTGACGCCATTTCTTTAGTAAGAACCTGTAAAATATAAACAATTTTAAACCCTTACAAATTTGGTTATATCAGTTTATAAAGCCTCTGACTCCCGAACTAGGCGGACCTGTATGTCAGCTGTCAGATTTTACTTCAATAATAATAATTAATAATAATAATAATTAAGCCATTTATTCCCAAAAAAATAGAAAGAGATTAAAAAAATCATTCATAAATTAAACTCATAACATGCTTAGAAATAATTACATTAAATTAAAACATTCATAAAATAATTGAGTAAAATAAAATAAAATAATAAATTATAAAAAATATGTCTTAATCAGTTAAAAATGTCCTTAAGTTATTTATTGGGTACCCAATTTAGGGCGAAGGCCTCCTCCATCTTACACCATTCCTCTCTGTCCTGGGCTATTCTAGTCCAGGTGGGGCCGGCCACAGCCGCAATATCGTCGCACCACCGGCGTCTGGGTCTTCCTCGGGTGCGTGATGCATCTCGTGGGTACCAATGGAGAATCCTCTCACTCCAACGTCCATCTGTGGCTCTGGCTACGTGTCCTGCCCATCGCCATTTCAACTTGCAAGCTAATTCCCCAGCATCTATTATTTTAGTGCATAGTCGTATGTCTTTGGAACGTTTTCGGTCGCTGAGTTTAATTCCTAACATACTTCTCTCCATTGCTCGTTGGAAGGCTCGAAGTTTGTTAGTGACTGCTTTTGTTAGTGTCCAACTTTGACAACCGTAGAGTAGAGTAGGTAGTATGATAGTGTCCATTGCTTTCTTTTTCAGGCGAATAGGGATGCGGGATTTAAATATATCTTTCAACGATCAATATCTTCTCCATGCATTCTTTATCCTGCGATCTACTTCAGTTTCAGTAGGTTTATTAAATGAAATATTTTGCCCAAGATAAACACAATTGTCTACGTATGCGATTGGTCTGTCCTGTATCGCTGTTGGTACTCTTATGCCATTAGTTAAAAGACATGTTTTTTCAGCGTTCATGTGAAGACCGCATTTTCGGCTCTCCTTATCTAATGACTTCAACATGCGTTCAAGTTCTGAGTGTGTTTCGCTTAGTAAAGCAATATCATCCGCGAAACGGAGATGAGTCAGGAACTCGCCGTTTATGCTGATACCTACATTGTGCCAATCCAACTGTCTGAATATGTGCTCCAGAACCGCGTTAAACAAGCTAGGTGATATGGGATCCCCCTGCCTTACTCCTTTTTTGATGTTAAATGGCTCTCCTTTTTTCTCTAATTTAATGACTGCTTTGCTGTTCTTATAAATCTCTTTCAAAATGTTTATATATTTTGAATGAACTCCTTGTTCACGAAGAGAGTACCATAGAGATTTATGGGAGATAGAGTCAAATGCCTTGGAGTAATCCACGAAGGCTATGTAGAGCTCAGCTGTTATTGTGTTCGTTGTACTTCTCGATTAGTTGTGTAATCGTGAATATGTGGTCGTTTGTAGAGAAACCCGATCTGAATCCTGCTTGCTCTCTTGGTTGGTTTTCGTCCAATGTCTTTGAGATCCTTTTTAATATTAGACTCGTAAATAATTTATATAATACCTGAAGCATACTCAGTGGTCTGTAGTTGTCCATTTTCCCTGGGTCTCCCTTTTTATATTGTAAGGTTATAATCGCAGTATTCCAGTCAGGTGGTATTGACTCTTGATTCAAGATTTCGTTGAATAAAGTGGTTAAAATAGGTGTTATTGGCTCTCTGATGGCTTTTAGAATATCATTTGTTATGCGATCTTCTCCGGGGCTTTTTTTCATTTTTAATTGTTGGATACAGTAGCTAATTTCGCACTCTAGAAATCTCGGTACATTGTCTGAGTCAAATTTCTCCTTATCTCGTATTGATTCATCGTGAATAGCAGTATGCTCATATAGTTTTGTATAGAATTCTGTTGCAATTTTTAATATTTGATTGCTGTCTGTTACTTGTTGACTGTTTTTGGTTAGTTGTGTAATCCACTTTTTACTGGAATCTAGTCTTTTGTAGGCTCTTTTGGTCGATGCAAACTTATCTAGTTCATATTCAATGATGGTATATCTATGCTCTTTGGCTTTATTTTGTATTTGCTTTCTAATAAGCTTGTATAACGCTGATAAATGCTTCTTTTCTATTCTAGTTTTGTTTTTCTTTTCTTTTAATAGAGTCCTTTCCTTTATTAGTCTTGCTAGGTTTTCTTGGATAAGTGGTTTATTACACTTTTTGTTGTTGCCAAGTTTGTTATTGCTGTTTCTAATTATTGTGACTAAGGTAGAGTAGGTGTGCTGTATGTTTGTGAATTCTATGTTATTTATTTCTTCTGAAAAATATTCCCTTAAATACTCTTGCTCAGAAGGTTCAATATTGGTAATCTTTTTCTCTCCGAAATGTTTCCTTGAAGTAATGCGTTTGTTGAGGAGTATTAGTGATGCACGCACCATTCTATGGTCAGTAGGATGTGTGGTAGTTATGACATCCACGTTATGGATACTGTTGTTGTTTTTTGTTAGGATGTAGTCAATTTCATTCCGTGTAGTGCCATTAGGGTGCAGCCAAGTCCATCGTCGTTTCGGTTTCTTCTTGTAGTAGGTATTTGAAACATGTAATTGATGTTCAAAACAAAAACGTATTAATAGCTGCCCCCTTGCTATTACTTCAATAATACCCCTATTAAAAACGGTTCGCCAAACCGCATTGCGAAAATCGACGAAAAGTTATTAGAAAGTTCTGCTATACGGGTATACCTGCCAGAAATAGGGTATAATACTCACAACAAATCTATGTGTCTCTGAAGTTGGCCCTGTCAACTATTGCGCACGAAACAGATTAACTGCATAGAGTAAGCGAGATAGGATGATGCGACAAACGTATGCGAGTGAAAGAGACAGTTATACAATGCTATTTTCACTTTCAATATTGACACAAAAATAGCTAGTGCGCTGCCTCTTGCAGCCAATTCAGAGACACAAAGATCCTATGTGAGTATTTTATTCTATTATGTTTGTAGTGCTTATGGTGAATGGAATATTTCAAGTAAGTTTCTTTCGTGGATACGACCTGGTGCTCTACTTTGAAGTTTAAAACTATCTTGATGCTGAGCTGGGAGAGAGATATGGAGCCATAAAGGAAGAAGACGAATCATGATGGCATTGGCACTTCGTAGTACGAACGACCAACTATGTGTGTGAAGTACTGAAAATCTTGCAAAATCACACGTACCTCGCAGTCTGCAACAGCAGCACAGTGTTGTCCCCCTCATAGGTACAAGAGGCCGTGGTGAGAGCATACGTAGGTGGCAGGTTGGATGACGTCATGTAGCCGTGACCGCCGCACGCCAGCCGGCACAGCGTCGTGAACATTGAGGAGTCTGTCGTGCTGATAGCTTTCAGGCAACAGGCTAGGGCGTGCAACTGCATTATAGGGAAACGTAGAGAGCAGTCAATAAATGGTTTGTTGCAGTAGACCAAAACGACATCATCCATCCAACTCACAGGTTCTTGGGAGAATCGCTTGGACAGGCAGAGAAAGGGAGTATTATGGCTAGTAATAATCCTACTCCCTGATCGAAAAGTAGCAATATTACGACTCAAGCTTGTAAGACAACTCAGCAGAAATAACGGCATTTTTAGTTAGTCTAATAGCCGCTCAAAGGCCTTCCCCCATTCCTTCCACCCGTCATGATCCTATGGAAAACCATTTTTTTATTATCTAATTAAAAGAAAGAAAACTAGTTTATTTGGCACACACAGTTATAGCACACACAATGTTAGTCCTTGAGATCATCGGAGAATTTGAAATTGAGTGTTCGTATGCATTCCACTTCCTTCTTTGACAAATCTTTTACGATTCAGTCAGTTCGGTTGTGGAATGCATTACCTATAGAAATAAGACGTGCTCAAACACTGCCAACGTTTAAGAAAATGGTAAAGGAGCATTACCTTTCACTATAATTTTTTAGTCTTTTCCTTTATCTGTCATATAATATATTCGATATTTATTAGTATATTAGATATGTAGTATGTATGTATTTTATTTTATTATGTATAAGTAAGTTATATTTTTTATGATCTATTGTACACTGACAGCCCTAAATTCTTCTCCTATCGTTCAGTCCATCCAAAGGTTGTCTGTAAGAGATTGCCCTGTGCGATAAGACCGCCCATTGTACACTTTGTTTTTAAAAATGTTTGTTCTGTATGTTTTTTTATTATGTGGTGTACAATAAAGTATATATTAATAATAATAATAATGTAGGTACAACTAAAAGGGAACTTAATTATTACTTAATTATCTGTAGAAATTATAAGCATAAAATAAAATTATGAGGTGCCACCTTCCTTCTGTTTCAGATTCCGTACTCAACAAGGAACCCTTATACAGAGAGTTTGTAAGTACTAGAGATATCGCATTTACGACGAAAAAGAAACTGTCAATTCTTTCGTTCTGCCTTATGGAAAAACTCAATGGAAAAAAAGGAGACAAACATTGACAAACGCTGCCATCTTGAAAGTCAAAGAGATAACTTTTACCACAGATAATATAATACTAGCATACAGATGCCTCATCCCATACAAAAAAACCGTGCCGACGTAACTAGTCTTTTTCATCTGCTTAATCTTGTTATTTTTGTAAGTACATCAATTGCGTTCGATCCCGTTTCACGGCAATAGATGGTGTTAGCAGCGCCTTGCAAGTAAAAGGGTTTACGAGGTTTGTGAATATTTTTTTCTTTAAATACAGTGAAGGTTCGTTTTATAGTATTTTTTGCACGTTGTTACAGTTTTTTTGCACCAATATTGTGTTAAAATGCAAATTTTAACAATCGAGTTGAATGCCTCAGAAATTTAAAAATGCGCCATCTATGGCATCAATTTTAAATGATCCGTTCAAATAATCTTTGAAATGTGAATTAAGAGCCCAATATTCCAGAATTTTGTACTTAGGAGAGTTAATTAAACAAGAACATACAATGTTTATGTTCAATTCCAGATAATGTTAATTTTAAACACAATTCTATTGAATTGTGTGTACATGTCGCGTCATCTAGTGAGATTTATTGCAACCAGATATTCTTTCTTGGCAATGAGACTCCGCTTTTACTCACTGTTGTCATCGGTTACCAGCTGTAATTAAAGTTTTTCGCTGTTTTCACGCCTTTGTTTCGTTTATATCAGGAAGAATTTTATTGTTTATTTATCTGCATAAACCATGTCGTGTGTGGCTATCGGTTGCAAGAGTAGAATGAGTTTATTAAAGGAACATAATCAAAGGATATCTTTTCACAGAAGAGTTATCGACTAGCATACTGAAATTATTGTGCAGGGAATACGTTTCATAGGCTGTCCGGAATAATGGAATCTTAGTTCTAAATACGTCGAGGACGTATAGTACCATGTAAACCATAATTTTTAGTGAAAAATTAAGTTTTATGCGTTTGCTGATAGTTCTTTGACAGTTTATAGCTGATAGAAATGTGACAAAAGTCACAAGAAAGATTTATCGATACTGTATTTTTATTTTACTTACTTTAATTTATTTCATAAAGTGTATTTGCTATTTGTTAATATTAATCTAATATTGATTGTGCATAGGTTAAGAGTACCTACTTATTTAAGAAATAAGTGGATCAAGAATAATAAAAGAAATAACTGGACACCTTCACCATATTCTCGCTTGTGTTCACTGCATTTTAATGAATCATGCTATCGCTATTCCACGACCCATCTATGGATACAGGTTGATGAATCATATTTACTTACACATTTTACTTTTTAAATTAAATTATTATATCTAAACTATTTTGTTATTATTTATTTATTACTTTTATATAAATACTCGTCTGTAAACTTTATTTTCAGTCTTGCACAAGAACTAGCATATATATATCAGTATATTGATCAGTATCTGTGTGTACAGTCGTACGAGTGTACCAAAAACGGTCACTTAAATCTCATGATGTACCTCGTTTTTGCGCAAGTTATATCGTTTATTTATATTTTTTTTATTTATAACATAAGGCACATTTTACAATAAAATATCTTAAACATATAAAAGAAGACAGTTTCTTATTTGCCTGAACTAGGTTGAACCTGTGTTTCAGGGTATAAAGTGCTTAAAACTTATAATAAATAATAATAAATCAACAATGGGTATGGTATATGAATACTTAAATTAAAGACACAGAAAAATTATTATTTTGTTACAGCCAGGAGATCTTCTGTCTCTCCGTAAGAGATGCCAAGTAGATGTTCAAGGATAGTCTTTTTACAGCTAAAATAATTTAATTTATACATACTTAATGTTCTATTTAATCTATTGTACAGAAATGGACCTAAGAAAGTAAATAATCTATTTACAAAGACATATTTTGAGGATGCATTAGAATCGCAGACAATGTCATTTCGTCTCTTATTATTTATGTATTCGGCGTTATAGGAAAGCATGGTGTGTTGTTTTAATACTAAGAAGGTATGAATAAGCATTATTATACAACGCAGCATTATTATACAGTTATAGAACTGACCGACGGAAAGTTCAAAAATCACATCAAACGTGTCCTTATTAAAAAAGGGGGAATTTTTAACTGCACCTCTATTTAGAAATTTAAGCAAACAAAATATCTCCACTAATAACCTACTGCAAAACAATATTACTCACCGTAAAACAAAAATACTGATTTGCACACAAATTATTCAATTAAATATAAAATAAATGTGAATTAGTCCAAGAGCGAGCGAAGCGAGCTCGGGAGCTTAGGGCACCCCGACACGGATAGGTTAGGTTCGAAGGAGATGACGGGAGCTGAAGTGAGCGAGCAAAGCGAGCGAACTCAGCTCCCGTCATCTCCTTCATGTTAGGTTACTTTAGACCCTGCAGACAGAAATAGGAGCCCTGCGCAGCGGGGCTCCGTCGACTTTGTTTCGTTTCCCCCCCTCCCTTAAAACTTAAATATTTTGTTGCACTCGAAGAATTATTAGATTTACTTTTAGTTAACAGATAGTTATTCAGTAAAACAGTTAAGCTTTAAAGATCTAGCAGTATAGTATAATTCATTTATTTGATGAGCAAATTTAGTGTGCAATTCAGTATTTTTGGTAGTAATTTCGAATATTTTGATTGAAAAAAGGGGAATTACAGTTAAAGTATTAAATACAACCCTTAAAAAAGCATATTATAAAATCAAGGACTACGTTGAAGATAAAAATATTTGGTTTTAGCTCCTTCTGCGAATGCGGCTTCCCTGGTAACTCATAAACGGCACAAATATGTGGATGTCTCTAACTATTCTCAATCTAATTTTTCTTCATTTAGTAAGACTTTTTACAATGGTTTTCAATTATCTTTATAGCCCTTTGCTAAGAATAGTTACAGCACTGATAACAACATTTGTGCCTCATGTTAAATTTAGTCTTGTTATACTTTGTATAGATTATTTTACCGATTGGTTTGTAAATGTGTGAACATTGTAGGCCTTCTAGATTGTTAACATTTTATCTCGTTTTACTTTTTTTTAATCTTTTGTTTATTTATTATATAATCACTTCTTGTTAAAGTTTCTTACGACTTATTATCGGGCCTGCGTTGTCCCCCCATCTAAGTACTGCTGTAACATGGAAATATTGTAAAACCAAACAATTTTTTAAAAGAATGGAGTTTCTTGCCGGTTCTTCTCCATAGGAATCGACCAACCCGAACCGTGCACATTGTCGACGTTTTATAAGTGCCCATGTAGGCCTATGTGAAATAAAAATTATTGATTTTGATTTTTTTGATTTTTGACGCATATAATGCGCAGAAAAAATACGAAAGAGTGGAATTTTACTCTTAAAATATATAAGTAGTTACACTCTTTTTACGAGATCACATTAATTTTTTAAATACTTATAAAGAATCCCTAAAGAAACGTAGAAAAAAATAGCCGCAGTCAGGGACGATTCTTACAGACATTTGACCAAATTTGTAGATTGCTCCAAAACTAAACTCGATAATATCGATATAACAGTGGCACAGATCTAGTACTGATATATGTCTATAGATAAGTATCTATAGCTTCCTCGGTCACACTGGCACATAAGATGGCATAGACAAAAGTGCCATAAAAAGTGTCATAATAGCTTATGACGTTATCTGTTAGTGCGAAGGTGAATACCGATGTTGAAATTGCGTCTCAAACATGTTCTCTCTAGGTTACTATACAAACTCTCTGCCCTTATAAAATAAAGGTTCGGTGCGCGTTCCAAACCACCGGTAAAAGGTGAACGCGCACCTGTACGCGCCGCACTCGCCGCATCAACGTAAAACGATAACTTGTTAGTACAAACATTATAATTATGCAAAAAACGACCGTAGGTATAGTGTTTAATACGTAACAAAAATTACAGACTGTTTATTTTTCCACTCAATACTTCGATGTTTTTGGACATCGGTGTTATCCTTTCGATATTTATCGTATATCGATAAGATAAGATAAGATAAGATATTTTTATTTTGTAAAACATGAGTACAGTATAAAGGTCTTATATTAATATGAGTTGGCTACATTTTTTGCCATTTATGGCGTACAAAATTAGTTACAAACAGAGCAAAAAAAAAAATACACGCACTATCAAAAAAAATTAGATTGAAATTACAATGTCAAAAATTTAAATTCAATAAAAATCACTATGTCAAAATTTAATATAAACTGAAATAACAATGTCAAAATTCTAATTCAATTAAAAATCACTATGTCACAATTTTAATTCAATTAAAAATCACAATGTCAAAATTTTAATTTATGTGAGTGGTTTTTAGTTTGAGTAGTTAAGACAAACAGAAAAAAAAACACACAGAATTCGATGTCAACATCTATGTCGACATCACGTTTTTTTTTAATATCCATCATACCTAGTTAATAAGTATTGTTTGAAAAACTTAAGTCTATCAATACTAGCCCTTGTTTTTTTTATATTTCGTTGTCATTATCAATCGATGATTCCTAAGCTAGGCTGCCGCAGCCTAATTGTGTAAGTGAATTCGGCAAAAATTCGGCAATGGAAACAATCTGGTTCTTTCCCAAAATAACCAGATTGTTTCCATTGCCGAATTTACATACGCAATTAGGCTGGTTTCTCTAAAGCCGGGTTTCTCAACGCTAAATTATCGCAAAATTAATGTGACAAATTGTCAAGCACGCGTTATGTTATCTGCTGGGATTGGTTGATGAATGAATTTTCAAAAGCCAATCACAGCAGAAGCAGATAACCGGCTATTTTTCCCGCCCGATAATTGAGTTTTGTTTGAGAAACGGGGGTAGTAAAGCCAAGCCCTTACACATACTCAAAGAAATTACAAATTAGAATTACACAAGCATCCTCTTTCACTTTCTTAAATCTTTTTTTTATCAGTTTCATTCATTTCATCGTTCGTTTCATCAAATCAAATTTCATCTGAGTATTCCCAGGGAAATCTGAATCTGACTACAAAAATTCCTTTTTTTTATGGTAAACGTACAGTATGTCCTGAGAGTAATCGCTGCTTACCCCGTATGGGGAGCGGCGGGCGGACCATAGGCATGGCCTTTATTCCGCGGTATCAATGTGTGCCCGTTACGACGGGCACAATTCTTCTGTGTTTGCCTTTCATGGCGTTTGGCAGGTAATCAGGCGTGTAATTATACACTGCCTGACGATGTTAAGTTGTATTGTATTGTGTACAGTGGGAGCGCCGCGACGCTGTATCACAGCGCCGGTTATTCACGGCACCTAGGCGACACATTCCTGCACGGTGAGACTAGTGGCTAACCACTAGAGGCCGCACAAGAAATAGTCAGCGACTAGGTGCCGACTATGTTGACGCGCCCAGCTGTGGATGTATGATCCCAGCCTGACACGCTTCCAGAGCTAGCCGGTTACGTCCCAGGCTAAGGGACCGTATATGTATGTTTGAACGGTATTGTGTTGTGTAACACCGTTCATGTATGTAACGAAGCACGCACCGCGCGCGGCTTATACTTGTTACGTGAGTTTAATCGAATGTGGAGTCATGTTTGTGTGTATTGCAGTGTATACAGTGCCTATATTAACTTAGAACACTATATACACGCATGTTTGTAAGCAGTATAGTATTATTGTATGAACGAGGCGCGTGTAATGAATGTGCGGCTCGCTCAAGCGTCAGCTCGAGTATATGGGCTGCGGGGGAGGGGTTGGGGGGAGCATGGGCGGGGCCTATGTATCGCACAGGTCACGTGGCAGTCGACGGGTGTCCGGTGGTCGCGCGTGCCATGGCGCTATTTGCACTATGTGCGGGTGGGCAGAGGCGTCGGCGCGCGCAAACATATTGGTGGAGAGGCGGGCGCAGAAGCTGTCCAGGCTCTCAATCCCAAGGTCGCGTGTGATAATGTCGTTCCTCACGTAGCGAGGGGCATCCGTTATCCGGCGCAGCGTTTGGTTCTGCTGCGCACGGATACGTTTCTTATTGGACTCGCTAGTGAGGACATACCACGCAGGAGCGGCGTATGTTATTACTGGGCGTATATAAGTTTTATATACGCCCAGTTTCGTGCGTAGCGGGAGTCGGGACGAGAGCACTGGCTTAAGCATGGCGCGCACCACTCTAGCCTTTGCGACGACCTGTTTTACATGGCCTCCCATGTTGAGTCTCCGATCGATGGTGACCCCCAGGTATTTCGCCCGGGGGGTCCACTCGATATCTACCCCCTGCAGCCTAAGGGGTGGTGGGAGGTGGGCGCACCCGACAAGTAGGGCCTGTGTCTTACCCACGTTCACCGATAACCGCCATTTCGACAGCCAGTCGGGAAGTATGTCCAGCACGCGCTGCATCTTGACGGCCGCGTGCCGCGCATTCAGCGAGGTGCATATGTACGCGGCGTCGTCGGCATACAGCGCGAGCGTGGATTCATGCGTCTCGGGTATGTCATCGGTGTAACATGAGTAGCACAGTGGCGAGACACATCCGCCCTGTGGCACGCCAGCCGCTATGGGTCGGGCGCTCGATAGTACACCGTCGACCACCACCCTGTATTTCCTGTTGGTCAGGAAGGAAGAGACCACCTTCACTACGCGACGAGGCGTGTCGGTCTTTGACATTTTATAGATAAGGCCTTCGTGCCAGACGCGGTCGAAAGCCTTTTCCATATCCAGGAATACTGCGACTGCATGCTCCTTTTTGTTCAGCGTCGCTGTTAGTAGGTGCAGTACCCTGGATAGCTGGAGCGTCGTGGAATGTTCCGAGCGGAACCCGAACTGTTCCGGCCTGGGTGTTATGTGCTGGTTCAGATGTCGCAGCAGGAGTGCTTCGAACACCTTGGAGATAGTGGGAAGAAGCGTGATGGGCCGATAGCTCTCGGGCTTCAGCACGTTCTTGTGCGCCTTGGGCAGCATAATGACGCGCCCCTCCTTCCAACACGAAGGAAAGGACCCAGTGCGTAGTATCCCCGTGAACAGGCGCGCCAACGCTGCTACCATTCGGTAGGGCAGGTGGCGCAGCACTGTGTTGGTGATACCGTCGGCACCAGGCGACTTCCTCAGTTTGGTACGGAGTATGGCGCGTCTGACTGCGCAAGGCGAGAAGAAAATAGGTTCTTCGTCGAGAGCTATCGGCGTAGCGAAGTACTCGACAAGGTGTTGCTCGACTGCCGCGACATGTTCGAGGTTGTCAGTCGGGTTGGGCTGGAACTGACGCTCCAGGTGGTCGGCAAAGATCTCCGCGCGGTCTGGCGCGGCGTATCTAGGCGCCCCGTCGCTGTGTAATAGTGGGCGCACCGGAGCTGGGGCATTGGATAACTGCCGACATACTCTGTGTATTGCCGGCCAGTCACCTTCTGAGGCTTCAATGTATTGCTCCCAGCTCTCGGCGTTGTGCGCCTGGAGCTTGGCCCGGACCTTTTCTGCATGGCGGTTAAGCTCTGCTTTCATTACTGGGCAGCGGGTGACTTGCCATCGCTTGCGAAAGCGCCTAGTTTGGGCGACTAACTGTTTCAAGTAGCTAGGCAGGGGTTTGACAATTGGTCCCCGCGCCTGCGTACTCTCAGTCGTCGCCTCGGTGAAGGCGCGTTGAATGCAAGCGGTGATCTCCGCTGCCAGTCTATCCACGTCGATCGAGGAGGTAACGGGCCAAGTAGGAGTGGTGGTCTCAATTCCTTCCTGAAACTTGGTCCAGTCCGTGGTTCGACGTGGCGCTGGAGGCGAGAGTCTAGTCGGCATCTCGGACAGGACGACGAGCACTGGCTGGTGGTCTGATAGTAACTCGTCGTCGATGACGTGCTGCGCGATCTGGCAGTTGAGGCCGCTATGAATCACGATGTCAAGCACATCGGGCGATTGTAGGTGATTAGCTGGATAGTGCGTCGGCACTTCAGGGCCCGACACCGCGTATCCATGCGCCTCTGAGTCAGCGAAGAGTCGGTTTCCTCCCGTGTTCCGCGTCATTGAGTTCCACGCGGGATGCTTACAGTTCATATCACCGGCAAGGAGGACCGGGTGCGATGAGTTGGTAACCAGCGCCCTCAACTCGCCAATGTCGTAGCGGTTTGAGGGCGGGCTGTAGGCGGCATGTATGTCGAGGTCCTCGCCGGCGACGTGAACCTGCACTCCCAGCGTGTAGAACGTGTTGACGGGGGGCGGGGGAAGGGGTTGATGGACGACTCTCCGCTTGACTAAAACCACCAGACCGCGGTAAATATAGCCAGAGGCCGACCTCTCGTCCCTTCTATACAAGTGATATCCTGGGAACCTAATCTTGTCTTTAGGTCCCAGGAGTGTCTCACTGATGAGCGCCACGTCGACGAGCTGCTCCTTGAGGAGGAGGCGGAGGGGGGCGACCTTATCTCGCAGACCGTGGGCATTCCAGTGTACGATCCTCAGTGAGCTAGCCATGGTACATTTGTAGTAATTCGGCCAGCCCATCGAGGATCACTAGCTCCACGTCTTGGCCTTGTCTGATGGCCTTTATAAGGTCCATCAGAAGCTTGATGGCGCAGGCGGTAAATTCACGTCTCGGTTTTGTATCAGGTTGCGTGTTTTTCTCCACTATTATTGGAGTTTGTCGCTGCTGGTTTGGCGCGTCGACTGAAGCCTTTTTTGTTTTGGTAGCAGGCATTGTGGCTTGGGCGGTTTCCGCCTTATCTGCCTGCCGTGTCCTTCCTTGGCTTTTCTGCTCTTTAAGCTTGGAATCAGCAGCGACAGGGGCGGTCTGTGCCGCCGCCTGCGCCTTGTATGCGGTGCTGTTTGTCGCCCCGTTTTTGGTATCGCTTGAGGTGGGGGGTTGGGGTTGTTTCCCTTTTTTTCCCCCCCTCTTATTATTCCTCCGTCTCCCAGAGGGGGCTTCTTGCCGGTTGGTGGGCCCATTTGCTGCCGCCATCAGAGACTCGCTGGGAGCCTCTTTTTCCTCGGCATTTGCAGGCCTATCATTGGCATTTGGATGCGATCGCTGTTGCCTTGAAATGGCTACCGTGCCCGCCCGCCTATTCTTTGCTTCCCGTATGAATACGGGACAGCGCGGATTGCTAGCGGGGTGGGCGCCCGCGCAGTTAGCGCAGGTAGCCGGCTCCGATTTTGGGCGTGGGCAGTCCCTGGCGGCATGATTATCGCCGCATCTCACGCAGGTGAGCGGGCGATGACACAGATGCGAACTGTGACGGAACTTTTGACATCTGTGGCATTGGGCAGGCCCTTGTTTTCCCCTCCACGCCTCTATTTTGACACCACGCATGTAAAGGAACGTGGTGATGTCGTAGACCTTGCGAAAGTCAGGCGTCCTCTTTATCACTGCATGGAAAATGCAGCCGGGACGTTCTCCTCGCGCCTTAATGTGGCGAACGTACTCCGGCTCTAGACCATGCAGGCGCAGCTCCTCCTCGATCTCTTCGATCTCGGTGTCCGCTGGCAGCCCTCTGATTGCTAGCTTCACACTCCTCTCAGCAGGCAGAGAGTAAGCGAACCAACTGAGGCCGCTCTCTCTTTCTAGGTCCGTGAGATATCGCTGGACGACCCTATACTCGTCCGCACTTTCTGGCAAAAACCTAATGCCGTTCTGGTACGGTCGTGCATTGGGAGGGTGGCCCAGCTTTTCTTTCACGGCTCTGAAATGCGCTGCCCAGTTGGGTAGCTTCTCCACTATCAGAGGAGGGTAGCGAGGGCTCTTCACCTTTTTCTGAGCCGCAGCACTGGCCGGTTGCATCGCGCCCGCATTCGACCGATTGTTTACATCGATCGCAGGCGGCGCGGAAACTAGGTCAGTGTACGCCACTGGCTCAGAAAGTTTAGGGGTGGGTTCGGAGTTTCGTCGCCCGGCAGTGGCGTAGCGGGCGGGCGAAATCGAACCGCCCCCCCCGCGCGGTATGCGCTGAGGTAGGGGAGTCTTCGTGCAATATCTCTTCGCTTCTTCTTCTTCATTGTCATCGGGACTTCTGGGCCTACGCTGGGGTCTGGTAGTGACATCAAGAGCGAACTCGAAGTCATACCCCAGTGTATCCGTGGTAGTACTGGCCATTGTGTACTCACCCTGTGTGGCGACTCGGCCGGACTTGTCAGGTGACATGTCACGTCGATCGTCATGATAATCCCCAGGTGTGGCCGACATGTCCGATCCTTGACGGGATGAACATGCAGACATCATGGCTGGGGAGTCCTGGGCGGACATTCTAGGCGGTGGCGATGTAAACAATTTCTTGCTTACGCTTCGGAAATCATCCGTCGTAACGCTAATAGTAGGTATAGTAGTACCCGCAGTCGTTTGGTGGCGCGACGGTGGTGCCGTGGCGCGGCGTAAATCCAAACTTTTCTTTTTGCTGTTTACCTTTTTTGCTGCGGCGTGGATCGTAGCAATGGAAGGTGTGGTGGCAGATTTAAGCGCTTTAGAAGCGATTTGAGGGGGCGCACAGGTCATGGACGCGTTTGCGGTTGTTACCTGCGCGTATGACTCGCGTATGGGCACATTAGGCGCAGCGGAGCGCACATTTGGTGGAGTTTCCGTTTGTGTTATTTGTATGGGCGGCACCGCGGAGCGCGCTTGTACATTCGTATCCTTTGAAATCTGCACTGTCATCGCCGCAGGGCGATCGGACTGCGACACGGTCACGCGCTGTCCCGGCGCAGCTTGGCGCACAGCGGCGGTGGCGGCGCGAACTACTTGCGCACGGCTCGGCGGCCCGGTCGTACCCGGTACCTGAATTGGTACGGGGCGGAATGCAGGAGGCCGGATGGGTACTGCCGGTTGCCGGTTCGACGGCGGCACGGGCGAAACACGCGCAGTCGCCGGTGTCGACGGCGATCCGGTATGTGCAGGGCCGGTCCGGTTTGTAGGTGGAGTTCTGAAGGTATATTCAGGCGAGGAGGCTCCAGGCGACGCGCCTCTAACGCTAGGCAGCGATGCCGAGCGGTCACCCATCTGACTATGTTGGCTGGAAGAGGAGGCGTCTCGGTCTTTAGGACCTCGACCATACTCATCAACATTGACGACTTTCTTGGGCGGCATGGTAACTGAGTTTAGAAACTGAATTTAAACTCGAAAGTAGAAAAAGAAATAAAATGGAGGTAGAATAAAATAATAAAACTAAAGTTAAAAACTGAAGTTAAAACTGTGGCCTCCGCAACCGCAACGGTTTGTTACCAAACCGGGCAGCGCGGGGCAGCAACTTCCCGTTGCGCTCCCACAGGTATTTATTTGTTACAACAAACACCCATGAGAACACAACAGGTAGCAACTAAAACGGCTCGGGCGGATTGTGACGTCACTCCGGAGGCAGCTGGCACTCAACAACAATGTCAACACTCTACGACCACAGGGCGATGACGACTCATACTAAGCCACCAACGTACAGTACACTGTACAGTCTACATAGTATACTACCGCGCGTAACACAACGATAGCGACTTCTAATTCGACGCCAACGCCATCTTTCGTCAGCTTTGTGGTACTAAAATATTTATTCAAGCTACAGTATTATGAAACAATTCTAATAATACCCAGTTGCGCGTCAGGAGCTACATATCAGTAATCTGTGGTCAGGAGGCTCAGAGTCAGTTGCTAACACGAGGTTAAATTAAAATAAGTCATGCTTAGGGCCTATTGCGCCAAAAAAATAACTCCAATAATTGGTAATACGACGGTAAATTAAAATTATGTCATAATAATGGGCCCGTAACTATATTTTTAATCGACCGACTTCAATTCGGTTGTATTTTTAGAGTTCCGTACCAGAAGGGTCCAAACGTAACCCTATTCACGTGTCCGTCTGTCTGTCCCTCGTCTGTCACACAATTTTGTCCCGAAGAATATTTTAACTTTCCATTGACCTATGAACTAGTGATAATGTTTATTATTACGAATATTATATTAACAAATACTAATACATTATTGATAAATCAGAATTTTTCCATGGCACGGAAGCCGAAATTCGCAAAGTCCGACACGCACTTGGCTGGTTTTTAATTTTAACTCACCTCTCCAAGTCTCTCCATGTTACCCTGATGCAGCTGACCGTTGATAAGATTGAAGATGTCCCACAACCTCCAGGCGTTCATTCTCATGGCATAACACCCGGCTATGGCGGATAGAATCTTGTCCTGCTGCGTGACATAGTCTAGGATTTGGCGCTCTGGTTCTCTGGAAATTTATAATGTATGTTAGTCCGGTATATAGGTGTACTCCTGGATGCAGAGAAGCACTACTTAAATTAAGATATATATATTTGCTCAAACCTTGGTAACACATACAATATGCATGCAAGAAAACAAAAGATGCCGACATGTTTGCCACATGCCATGGCGTGCAAATTAAGTTAAGCAAGTTAAATTATAAACGAAAACAACGAATAAGTTTAATTATAAACGAATTCCATAAATATCAATACCACCGATAAAAAAGTGATAATCAATAATAATAATAATAACAGTGAAATTAACATCATCAATCAAAATGTCAAATAACAATAACGTACCTATATTAATAAATCTATGCAAAATCAAATGTCAAAATGAAAATCATGCATGTCAAATCAATGTAAAAATTAATCAAATGTAAAGAAGCAACAACGCATCACTATCAAAACTATGCAAAAAAAATATAAATCAAATTTCAAATAAAATAATACATGACAATTATAAAAATTAATCAAATGTCAAAATGAAAACATCATCAAATGTCAAATAGGAATAATAAAATCTATATAAAAAATTCAATAAAATGTCAAACAAAAACTAATACAAGAACAAGAGCATATTCATTTATTCATCAGACCATCACCAGTTATGAACTGCAGAAATATCGTTATTACTGCCTGTTCAATGTACAAATAATAGTAACAAGACTAATTCGATTCCCACGCTATCCCACAAACATACTCAATCATTTGTTAAAAAACTACCTGATAGCTCGATAGATGGCGTTGGGATCGAATTAGATCGCGCTATTGTTTTGTTACCTGGCAGGGTGTATAGGACTCGGGTTTTTATGATTAAAATTGTCTTGTTCTGAAGTACTGCGTTTTATTTGAGTATCACAGACTCCAAGGCACCTTGTACCGATATTGTACATGGTCCATACGAGCCGAAGGGCGATATTGGAAGAACACAAGTAACAAGGATTAGTTACGCTACTTGATACTAGGTGGCGCTAGTAGTCTGTGAACAAACCTAGTGTTGAGGATTGTGGATCACGTGAGTAGAGAAGTGCATAAGTGGATAGTGGACAAAAAAAACCGTGAGTACATTTAAGTGTTACTTAAAAATAGTGCGGTCAGGGACTTAGAATAGTTTCGATAAAAACGACCAGACATCGAATCTATGCCCGATTTCGAAGCGATAAGTGTTGCAAAACACTTAGAAAAATTACACTTGGCGGCACTTAGAAAATTTACTCTTGTTGGGACTTAGAAAAATTACTCTTCACTGGACTTAGAAAAGTCCCACTTATTGACACTTAAAAAAAATACTGTTGACATAAAACATGGAAAAGGAATTGAGAAAGTTGAAGGATGTCCAAGGACAAATTGAGAAGGGCTTGATAAACTTCAAAAAGTCTCCGAAAGATCGGATAAATTACAACTATGTGGACGCACGTCTAGAGATGTTGGAGGGCCAATTCAGGAATTTTACTGCATATTACGAAGGAATAGTAGGCGAATGTGAAGGTGAAGAATTGTATCAATACATTCAGGAAGATATTTATGAAAAGGTTTATGAAACGTATTTAATGTATAAGGTTGATTTAAAAAATGCTCTGTCTCAATTAAAAGTTAATAGTTCCAATAAAGAAGTTTGCGATAGTTCATCTGACAGTGTGGGAAGGTTGCCAAAAATAGTTTTACCTACTTTTAGTGGAAAATATACAGAGTGGTCGTCGTTTCGAGATTTGTTCATATCATTAGTCTAGGCTTGTTCTTACTCGGACACTAAATGGAACGCTCCGAACTAGTACAATCGTTGAAGTGAACTAGTTCGGTCTTCTAGTTCTATTAGTTCATTTTAGTTCACCGTTCATTAAAATATTCTTAAGCGACATGTCGGTCATCGAGATCGTACGTAGACCGAGCAAACTGTACTAGTTCATTGTTCATCAATCAACACGCTCGCGCGCACGCTTCTCAAATCTCTCAACTCGTTCACTCACTCAGGCTCAGACAATCGTAGTTCGTACCGTACTAGTTCGTTCTGATTCAGCACTCGAGCGACCCGATGTCGCTTGGATCACTGTACTAGATGAACTATTTAAACAACCGTAACAGAATAGTTCGTTCTCGTTCACCTAAAGGAATTGCTTCCTAATAGTTCATAGTACATGTACTACACAAGCCTACATTAGTCCACAATAACAAAAAACTTGATGACGTACAACGTCTCCACTATTTAAAAACTCAGCTGTCAGGTGAAGCAGAGCAGCTTATAAGACATGTTCCTATAACTGATGTTAACTATAAAAAATGTTGGGATATGTTACAACATAGGTTCAATAATAAGAAATTTATGTCAACATGTATTTTAAACCGACTATTTGGCCAACGTAATATTGGAATCGAATCATCGAAGGCACTTAAAGATTTGCTTGATGTTACAAATGATTGTTTGCATGAACTTGCCAATATTGGGATTGATGTTAGTTCGTGGGACGTTATTGTTGTTTATGTTGTAAGCTTGAAGTTGGACGTAGAATCTAGGAAGCAGTGGGAACTGCATGTTAGTAAAACATCCGACGATCTACCCTCCTTTAAACAGTTTTGCGAGTTTTTAGAGACGCGTTTTCGAGCCCTAGAATGCGTTGAACCTAAATATAAATCAAAAGCCGATAGTAATTCTACATCTCACGCTAAAGTAATGCATGGTGCTATTAATGGTTCATGTCCACATTGTTCTGAGAGTCACAAGCTCACCAATTGTAAGAAGTTTTGTCAACTAGATACTGACGAGCGTCGTGCCATTTCAAAGTCTTTGGGTGTATGTTTTAATTGTTTGGGCAGTAATCACACTTCCAAAGTTTGCCGTGTTCTTTCAAAATGCCGTATATGTCAGCGGAAGCATCATTCGTTGTTGCATCCTAAGAACCTAAGTGGAGCCAGTGGGGATACTACGCCAGCGGTGCCTGCAACCCCACATGAAGGTACTTCAGAGCCAGTACATGATGTCAGTGCAAATATAGCAACTCATTTTGTGAATGGACAAGCACAGGGTCAAGTCTTGTTAGCCACGGCTCTAGTAAAGGCCGAATCACAAAATGGGTCCTCTCACATGTTGAGAGCTTTGTTGGATCAAGGATCACAAGCATCTTTTATAACTGAGGCAGCCGCGCAATTGCTTCGTTTAAAGAGAGTAGTCTCGAAGACTACTATTGCAGGTATAGGAGGTGGCCATGGCAATATCGTCTCTAGACATGTGGTTACTATTAATATACAATCATTGCATGATCCCTCTTTTACCCTAAAGGTAACTGCGCATGTATTAAGCTCACTGACCTCAGTTATGCCAAATACAAACTTTGAACTCGAGAATTGGCCAGAAATTCACAGTATACATCTAGCCGACCCAAAGTTCAA
Source organism: Orthosia gothica (assembly GCA_949775005.1). Classification (NCBI taxonomy): domain Eukaryota; kingdom Metazoa; phylum Arthropoda; class Insecta; order Lepidoptera; family Noctuidae; genus Orthosia; species Orthosia gothica. The sequence continues at coordinate 15,289,595 of OX459057.1, forward strand.
TTGCCCTAATAAAATCGATATTTTGTTAGGAGCTGAAACATATTGCCGTATTTTAAAGGAGGGTCTAATCAAGAGCCCCGCGGTCTCTCCGGTTGCACAAGACACGCATTTAGGTTGGATTGTGTCAGGCCATGTTAGTAAAGCGGATAAGTCTCTTGATTCCCACAATACTGTGATCGCGATGCACACTCAAATAGAAGAGAACGAAATGTTAAAACGTTTATGGGAACTAGATTCTGAACCTGCTTTAACGAAAAAGCTTCTTACGCCTGAAGAACGGGCTTGCGAGGAACTTTACGCAAACACAACGAAAAGAGAGAAAGATGGGCGTTACGTCGTAAAATTACCTTTTCGTTCAGAAGATCCACCTTGTAAATACGGTAATTCTAAAAATATAGCTGTAAAAAGATTGTTAGGTTTAGAAAGGAAGTTGGTTAGGGATCCTGAATTAAAATCGCAGTATACTGATGTGATAAAGGAGTATTTATTGCTGGGCCATTTAGAGAAAATCACCGACGAGTCTGAAATAAATAACAGTGATGCAGTTTATTTGCCCCATCACGCAGTGGTTCGACAAGATAAACTGACCACCAAGGTAAGAGTGGTTTATGACGCGTCATGTAAGGGAACAAACGGGGTTTCCTTAAATGACACCTTAATGGTAGGACCCACTCTTCAGGCAGATTTGAGACATATTGTCATGAGATGGCGACAACATCCAATCTGTCTGGCAGCAGATATAATAAAAATGTATCGCCAAATCAAAGTAGCGCGGTCAGATGCGGATTTCCAAAGAATTGTTTGGAGAGAGGATCCTAACAAAGACATAGAGGACTTCCGACTTCTGACTGTCACCTTTGGTACGTCATGCGCCCCTTATTTGGCTGTCAAGTCATTGCAGCAAGTTGCATGCGATGAAGGTAATATGTATCCATTGGCTGCTGAAAGAGTGAAGTTAGACTTTTATATGGATGATCTGATGACTGGCTGCCAATCTGAAACAGAAGTAGAAAGAATTTATAGTGAAATGAACAGTTTATTAGAGAAAGGAGGATTTCAATTGCAAAAATGGACAAGCAATAGGATGTGTTTATTGGAATCCTTAAAGGAAAATTCTGGTAGAGATCTGGAAATTAAAACTGATGGGGTAACTAAGATTTTGGGACTTACCTGGAACCGGAACACTGACGAATTTGATTATTCTGTGAAGATGTCACCACCTGCTGCATCTGAAACAAAAAGAACGGTCATATCAGAAATATCACGGCTTTATGATCCGTTAGGGTGGATTGCGCCGTGCATTATAACCTCGAAGGTCTTCATACAAAAATTATGGATTAGTGGCATAGGCTGGGATGATGAACTGCCACCAGATCTCTCACAAGAGTGGAGATATTACAGATCAGAATTAGAGAAACTGGTGGATTTTCACATTCCCAGATGGATAAGCACGAGTGATGAGGACATTACGATAGAGCTACATGGATTTAGCGATGCGTCGAATGTAGCGTATGCGGCTGTGGTGTATTGTCGCATTATCGATGCTACCACGCAAATACACTCACACCTCATAACGGCAAAAACAAAGGTAGCTCCTATTAAGCAGATATCCATTCCACGGTTGGAATTGTGTGGTTCCGTTTTAGTAGCAAAACTATTGACCGAAGTAGCTGAAGTAATGAATATTTCGAAGGCTAACATCCACGCTTGGACAGATTCATCTGTTGTTTTGGCCTGGTTAAATGATCATCCAAGTCGTTGGAAAACTTACGTGGCCAACCGCACTTCCGAGATCCTTAGTTTGCTAGACAATACACAGTGGGCTTATGTTAAATCCACAGACAATCCAGCGGATATCGCTTCTCGTGGAGTTTCTTCAGCTGTTCTACCTAATGATGATCTATGGAAACGAGGACCAGGTTGGTTAAGAAATGATCACATAGAATATACTAGACCCAGCGCAATACGCACTAATGAGGAGAAGAAACTTGTTAAAGTTTACACTGCTAACCTCGTGTCTGAATTTGAAGCCATTTGGGGATCTAGGTATTCATCACTTACACGTTTAGTGAGGGTTGTTGCGTACTGTAAAAGGTTTTTGCAGTCAACAAGAGTTCGTAAAGCAAACATTAAGTTTACAGCATACCTGTCAGCTTCAGAAATTCGTGAAGCCTTGGATGTGTGTATCAGGCAAAGCCAACAGCAATGGTTTCATGCAGAATTTATAGCCCTGAAAAATAAAGTTCCCTTAGACAAAACGAGTCCATTATATAAATTAAATGTGTTTATTGATAAATGTGAGATATTGCGCGTTGGGGGAAGACTGCGCTATTCTCAACTACTTGATGATACAAAGCACCCAGTGGTTATTCCTCATGATTCCAGTTTGGCCAAGTTAATTGTAGACGACGCTCATGAAAAGACTTTTCATGGAGGACAGCAACTGGTACTCAATTTTATACGCACCAAGTACTGGATCAGTCGAGTAAAAAATATTGTACGAGCTCATATACGACGTTGTGTTCCCTGTATTCGATATGCTGCGACCACAAAACAACAGTTGATGGGAGAGCTTCCAGCTTGCAGAGTGACCCCAAGCAAGCCGTTTCTCAATTCCGGGGTCGATTATGCCGGCCCCATTAATATGAGGGTCTCTAAGGGTCGTGGGCAGCGGTCGTATAAGGGATACATCTGCTTATTTGTGTGTATGGCCGCGCGCGCAGTACACATTGAGGCTGTCTCAGACTTAACAACTGAGGGTTTCCTAGCAGCGTTCAAACGATTCGTTTCCAGGCGTGGTCATTGTCGTCATATCTGGAGCGATAATGGCACCAATTTTGTGGGCGCTGCCAAGGAGTTACAGATACTGTTCAACCAGGAGAGCTCAATGTTTAAAGACATTGCAGCTGCTCTTGCGAACTCTCAAACCGAATGGCACTTTATTCCTCCCCACGCTCCAAATTTTGGTGGATTGTGGGATGCAGGAGTTAAAAGCGTTAAACATCACCTGAAGCGCATCGTAGGGGACTCTACTTTGACGTTTGAAGAGCTGTCCACAGTCCTTTCTCAAATTGAGGCATGCCTAAATTCTAGACCCTTGTCTCAAGGTAGTAGCGATCCAGAGGATCCTGTACCTTTAACTCCTGGCCATTTTTTGGTGGGTCATCCATTAGTAGTGGCACCCGACTACAATTATGAGCATGTCACAGTTAGTACTTTACGCAGATGGCAATTGGTACAACGTATGGTGCAACACTTCTGGCGTAGATGGAAACAGGAATATTTAACACAGTTCTTCCAAAGACATAAATGGAACATTCGTAACCCTGATTATAAAATAGACGATGTAGTATTAATAAAGGAAGATAACTTACCTCCGGCTAAATGGTTATATGGTAGAATTATACAGCTGCATCCGGGTAAAGATAGCTTGACGCGCGTTGTCACTATTCGTTGTAAGGGCACTACGATTAAACGTCCAATTTCAAAATTGTGTTTTCTTCCTGTTACTGAATAACTCACAAAGCATTCATTTTGTGCTAAGATTTGTTTTTTTTTGTATTTTTTTTTACGCTGCACTATTGTTTTAAATACTGTGTTATATTTTGTGCGTTATGAAACATTACTTGTGTTTTGATGGAGTTCAAGCGAACTCGGTAATGTTATGATAAAGTTTTACTTGTATGTTGTTATTCTAACTTGTCAAATAGATTAAACTTTGTTGTGTTTGTCATGTTTTGATAGGAACCATACCTGTCAATTATACGTAATGAAGCCGTCCACTATTTAGTATTTATTTGTAATTATCATACAGTCCATTGTTCTTGTATTTGCTGAGTTTGTTCATGGTGGGCGGTTCTAAAAGGAACATATTCCTTTTGGTGGGCGGAATTTTCAATGTACAAATAATAGTAACAAGACTAATTCGATTCCCACGCTATCCCACAAACATACTCAATCATTTGTTAAAAAAACTACCTGATAGCTCGATAGATGGCGTTGGGATCGAATTAGATCGCGCTATTGTTTTGTTACCTGGCAGGGTGTATAGGACTCGGGTTTTTATGATTAAAATTGTCTTGTTCTGAAGTACTGCGTTTTATTTGAGTATCACAGACTCCAAGGCACCTTGTACCGATATTGTACACTGCCTTTAGATCAACCAATAGCTGGTTGATCAAAGTGCAGGCTTTCTGAACTTTGATATATACCAGACTTCTCCCAGTTTCCCAGGTAAAAATTATCGGAGAATTGATTTGAATTATCGGATTGGTTGAATGAATTTTCAACAGCCAATCACAGCAGATAACGCGTGCTTGACAATTTGTCACATTAATTCGCCGATAATTTTGAGCTGGGAAACTGGGGGTTAGGTGATTAACAAAGGAAGTTCCACATACCCCGCTTTGAGTTGAGATTGTCTCCTAACGGCAGAGTACCGAGCACCGACAGTGATAGCCTTGGCCAAGTAGTTGACAGAATCGAACACTATGACTACCCTCACGAACACCATGGCTCCGTAGATCAGCTTGCTGTTCTTAGACTTGACGTAGGTGCCGTCCTGGAACGGGCATAATTTTAATCCTTACTAATATTACAAATGCGAATGTTTGGATGTATGGATGGATGGATATATGTTTGTTACTCAATCACGCCAAAATGGGTGAATGGCAGAATTCGGCAAGGCGAAGGATTTGATCCCATCAATCGATCAATCACGTGCCAGATGAAACACGCGTTTTGGATTTCCGTCTATGTGGTTGGTCGGTTGAAGGGGACAAATCCTTCACCTTGCCGTTTCACTAAAGCAATTAGGCTGCAAAGAGATAGGTTATAGTTTGGCATAGCAAATAGGCTTCTTTAAAACCCGGTATAATGTTCAATTGAGATGATAAAACACTTTATCTACACTCACAACGTAATTTTCCAAATATGAATTCAAAAAATATTGCATACACACGTACTTTATATTCGTGGATTGGTAAAATTAAAAAAAAATAATCCTTCGATTTTCAAACAACTGCATCATAAAATAACTTTTAATTTTTATAGCACACTTTTACTTTTTAATTTATTGGTGCTTATGGATCATTGACAGTCATGGTGCAATGTAAATCTAAATTGCCCGACATACTACATATTTTTTCCTTTTTCACTTTTATTTTATTTCAACTGTATGAGTGAAGATAAAATAGTGTATGCAACAGCATATAATTACGTATTAAACAACGAGCCACGCTCGTGTTTTAATACCATTGCATAAACTACTATTTCACACGCACGAAGCCGCTGACAGAAGCTATAGTGGGTAATAAGTTGCATTCACAGAAATCTTAATATTAAGGCAATTATTAAGATTTCTGTGGTTGCATTAGTCTAACTATAACCCAGTTTCAAGAACTGAATTAGGTAATACATAGAATCTAGCATTATTTGAGTCAATGATATTTAAACGGCTAAAACGGTTAGAAATTACTGGTCATACGAAATTGTTCCAGAAAATAAATAAATATAGGAATATAAGACGTGTATCTTTGACAAAAGAAAAAAGAAAGATAAAAGTGTTTAATTGTCACAAAATGACATACATATATAAGTACCTTCCTGCTTATGCTAAACCCTTAAGAAAGACGATATTATGTAAGTGCCACAAACTGCTTACCTCCAAAACCTTGGCGTGTTTCATAAGCATATTAGTCCTGGGTATCCTGACGTTCTCGAAGCCTAAAAAGCCGTTGTTCACCGAGTTGAGGCCCATCTTGACTCCGATATCTCCCACCTTGATCCCTGGTAGCGGCATGTGGGTGTCCTCGTCTCTTACTTGGACTATGAAGGAGTGGATGCCGTGGCATTCGCCTTTGGAGTACAACTGAGCTATCACGATGCAATAGTTCGCTGTGTTGCCCACTGTTAACAAGAAAGAAAGATAGATAAATTGTTTATTTGCGCCAGGCACGACGCATACCATAAAAATAAAAAAAAAGAACTTAAATACAATCATTACAAAGTAAGCGTCACAACTACGCAAAACGGTCATCGCTCAGCATAATGCTGGGACTCGTGTGCGAGACAGAGCCTATGGCTCTGTCTCTCCGCTGGTTTTCAGCGATAACCTGCAGTGTCGACTGACCGGTCTCATTAAACCTTAGAAACAGCTAAGGAGTGGAATTCCCTGCCGGAGTCTGTGTTTCCCGATAGCTACAATCTAGGGGTATTTAAGTCAAGAGTGAATAGGTTACTTCTAGGCAAGCGTGCTCCACCGTCGACCACATCATCGCTTACCATCAGGTGAGATAGTGGTCAAGCGCGAGCCTATAACGAATAAAAAAAAAAAAAAAGAAACAAGGTAGAATCAATTTTTATTACTTGTAAATTTTAATTTTAACGTTCAAAAGTGCCGCTTAATGGCTTACTTGAAATAAACACCTTTGACTTTGACTTAAGGTGGTTAATATATTGAGAGGAGAAAATAAATGAAACCCAAGGAGGTAATTTGTCAAGTAGGCTTTGGACTTCCATCACTTTCACCCATTTCTTTCATAAGATCGCTGAACTATAGTACTGATTTATTACACCAGTTTTATTGGTTTATTACACCAAGCTGAGGCTTGACGGCCTCAGCCTGACGGGGTGATGATCACAGTTTATCTTGTTACCAGTAAGAAAGACTCTCTGGATAATTTAGTTGAATCTTGACCTCCCAAATCCATCATTTGGTTTCGATATCACGAAGCGATGACGGCTAGATCTGCAAACTGCAAGATATCAAAAGAATTTTCTACGGGATAATTGGTAAAAGATACTTACATCCTCCAGGCCACCATTTGTACGAGGTAAGTGTTGGACTATGCAGTACAAACTCCTGAGTAGAAGGGTCGTAGGTGGCGGTCGTCTCCAAACCACGGATGAACGTGCCATGGCCGAGTTCAGTCTAGAATAATAAGATAGGTACGATTTAGCTGGCATTTGCGTTGAGTTTTCTTTGAGAAACAATCTATCTATTATCTAAATGATTATATGCAATAGGGACCGAATAGACGCCCATCATTATCGGCACCATTTTAGTGCAACTCATTATCAATAAACCTCATTGTCAAATAAACTCGAATATCGTTCATAAAAGAACAATATCTCGACGACTGAAAGACGTCAACTCCCAAGCATCCACGAGCACCGATGGTAGAATCCGTTTATTATGACTCCGCTTATATTGACCAACCGATTATTATGACGTAATTACACTACGAAGTTTGGTTTTCATATAAAATTCTTTATAAAAAAGTCGGATACAATGACTTCCCTTACAGGATATGTCGCTTATTATGACCCATTTTATCATAAGAAACAAAGGAATACCTGTCAGCGGCCCTATGCTACATGAAAAGGCAAATGTTTTTGCCGCGCGTTTTGTTATTCTCGACTTCAATTGTTCTGCAAGCTGGATCAGTCGTTTTAAAGTTCGACTAAACATTGTGGCGGGAAAATTTGTAAATACTTAAGTACATATTTACATAAAAAAGTGTCTTTTTCACAAAACGCTTTGTATGACGTCCGTATATTATGACGTGTTTGTCAATTCCTTTCGATGTCATAATAAACGGACTCTACTGTACTTTTGAATTGTCAAACAAACAAAAAAGATGACTCTAGTTGCAAATACGAAAGCGTCAGTAGGTCTCAATGGAGAAGAATGTGCAAGAAACTCCACGGACACTCTTTTCCATCAGTTTTAATTACAAGTATTTGATTACATCATTCTTGTTGAAAAAATACATATATATGAGCAAAAAGTCCAAACTCAAGGTATGCCAAAGGGCGATGAAGCGGAGCGTATTGGGTATTAAGCTCAGCGACCGAATCCGTAATACTACGATAAGCTCCAAAACAGGAATCGCAGATATGGGCAGCAAGTCTGCTGGGCTAAAGTGGGATTGGGCGGGTCATATATGCAGAATGCATAAGGATAGATGGGCCAAAATCGCCACGCAGTGGGTCGCCAGAAGATGGGAGTCGTCGCCGTGGGAGGCCTAGGAAACGCTGGCGTGACGACTTAGAGGCGTTTACGGGAGATTGGCAGGAGATTGCAAATAAAAGGGAAGAGTGGAAAGCTATGGGGGAGACCTTTGCCCAGCAGTGGGACAATGTAGGTTGACGAAAAAAAAAAGACGTGCACGTAAAAGCTTCTAGAGTAACAAACAATTTAAAAAAAACACATTATCAGACCGAGGCAGCAAAGTTATGACCAAGCCAAACTGATGGAGCCCGTTCACGAACATGATGCATGGATCGGCACCACTCAGCTCAACCATCATGAAGGGAACCGAATGATCCAACACATGTGCCACCATCAGAGAGAAACTAGAGAGATCATGACCGAGCATAACACACTCAACTCCCAGGGCTCACAGAAGTCAACGAAACGACACATAGGTGTTTGTAACGAAACGACACATTCACAGTACAGTGAATGGTAGATTTAGAGTCGGAACATAGTACTCACAAATGTGCTGTGCAGTTATATAATACAAAAATAAATTGAGTTAATACAATACAAATATGTATATTTATACAGACTTCAGCATGTCCAACAATACTTCAATCTTTTCTGCCAATCACTTCAAAACTTTTCTGTCTCATTTTCTGTCCATCCTTCGAATCTTGTTTCAATTTATATTCCTACATATTATTTTGCTGTTATTACCTGAGCATAACTGCCGATGATACTGCAATTCATGGCGCGATGAAGCCACTTCTCCTGCTGCTTCTCATCCGCCTGGCTCATGAACACTGGCATGAACATAATGTAATGTAGCCCGAAAGGAGAGCCATCCTGCGATATGGAGGATCCTAGGACACCGCTGAGAAGATTCCTGGAAAACGCATTAGAAGCTTTTAAAAATCTTCTCTCGCTAACCTATTAAGGGCCTACATGCGCTTTAGTGACGTAAAATGGTTACTTTCTAAAGCATACTCCTTAGTAACGGCTAGGTTAAAAGGTTTGATTTTTTTTTATTATTGATTCATGTACATAATTTGGAACTCAAGGTTTTTTCGTGTAACTAATAGTTTTGCTTTAAAAAAATAATTAACAACACGATATTTTTTTGCAACTTTTGGAAACTCCTCCAAAACGACTTGGTATTTTTTAAATATTTTTAGATAGACAGATTGGTGTTTAGAGGTTCTTGAGATGGTACTTTGCTTATTTAAATCAATCAATATTTTGCAAAGAAAGTCTTGCAAAGTAAGGTCCAATGTATATATTCTGGCTCTCTATGGGGGCGAAGCCAGTCGCGCGTCAGCATTGGCACGGGAGGGCTGTGTCCATCGCTGCTCTTCTCTTGTTCTCTTTATTTGTCTAATGTTATCTCAAATGGAGTATAGCTGTATTTCACAACATTATCTATTAATATTTTTAATGTTTAAACATAACGTATACGACATACGTAACATACACGACATAAAAAGCATTATCTCGAAAGCCTGCAGTTCGCAAGTAAAACAAGTTAAAGAGTGCTACAAAAGTAACCATTTTGCGATGTAATCCAAACATCCATACAAATTTTAAAAAGTCGGATTATAACCGTGTAACGTTTGTAAGTTTTTTCCCTCGGCGAATAGGGTATAATAGTAATATAATAAGTACTTCTTTAGCTTTTATTATCTGATGTAGAATAGAATATACTTTATTGTATATATCAAAATAGTTAGACATCTCGACCATTACCTATATTTAATAATTGATATTAAGTTATTACGAAATTGTTCTAGGAAATCTAGAATGAAATCATCAGAAGAATCGAAAGGCGAAGACCATAATCCGACAACATCTGGAATGGAAAAGAAAATGATGATGAGGAGAATCCAAATAAAGAAAAACAAAAAGCTTTTTCCAAAGGAGAAGATTCGAACTACGTAAGAACATGCGAAAAACCTGATATGTTTCCTGAAAAAAAATCTCCAATTGTGTTACTGTTCATTGCCAGTTTATGAAAAAGATTTACACAAAATGTTAAAAACCAAGAAACTTCCATGTTACAAGTTGGATTCAAAAGATAAACTCATCACTCATCACTTGACATAAAGACCCTAAATTGTAGCTATCGAGCTATGGGGTGAGAATGTTACTCTCAAAAGCTGAATCGATCTTGGTTAAATTTGAAAGAGGCTAGGGCCAAGTTTCTCACCGCTTGGATGAATTTTCAACAGCCAATCACATCAGATAACGCGTACTTGACAATTTGTCACATTAATTCTGCGAAAATTTAGAGGTGAGAAACTCGGCCTAAGTAACTGGATAATTATGACTTTATGCTGTATTATTATTTATAATTATATATCATTCCAGATTGAGTTTTTTTAACGTAATTATTTTAAATTACCTACTTAGTATTTTTAAACGATTATAATAACTTAAAACATCAGGAGCCGATCGTAAGCTCAGAGCAAGTTTATTTTGACTGTGCTAACTCAGCCGGCATAATTACAGACACACTAGAAAAACAATAAAACGGGCGCCATAAATGGTCGCTTGCCGGTCGAGGGACCGTACGCGTAATCGTAGGTAAGAATGCAAACTGTTACAGTCTTATTACAAAAAGCGGTTTAACTAAAAACCCAGGTTTAAATCTCTATAAACCACGGTTTAAATAAAAATGATATTACAAATAATGGTTTAGCGATAAACCATGGACCATATCATGGTCTAACGCTAAACCTCGGCGGCCCCTAGTTTAACGGTGGTCTAAGTCGTATCTGTCAAAGTTTTTCTTTTAGGTTATAGAATCTTTATCATTGTGTTGTGTTGTTTTTACCCAAAAATGGATATTAACATGGTGGATTTAATTGATATTGAGGATATTACTTTTTCGGTACTCCAATTCTCAGATGTTTTTTTTTTTGTTGGTCTATCACAACACTTATTAGACTTACACATTATTAACAAAGAGGCAATTGTTATAATAGAGACTTGGAGAACTTAAAAAACCAAAGCCTAATGAACTTTGTTCAACGAGCGATTTTGTTTATTGTTATGGTTTCATGTAACGCGCAAGAATGTTACGTTTCGTTACACGTACGAAGATGTATTATTAGTAATTAATACGAATTTAAGTAATGTGCTTAAACCTAAACAAAACTACAATCGATAAAATAACTAATGTTTATATACAAGCAAAATAACAAAGTGTTAATATTTTAACACTCCTAAACATCATTTAATCCTTATCGTATTATTAAAAAGTTTTCTTTTCTGGGCATACGGAACGTTGCATTTGAATGATATTATGGTGAACGAATGATATTTGTTTTAATCTGTGGTTGATATATTGACAATGGTTCAAATGACGGTACTAAGAAGACCAGGGTTTTTTTAAGTTTTGTAATACGAACAAATTTAGACCATGGTTTTGCAGATAAGCCTGGACTTGATAGGCCAGGTTTAAACCAAGGTTTATTGAGTTTTTTGTAATAAGACTGTTAGTCGCATTTCTGCGTCCACGCATATTCTTTGATCGCAGTCCGCACTCCGCACTCGCTATGTATGCGTGAGCCGTGCCGGTGTGTGAGTTTAGCTTCGCCGGGATGCTCAAGGCCATTGGGGCATACTTGCGCCTTAAAAAACCGGCTAAGTGCGGACGACTTTGCACATTTAGGGTTCCGTACCAAACCGCAAAATTAAGTTGGTTGTAATAGAAAAACATAGGAAACTTTAGAGAAAAATCTGATTTATCGGTATATGGATATTTGTTAGTACAATATACGTAATAATAAATATTATCACCACATTTCAAGTTCTTAGGTCAGTGAGAAGTTAAAAAGTGCGGAATTAAATTTTGAAAAAAACGCAGACTGTTTTTATAGCGGCAACAGAAATAAATCATCTGTGAAAATTTCAACTGTCTAGCTATCACGGTTCATGAGATACAGCCTGGAGACAGACGGACAGAAAGGCAGACAGACGGACCGCGGAGTCTTAGTAATAGGGCCCCCTTTTTACCCTTTGGGTATCTATAATCAATTATTAAACTGACTTTCAAACATGAATCAATTATTAAACTGACTTTCAAACATGAATCAATTATTAAACTGACTTTCAAACATGAATCAATTATTAAACTGACTTTCAAACATGAATCAATTATTAAACTGACTTTCAAACATGAATCAATTATTACAATACCTGTAGTTAGTAAGGTCAGTGTTGTTTTCTTGCTGAATTTTACGAAGTAAACCGAACAGGATGACTGCCTTGCGCATAGAATTTTCATATTTCTCCTTGTGACTCAGATATTCATCTGGGATGCCGCCAAACAGCTCCTCTCTCTTGGTCAGCATTACCCTTTCTGGAAATGAATGAAACAAACGTTACAGTAGATTGACTTCACTCATAGGTCTTCAATTAATCAAGCTAGGGAGCCAATATCATCTAATAAGATGAGAATCTTCAATTAGTTTACAGTCGTCGCAAATTGAAATAGGTACGGCTTCTTTCAACCTCTACAATCATGGATTCTGACTATAAAAGGCTCAAGATTCATGGCAAAGACATCACACATCTACCACTCTTCCATCAGTCACCAGCTCTACTAACAAACTCTCCAAGATGAACAAGATCTATTTCTTCATTTTCTTCGTGGCCTGCCTTTCCTTCTTCGCCGAAGCCCAGTTAACGTTCACCTCTAGCTGGGGCGGGAAGCGCGGGGCCGTTGCTCCCGTCTCGTGCAAGAACGAAGAAGCTATCGCTACGATTTTCAAGCTGATACAGAACGAAGCTGAAAGATTTATCATCTGCCAACAGAAGTCCTGAAGACAGAAGACGATGGACGCTATTCTGAACACGATACTGCAATATTTAAATGGCGAATATGATTATTTCTAAAGGGTCCGATTTAAATTTCCGAGTTGTTTACCAGCTGATTAGCAGATTCGTTATTCAAATTCCCTATAGAAAATTTGAATATAGAATGTGATAGGCAAGCGCTAAAGAGCATCTTTTTTTTTATAAATAATATTGTTGTGTGTCTAAGTTTTCTTCATACAGTCATGATTTTGTTGAGTGTCTTTCGGAATATGCTATGATCGAAGTATTGCTACATATTACGATGATTATGTGGTGACCTACGGCAAACAGTGAAGTGTTACGTAGGTCTGTAGGTCTGTAGCTTGAATGCAATGAAATAATTATGTACTCTGAGTAATAAATTACGTAGATACCTAATCTATTTTTCATTAGATTTTCCTGTTATCACCATTTGTCCGATCTTTTTGGATACCTATCGTTTTAACCTTCTTTTACGCGTTGGGACTTGGACTATTTGAGGCGCGGTCCCATCGCTAGCTAGTTAGTTTTCACCACTTCTAAACTACAACAACATAGACAATAACACAACACAACACACAACAACAATAACAACAAGACAGCACAATAGTACAGACAGACATCATGTAGCTCTAATTGCAGTGTCGCTCTTTTTGAACTACAAAAGTACTGGTTAATAGGTCTCAATGAGCTGCGCCATCAGGTTCGTGAAAGATTATCACTATCAGAAAATCTACACTACAGCGATTCATCATCATCATCATTTCAGCCGAAAGACGTCCACCGCTGGATATAGGCCTCCACCAGGTGTCGCCACAGTGACCGATCCCGTGAGTCTCGCATCCAGCGCCTTCCCGCAACCTTAACAAGCAGCCTAATTGTGTAAGTGAATTCGGCAAAGTAAACAATCTGTTTCTTTCCCAAAAACGACTTTGCGCAATACAAAAAGTCGATTTTGGGAAAGAAACAGATTGTTTACTTTGCCGAATTCACTTACACAATTAGGCTGCAGGTCATCAGTCCACCTAGTGGGAGGCCTTCCAACGTATCGTCTTCCCATTCGCGGTCGCCATTCCAGAACTTTTCGGCTCCATCGGCCATCCGTTCTGCGAGCAATGTGCCCTGCCCACTGCCACTTAAGTTTGGCAATTCTTCGGGCTATGTCGGTAACTTTGGTTCTCCAGCGGATACCATCATTTCTGACGTGATCACGCAACTGACTCGCGTTGTTATGGGCCTATCGGGAGTCTAGTCGCGGAGGGTAGCGGGATCTGAGGCACGGTGCGCCGCTGGCCGACCGCAGGTAGTTGGGGGCCCAAGTAGTGTGCCAGCCTCACACGAAAGGCTGCCCCGCCAACTGTCGAAAAATCTCGGGATGCGCCATCGTGCTGGTTGGCGACCAGACGAGAGTGACCAATGGACATTCCCGGGGGGACTCGGGTGTCCCCGCAGTCTCCAGACTAGCCCCCAATGATGGCGTCCTGTCTGCGCGTGTCTTAAGGTTGCCAGCGTGGAACCTCATCTCCGTCCTTCTCCTCACCTTCCTTCACTCACAGCAATAATGCCAAGGAACAAAAAGAGAAAAGCTGAACAGCGGCAGCACTCACTCTCACATAAGGCGCACCTCAGCAACATCCGAGGTCTGCACTCGAACCTTGTTGCAGTCCATCACCACCTTAAGACTGAGAAACCAGCACATTTGTTCCTTACGGAAACGCATGTCCGTCGGACGTGGCGTACCTTTCTTACCCAGGATACTACTACACTGGAGAACAAATTCAAGCCACGTGCGGGTGTATGCATGTACTCCCGTGACGATATCTGATCGCCGTGACCTTGAAGACTCTAACTACTCAGTGCTATGGGCCCTGGTGGACACAGGTCTGGATAAGATCATCTATGCCTGTGTTTACCGATCGTATAGCGGTGATTTGGAGACAACCAGGCTCACACAGTACCTGAGTGAGGCGGCAGATGTGGCTCAGCTACGGTACCGATTATGAAATATGACTTAACTCCCTCGTTACTCTATTGGTCACGAGCGGTATTGCCGAGCATGAGGTATTGGGTTCGGGGTTATTTGGTTTTTTCATAAGCAACTTCTCATTAGTAACCTGGAGTCTGAACTTGTGCCCGGTTGATGGCAATAGCAAGGTATCCCAGTGTTAAGAAATAAAATTTGGTTCAAATAAATATCACTAGATGGCGCGATATGCATCGATTTGTTATTGAATTGCGTGTAAAATTTACATTTTGTAGAATTGTTCACACAAATTGTATGTTCTTGTTTAAACAACTCTCCTCAGCACAAAATTATGGAATATTGGGCTCTTAATTCATATGTCAAAGATTATCTGAACGGATCATTTAAAATTGATTTCAATAAATGGCGCGGTTTTAAATTTCTGAGGGATGCCACAAAAATTTTTAAATTTGTATTGTATCACATTTTGGTACAGTGAAACAGTAAAACGTGAAAGAAATAATGGCTACAAAACAAATAGTCACAGTATTTAAAGAAAAAATTGTCACGAACCGCGTTAACCCTTTTACTTGCAAGTCACTGCTAACACCATCTATAGGCGTGGGAAGGAACCGTACGCGATCGATGTACTTTTAGTAGGTAAATAGTCCGTCGAAAAACGCTAGGTCGGCACAGTTTCTTTGTATTTGGGTGTACTACAAGTCCACCCCTGCCTAACCACTCGGGGAATACAGGCATGATGTTATGAGGGTCTATAATTAACTGTGATTCATAGTAGGTAAGTTACTTGACTTACCAAAGTCATTAGCATGCTATAATAGCATAATACATGACACGCGAAAAGGTCTTTGACTGACCTTTGACAACCGACTCAATAAACAGAATACCTTTTTAGCAGAATTTATTAACCGACTTCAAAAAAACCGGCCAAGTGCGAGTCGGACTCGCGCATGAAGGGTTCCGTACTTGGTAAATTGCGGTTTATGATTTATGACGAATTAAAAAAAACTACTTACTAGATCTCGTTCAAACCAATTTTCGGTGGTAGTTTACATGGTAATGTAAATCTTATATTTTTTTTTAGTTTTATCAATCTCTTATTTTAGAAGTTACAGGGGGGGGGGGACATTTTACCACTTTGGAAGTGTCTCTTGCGCAAACTATTCAGTTTAGAAAAAAATAAATTAGAAACCTCTATATCATTTTTGAAGACCTATCCATAGATACCCCACACGTGTGGGTTAGACGAAAAAAACAAAATTTAGTTTCAGTTTCAAGTATGGGAACCCCCAAAATTTATTGTTTTTTTTCTATTTTTGTGAGAAAATCTTAATGCGGTTCGCAGAATACATCTACTTACCAACTTTTAACAGCATAGTTCTTATAGTTTCGGAAAAAAGTGGCTGTGACATACGGATGGACAGACAGACAGACAGACATGACGAATCTATAAGGGTTCCGTTTTTTGCCATTTGGCTACGGAACCCTAAAAAGGAGGAGGTCCTAAATTCGTCGGATTCTTTTTTTTTTATACGACTTCAAGAATAGGAGGAGGTTCTCAAAACGTCGGCATTTTTTTTTATGTCTTTTCCCCGATTACTCAAAGACGCCTGGACCGATTTGGAAAAATTCTTCTTTTGTT
The DNA here is from genome assembly GCA_949775005.1 of Orthosia gothica. Classification (NCBI taxonomy): domain Eukaryota; kingdom Metazoa; phylum Arthropoda; class Insecta; order Lepidoptera; family Noctuidae; genus Orthosia; species Orthosia gothica. The sequence goes on from OX459057.1 coordinate 15,306,041, forward strand.
TGAAATGGTATACTTACTTGTTGGTCTCACAGTCATCAGGTCAGGATCTGATGATGGGATCTTGGAGAAATCGAGGGAAGTCCTCAAATATTATAGGCATACAAATAGCGATTTTGGTATTCTCATCAACAATGCAATAATTTGCACTCAGAAAGTATCATTTGGAGAAGTGGAACTGGTGAAGAAGACCACAGATGGCCAATGGATCTCCTTCATGCTAAGCATGTCACGGGTATTAGATATCTCGAATAGTTAAACGACTATGATGAAGTAAATACCTATAAATAATTAGTACTAATGAAAATGGTACCATCGAACTGACCTGACGATGAAGCCGGCAGGTAGGCACTGAAACACCGAAATTAAACAATGTATCCTAGTCGTGTTTGGGCTTATTGGAATCGTCATGAGATGTACATTGGCTATATATGATTTTTGTGGCAATGGTAGGTACCTACCTATAAAAACTAAAAAGAGATAAATAAAAAACTTTTTAACAAAAAAACAAACCGATAAATATACAAATATGGTCCCAAATTTCGAAACTATGAAATTTCGAAATTTCGGAATGCATGCCCTAGTGCCCTAGTACATGTGGTCCCCACAAAAATGTTGCGGACCTAATTAATAGAACATTTAAAAGATTTCAACAATGCAACAGATGCAATTATGTAGGAATATTCTTTAGGTACCAACATGAACATTAGTCAATCAATCTGCCTAGCCCTTTCCCAATTCTTGTTGGGGTCGGCTTCCAGTCTTACCAGATTTAGCTGAGTACCAGTGTTTTACATGGAGCGACTGCCTATCTGACCTCCACAACCCAGTAACTGGGTAACACAGTAACCCTTGGCTAGACTGGTGTCAGATCTCAAGCTTCTGACTACTCGTAACGACTGTCAAAGATCTTTAAATGACAGCCGGGACCAACGGCTTAACGTGCTTTCCGAGGCACGGAGGAAACTCGGTATGTTGAACATTAGTGCGAACCATTATTTAATAGACCTAATATAATATTTAAATAATTCTGCTTTTTTATTAAAGCACCTAATTATGACTAGGTACGAACAATGCAGATGATGGTGATGATAATAAACTACTTAATAAAAAATTGCAGATCTTAGGAAATTTTTCGCATATCTTAGAAACTAGTTGTCTGGTTCTATTTGTAGTGGAATTCTATTTGACTGAGATTATAATACGGGCGTGTATTATATAGTAATGCGGGCTTACCCCATAGGCGTATCCAGCATTTGCTTAGGGGTGAGATAAAAGTAAAGAAATTGACAAATACTAGAAACTTCTCTAACTTTAGACGTGGACTAAGCCTGTCCGAGACCCAGGGTGGCAAAATTAACTTGAGCCTCTCGAACGTGGGAATCTTCCGAATCCGAATTTTCGGACGTTCCTGAATTGGTTGGTCCCATTTAAATTTGGTGAAGATCTGACGAAGAACTTCGGAGATATGGAACAGAACTGCTCAAAAACTTAAAGCAAACTATTGTTTATACCATGTCATACCTAACATAAAATCACGCCGGTACGCTCTAATGGGGTACGCAGATGTATAGATACAGTAAACCCTGGTAGGTACACTCTCATTTCACCGGTTATGTTCAAGTTATAAGTTATTCCGGTTATCTATTCTAGCATAACTTTGGGCATTGTAGGTACCTCAGAACAAATAAAAGAGATCTCTTAGAAAGAGACCTCTTTTATCTGTTCTGTGGTAGGTACCATATTATAAACTTGCCCATTATATTATAGGTATATACCTACACAACTAAAAAGTGTAAAATAAAATCATATTTACAAAAAAAAAAATACAACCAAATTCCAAATAAAAACACTAAGTAGGTACAACAAAGTGAAAAATAACTTAAATTTCGGCAGTCGACTGCCGAAATTGAATTTTTTTCACTTTGTATTTGGAAGTCGATTATATTTTCTTGTTCTCATAAACAGTACATTTTTAGTTTCGAGTCAAGATGAAGGGAGGGACAGGTGGGCAAACTGTCCCTTCCTTCATCTGCCCCACCACGCCACTCTGGGGTACGCCCATAGCTTAGCCTTATAATCAAATTCTAAAAGATGAACCCGCAATCTCTTTTATATTATTATGCCCTCGATATGTTAGAGTTATCAACTTCGTTTTCAATTAATTACGAGGACAGTAGAAATTGTACCTCCAACTGTCCTCTTGATTGTGCCATAATTAATTTATAATTAGGTAAGTAGGTACTATCAGAGATGATTAGGTACACTCAGATAAGTAAGTAAAAATAGGTCTATCTATCATAATAAATAAATAACCTAGCTATAGGACTATCCTACTAACAATAGTTATTAAATCAACAAGTCGAGCAAGTCTTTGACACATTCGCATTCTATCTTCCGTTAGATACTACTACATAATAATGAAAGGGAGCTTCAAAATATGTATACCAAGTAAAAACCAACGGATATTATGTGCTCAATTAAATATTCGATACTATATTTAAATCACATTCTCGACATACAATCACAAAAACCTAGAGACCCAGTGATCGACCAACAGCCGGTAATCAAAGTTCATTTACCTCGCTCCTTCCTCTCCAAAGTCTTGTCTAAGCCTCCATCCAGAAAATACGTCAATTCTTCTACGTTAAAAGTGCACTTCGCCCTTTCCCTAAGTAAATCCTCGTTCACTTTGCCCATGTTTATTTATTTACGTAAATATTTAAGTACTACCACACGTTCTTCTTTAGAGCGTATATTCGCCTGACTGGTGCCCTGGTGGTTTAAGCTTAGCATAGCCGAGTGGGGGGGCAAGCGGGCACACAACACGACGGGTTATTAAGTCATGGACCAAGAGATTAATCAAAGCACTTTGTATAATGCCGGGGCAATATGAATCAAGTCAAGTCAAATCGGGCAATGTAATGAATACTAATTGCATGATTAAATTGCTCCGGCATTATTCAGAAAGCCCGATCAATTTAATTATACAATATTTTTTAGCAAATTTCCTACTCATATTGAGTATTTTTTTAATTGTCTGGACAAAAATAATGCCGTATTAATCACTTGGTCCATAAGACCATAACTTATATATCACTATAATAAGGTGTCACAGCTCACAAGAAAAACTTCATTATTATCGTTATTCTATTAGCTCTCTTCACTCTCTTGGTGGTTTTTTGAGGAGTTTATTAAATTCAATATTCTTACTGTATAATGATTTAAGATAATATGAATAAATTAAATGAAATTCGAAAGGAGCATAATCAGGTGAACAAATTGAAGAAAAGACCTTTGATTTGTTAATGATACACATTTATGATCAGATTTTCAAGGTCTTGGAGCAAATCAGGGAGGAAAGCCAGGGGATGCCAGTGCACCCCTTCCCGGCGCCCATGCATACTAATATTATAAACGCGAAAGTAACTATGTCTTACTGTCTGCTACTTTTGCACGCTTAAACCGCTGAAACGATTTAGTTGTAATTTGGTATGGAGATTGTTAGTAGTTTTAACAGTATTTATGCGGGAAAACCGCGGGCAGAAGCTATAAAAATACATAGTAAAAAAATGTACTAAAATGAAAAAAGACAAAAAATAAAATCCTAAAGAACCAAGCATATTCGAAGCGAGGGGCTAAAAATTTTGAGCTAGTTTCGCTCGTTCATGCATGCTACTTATTTAGTTCTCCACCATTTTTTTATAAGTCGACAAAGTTATTTCTAGTATGAATGGGCAAAAGAAAACTATTCGAGGCAGTGTGCATAAGATGCATCCCTTTGAATATGGGTAGTCCAGCCGGCGCCCATAAGAAGGTGTCAGGTATAAAATGGTTGGTGTAAGTAATTGCTGTGTTTTTTGTCTAGGCACTATTCTTGTGACATAACGCAAACAGACGCTAAACGAAAAACCTACTCGTATAGTGCTTCAAAGGTGGTTTTCTTTTCTCGTTCTGTGGTGCTTCACTTATGTGTCACTTAATGGAGGTTCGTGAAAAGATCACCATCTAAGGCCACCACACGCTTTATAGTCTATATTGAGTAACTAACCAAGATATTTTTTTACCAGAGTAACAGCATTCGTCACCCTGACCCGAACCGAAGATCGAACCTAGAACTGACCCACGGCTCCCATACTCAACCAGCATAAAAAAAAGATCACTTTCGTTAGGTAGGTACCTATACATTTTCCCCCGTTTCCCCAATAAGGTCCCTTTTGTACTAAAGCAATCTTTAACTATACTTCGACTGACTGGAATTTCATTTACATTAAATAACATTGATTTTGACCTCCATTTGGCTAAATACATGCAAATGATAACATAAGTACATTCCGCAATGACCTCGCATTTAATAAAAAGGAAGCATCAATGGCCCATCGGCTTAGCCGACAAGAGACGTGCAACGGGTCCTCGAGTTCGATATCCAGTCTGTCCCTGTTTCCCCCTAGAAAAAGTGCCTGTGCGTATCTCATATCAAATTCACATCAAACTATGTCCTGGGAAAGAAGCGTAAAAGCGTTTGTGGGATACTAAACAACTTTCATTCATTCATCCTCTGCCTGACTTAGCCCACTGCTGGGTAGGCCCCTCTTTTCTTGTGCCAACCCCCCACGCTCGTGCTACCCTTATCCAGGTTCTACCCGCCGCGATAGCAACAACGTTGTCTGCCCATCTCGCTGCCGGACGGCTTGTTCTACCTGTCACCGAGTGGCGACTAATAAGGTCGCCAATCGGTCACTGTCATATTCCACCAGTCGCATTAAGTCTTACCATATTTTGTCCTGCCCTACCACATTTGAGTGCCATAGAATGAACGGAATGGAATTAATTAGACGTACCTGCACGCAGCCTTTAGCTGCCGGACCTCACAACTGTACCTATAGGTCTGTTTCCCTGCGCAATGGACACACTGAACAGACATAGGATAGATCTATAATAAACAGGTTCGACGTTCGTGGCACGTAAACTGCGGGCATTCACGGAGGATAAGTCCGTCTAGAGAATTTCAGCCGTGTGAACGTACTCATGTTTGATACATGAGTACGTTCACACAGCTGCGTGCGACCAGCAGTCGTATTGCGTAAGTCTAAGTGCGCAAAGAGCTTGAACACTATCCAACCGACCAATCACACAAGACGGAAATACACATCGCGTAATTCATCTCGCATGTGATTGGTCGATTGGATAGCGTTCAAAACTCTGCGCACTTAAGCAATACGGCTGCCGTTACCTTCGGCAATGTCGAGCATACGTGACAAGGAACTTCATCGCGACAGACGACTGCATTGAATGGAGCGATCTGTTGTGTGCTCACTGCGCAGTTCATACGCTGTCTGTGTATGAATCCCGAACGTGAGCCCACTAGCATGTAAGGCCCTCTGCTTGTACCTAACCTTCAGGAAAGTATAGGTACCATCTACCACAAAACCTTTTGTGCCCATACTGATTCCTACTGGCTACTTTATACATTTGTAGCCTAGTCTGTCGATATTTCAACGGTTGTGATGACAACTCGTCACACTAGCTATTGCCTCGCTATCTCTAATAGGTCTCTTTCATTAATACGTCACTTTCTACATGTAATCAGTTTCCCAACTCGTCCGTCGCTTATATGTAAATAAAATATTAAGATTATAAAATTACTTTCTGTAATCTAAGTTGGCAACTCGGCGACGATGTTCAACGCTCTGGAGCCGATGAGCCCTTGGCCCGTTTTTCTATCGTTAATATATAATTGGGAAAGAGACAAAAAACGGCTTGAGGTGAGTTTGGAAACTGACTACATGTGTATAAAGTGACGTATTAGTGAAAGAGACCTATTAGTAGAGATAGTGACAAAATAGCTAGTGTGACGAGTTGTCATCACAACAATTTCAACTAACTTATACCAAAGTAATTGCCTAACTTCGGAGCTGTAGTTGACAACCACTGTTGATAGGTGTAGGTCTACCTTGATGATGTTCAGTCAGTTATCTTAGCGGAGTCTAGCCATCGAAGCGTGAGATATTAGGGATTCCACACATCAAAAGCGACGATTGCAAATGTAAAATAATGCCGCCGACAAGTTTGGTATGTTTGCCATGTAGAATCCTAGAGCAAAACTGTACTAACAACAACCAACAAACACTCAAATAAAACACACAAATGGATCCAAACATTTATTGGATCATTTTTTTTTAGGTTAAATACAAAGAGCTGATCACTTCTTGGCGGTGACCGCGGCCTCGTCCTCCCGCGCGAACGTCTGCAACAGCTCCTCCTTCTTGGCGGCGATGCGCTCTTCACGGCGCTTGCGGGCCTCCTTGACCTTGTTACGGCGGGCCTCAGCCTGGTCACTAGAATAGAAAAAAAAAAGTTGTTAGCTATGATTTTATTAGTAATGGCTTGAGAGCTAAGTTTTATAAGCTTAAAGCAATGGTCATTTGAAAAAAAAAATGTTCCATAGACATTATTCTTATGCGCTGCCGCCACTGACGATACTGTGCGAGTAGCAAATTTTGTGCCAGACAAACCTAAATGACTGTCATGGTAGCAACAAGAATGAATTTTTCAGCTGCTCTATTAACAAACTAGTCGGACAAAATATGAATGGTTGAGAAAGTTTCAAGTTAATCAACACAAAACAAGAAATAGCTGCTCCAAGTTACAGTTACGTAGGAAAATGTTAACATGATCAACAATAACAATGTATCCCATAAAAAATATATCAAAATTATTACATGGTCAACAATTGCAATATCATTTGCAGTAAATTCAAACTAAAAAACATAAAACAGCTTCAAAACCAAAATAAGTAAGTTCCATATCAGTATGTCTAAAATGCTGGTTTCTTTATTCCAATAAACAAATGACCCTTACCTGAGCATCTTAGTCCTAGCCTTCTCAGCCTTCTTCCTGTGGATGTACTCCATGAGTACGCGCTTGTTCTTGAAGACATTACCCTTTGCCTTCATGTACAGGGCGTGGTATAGATGCCTGTCGATCTTCTTGGCAGTTCTGTACTTAAGCAGTAGTTTACGAAGGACCCTTTGCCGTTGTACCCAGAGTTCCTGGTGATAAGGAGAGGAAGAGTTGAGAAAATTGTAGAAAGAACTAGTGATTGAGTGTGAAATGTACAAGTACAGAAGTTATGCTGTAAGTTTGGATAGAAGAGTTGTTCAATATTTTCTTGCAAATATCCTAAATGTTGAGGCACACATACAAACACAAAGCAATCAGAATTTACGCCATCTTTGCAAAATAATCTCCAATCAACTAACATCTAATCAAGCCCAGTCAAAGGCTTACCTATAAAAGTAAAGAATAAATAATCAAGAATATATTTATTAATAGAACTCACCTTCTGTGGCATCCTAGCATTAGCAGTACCTCTTCTCTTACCGAAGCCACAGTGACGTCCCTTTCTGCGGGCCTCTGTGTTCTTGCGGACGCGAGCACGTGAATGTACTGCTACGGGCTTCTTGATGACGAGACCATCCTTGATCATCTTACGGATGTTCTGTCCTGGAAGTTATGGGATCATGTTAATCTATTTTTCTTTTATTTACACAAGACACTTGAGACATTGTGAAAATGTAACTAAAAGCAGATCTCCAACATACTGAAAAGGAAAAGACTAAAAGGCAAACTTGCATTGCTATCATTTCTAGACATAGGCAGCTCCAAAGTTGAGCCAAGAAAAATAAAAATAGTGTGAAACTGAAATGAAATCCATTTGAAAGGTAATCATCTTCATAGATAGGTTATTTGCTTCCTTGATAAAACCTGCAAAAGTGAACCTAAATCTAGAATAGATTTGTAAAACCAACTGAGATTGCAAAAGCTAGAGTAATGCCTTCATAGAAAAGAATGGTTAGAAATCCATGCACAAAAAAAACATCAAATTGACATGTTCTTGATCTACACTTGTCTTATTGATCATTGCAGGCATTGATTATGAAAGATATTCCCTGAAAAAATTTGTTCAAATTTTGTTTACTATCGACACCACGGCATGTCGATCAAGATCACGCCGCACCGCAAAAATATAAACGTGTGAATACTTACTCGAGTTGGTGTTGGCGATTTCATTGATCTCATTTGGATCCAACCACACCTTCTTTTTACCACATCGCATAACAGAGGCTGCAAGCCTCTTCTGCAGCTTGAGGGAACTGAAAACGAACAAAAATCCTGTATGACCACATGGCTTCGAGGCGGACAGATAAGACGTTGAAGTTGATGAAATGTTTCTTTACGCGACACAAAAATATATTCAACATGATTCTAGACTGCTTTTACACTTAAAATAACAGTTATCAAGGCATTTAACACTTATAATTTAATTATTTATCAAAACTAACCTCATCTTGACTAGGTGAGCTCCAACGCATACAAGAAAGAAATATGGCCGACATTTTCAGTGGTGGGTAAAGGTTACTAAAATGAAATGATATATAATTTTTAGTCGATTTTGGAAAATAAACTGAATTCATTAAATATTTCGTTTACTATTTCCTATTCAATATTGATTGTGATATTGAATGATCTTTGTAATTTTTTTTTATATATTTTAAAATAAAAGCATCCTTAACAAATGTAAAAAATAGAGGCCCACCGGTATCGGGAACACGGTCGTTCCAAGCTACCTTGGACCGTGGATGTCCTGGAGCCCTGACCTTGGAGGGCCAGGGCTCTAGAGAGAAGAACCTATACGAGCCGTGTACAGAAGAACTACTTTCTAAAAAATGCCCTTGGCCCGTTCCAAAGAAAGCCTGTTAAGGTGCTGGTCAAGGCTCGTGACTATTATGCCATTGGTTGACACGACTATCGGTACAATGATTGCTGAGTCCACATCCCACATGTCGAATAACTAGTGAGCCAAAAAGAGTTGTTTCTGTTTATATTTTATTTTTAGTCGATATTTATAAATGATCAAAAACCGTAGGTTACCTCTATAAATAAAAAAAGGAAAGTACTGGTACAGGTAAAATAAAACTTAAAGGCGGCGTAGCGAAAAGCGAACATCTCAGCCGTCATTAAGTTTGAATCAACCTGTACATTTTTCTGAAAATAATGGTCTAAATATTTTATTTTATTAGCAACAGACAGGAAAAAATTTAAAGAGGGAAGGGAGTCTTTGCGCAGTGGGGCATATAATAACAGGCTCATAGTCATAATAAATAATAATAATAAATATAGTCTGCTCCCATGAGGTCAGGTGCAGGTGCAGGTGGGTGCCAGCAAAATAATTTTCGCAGAAATGCATCTTCAGTTCCACATAACTTAGCAGCAGATTACGTTTAGTTTATATATATGTTTAGAGTCTGGCAAACGGAAGTAGATAGTTACTTTAGAATAAATAATTCTAAAGTATCAAATTAGGTTATTCCAAGTATTTCATACTAGTTTTGGGGTTGCTATGCCGAGATTTTTTTAATTTGCCGCGCTTTTTCAGTCTCTACTTTCGTTTGCCAGACTACACACTTTCGGGTAGGATATAAAATATTTCATCATTCAAACATAAATAGCAATAATTTGGTTGAAATACGTCGAAAAGCATAAAAAACGAAAGAACAAGCGATTGCTTCGCTTGCTCTTTCGTTTTAGTACATTCACTCTGGATTTTTTATCTTTACGATTTTGCATGCGTCCATGGTCCAAAACACGTTGATGGTACGACTTATAGATTTCAGGCATGAGGTCATGCCACTGGGACAGTGGAGCCACGAGCACGACTTCAAGCCAGAGTAGGTACTTTTAGGGCGTCAAGCAAGTCATCAAGACTGTGATTACCCGCCGCGCCCAACGAACGGACACTAGCAGCGCTCTTTGTGCTTATTCCGAGTTTTTAATGTACTCACTCGTGATCTCTTAAGTCATAATTTATACAAAAAAGAGGTTTCTCCTTACCGTCCCCAGACAGCGCTTATCCTTCTTTAAGGCTTAGCACGCACTACGATTTTTATTCACGCGATTTTATTCCGCCCATTTTGTGACCTATGGAATTGTACGAAGCTCCGATTTTTGTGCGCGAGTCGGAACCACACTTACGTGTCGTGGCGTGGCGTGGCGCAGGATCCACCAATCAAACGACTCTGTTCCAGCCTACGTCTAAACGCAACGTGTTTTATAGCCAATCAACTGCGTCAGAAGGCGCCACGACACGCCACGCCACGTAAGTGTGGTTCCGACTAAAGCAATGAGGTAGGATAACTATGGAGACGGCCTATTCTACTATATGAAGAATAGTTATACAAATATCTATCATATCGACACACACATGTCAAAAAGCGTTTTGTCTCTTTTTAACTAACCAAGAGCTGCATATGAAAAGAGAGACATCTAAATGTTTGTCAAGGACTAAATTTGGCAACACTTTTGTGTGACGTCAACATCATGCCTATGCGTGACCGGTCGCCATTTTATGCGCCAAAAGTACTCTTTGTTTTTGTGGTAGTTGTGCTGTCAAACAGTCGCTTATTCAGAATATTTTTGTTGTTTTACAAGGAAATACGTCTAGAAACTAGTTATTTTGGTGTTCTGAGTGTGGACATTAATAGGAAAATCATGCCCTCGTATTGTTTAAAACAGTCTGGTATGAGAAAAAACAAAAATCAGTTTTCACTAATCCGGTCGAATTTTGTGTTAAATATTGTTACAAGATGGTATTTTTGAATATTATTCGAACCTGTGTCATGTTTGTATGGCATAAAACGTTATTATTTTCTATATTTCTTTGCATTGTTTACATACAATGATTATTGACAAGTAAGGTTAGTGATGATCGATGTTCGCATACGATAAGTATCGATAAAATTTATAGTATGTAAAATACATTGCAATGATATTTTAATCCACAGATTTCCTGGAAACGAAATTTTAAAGAAGAAATGGATAGAAGCTATTGGTTTTGAAAATACAAACCCTAGACATAAAATGTGGCATATCTGCTCCATGCACTTTGAGGAATCTTGTTTTAACAGAACCCTCGATGTGATAAGGTTACCTGATGGCGTAGTGCCCACATCGACTTTACTGGTATGTTTTTAAACAAAAGTTGCAAAATACAGTAATTTCAACACATCTTGTTACATACTTTTTTATTGACAGTATTTCTTTAAATGAATTAAATTTGTAAATAAGTAATAGAATTATGCGACTTTCTTTTTCAGCCTAGGCAAATATGTTCCTCACAACAACCTACTTATAGATATATGTTTATCTCACAAAGAAATGGGCTTTACTAAATCAAAAAGTGAGAACTTTAAATGAAAAGGTCCGGAGATGTGATGGAAAGATTTCTAATATTATTCAAGACCTTAAGAAACTTAAATATATCAATAATGAAGGAAGTTTAATTCTAAATAAAAATTTAAGAATATGCAGAAGGATTTCGTAAAAAGCAAATTGCCAAATCTAAAGGCCTACTTTAGAAAAAAGTATTCTGAAGAATTAAGAAAATTTGCCCTTACACTTCAATTTGTTTTAGCCGAAAGCGTATGATTTTAGTAATACCGACAACACTTGTTTGAAACACTCGCACTTTGAGCATAAGGTACCAACATGTTAATGCCGAACCTGGCTTTATAGAAATAAATAAAATAGTGAATTTCAATAAGTTAATTTTGTTCAAAAATGAATAAATGTCTTTTTTACATAAAATATTGTTATTATTTTACATAAATTAAGTTGTTCGAAAAGTAGGATGATATCAAAATATTATTATTTATTTACTATAAGAAGATGCATTTACCCAGCAGTGGGACAGTTACAGGCTGGTATTATTTATTATTACTACCCCTTTGGCCTATGTCTAGTGGATTGGGATAGGCTGATTTGACTTGATATAAAACAAAATACATTTTAGTTTTTAATGGGTTAGGTATAGGGACGGCCAAAAATCGTGAATCTAACGAAACAGGGCGAAATTTGGGGCTTTCTCTAGCAGGTCAAAAGAAAAACATCTCCCACTATCCCCAAAAATCGCTATTTCGTTTGATCCACGATATATTTTTTGCCCACCTTTTATATTACCAGTCATACAATACTCTATACCCTTAGCTACTTCGGTTTCTATGGGACTGGTTTGTTCATATTATATTGTTATTACATTATTATATCGTAGAACAACAACGTAAACAATTTCATGAAGGTCGATATTTACATCGATATCAGCTGCGCATGTTTCTCGCAGTTACAACCCTACAAGGCAGCCATTTTATGCGCCAGATTTTTGTAGGTATGCACGCTAATTTCGTAGGTATGGCAAGTCCATAGGTTTCTAAGTCAGTGGACTAAAGCCTCTTGTCAAAATTTGATTTTGACACAACTTTGACGTAAAATACAAATGTTAAAAAAAGTAAACAAAAAAATCAAAAATGCAAGCAATTAGCAAAGTGAAAGTTCATGCTTCATAATTTAATTTATTTCAGATTGATATTGAATAATGTCGTGACATAAACACGACTGAATATTTATGTGTATTGCCTAAATAATAATACAATGCAAAACAAAGATCTGCATGAAGACATAAATTAAGAAACTTTACGCAAAGATAAAGTTCAAATGGTTTAGAATGAGTAAAGTACTCATTTTAAACCAGTTTTCTTCAGTTTGAGGTTTTGATTGAGCAATACATAGCTGTATAAGGCTTATTTTCGTCAGGCTCAAAACTTGCTTAGCGATTACGTTGACCGTGCCAAGTGTCTCGAAATTATCGCCGTTTCGTTTCGTTGATTCGTTGGTCATTGGTCAATCGTCTCATCATTCGTCAGTCAGTAATCGTCAGTTATCCACAGAGTACTTTTTTATATATGAAATAGAGGTCTATCTCAGCGACAAAATTGAGAAACGGAAAGTGTCGCCCTCTGGATACAGGTTTTGAAACTATTGCCAACATACTTGTTGAAATAAATTTTAGGAAACAAAAAGTGCCTCGGTTCGCGAGAATCGAACCAGAATTCAGTTGTACGTCAGTCTGACTCTGTACGAATAGGCTATTCAGACGTTGTTAGAGAAGTTGAAAATTAACATTACTTGCTGGTACTTATTTCAAATTGTACATCATGAATACCGCCATCTCTGTGCGGATTGTCTAGTTAACGTACGATATAATGAAGACAAATTAAAATGTCATTTAAATGTATGGAGTGGCAATACTTTTGGTGTCCAACCTAATTTTATACATTTATATTAGAACAATTACTCGTTTGCCACTATTAAGATTGTCACCCCTGCAGTTATCCGTGCACCGTTAATCGAGAACGTCGTGCTTGTTTCCAGTGCGTTATCTTACGACACAAAATGTACAAATCCGCGAATATTAACCCGGATTTACAAAGAGAAAGGGAGAAATGCTCTTTCAATATAACAGAACTTACACATTTGTTGGATGGCGGCCCTCAGATGACAGAGGAGAGGAGGAGACGAGGTAATTAGAGTGTGATTTTTTTAATCACTTAGAATGTAGTTGTTTGTAGGTAAATATCATGTATGAACAGATTTTTTTGCAGACTAGCATCATCTGATACTGCAACTTAAACTTTGGACATTATACCCAAGATATCAACAGCAAAGTAAATCTTACAAAATATAATAATATATGATGAAGTTTGTTATTGTTCTTAAGGAAAACTTATTTCCTTTGTCTGAAGTTGTGTATTTTTGCAATAACAAATTTCCTTGACTTAGATACTTGGTAATTGGATGGGTACGTCTAAATGTGTAAAACATGTATAATTCATTTAGGAAAATCTTTATGAATAAGTAATGACCCTGGCTAAATATTTCTATATTATTTAGACCTAGATTTAATCCTATTTATTTATTTAACTTTTATCTTAGTAAATCTCATACAAAAACAGTACCATTTCGCGCCTTGCGCATCCGGAAAACCAACTTCAGGGCGGCCCAGAAGTTTAACAAGCACTATACTCTACGTTTGGGTCATTGTTATTGTCGGAATGATAAAGAAGTCCAAAGTATGTAATAAATACAGTTGCAACATTTGTTATCTAAACATGCTTGTGTTCCTTAACTCAAACAATAATGTTTTAACATAAATTGTTTGAGTTATTATATGTGCTATTGAACTTACCATGGAATTTTACAATAGTTTTAATTAGTGTACTCTTATTTTTAAATAATTCCAATATTTCTTATTAGATTCAAACTAAATTCTTGCTTGTCGTTATACTGTGTCGTTCCCTGTTATACTGTGATATCTCTTGATAACATACTAATTCTTGTTCTTGTTAACTTATGTGGTAGATAGTGAAACTGGTAAAAGCCTGAATATTATTGCTGCCCTATTATTTTAGTGATCAGGTTTTTATGACACTTGGAGGAGATTTTTGACCTTGGCGAGGTCTATGTTCAGCGTTTGATGTCTTTAAGCTGAAAAGATAATGATACTATCTGGCTAGGTATCCTGTCTCGGTGTTCCTGCTGTTAAATTATTGTAGGGTACTTCACTAAAACTTAATCATACATACCTTGATTAGATTACCTAATTAAATTTTTGATCCTTTTAATCATTGACCATATCATTAAATGGATGATTGATAATTTTAGATACCAACTACTATTTGAGATAAACCTATTATCTTGTATTAATCTTAAATATTCATAGAAGTTTCAATATTGTAATGTAAATACTAATATGTTGTTTTTTTTAATATTATTAATTTGTCTATGCGCAAATAAGTCTCAATGACCTTCCTGGTTGCTCATTACAGCTACTTAAAATAACTGTAAATAGTTACAGGTAATAAAATTAATGTTTGCTAAATACATACTACACAATCAAGCACACAATAACAGAGTCTGCAATAACAGAGTCTCGGCTGTAGATCAAAGTTCACTGAGCTTCATGTAGTAACATTATTTAATAACAACAATAAGTATTTACACACAGTTAACTGTTTTTTGTTCTTAACAGTAATGTTCAACCACTTCTTCTCTTAGTTTTAAATCTATGAAGTAGCAAAAGATTTTGTGTAAATGAAAATTTAAAGCCTAATTTAAACACCATTGAAAAACAATTTATCACGCGAATTTAACGCGATGATTTCGATTGTTTTGTTTACTTATTTCGCCCGACGTTTCGGCCGTGTTGCAACGTCCGTGGTAGGTACCACACGGCCGAAACATCGGCGAAATAAGTAAATAAACAATCGAAATCATCGCGTTAAATTCCCGTGATATATTGTTTTTCAATTATGAAACGCGAAAGTTGTAAAGTTAATAATTTTAACACGCTAAATGATTTTTAAATTAAGTTTAAATACAATAGTTCTACCTGAATCTGAACTTGAAAAGTTTTTATGCATGATACTGCAATGATTAATTGCAGCTTGTTTGTTATGCATCTGATTGCATGCATACCTAAATCTTTTCTGGGCTGTTTAATTTATATCTTACTGTACTAGTACTAGCTTCTGCCAGCGGCTTCGCCCGCGTGAAAGGTGTTTTCTTATCCCAAGGGAATATTATACCGGGATGAAAAGTTAAAATCAATCAAAATAGTTTTGAATTGTCAAACAAAAAAAAAAAATTGAGTCTAGTGAAGTAGTCTATGTGCTATTCCAGACTATAATCTATCTCTGTGCAAAATTTCATCTTGATTCGGTCAGCCGTTCTGGCGTAATTAAGTAACAAACATACATCAATCCATCCAAACTTTCGCATTTATAATATTGTAGTAAGACTTAGATCTGAAGGTACAATAATTTATGTTGATCTTTAAAGACAATTAATATAATTATCTTTTGATCTCTCCATATTAATATATAACATCACGCCTCAATTCTCGAAGGGAGAGGCAGAGATAGATTTTACCAGTTTTGTTTTTTTTTTAATCTTTTATTTGTAATTAATGAGTGGGGTGGGGATTCATAGCATTTTTCAAAGGAGTGACACTTGACAGCCACCGCTGAGCTACAGTTATGTAGTCGTCTAAGTAGGGTAAACAACCCTATCGCTGGCACCCCTCCAGTTATTGGAACTTCTGAGTTTATAGGCTAAGAAAACCTTAGATTACGCAATGATGGCATTTCTAATTTCTATACCAATAATAGGCTTTTAGATAGCCTTTTTTATAATGTAGTGAAAATTATGTATTATAACTATTTTACTGGATGAAACAACAAGTAAAGTCATTCACCCCCTTAAAACTTTTCAGAATCTGATTTTATCGACGTCAAGAAAAACAAACGCAGTAGCCTTAACTCGCGGTGTCAATGACGTCAGGGACCATAGATCGACCTCAATGTGTTTATTAATAACAGACTCATTTATGTAAATTATTTATTCATAAACAAGTTAGAGAAAAATCTGTTGGCAAGATCCAAACGCGCACAATAAGTCCAATAAACATACAAGGAATATATATCCTGTATCCACTGGGATATAACATATTTATCTAATAAGTACAGAAAATTACTAAGGTGATCCTCCTTAATAATTTTCTGGTATGTAATCGAATGACGTTCTTAAAATCTGTGTTAACTGTACAATTGTGTGTAAATTAAAGTCTATTTCTTGCAAATAAGTTCGACCACATACCTGTGAGGGTCAAGGACGCTAAACGCCGGACGGACGTGTGCAATTGTGCATTTCGGTTCGGCATTCCCCTACAGTTATCGAAGTAGGTATATACGTACAGCTACTGTTTCAGTTTGAAACGAGACGGGCAAGCATTCGATGTTCGTTGCTTACAAACTTAGGTTCCACAATGTCAAACCTAGCCTGTCTAAGTAATAAGCGAAAATGAACTATCTTACCTTACTTCTCATTGCACTTTATTTAAATTATAAATTACACATAATATTTAAATTATAAATTACACATAATATCTGTAACTCGTGCAATCAATCTGTTCTGGAATGGCGACCGCGTACCGGAAGACGATGCGTTGGAAAACCTCCCACTAGGTGAACCGATGACCTGGGTTAAGGTTGCGGGAAGGCGCTGGATGCGAGATGCACGGCATCTGGCCTGGGGGAGGCCTACACTGAAAAAAATAAAACGAGGCTTTTTACTGTTGTTGTACAGTAAAAAAAAAAACAGTTCAGGAAACTTATTTTTATGTTAAAATAATTGATTATTGACCGTGCACTGAAATGGGCAAAAACAGTAAAGAGCTAAACAGTTATTTCAATTGGATGAACATTAAAGTTTACTGAAACAAACAGTTCCTTTTAAGTATTGCCGTTTTCAGAGCTTTACTGACATCGTAGCAGTTATTTTGACTGCTTCTGAACAGTTATTGTAGCATACAGTAAAGAGCTAAACAGTTATTTCAATGGTTTGAATATTAACGTTAACTAAAACAAGCAGTTTTTTTTAAGTATTGCCGTGTTCAGGCTTTACTGATATCGTAGCAGTTATTTTTACTGCTTCTGAACAGTTTCCGTAGCATACAGTTAGAAGCTAAACAATTAAAATCAACTGTTTGAACATTTAACTGTTACTGGTACAAGCAGTTTCTTTTAAGTATTGTCGTATTGAGGCTTTACTGATAATGTAGCAGTTAGTTTAACTGCTTCTCAACAGTTTCTGTAGCATACAGTAAGGAGTTAAACAGTTAATATCAACTGTTCGTTTACTGATACAAGCAGTTTCTTTTAAGTATTGCCGTGTTTAGGCTTTACTGATATCATAGCAGTTATTTTTACTGCTTCTGAACAGTTTCTATAGCATACAGTAAGTAGTTAAACAGTTAATATCAACTATTCGTTTTCTGATACAAGCAGTTTCTTTTAAGTATTCCCGTGTTTAGGCTTTACTGATATCGTAGCAGTTATTTTTACTGCTTCTGAACAGTTTCTGTAGCATACAGTAAGTAGTTAAACAGTTAATATCAACTGTTCGTTTACTGATACAAGCAGTTTTTTTTAAGTATTCCCGTGTTTAGGCTTTACTGATATCGTAGCAGTTATTTTTACTGCTTCTGAACAGTTTCTGTAGCATACAGTAAGTAGTTAAACAGTTAATATCAACTGTTCGTTTACTGATACAAGCAGTTTCTTTTAAGTATTGCCGTGTTTAGGCTTTACTGATATCATAGCAGTTATTTTTACTGCTTCTGAACAGTTTCTATAGCATACAGTAAGTAGTTAAACAGTTAATATCAACTGTTCGTTTACTGATACAAGCAGTTTCTTTAAAGTATTCCCGTGTTTAGGCTTTACTGATATTGTAGCAGTTATTTTTACTGCTTCTGAACAGTTTCTGTAGCATACAGTAAGGAGTTAAACAGTTAATATCAACTGTTCGTTTACTGATACAAGCAGTTTCTTTTAAGTATTGCCGTGTTTAGGCTTTACTGATATCATAGCAGTTATTTTTACTGCTTCTGAACAGTTTCTATAGCATACAGTAAGTAGTTAAACAGTTAATATCAACTGTTCGTTTACTGATACAAGCAGTTTTTTTTAAGT
Source organism: Orthosia gothica (assembly GCA_949775005.1). Taxonomy (NCBI): domain Eukaryota; kingdom Metazoa; phylum Arthropoda; class Insecta; order Lepidoptera; family Noctuidae; genus Orthosia; species Orthosia gothica. Next base: position 15,324,463 of record OX459057.1, read on the forward strand.
ATTCCCGTGTTTAGGCTTTACTGATATCGTAGCAGTTATTTTTACTGCTTCTGAACAGTTTCTGTAGCATACAGTAAGTAGTTAAACAGTTAATATCAACTGTTCGTTTACTGATACAAGCAGTTTCTTTTAAGTATTGCCGTGTTTAGGCTTTACTGATATCATAGCAGTTATTTTTACTGCTTCGTAACAGTTTCTATAGCATACAGTAAGTAGTTAAACAGTTAATATCAACTGTTCGTTTACTGATACAAGCAGTTTCTTTTAAGTATTCCCGTGTTTAGGCTTTACTGATATCGTAGCAGTTATTTTTACTGCTTCTGAACAGTTTCTGTAGCATACAGTAAGTAGTTAAACAGTTAATATCAACTGTTCGTTTACTGATACAAGCAGTTTCTTTTAAGTATTGCCGTGTTTAGGCTTTACTGATATCATAGCAGTTATTTTTACTGCTTCTGAACAGTTTCTATAGCATACAGTAAGTAGTTAAACAGTTAATATCAACTGTTCGTTTACTGATACAAGCAGTTTCTTTTAAGTATTCCCGTGTTTAGGCTTTACTGATATCGTAGCAGTTATTTTTACTGCTTCTGAACAGTTTCTGTAGCATACAGTAAGTAGTTAAACAGTTAATATCAACTGTTCGTTTACTGATACAAGCAGTTTCTTTTAAGTATTGCCGTGTTTAGGCTTTACTGATATCGTAGCAGTTATTTTTACTGCTTCGGAACAGTTTCTGTAGCATACAGTAAGGAGTTAAACAGTTAAAATCAACTGTTTGTTTACTGATACAAGCAGTTTATTTTAAGTATTGCCATGTTTGGGCTTTACTGATATCATAGCAGTTATTTTTACTGCTTCTGAACAGTTTCTATAGCATACAGTAAAGAGCTTAACAGTTAAATCAACTGTTTGAACATTTAACAGTTACTGAAGCAAGCAGTTTCTTTTAAGTATTGCCGTGTTTAGGCTTTACTGATATCATAGCAGTTATTTTTTCTGCTTCTGAACAGTTTCTGTAGCATACAGTAAGGAGCTTAACAGTTAAAATCAACTGTTTGTTTACTGATACAAGCAGTTTCTTTTAAGTATTGCCGTGTTTGGGCTTTACTGATATCATAGCAGTTATTTTTACTGCTTCTGAACAGTTTCTATAGCAATACAGTAAAGAGCTTAACAGTTAAAATCAACTGTTTGAACATTTAACAGTTACTGAAGCAAGCAGTTTCTTTTAAGTATTGCCGTGTTTAGGCTTTACTGATATTGTAGCAGTTATTTTTACTGCTTCGTAACAGTTTCTGTAGCAAACAGTAAGGAGTTAAACAGTTAATATCAACTGTTCTTTTACTGATACAAGCAGTTTCTTTTAAGTATTGCCGTGTTTAGGCTTTACTGATATCGTAGCAGTTATTATTACTGCTTCTGAACAGTTTCTGTAGCATACAGTAAGGAGTTAAACAGTTAATATCAACTGTTCGTTTACTGATATAAGCAGTTTCTTTTAAGTATTGCCGTGTTTAGGCTTTACCGATATCGTAGCAGTTATTTTTACTGCTTCTCAACAGTTTCTGTAGCATACAGTAAGGAGTTAAACAATTAAAATCAACTGTTTGAACATTTAACTGTTACTGGTACAAGCAGTTTCTTTTAAGTATTGTCGTATTGAGGCTTTACTGATAATGTAGCAGTTAGTTTTACTGCTTCTCAACAGTTTCTGTAGCATACAGTAAGTAGTTAAACAGTTAATATCAACTGTTCGTTTACTGATACAAGCAGTTTCTTTTAAGTATTGCCGTGTTTAGGCTTTACTGATATCGTAGCAGTTATTTTTACTGCTTCTCAACGGTTTCTGTAGCATACAGTAAGGAGTTAAACAGTTAATATCAACTTTTTGAACATTTAACAGTTACTGAAGCAAGCAGTTACTTTTAAGTGTTGCCGTTTTCTGGCTTAACTGATATCGTAGCAGTTATTTTTTCTGTTTCTGAACAGTTTTTATACCTAGCTTACAGTAAGGAGCAAAAAAAAACAGTTAATACTATCAATTGTGTGAACATATTTTTTAATAGCCTATATCATCCCACTGCTGGGCAAAGACCTCCGCCGCACACTTCCAAGCATCCCGGTCTTTCGCAGACTCCTACCACTCCCGGCCATGAGATCGTCCTGCCACTTTTTACGAGGCCGACCCCGTCGTCGTCTCCCATCTTCTGGATGTCAAGGAATTATACCATTGGCCCATCTCAGTAATATTCAGTATTTTTATTGCATAACAAAAATATTACAGAGTTTTGTAAATAATAGGGGTTAAAGTATGAAATTGCCGTTGATAGTAATAGACACTTCGAATTGACATAAAATCGTTATGGTGTAAGATTTTCGTGTGAAACTTTTTTCACGTGATACCTATGAGGCGCAAAAGGTCGCTTTCTCATAATCTCGCTTTCGCAGAATGACTCTTCTCAAAAGGTCGCTTATTCTTCTATGAAAAATCGATAAATTCCTGAGTGTAGATTGGGATAAAGTACCTTTTTTTGTTCTTATTTATAGTAAGTTCAGCGAGGGCAGTATGAACAGGCAAGAAGTCGTGCCGGCTTTGAGACTCCGATCCGGACACGTTCCGCTCAATAGCTTCGGGTTTATGATGCGCAAAGTCGATTCACCAAATTGAGATGTCTGTGCATGGAGTCATAGAAGAATATGTGCATCATGTCCTGACGGAGTGTGCTCGTGTGGGGGTCCAAAGGCGTCAAGCTTTTGTCAATACCTACTTAGTTTTAATGTTGACTTCTTTAATAGCGTTCTGGCCTCACCATTGTCCGATGAGGCTAGAACGCTTTATTCTGTTATTATTACGGTTATAAGGTTGCGGGTAGGCTAGTTTAATATAAGGTACCTACATGTTTTTTAATTGTATGTATTGTATCTAATCATCCTAATCCACTTCGTAAATAAATAAAGATTTAAAATAAAAACCCTGATTTTTATGCTGCAGTAGGCAGGTATCTACTTAAACATATAAAAACTATTTACAGCGTAAGTAACCTAATAGGTAGTACCTACCTACCTATGGGTAATGAAAATGGGTAGGTTAGGGTATAAGTATATCTAATACGTAAGTAAACAAGAAGTAAGAATATTTTCTTTAATAAAGTAGGTATGGTTTACAACTAGGTAGTTACTTATCCATTGTGTCTAGGTTACATTAAATTTATTCATAAACATCTCTTTTGGAGAAGAAAAATTGTTTTGTTGTACCTACCTACCTAACATTACAATCTGCTTAGTTATGCAGATCTCGATCAGCCCAATTCAACGATTGGCCCACCACATTTAGATAAATTATCATTACATTTAATAATAATACTCTGTATGCTACAGAACCTCTTCAAAAGCAGTAAAAATAACTGCTACAAAAATAAACGTATTGTTCAAACAGTAGACGGACAGGCTATACAATATGTCGATGAGTACATCTACCTACTTGGGCCAGATAGCATCCTCCCATAACAGGCACGATAAAGAAATCGAACGTCGGGTCGTATCGAGAATACCGGGAAGAGCTTCTGGTCCTTATAGGCGCAAATGAAGGGCGACCTTCCACTCACACTAAAACGCACTACTCAAGATTTTCCAAAGGGCGATGGAGCGAGCATTCTAGGCTTCAAACGGATTGACCGAGTGCCCAACATAATGTTACGCTCACTAACAGGCATTGCCGATGTAGGAGAGAAGACCGCCAGGTTAAAATGGGATTGGGCTGGCCACGTCAGTCGTATGAAACCCGGAGAGATCAACATCTACCTACCTAATTAATTACTTCATCTGCCTAGCCTTTTTCCCAACTATATTGGGGTCGGCTTCCAGTCTTACCGGATTCAGCTGGGTAACAGTGTTTTACATGGAGCGACTGCCTATCTGACCTTCACAACCCAGTAACTGGGTAACACGGTACCCCTTGGCAAGACTGGTGTCAGATCTCAAGCTTCTGACTACCCATAACGACTGTCAAAGATCTTCAAATGACAGCCGGGACCAACGGCTTAACGTGCTTGCCGAGGCACGGAGGAAACTCGGTATGTTGAAATTGTCACCCATCCACGGACCGACCTCGTCAAGCGTTGCTTAACCTTGGTGATCGACCAGTGCGGCTGTTATTATTTAGCCACGAGCTCCTCTACCTAATTAATTACTTGAAATTTATTAATTGTAGGTACCTACTTGACTCGTGTTTTTTTTTTTTACCTACCTAATTAATTACTTGAAATTTATTAATTGTAGGTACCTACTTGTCTCGTGTTATTTTCTTTTTTGGTTTGCACTCGTGGGAGAGATGGCTGAATCGTTCTGTACCAGATACCCTTAGTCAAAGACCTTTCATCAAAGTATTCTGACCCTGAGTTCTGACCATGCTTGAGTACATTTGTCTCTGACCATGGTAAGAGCTCAGTATTCCAAGGAGAAGAAGGGATACATTTCTCCATCAGATTGTTCTGAAATAAATTCACAACCATAAATGTAAGTACCTAGGTAGGTATATATTTTTGGAAGGTAAGTAACTAGGCAGGTAGGTAGGTAGCTGTTGTCAGCTTGCAAATTGGGGGTAAGAAAACTATAGGTACTTACCTAACTATGTACCTAACTATATGATAATTATGTAATATTGTCTAACTCAAAAGTGAGCGCGAGTGACGGCGGAGCCACAGTAGGTAGGTACATATTCTGTGGCGGAGCATTGATATTACCTGTCTACCTACCCGATGCATCTAAGTACTCTAGATTTATCAGACTTTGCTAGGTTAGTACCTACATATTTGGCATTTAGGGTAGGTTAAATAGGTAGAACGTACATATATATGAATATCAGACCCTACTCCTTTATAATCAAAGCCCTACTCTTTCTTAAATGTAACAAGAGCAATTTCGCATCTCTGCCTAATTAAAGTACCTAGTAAAGTATCTACCTAGACAAAAGAAAAGTATTTTCATGGCCTTCCGCCTTAAATGTTTAAAACATTAGCATTAAATCATAGCAAAACATTTAAAATAACTGTCTAACGTTAACGTGGCGTGTTTGGGAAGGTAGCGGGGCGCCGGGCGCGGGGCGTGGAGTGCCAGTGGCCCAGTCTTGAATGCGTTCGTTCGTTCATTTCATTGCGTTGCGTTCGACTAGTCAGTTCGCTCCCGCCAAAGCTCCCGCTGTGTCGCATAGCCGCGATTCGCATGACCGCGTAATTTTTTTTTAACAAACAAATAAGTAGTGACAGCGCAGTTTATCAAGTCTGTGCAAAGAAAAGGAACCAAAACCAAATATGGAATGTTTAATGAAGGAGTGGGGCTTCGAGAAATATGTCGACAAATTTATTGGTAAGTAACTAAGTAAGTATTTACCTACTTCCCAGCGTACGTTCCTACCAATTTTAGGGCCAAATTGAATAAGATTTAATTTATGTTTCAGAGATGACTTCTTGGTGTCCATTCACGTCCTAGAGTTTAATGGTAATATAATAACCTACACACTTTGGAATGCTCTGTGATGTTTTTAACTTTTCACCTTGTGAAGATTCACGTTAGGCCGTGTCGGGGCAGTCCCGTGGACACGGTATTACATGAATCTTCCTATAGGTTGGGGATGGGATTGCTTGTACCATTGCATCTCTGTGTCGGCTATATATGTTTGCTATGTATGTACCTATGGCTTTATGGTTTCTATTTTATCTAAATGTAGGTACGTAAAAACTCTAAAAACTGCTTGCATCGTGTACCTAGTACCTACCAAGGTATAGCTTCCTACTCGTGCAGGTCAGTAGCTTGACTGGCTTACACTGTTTACATGTGTTGCGAGCTACTGACTGCACAGTAGGTAGACTGTCGAGTGCGTAACGTTAAATAAACTATACTAATAAATTTTGCTAATGAAAATCTGTGTTGGCATGTGCCGCTGTCTGTATCTGTATGCAAGACTGTAGGTAATTAATTTAATTCTTTGTTATTTCAGAACATGAAATTGACTTAGAGGCGCTGCCTTTGCTCGAAGATGAGCAAATCCGGGTGTTAATACCAGCTTTTGGACCACAAGCCAAATTTAAAAGAGCGCTTCAGAAGTGGAATGCTTCCAAGCTAAATTCCGATGTAACCGAGTGTAATCAAGTAAGCACACAATAATGTACCTACACAAGTATAAAAATATAGGCACGCCTTGGCATCTATTTTTTGTGAACTTAAGTACAGTTCAAGGGTCAAAAGTGCAGTCATACTCTACCAAAACAGAAAAGGCAATTTTTTTGTAGACAGCAGAATTTCAACTTTTCGCGATTAGTAGGAATAATCTTTACTTTAAGTTCTATACAAAATATGAAATCAGTTGTGGATAATTTAACTTCTTCTACAAAAACTAGCCATTTGAGTTTTGGGAGAGTATGACTGTACTTTTGACCCTTGACTGTACCTATATGTTTTTTTTAAAGATTTGTGACAATCTTGAAAACCTTGTGGAAGTGTATGGAGAGAATGTTGGTGGACTTACAAATTCACCAATAAGTTCGGCATTATCGTCACCAAGCACCTCGTCGTCATGCAAATCCATGTTCCTATGTCTCGATGTAAGTTATCTATCAATTAACACTATTTCTGTATCAGCCTAATATTTTTCGTGTTTGGGCGGATCGTCAATCGCCTTTCAAACTCATAGTTCCCAACTGGGATATAATTTTAATAATTTTATTTAATTACTAGCTGCGTTATCAATAAATAAACTAAACTAAACACTAGGCCAATGAGGCGGTCTAAAACTAAAACTGACTAAGTTTAAAGTAAGACTAAACTAATTCTAAACTAGGTCTTAATAGGTAGTGTGCTCTCATTAACAATCTGTCCTGTTTTCAGAGTCTCACAACGCTGCTCGCTAAAACTCCCGATGGCCAGCAGCTTCTAAAAGAAAGTCAACAACCATTGGGAGAACAAAACCGTAAGGTACTAGTTCGAGAAATAGCTACACACACACTTCGGGCAAATCCGAAGGCCCCGTAACAGCCGAAACATATATTACTTGGATAAATGAAATAAGTAAGTTTATTAATCACAAGCACACGTATGTACATAGGTTCATTTCATATGCCAAATCAGTAAATCAGTTTGTGAAGCCATATTAAATATCGACAAGTATAATATAATAAGTAGCGACTCCTACTTTGCCACATTTTTAAATTAGTTATGTACTTGTTTTACTTACAGAGAAAGTGTTTCCAAAAGAGAATAGCAGCATTTATTATACGAAACCCAATGGGTCATTGGGACGGGCTCACGGTCGACTCTTTGATGCCATTACCAATTTAAAGGCAAAATATCGCCGCAACAAAGTCTTTGAACCACGGGCACGTCGTTCACTTGAAAAAATATTAACACCGAAACCATCTACCAGTTCATCTAGCGAGAGGTCTACAACTCATTTCGATGACTTGATTGCTGCTGATAATGACGACGACACTAACCAGGAGATACAGGAAATGATAGAATGGCTAAAAAGCAATGTTCATGATTACAGTTCATGTGCAGAAAAATGGGACAAAACTAACAAGGAACGACTAAAACGCATTTTATCAAATGAAAAAGAATCATACACCCAGGAATTTCCCTGCATTCGACGCTCTTGGGGCTATACCTTGGTATGTATTATTATCATATTAATATTATAAATGCAAAAGTTTGTGTCTGTTTAATTTTGTCGCCTCAATACACCAAATCGGCCGAACAAATTAAAAGTTAATCAAGATCCACGAGGGCCATGCATGAACTACATAAAATTATACATTAGTATAGGTACTAAAAAATCTTAATATAATAATAACATAGGTTCCTAATATCACAGTATTTTGTTTTCAGCTAATTGCCGACTTCCATGCTTGGTACCCAGGAAACGAAACCTCATTCGATGACAAATTCCCTCTGCTCAATTTGACAGATAATATTATGATATCGCACCGGAAAAACGCTACATGATATTCATAATATCACAGATTATCGATATAATAATATATAATTGTCATCTACTAAAAGTAATAATCATACAAAATAAATATAATTCTTACGAGTTTTTGCATTTATTACTGAAATTCCACACTGCTGCTGAAATAACGCTATACATCGTTTAATGTTTAATTAAACAGTAGTAATTACTACTGTATATCGTAATATTCAATATTACGATATTCGGAACTGTTCATTCGCAATGACGGGTACTATTACATCACAGTAATTACTGGGTACCCCCTGTAATTACTGTGATATAATAGTACCTGTCTCTGCGAATGAACAGTAGTACCTAAGTACTGTAAGCGAACTTTATTCGGAACTGTTCATTCGCGGTGACAGGTACCTAATGTTCTTAATGTTCAAACATTAATTTATACAGTAGTAATTACTGGGTTGGGTACCCAGTAATTACTGTGATGTAACAGGTACCTGTCACTGCGAATGAACAGTTCCGAATAAAGTTCGCTTACAGTACTTACAACTTAGCTTCTACAGTACCCGTTCCTGTGATAATACGTTATAGTAACTGAGTCTCACAGTGCTAGGTAATGCGCGGTCACTGCATGTTACTGTGGAAATATGTACCTAAACCTGTAAGGCACAGTTTCTTTTAATGGAGACACAGTTGTTATAACTGATAATCACGGTATACCTTAATGTGCCCACATTTCCTAGTAGCAAATCTCACAGTATCTTTTAAAGTATTTTCATAGTATCTGATACCTGACAGTCAGTATTTGTTACTGTTTTCGCACAGTAACTAGTAACGTATTTCCACTGTACAAATAACTGAGAGGGAACGGTTGTTATTAAATTGTACTATCAATTATTTTAACTGATATCCAAGGTACTGCCAACTGGACAGCAAGGTGTATTTTAATGAGCAACCAAAGTATACCTTACTGTGAATAACATGCCTGTTACTGTGAGAAAACGGTCACTACTAATGCATACTTACAATGAACAGAACTAGTCACTTACAGTTCGTTCTACTGGATCGCACAGTAACTGCTAAAGTCCTGCACAAATTACCTGCTACTGTTGCTTACAGTACTTATAACTGGCCTTCTATAGTTACTACTACGTTGATCCCACAGTACTCATTCATGTTGTCCCACGTAGTAAGTACTGTGTAAACACAGTAAAATCAACGTACTGCCCACTGGACAGCAAGGTATATTTTAATGAGCAACCAAAGTATACCTTACTGTGAATTACATGCCTGTTACTGTGAGGAAACTGTCACTACTAATGCATACTTACAATGAACAGAACTAGTCACTTACAGTTCGTTCTACTGGATCGCACAGTAACTGCTAAAGTCCTGCACAAATTACCTGCTACTGTTGCTTACAGTACTTATAACTGGCCTTCTATAGTTACTACTACGTTGATCCCACAGTACTCATTCATGTTGTCCCACGTAGTAAGTACTGTGTAAACACAGTAAAATCAACGTACTGCCCACTGGACAGCAAGGTATATTTTAATGAGCAACCAAAGTATACCTTACTGTGAATTACATGCCTGTTACTGTGAGGAAACTGTCACTACTAATGCATACTTACAATGAACAGAACTAGTCACTTACAGTTCGTTCTACTGGATCGCACAGTAACTGCTAAAGTCCTGCACAAATTACCTGCTACTGTTGCTTACAGTACTTATAACTGGCCTTCTATAGTTACTACTACGTTGATCCCACAGTACTCATTCATGTTGTCCCACGTAGTAAGTACTGTGTAAACACAGTAAAATCAACGTACTGCCCACTGGACAGCAAGGTATATTTTAATGAGTAACCAAAGTATACCTTACTGTGAATTACATGCCTGTTACTGTGAGGAAACGGTCACTACTAATGCATACTTACAATGAACAGAACTAGTCACTTACAGTTCGTTCTACTGGATCGCACAGTAACTGCTAAAGTCCTGCACAAATTACCTGCTACTGTTGCTTACAGTACTTATAACTGGCCTTCTATAGTTACTACTACGTTGATCCCACAGTACTCATTCATGTTGTCCCATGTAGTATGTACTGTGTAAACACAGTAAAATCAACTGTTTGCTTAAAGTTGTATGACAGTTATAGATATATCATAGTTCAGTTAGACCTACTGTTAGAAAAACTTACTTGACAGTAAAAAAAACAGTAAAGAAGACATTCTTTACTGTTTTTTTTTACTGTATATTCTGATTTACCTTTACTGTTTTACTTACTGTCTTACAAACAGTAAAAATAGTCGACCAGAAAACAGTTGCAGATGCACAGTAAAATCTACTGTTATAACTCAACTGTTTTTTTTCAGTTAGTTTTACTTCTTTGGACAATAGGCTCTATTTTTACTGCCCAAAGCGGTGAATATTACCGAAAAATCGATTGGGTTTACCGATTTTTTTTTTCAGTGTATGTCCAGCAGTGGACGTCTTTCGGCTGAAATGATGTGCAATCAATCTGTTAAGCAGTTTTCCAACTATGTTGGAGTCGGCTCCCAGTCTAACCGGATTCAGCTGAGTATCAGCTGAAGAAGTATTTTACATGTAGCGATTGCATATCTGACCTCCATAACTGATGATGCCCCTTGAGAAAACTGGTGCCAGATTTTATGGCTTCTGACTACGACGTTACGACTGTCAAAGATCTTTAAATCTTTTTGAGGCAGGGAGAACTCTCGATATGTACCTAACTGATGAATGGTCACCCTTAACTTTGTAGATCGACCCGCAGCCTAATTACGTAAGTAAATTCGGCAAAGGAAACAAACTGTTTCTTTCCCAAAAACGACTTTTCGCGTTACAAAAAGTCTTTTTTGGGAAAGAAACAGATTGTTTCCTTTGCCGAATTCACTTACACAATTAGGCTGCCGCGCGGCTTTTATTACTTAGCCAACTCACTAACACTTTAATTTGCACACATCATCACATCATCAGCCTATTATTGTTGCCACTGCTGGGACACAGGCCTCCTCTCTGTGAGAGGTAATGCGCCGTAATCCACCACGCGGGCCCAGTGCGGGTTGGTGGATGTCACATGCCTTCGATTTTTTTTTTGGTTCTATGACATGCCGGTTTCCTCACGATGTTTCCTTCACCGTTTTGAGAGCAGTGGTGAAGAAATAATTTACACAAAGTAAAGCGCCTGCCTGGGCTCGAACCCACGACCTACAACTTGTAAGTCGCGGCCGATACCACTGGGCCACCACTGCTCTCGCATGAGCACAACACAATATTAATTTTCCTTATAAAATCTCGGTTAGTCCCGCTATGCTCTTGTCCCGCTATTCCCTAGTCCCGCTATTCCCTAGTCCCGCTATGCTCGACTCGAAAAATACCTACTAAAAAGTCCCGCCGTGCATGAAATTCTTCGATGCTACGTAAACAATGGAAGCTACAGTTGGAAAGAAAAGTGTTTGAATTCCATTAAATTGAGTAGGAAGCTGAGAAATATTGAAATTAAACAAAAAATATCGAAATCTATATATTTATTTTGAATCATTTTTAGGTTTAGTTTCTCTTTTATGGCATGAACTTACGTTTTCACAGTTCTATGGAATGGATGGACACTTTGTTTTTAAAATGAATGAAGTGACGTGTTGAGTGGCGGCGAGGCGAGTGTGCGTTAGTATGATGAAACGCAACGTTTTTTAACTTCATTTCGCGAAAGTAACGGAATTTACATGCTAGGTTTTCTTAATTTACTTTCCAAATGGTTACATTAAATATTACACTGTAACACTTTTCATTATCACTGCCCGCGAATGTGGTTTCGTGATCGTGCATAGCGGAACTTTTGGGTAGGTATTTTTCGAGTCGAGCATAGCGGAACTAACTGTAAAATCTTAGTCATGAATGGTTGCGTCAATTACTTACACTACTTATTTAAATTCAATGCATCTAAACATAAGAAATTAATTTCGCAAACAATAAAGTCATTCGTGTGGGTAGTTACTTAACGAATGAATAATTAATTAACGAATCATAAGTCTACTCATACTCATAAATAAATCCGCATATATTTGATCGTTTTCGCAACGAACTATGTAAATTGTTTACTGGCGTACACGACTAGGACCATTTAAAGTCGGTAGCAAAATCGGAGGTTGGAATTTAGGAAAACTGTCAGCCCATTATCGCACGGGTGCTTTTTGAACGTAGCGTCAGATAAACACCTCAGAGTGCTATTCTCTAAAGATACCTACAGCCTTGAGCGCAGCGCTGAAAGATAGTACAGCGTACTAGATAGTTTTTTTACTAGTTTCATCGCTGTATCCGAGAATAGCACTAGTTGGCGCAGCGCTGCGCTCAAGGCAAGGCTGTATCTAAGGATAATATAGCACTACTGACCAAAGTATAAAAAACCCGGCCAAGTGCGTGTCGTACTTTGCGCATTTAGGGTTCCGTACCAAAACGCAAAATTAAAGTGGTTGTAATAGGAAAAATGAGGGCATTTCAAAGAAAAATCTGGTTTATCAATATATTAGTATTTGTAAGTAAAATATGCGTTATAATAAACACGATCACCTAATCAAGTTCGTAGGTCAATGGGAAGTTAAAAATTCTTCGGTAATAAATTTTGTAAAAAAGCTGACTGGTGGCTTCTCCTTTGTTTTCCAAAATCTTTCAAATTAAAAAAATACAATATTTATGTATCTACTCAACGAGCTCCAAACAACAATATCCCACTCGATGGAGAAGGTCAAATGCTTAAACTGTGAAAATTTTAAGACTGTAGCTCCAACCGTTTGTCTGTAAAACTCGTGTGAAAGACGACGCGACACGCGAGTGAAGGCAATAGGCTACGTTTGGACCCTTCGGGTATGGATCCCTAAAAAAGAATAAACTCGGAAAACCCAAAGAATTTTCAACTCCCGCGTTAAGACGAGCGTTGAGAATCCAACGGCAGGCTTTAAGGTATTAAAAACTTTCTTCCTTTGCAGAGGCCATAGTTCTGAATGAAGGCATCCACATCGAGGAAGTACCGTCAGAATACCTCAGTCATAAGGAGAAGTACGAGTTGGCTGTGAAGAAAGCATGTTTGCTGTTCAAGCTGATTCGCCGGCTGCAGGAGGAGGAGAACAATGGAATGGAGAGCTTCAGGTAAGGATTCCGCTTTCAGAGCTAGAAGATCCTTGTGAGGATACTCGCTCAGAAAGTACTTAGGTATAATCTGGTGGGTAGCCAGCTCATCTATCACCATTAAACACTTTGGTGAAGATACAATGGGCTGGGAATCATATATAGTAAATATTTACTAGCCCACAAATACCTTGATCTCGTGGATTATCTTGGTAAAAAAACCCTGAAGAATCTGCTATTAATTTAACTGATATCTGCCTGCCTAGCCTTTTCGCAACTATTTTGGGGTAGGCTCACAGATCGACTGCCTATTTGACCTTCGAACCCCAGTTACTGGGTAACACGGCAAGATAAGTGTCTGCATTTCTGTCAAAGAGGTCGAAATTAAAGAATTTTATTGTTGTCAATTTTGTACATTAGGCCTCTGTTGAAAGCGCAATTTTTGGCATATTTTGAGGGTTCTAGTGATTCTAAAGTTAATACATTAAATAGGAAAACCTAGGGGCAAAGTATATAGGTATCTTTCTTATTCAGTTAATGGAATATCTTTTAAATTGGTCCAATATTGAAGGAAGAAATCGGCGGGAGCCAAACCTAGAATAATTGCTTTTTACTTAGGAAATTTAGTCGGATGTCTTAGACCGCATTTCCTCTTAACGTGGTTTCCGAGACACGGAGGAGAGAAGAGGAGTCTCGCTATGCAATGGATCCCCACCCATCCACGGACCAACATCAGCAAGCCTTGCTGCTTAACCTTGACGATCGACCTCTGCGGCTGTTATCTGATCGAATGATGATGATTTTTTTATCTATTGCACCTACAGGGCAATCCTGGGCGGTGCTCTCGGCTCAGCTATCCTCCAGGACGGGTCTCCCCTCACGCTTCACTATGTCATGTTCATACCCACGCTGATGGGACAGGCGTCCATGGAGCAGCAAGCCCTCTGGCTCGGCAGGGCATTCAACCTGGAAATCATAGGAACTTATGCACAGGTTCGTCATTTCGTTGGATGCAAGTTTTTGTAAGAAAGATCAATACCTTTTTACCGACTTCAAAAAAAACCGGCCAAGTGCGAGTCGGACTCGCGCAAGTAGGGTTCCGTACCATTATTGTAAAAAATACTGGCCAAGTGCGAGTCGGACTCGCGCACGAAGGGTTCCGTGCTTGGTAAATTGCGGTTTACGATTTATGACGTATTAAAAAAAACTACTTACTAGGTCTCGTTCAAACCAATTTTCGGTGGTAGTTTACATGGTAATGTACATCATATATTTTTCTTAGTTTTATCATTCTCTTATTTTAGAAGTTACAGGGGGGGGGACACACATTTTACCACTTTGGAAGTGTCTCTCGCGCAAACTATTCAGTTTAGAAAATAATGATATTAGAAACCTCAAAATAATTTTTGAAGACCTATTCATAGATACCCCACACGTATGGGTTTGATGAAAATTATATTTTTAGTTTCAGTTTCAAGTATGGGGACCCCCAAAATTTATTGTTTTTTTTCTATTTTTGAGTGAAAATCTTAATGCGGTTCACAGAATACATCTACTTACCAAGTTTCAACAGCATAGTTCTTATATTTTCGGAAAAAAGTGGCTGTGACATACGGACGGACAGACAGACAGACAGACATGACGAATCTATAAGGGTTCCGTTTTTTGCCATTTGGCTACGGAACCCTAAAAACGGCATAAAAATCACGTTTGTTGTACCGGAGCCCCACTTAAATATTTATTTTATTCTGTTTTTAGTATTTGTTGTTATAGCGGCAACAGAAATACATCTTATGTGCAAATTTCAACTCTCTAGCTGTCACGGTTCATGAGATACAGCCTGGTGACAGACAGAAAGACAGACAGACAGACGGACCGCGGAGTCTCAGTAATAGGGTCCCGTTTTTACCCTTTGGGTACGGAACCCTAAAAAAGCAGGTTATCAATTCGACACGTATGTTTGTAATATTGTTGGAATTGCACAAAATTTACATATGTTACTCTAACTGGGCCTCTAAACATATGTGCCAAATTTCATAGGTGTATGTATATTAGACGTGTGCGCCGCGCCGGCGCGCCGCCGCCGCACACAGGGCCAGATTGCCAATTTAAGATGACAAAAATAAAGTGTAGGTTTTTACTTACTTTCTGACTTGTTAGTTATGTATTATAATTGTTACAAGGTAGAAACAAAATTTGGAGATGGTACTATCAACAAAAAAAAAAATTAAAATGAAAATAAGCTTTATTTAAAGTATTATGTAAAAAGGTCCTTAAATTAAGTTCTATTGCTACCTACAACTCATCGTCATCCATATTACTATCGGAATCTTCATTATCTCTGTTTTCATCCTCTTCGCTACAAAGATATGTAGGGCATGTACTACCTGGAAATAAAGGGCATAATTTACAAAGGGAGCGATACGGGGACGAGTTCTTTGCATGTTTTGAATCCTCACGGGTCGTAGTTTCTAAGGAATTATAAAATATAATGGAACTATGTGGAACATTTGTTAAATGTCTATAAACTCAAGTGAATCTTAAAGATTTACGTATAAAATTAGGCTTCCACGTGAAGTTATATTACTCCTCGATTTATAAAGAAAATTGAAAAGTAAACGATAATAATAGAGTACACACCTGACGCTTCAATATCCATGTTAAAAACTCACAATTTTTATACACTGGGGCACAAAACAAACGTGTTGACTTAGTCAAGCTTTCGGGCGCAACTGACTCACGTTTGCCCTGCGAAAAAAGGGATACAAAGCGCGCTTACACAGGCTTTTGTGTTACTTTAGTCAATGTTATTGATTTATGATCCTATTGTTCGTTTATTGAAGGAGCTAAACAAAGTATTTTTTTTAAGTTTCTCGACATCACAAAACTATATTTTTGTCATTGTAAATTAGAAAACCGGCCTTGTGTGCGCCGCCGACCTTTTTGCCACGCCGCCGCCGCCGATTTTCATATCGGCGCTAAATCGGCGTGAGGTTTTTTAGAACTTAGTTTTAGGAAACACTACAACAACACTCAAAATCTTTACTTCGAACTGAATTTCTGACTTATCTGTATTATATTAATACAATTGTCACCTACATAAGAACAATACAAAGATATTGGCAATATTATCCCAGTGAGGGTAAAAGAAAAAAAAAAAAGTTAAATCAAAAAATCAAAAAACCCGACTGCTTCAAAAGCGAACTAAAAAGACGTAAACAAGGAAAAAATCATGCTGTGCAGTCGGAGGATACATATTCGCGGGCTGGCTGACCAAAATCTGGTGTATCCTCCGCCTGCACAGCATGATTTTTTCCTTGTTTACGTCTTTTTAGTTCGCTTTTGAAGCAGTCGGGTTTTTTGATTTTTTGATTTAACGTTTTTTATTTATAAGTTTTTAGTTAAGTTTTTTTCGAATTAGATACATTTAAACATATAAGTGTTTTATATTTTTGAAATCACCTCTTAAAACCCTTTATTTTGATACCCCACACACTGGGTTTGGAAGAAAAAAAAATTTGGGATCCCACAATATGGCGCCCAAAATCCGCCATTTTTCTATTGTCCAATTTTAATGTAGCCTATGACACTCGCATGATTAAGACGAATCGATTGACGTATGAATCATCCAAATCGGCCAACGCGTTTGGTCTTTGGAACGCCACATAGGAACAAACATACATACATATATACATACGTACATAGACTGATAAACACATTACCCTCCTTCGGCAGTCGGGTAACAACCATCTGTTTTCGTTTATTTCTCTACATACACCGTCATCGGCTATGCTATCTATTAAATCTGCTACGCCTACTCGCTGGCACAGTACTTTGGCGATGCTGCAAAGTTTAATCAGCAAGTGCAACCGAAACCAGAACGCCTTGCTTGATTTAATGATCAGGAATGGGCGCTTATTGATTAGTTTTATGTACCTACGCAGACCAATTGCTTTTTTATTTTTTATAGGCTCGCACTTGACCACTATCTCACCTCATGGTAAGCTATGATGTGGTCGACGATGCAGCACGCTTGCCTAGACCTATTCACTCTTGACTGACTTCCAGGTTGTGGCTATCAGGAAATACAGACTCCGGCAGGATATTTCAATCCTTAGCTGTACGCACTCCCCGAAATGTAACCAATAAAAAACGGACAGACTGCATGGAAACTCGGCGCCGATGTTCATGGATCTGGAGCCTAGACTCGACCAGTATCTCATTGCCGATGAGCGTATTGGTCCCTTTTTCGATCGACTCAAGTGCAGTCAGCTGGTACTTGGCAGATCTGTCCAAGAGATGAGAGCAGTACACCAAGCACAATCGAACTTGCGCTTGAATACAAGTTGAACAACTGTACTGGCGTGAAGTACCGTCTCACCTTTGCTAGGACCACCAACGTTTTGGCAGCCACTTGAGCTTTTGCCTCAATGAATGGACCAAAATTGAGTGTCGATGTCATCGTAACGTCAAGTCGAAGCTCAAGTCGATGGTCCATTATAGGCACGGTCACATCTCGACAAGAAGGAGCCGGGTGGAATTGGCTCCTTTTAGCGGGAAAAAGACACGCCTGGATCTTAGTAGCATTGAACTTGACCAGATTGGCATCGCACAATGTGATTTTTTCAAATTGTACTTGATTTTTTAATTGACCCTGATAATATTGTAAAAACAATTGGACAAACTAGACAGCGATCGCCAATATGGCTTCCGCAAAAACTTGGTCTACTGGGGATCTTCTGGAGTATGCCATTCACATATGGAGTGAGGCCATCGAGAGACACGGGGATGAGCTTGCCATCTCCCTCGACATCTCAAAGGCTTTCGATAGGGTCTGGCACGAAAGCCTTATTGGTAAGGTTTCTATATTCAATCTGCTCAGTGGTCTGTGTGGTTGGATTGCAGATATCCTCAGAGATCGGTCCATACGAGTGGATATCAATGGCTGCTTGTCGAACATATTGGTTTTTATTTGGGGTCCCTTAGGTGTCTGTACTCTCAGCAACTTTATTCTTATTGCACATTAACGATCGTACCTACGAACGTTGACATCGACTCTCAACTATGGCCCATACATTGAGGCTCAGCTGGCTGCCAAAAAGTTAGATATCCTTGTGAAGGTAGGAAGGTACTTCACGCCGGAACAGCTACTAGACTTGTATCAAGCGCAAGTTCGATCATGCATGCATTACTGTTCTCATCTATGGGACGGATCTGCCAATACCAGCTTGATGCACTAGAGTTGATAGAAAAGCAGGCTTCAACGGCAATGAGGCACTGGTCCAGTCAAAGCTCCAGAGCCTCGAACAACGTCGCCGAGTTGCCAGCTTGTCGGTTTTTATCGGATATATTTCGGGGAGTGTGCGATGGAATTGCATGATCTAATTCCACCCAGCCCGTTGCATCATCGGACTGCCTGACAGGCGTACGGCGATGCGTCATCGGTACATGGTGGATATCCCACCCATACGCACAAAACTTTTTGGAAACACTTTTATTATGCGTACAGCTAAGGAGTGGAATTCCCTGGTTTCCCGATAGCTACAATCTAGGTGTCTTTAAGTCAAGAGTGAATAGATTTTTCTATGCAAGCGTGCTTCAAGGTCGACCACATCTTCGCTTATCATAAGGATTTAAAAAAAAAAAATTATTTCTTGCAATCAGACCTTGTGACTATGACCAGATGTGTTAAACGGCTTACCATCAGGTGAGACAGTTTTCAAGCACGAGCCTATATATACTACAAAAAATAAAAATAAAACAAACGACTGTTATATAAAAATTCGCCGCGCCAAAATCAGCTAGTGTTTTCACTTGCGTGTGAATGTAAACAAACATTATTCTGACCACCAATGTTTTTTCTTTTTCTAACCTCCAAATATCAGGATATTAGGAAAAATATTGAAATAAATGAGTAAATTAAGGTGTATTGCGTACTTGCATGTGGTATGCGATCCCTTCTGTTTTATGTACTTTGGTATCATAATTGGGTACTCTTTCTAAATACACACGATGGCATTTTTTAAATTTTGTTTTTGTTTCAACAAAGCGTATCGCTCTTCGCCATGCGTGACATAGACTAAAGACTATACGTCCCAATTAGGACGTATTCGAGTATTCACAATGCGCGCGCTCATAAAATATCTGTTTACTAGAATATTGTTGTTGTTTGTTTGTTTTAATTGTATATGTGAATTGTTTAATTATCCTATGTAACACAGTTGTCAACATTGTTGTTTCATAATTTCTATGTTAATTAATGTAATTGGTATCTGTACCGTTTTAATTAACTATAAATAAATAAATAAATAAATCATTGTTTTCACCAAAATTAATTATTAAACCCACTTCAAGAACAAAAGGAGAGAAAAAGTCTTGTGAAAAAATACGTCATAAAATGTTTTCTGTAATGATCATTTTTCAACCAGTCTGAAGGAATTGCTGACAGTTATTTTATTCTTCCAATTGCAACAGACTGCTTGAAAGTGACTTCAAAGAGACAGTGGACAGTGGACTTACCGTCGCCTTGTTTCCTTCTTTATTCCATTAGAAACAACATAATTCCTCTTTACAGCCTGTTCAACCAATTTTGACTTATATTGCGTTGGTGATATGACAAATGGCAGCTGTATTAAATAGTTAGTTTTGATTTAAGACGACGACTAACGCCAACGACCTTGAGGGAACAAAACGCGCCCTCGTTTCACATCCGCGCGACCCATAATTTAGTAGTTTTTTTGTACTTTCCTTATTATTCTATGACTTCAAAAAAAAATCTGCAGATGAAAATGTAGATAATTAAATTGTCTTTGAGATGGTGTCGATTTCATTAATATGCGTCCAGCGGTTTTGGTGCGATTGTCGTGTTTTTACCCGACTGCCGAAGGAGGGTAATGTGTTTATCAGTCTATGTATGTATGTATGTATGTTTGTTCCTATGTGGCGTTCCAAAGACCAAACGCGTTGGCCGATTTGGATGATTCATACGTCAATCGATTCGTCTTAATCATGCGAGTGTCATAGGCTACATTAAAATTGGACAATATAAAAATGGCGGATTTTGGGCGCCATATTGTGGGGGCCCAAATTTTTTTTTTCTTCCAAACCCATCGTGTGGTGTATCAAAATAAAGGGTTTTAAGAGGTGATTTCAAAAATATATAACACTTATATGTTTAAATGTATCTAATTCGAAAAAAAACTTAACTAAAAAGTTATAAATAAAAAAAGTTAAATCAAAAAATCAAAAAACCCGACTGCTTCAAAAGCGAACTAAAAAGTCGTAAACAAGGAGGATACATCTGGTTTTGGTCAGCCAGCTCGCGCGTATGTATCCTCCGACTGCACAGCATGATTTTTTCCTTGTTTACGACTTTTTAGTTCGCTTTTGAAGCAGTCGGGTTTTTTGAATTTTTTTTCCGTTTTAGACATAACTTTACAAATTAATTACACTATATTATACTAATAAAACTCAAAAATTTCTGAGATCAAATTATTAATAAAATAGTCGAATGTAACATATATTTTTCACTATATTATACTAATAAAACTCAAAAATTTCTGAGATCAAATTATTAATAAAATAGTCGAATGTAACATATATTTTTTCCAAAAAAATACGACTAGCCGTTTAGACGTGATTCTTATTTTAAAATCAGCTACTCAAGGGAATCCTTAAGATTTTAATACCATCCTTATGTTTACGGAATAAAACTCAAAATCGGTTGAACGGAGATAAAAAGGCTTTTCAAAATTTCTTATTTTATTTGAAATGGAGTAAAGACATGACAGAAAGACACCTCCTTCCATGTCTCCTCCTTTGACATGCTGAACCAGTATGACGAAGCTCCTCAAGAAGGAGAAATTGACTGACCCGACAACCCTCGACAGAATGTCTTGGCGCCGTGAAATAAGGGGAGCCGCCCCACCTAAAGTGGGAAAAGACTAGGAAGAAGAAGAAGAAGATTTGAAATGGAGTAAAGAGATTAGCAAATTTTGTGACGGTATAGCTCAGTCCTTTTCTCTTTATGTCTATAGGTTAAACTTAATTAAACTTAATTAACCTGTTTTGTGTTTACTGGTTGTAGACTGAGCTTGGCCACGGCACGTTCATCCGGGGCCTCGAGACGACTGCCACCTACGACCCTAGGACCAAGGAGTTCGTACTGCACAGTCCTACCCTCACCGCTTACAAATGGTGGCCTGGTGGATGTAAGTATCTGGCTTCCGCCTTTCTTTTTTTACCCGACTGCCGAAGGAGGGTAATGTTTTTATCAGTCTATGTATGTATGTATGTAAGTATGTATGTATGTATGTTTGTTCCTATGTGGCGTTCCAGAGACCAAACGCGTTGGCCGATTTTGATGATTCGTACGTCAATCGATGCGTCTTAACCCTGCGAGTGTCATAGGCTACATTAAAATTGGATAATAGAAAAATGGCGGATTTTGGGTGCCATATTGTGGGGGCCCAATTTTTTTTTTTCTTCCAAACCCATCGTGTGGGGTATCAAAATAAAGGGTGTTAAGAGGTGATTTCAAAAATATATAACACTTATATGTTTAAATGTATCTAATTCGAAAAAACTAACTAAAAAGTTATAAATATTTTTTTTTTTTTTTTAAAATCATAAAACCCGACTGCTTCAAAAGCGAACTAAAAAGTCGTAAACAAGGAAAAAATCATGCTGTGCAGGCGGAGGATACACCAGATTTTGGTCAGCCAGCCGGCGAATATGTATCCTCCGACAGCACAGCATGATTTTTTCCTTGTTTACGACTTTTTAGTTCGCTTTTGAAGCAGTCGGGTTTTTTGATTTTTTTAATTAAGTTTTTTTTAACTTAAAAAAAATAAGTGAATTTTGTATTTTATTAATCCATACTATTCATCTATCCAAACTAATATAATTAATACGTACGCCTAAGATGCTGAACCAATTTTCATGATTTTTTGTATAGAGAAAGATTAGACCTTGGCAAATGTCATAATAGGATACTTTTTATCCCGGAAGTACATTCCTTTAGGCCTCTAATTGCTGAATTTCACGCGGGGGGGAAAAGTTGGTAGACGCTAGAATAAATTGAGGCTTAAGACGGTACCCTGACCAAAAAATCGGCATGAGATATGAGCGTTCCTATTGGTCTAGCGGCACTGGTGGCGCATGAATTACAGTAGTGAATACGCCCAGATTTTAGAATAAAATCTTTATAAAATCGAATTTTTGTCTTTTGAAAAAAATAATTCTACAAAAATGTTCGTTATTAAATCGTCCATCCATTAGTGTTAGTACAAAAAATAATCAATGAACACTTTACGAGGAGATGCATAATATCAATAATTATTTCTCATTTTTATGTTTTTTTGGAAGTAGATTAGTGAAATATATACAACATTTAAAAAAAAACTAAATCTACCATTTTAGAATCAATATTATGTAGAAATTTAATGTATTTTTATTAATTGATATTTCTTTTTAAATAACGAGTAGATAGCTCCTAAAAACAGCACAAAAAACGGCTTGCGCGGCGTTTTGCTCGGGGTACCGCCTTAAGGCGATTATAGACTTACTGAAGCCTTGACTTGTGTAACAATATCGAGCCAACATTCGCCATTTTTAACCGCTTTTCGAACAGTTCGAACACGACGCTCGAAGTTTTGTTACAACCTGGTTTTAAAAACGGGCCAAGACGTGTCGTACTTCGCACATTTAAGGTTTCGTATCAAACCGCAAAATCAAGCTGGCTGTAATAGGAAAAATGAAGGATTTTTTAGAAAAAAACATTAGCTTGGAAATGCTTTTTACATTCATAAATACCATTCGTAAGAACGATACAGTAAGGTGAGTATAGACTAGAACATTTTCTTTAAACAGAACATCGAGCATTCGTCATTATCCACCGCACTTCGAACCGAAAACGGCCAATGCTCGACGTTCTGTTACAAGTAAATGCTTTAGTCTACTCATCTTTATATTTCTAGAAAAGTATAATACACAGAAGTGTACATTTTATAATATAAAGATTTTTAATATACATTTCGGTTTGAAGGTAAGCAGAAGCCTGCCCTCAAACCGATGTGTATATTAAGTTGTCTCTCTGATGGTGGCACATAAATTGGGTCATTCGGTTTCCTTCATGATAGTTGAGCTGGGTGGTGCCAATCCATGCGTCATGTTCGTGAACGGGCGTCATCAGTTATAATATAATAGTATATTAAACATACTTTTCGACAATTAGATCCCGAGCAATGAGGAACGAGCCTATTGTATTTACCTACATTACCCATCTGGACACAAAACAAAAATTCAACGCCCTTTTTAACCCGACTGCCGTGGGTAATGTGTTTATCTATCAATCTATGTATATGTCGCAGGGACATGATGAAAACAGGGAATTGATCAAATCTCTAAGCGATTTGATCAAATCACGGAGGATGTTAAAATAATAACACGTTTTTATCATTTCCCTAAACAAATCTGGTGATTTGACAAATCCCAATAAAGAAATCTAGTGATTTGAACAAATCTCAAAATTGGTTCAGTGAAATGACAAAAATAACTTTTCTGTAGTAATTTAAAGGTTTATTTTGTACTTTGCTTTCCGAGGTAATCGGCTGCGTTATGTTATATGGTCAAAGAATCAGTCCAAGAGCGAGCGAAGCGAGCTCGGGAACTTAGGGCACCCCGACACGGACAGGTTAGGTTCGAACGAGATGACGGGAGCTGAACTGAGCGAGCAAAGCGAGCGAACGCAGCTCCCGTCATCTCGTTCGTGTTAGGTTACTTTTGACCCTGTAGACAGAAATAGGAGCCCCGCGCAGCGGGGCTACGTCGACTTTGTTACATGTTTTATTATCTTTTCACTGAATCAATTTAGGGGTTTGTTCAAATCACTAGATTTTTATTGGGATTTGTCAAATCACCAGATTTGCTTAGGGAAATGATAAAAACGTGTTGTAATTTTAACATCCTCCGTGATTTGATGAAATCGCTTAGAGATTTGATCAATTCCCTGTTTTCATCATATCACGACGACATATATATGCATCTACGTTTGTTCCTATGTGGCGATCTAGAGACCAAACGCGTTGGCCGATTTTGATGATTCTTAGTCTTCTATTTGGAGGATTCATCTGGTTTTGGTCAGCCAGCTCACGAATGTGAATGTATCCTCCGAATGCACAGCATGATTTTCTTCTTGTTTACGTCTTTTTAGTTCGCTTCTTATGCAGTCGGAACTTTAGATTTTTTTGAATAAACTTTTTTCTTTAAATTGTATGTAGACACGTAGGTACATACGTAAGTTATCAGTGAATACATTACATATGTTATCTGTGCCCTAAGGTCGATCACATGAATAATTCCTAATATCAACGAAATCACTACTTTTCGAAGACACGTCGTGTTTATCTTTATAATTTTATATGTATTATTATTATGTACAACTAAGTGCTCAACATGGAATGTGATAATTACATTAATTCGATAAAGTTTGTTTTGATTGTGTTACTAGGAACAAACACCCATTGTTCTCATGGATTAATTAATTCATGCTAAATTCTCGAATATTCTAATTAGACAATCAATTTTTGAGGCGATTAAAATACACATTTAGTTTATTATTGATTGATACCTACTTACTATGATATTTTTGTATTTTTAAACACGGGTCGCTTCTTAGGTACCTACGATACAATTTGAAAACCCGAAGAAGGCATTTGAAAACGATGTGGAAAAACTAACGAGTTAAATATAGCTCGATGAACGACAGTATGTAAGTCAGTTGATCATAGTAACGAAAGAGGAATAGTCCTAGTAGGCATATCCCTCACAGGCCTTACATAATACAATGCAGTAGTGTAGCCTTAGGCGCAGGCCACACAGAAATGGCGTCGGCTTCCTATTCCATTCTAATTTCAGACAAAATGCATGGAAATAAAGCGTAATTTAGGACACACGATATGGCGTTGCTCGGGCATGGTTATGACGCGACATTTCGGCGCCCGGAGCTGATCAAATTGCGCTTTATTTCCATGCATTTAGTTTGAAATTAGAATGGATTAGGAAGCCGCCCGTGCCATGTCCGCGCCCGACGCCATTTCTATGTGGCCTGCGCCTTTGAAGTAGAAGTAGTCATTTAACAAAACCTATAAAGACGCCTTGTTGTTTTACTAGAGAACCCTAAAAAATATTGTAGTAAAAAGTTAAGATTAGTCTTAGGCCTGTGTTCATTTTAAATCATCATCATCATTTCAGCCGAAAGACGTGCACTGCTGGACATAGGCCTCCCCCATGCGTCGCCACACTGATCGGTAATGTGCGTTTCTCATCCACAAAATCATTTAAAATCTATAAGTATATTAAAATATGTAACGATCGTAGTAGGTGGTATTCTGTAGATTCTGCCTAACCCCATTGTAAAAGAGACTTATTTATGTGTGTATATTAAAACATCTTAAAATTATTTGTTCTCAGTGGCCCACACAGCCAACTATTGCATAGTAATGGCCCAACTATATTCCAACGGCCAATGCTACGGTATCCACCCGTTCATCGTCCAGCTTCGCGACGAAGAGACCCACATGCCTCTAGCTGGTATCAAGGTTGGCGAGATTGGCGCCAAGCTTGGCATGAACGGCACCAACAATGGTTTCCTTGGATTCGAACACGTCAGGATACCCAGGGAACACATGCTGATGAAGAATTGTCAGGTTTTGGAAGTGAGTATGAGTTTTTACATTAAGAAAGTTACATTTTTGTACTTAATCCATGAAGTCCCAGTCACAGCCACCTAATATTGTTAAAATCATTGTTTTTATTATTTTGACTTAACTATTAAGGTACTTTGAAATTGTCAGCAAAAAAAAACAAAGCTTGTTAATGAATCTAGTTGCACATTCGCAAGCGTCGTGTAGGTCTCTATGGAGAAGAACATGCAAGAAACTCCACGGACACACTTTTCCATCAATAAGTTTTAGTTACAAGTATTTGTTTTCATCATTATTGGAAAGTTACATATAATTATGTGAGAACAATGTATATAGACGTGCACGTAAAAGAGTTTAGAGTAAAATAAAATAAGTCAGTCCATCTAGATGGGGATAAATTTGTCGAGACGCGGTCTCCATTCGGCGATCGCAAATTTGGCATCGTCGGTCAAATTCACATTTTGGTTTGTCCCTAGATAGCCTAGAAAAATGTAATGTTGTTGTTGCTTGATATTTTTGTGGCACGAATATGAAGACTAAGTAGAGGATTTGCTTTGTCAATACCAAACCCTCTTGCCTTTTCTACAAAAGTGGTATTACTTTCTATAATAATCTTTTCACCATTTCCATCCTCTCTTTCCAGGATGGCACATACGTAAGAGCTCCTAGCTCCAAACTAACGTACGGCACTATGATGTTCGTCCGCGTGGTCATAGTGAAGGACATGGTCAACTACATCTCAAAGGCCGTCACCATAGCAACGAGATACTCTGCTGTGAGGAGGCAGTCACAGCCGAAGCCAGAGTAAGTTATATGTTTAAGAAGACTTTTTATAGATTTCCTCATCGGGAGAAGTGGTGGCCCGCAGCCGTATTGCGTAAGTGCGCAAAGAGTTTAAACTCTATCCAATCACATAAAACGGAAATGCACATCGCGTCATTCATCTCGCATGTGATTGGTCGATTTGGTCGGTTGGATAGAGTTTAAACTCTTTGCGCACCTACGCAATACGGCTGCCGGTTGTAACGACCCGACTTACGTGTCGTAGGTCGTGGTTTCGAACCTAGGTAGGTGCTTTACTTTGTGTTAATTGTTTCATCAACACTGCTCTAAAAACATTGTGAGGATGCATGTGAACCAAAAATTCGAAGACTTGTGATATGCCCTTGGTGGATTAAGGCCCTTTCTCGCTCCCACAGAGAAGAGGCCTGTGTCCCGGCAGTGTGAACATTAAAAAGGCTGATGATGACTCGTCGGGGCAGAATTAAGGCATCCACAGTAAACCTCCATCAGGAACGGTTTTTAACTTCAAACTTCAGAAAGTCAGAAGTGTGAAGCTCAAAACCGTGATAGCTGCAAAACAGACAATATATTTAATGAGTGCATTTTACGCGCGACTGGAAGAGAGTTCCATCATTTTGGGACTCCAATGGAAGCATCAGTCACCCCTGGAACCTGCAGCAATACAATTTGCGTGTAGTCTTTACTTTATTCAAAAACTGGCCAAGTGCGAGTTGGACTCGCGTACGAAGGGTTCCCTACCATTATCTCAAAATATGGGCAAAAAAAAAAACACGTTTGTTGTATGGGAGCCCCACTTAAATATTTATTTTATTCAGTTTTTAGTATTTTTTGTTATAGCGGCAACAGAAATACATCATTTGTGAAAATTTCAACTGCCTAACTATCACGGTTCATGAGATACAGCCTGGTGACAGACAGATAGATGGACCGCGGAGTCTTAGTAATAGGGTCCGGTTTTTACCCGTACGGAACCCTAAAAATCAACAATATCAGACACATTATGCATAAAATAAAAGGATGTCAAAACGACGATTGCAAATGGCAATAATTAAAGATAACATTAGGTCATCGACCTACGAGTAATCGGAGCTTCAAAGGTCGTTAGAACTCCAAGCTCATCATAACAATGATTGTGTCGTGAATACTCTTTGCTCTTTGTTTGTATCTATAGTTTTTATGAAACAAAAAGTAACTGACAAGTGATGTCAAAAATATATATGTAAAAATTGTTGAAAATTATTAAAAACGAAAATATAAATTATCTCTCTTAGTTTTGTTCCCAACATTTATGGCGACCGCGTGAATTATGGACAAATTAAAAAAAGAACAAACTGCCCTCCGATCGTTTTTTACAAAATCGATTCGGCAAATGGAAGAAAAGTTGGAGAAGGGATCCACGGCAGATAGCGATCTAGTTGGTATATTTGAGGCTTTACAAGTTCGACATCAGCGGCTCGTAGAGATTGGTAACCAATTATTAGGAATATTGCTAGATTCGGATACTACCACTGAGGATGATATCGCTAAAGAGATGGAGTGTCAGGATAAATACAGCTCAAAATGGTATGCCATTTCCAGAAAATTTGAGTCGGAGCAACGGCCAAGATCAACATCAGCACCAGGTACTGTGAAATCCATTAGCCATAGAAGCGAAACCGTTAAAATTAAATTACCAAAATTAGAACTACCCAAGTTTGACGGAAACATCAAAAATTGGATTGGTTTCTGGGGTCAATTTAAGCGGATCGATGAAAATAATGGAATGGATGATGGAGATAAGTTTCAGTATTTGTTACAATCCATGACAGTCGGTACTTGTGCGCGACAACTAGTCGAATCATACCCTCCGTCTGCGGGTAACTACCGAAAAGCTGTGGAGGCCTTAAAAACACGTTTCGCGAGAGATGACCTGTTAATAGAAGCTTATGTAAGAGGCCTATTGAATCTGATATTAGAAAAGCAGAGGGGTGAGTCAGACAATTTATCGCAACTTTATGACAGCTTGCAGACTCACTTACAAGCTCTTGAAACCTTAGGAGTCACGAAGGACAGGTACGCATCAATTCTATTCCCAATGATCGAATCATCTCTACCAGAGGATCTTTTACGAACATGGAATAGGATTAGATCAAAGCAGATGACAGTTTGTGATGACTTGAGCAATTTGATTAACTTTTTAAAACAAGAAGTTGAATCAGAAGAGCGAATACGGCTTGCCAGAGAAGGTTTCACGAAAATGTCAGACTCAGTTGCGGAACCGAAGCCACCTACAGCGTGTTTTACGAGTAATGCAACCAAATCCAACGGTTTTATCAAGAAGTTGACGATAAGCTGCATATGGTGCAATAAAGAAACACACGCTAGTTCAGAATGTCACAAAGCATCAAAAATGACACTGTCAGAAAAGCAAGAATTTTTGAAAAGTAAGAAAGCTTGTCTCATTTGTTTTAGAACGAATCACGTGACGAAGAAATGTCGAAGCTCAGCTAAATGTTTAGTCTGTAAACGTAGGCATTTAACTATCATGTGCCCTGAAATCGAAGAAAAGGAAGAAAAGAAAACTGAGTCTTCCACAAAACGTAGCCCGTCAAGTTCACCAAGTTCTAACATCAACTTACTTTCAAATGGACAAGATTCCACAACATTGCTTCAAACACTTGTATGCAAAATTGCAGGCAATAACCAAGAAGTTCAAGTTCGCATTTTGCTAGATAGTGGAGCACAGAGATCCTACATTAGGACCGATTTGGCGAAGAAACTCAACCTAAAATCTGAACACAAGGAAACAATTGCACATTGTTTGTTCGGGGGACACGAGATGACCGCTGAAGAATATGATGTATTTAGTATCAGATTAATAAGTTTGTATGATAGTTTCTTTATAAGCCTAAAGGTTATAGGACAACAAAATATTTGTGGTTTCTTACCAAAGATAACGTCGATTCCATTACTTGACACCTTGAAAAAACATAAGATAAGACTGACTGAAACGACGGACTCTACTAACGATGTTGACATTCTTATAGGGGCTGACTATTTAGGGACAATAATGACTGGAGAGATTTTACATATTTCAAACAATTTAATGGCATGTCGAACTAAATTAGGGTGGACAGTGTCTGGTCGAGTGACAGGGATTTACAATTCTCTCACTCCAAAGGCTACGGTATTACACAGTTCATCTAAACTACCGGACTTGTGGAGCCTGGAGTCACTTGGGATTACTGATCCTAGTGAACAAGCTTCCAAAATGGCCCACGAGAAGGAAGTTCTCGAACACTTCCATAAAACAGTGGCAATCAATAAAGAGGGAAGGTACGAAGTAAGTCTTCCTTGGAAGGACATGCCTCGCCCTAAACCCAACTATCAGTTGGCTAAAAAACGTTTGATTGCCACAACGGTGCGTCTCAAATCGCTTAACAAAATAAATGAGTACGATGCCGTATTTAAAGAGTGGAAATCACTTGGTATTATCGAAGAAGCACCTCAGTCAGACATCGAAGAAGGTACGTATATACCGCATCACGCAGTATTTAAAATGTCAAGTGCTACTACTAAAATACGTCCTGTCTTTGATGCTTCGGCTAAGGATCAAGACAGAATTTCACTCAATATTTGTCTTGAAAAGGGCGTCAACCTAATTGAGCTTATACCTGAATTACTTATAAATTTTAGGAAAGGAGCTTATGCAGTGACAGCTGATATAGCGAAGGCGTTTTTACAGATATCGTTAAATCCAGAAGACCGCAACTATCTAAAATTTTTATGGTGGTCCAATGTCAACGATGAAAACAAACAGGTAATTACTTTTCGTCACAAACGCGTGGTATTCGGTCTAACATCTAGCCCATTTCACTTAGCTGCTACAATAAATCATCATTTGGATAATACACCACCACATCTAAAGGATACAGCCATGTTGCTGGGAAAGTCTTTTTACGTAGATAATTGCCTAATGTCTTTAGATACAGAACAAGATATGCACCGATTTATTGTCGAGGCAAAAGAACTAATGGCACTAGGAAAGTTTGATCTCAGATGTTGGGTAAGTGCTCCAGCGCAAGTAGATGAGGAGGTGGAAATATCACAAGTTCTGGGCATGGTATGGAATGTAAAGGCGGATACATTCAACTGTCGTGTAGTAAATAATCTTGGGAATAAGATTACGAAAAGGGAAATTCTGTCAATTGCACAGAAAATCTTTGATCCTATAGGGATATTATGCCCTATAACGATTGTGCCTAAAATTATTTTACAAAGGTCATGGAATAGGAAAATATCTTGGGATAGTGAGTTACCAGATGATTTGAAACTTGAGTTTAAACGCTGGTCAGAAAACTTGCATTTAATTGATCAAATTAAAATTCCTCGACGTTTGACAGTTCACAATATTTTGGAATGTTGTAACTCACTTCATGTTTTTTGCGACGCCAGTCAGCAGGCTTATTCTGTGTGCATTTTCTTAAGATCTGAGTACAAAGGAGACATTCATATCAGCCTCGTAATGGCAAAGGCTAGAGTAGCTCCAGTACGAGAAATCACCATTCCTCGTTTGGAATTGATTGCTGCAACGATTGCTGCAAGACTAGGCTCTAGGGTCATAAAAAAGTTGTGCTTACCCAACTGTCGTAACTTTTTTTGGACCGATTCCAGTGTTGCACTAAGCTGGATAAAAGGTGACGGAAACTGGACTGTATTCGTAGCTAATCGTGTTAAAGAAATACGGTCCATCACAGATCCCAATGCCTGGAAACATATCCAGGGTCATTTAAATCCAGCTGACCTTCCATCAAGAGGCACACATATCAAAAACCTACTTAAAAACAAATGGTGGGAAGGCCCGGCATGGCTTCGACTAGAAGAAAATGATTGGCCGGAGACATGTTTCATTACTAATTCGGCGGATGTTAATGCGGAACGGAAATCCGTCAAAACCAACACAAAGGTGATGGTAGTCGGACATTCTTTTCTAAATCGGCTCACTTATTTTTCAAAGTACACCAAGATTGTGTTAATGGTAGCATGGATGCGCAGATTAAGATACAAAATCCACAGAAGACACACTGTAATTCTGAGTAAGGAATTTGAAGATGCAGAAAGGACTGTAGTACGACTTATTCAAGCAGCGTATCCTCACAAGCTATCAAACTTACAGACGTTCAAAGACGATGAGAACATTATCAGATTGTCAACAAAACTGAACTTAGGAACAGACAATTTTGATTTCATAGCCCCGATCGTACTACCCGGAAACGATGTTATCGTGCAGAGGCTGGTAGAAGAACGACACCGGCTACTACTTCATGCAGGTACTCAGACATTGATGGCCAATTTAAGAGAAACCTTCTGGATTATTGGTATAAGAAAATTGGTCAAGAAGGTCGTACGTGAATGTGGTAGGTGTCGACGCTACAAGGCTACACCTTGTCAAACACCTCTAACTGGTCTACCCAAAGATCGTTTAGAATCAGCTGATGCCTTTGAGGCTAGTGGAGTTGACTTAGCTGGCCCTTTGGTACTACGCAATGGCAGTAAATGCTGGATTGTACTATTTACATGTGCCACATATCGTGCGGTGCATTTAGAGCTGACGGAAACATTATCAACTAATGACTTCAACATGGCTCTGCGACGCTTCACAGCACGTCGCGGTAGAGTTCGTTGTTTGTTTAGCGATAATGGTACTAATTTTACTGGACTCAATAATGCATTTAGTCAACTAGACTGGACTGAGATCAAGAAAGTATCAGCAATACATAGAATTGAATGGAAGTTCATTCCGCCAGCGGCTCCCTGGTGGGGAGGGTTTTACGAAAGGCTGGTCGGGATGACAAAACAAATCCTAAGACGAGTTTTAGGTCGAGCCTCACTAACGCTCATGGAGTTACAAACAGTATTATGCGACTGTGAAGCTACAATAAATAGCCGACCGCTGACGTATATTACTGGAGGACAAGATGAACTAAGACCGCTTACCCCATCATTGTTTATCCAACCACGAGTACGAGTCGACGTTGCAGATCTTGATACAATAGATCGGAGGTCCTTAAACATTCGGGCAAAATATTGTCAAAAACTTCGTTTAGATTTGCGACAGCGTTTTCGATCAGAGTATTTGAGCATGTTGGTACAACAAAAATCTAAGAAAACATCTCAAAGCCTGTTACCTGGGGACGTGGTTTTGATACACACCGAAGATAAAAGGACCAACTGGCCGTTAGGAGTAATCCTACAGACATATCCGGGAAGAGATGGAGTGTGTCGAGTAGCAAAAGTGCGGACAGCCATGGGTGAAAAGATACGCGCATTCCAAAAACTCTACCCATTGGAAGTTTCATCCAGCTCAAGCGACCTTATCGAAGGTAGGGTTGACATTACCGATGGTAGGGTTGACATGACCGATGGTAGGGTTGACATGACCGATGGTAGGGTTGACATGACCAATGACTTAGACGGAGCAACTGACGTACCACGAACTCAAACAACACGGTCAGGACGCACGGTACGTCCGCCCACACGTCTCAATATTTAAAAAAGTAGTAGACCTGCCGGTCCACTTGGGCCCGGGAGTGTCGTGAATACTCTTTGCTCTTTGTTTGTATCTATAGTTTTTATGAAACAAAAAGTAACTGACAAGTGATGTCAAAAATATATATGTAAAAATTGTTGAAAATTATTAAAAACGAAAATATAAATTATCTCTCTTAGTTTTGTTCCCAACAGATTGTGTCAACATTGTATTTTTTTTATCTATACCAATATTATAAAAAGAAAAGATTTTTTTGTTTGTTTGTTTGTACCGAATAGGCTCCGAAACTACTGGACCGATTTTAAAAATTCTTTCACCAATAGAAAGCTACATTTTTCCTGAGTGATATAGGATATTTTTTAATCCCGAAAACCGGTCCTGTGGGATGGCCCACGGGAGCGAAGCCGCGGGGAACAGCTAGTTAAATATAAAATACTGTTACGTGTACGTGTTCCCATTAATACAGTTTTTTTTTAAATAAAACGAAATCTATTTACTGGGAAGATGAACGTGTGTGCTCCCATCTACCTGCCCAGTGTCTATCATCATCAGCCTATTATTGTTCCCACTGCTGGGACACAGGCCTCCTCTCTGTGAGAGGGAATGGGCCGTATTCCACCACGCGGGTCCAGTATGCGTTGGTGAATGTCACATGTCTTCGAATTTTTGGTTCTAGGACATGTAGGTTTCCTCACGATGTTTTCCTTCACCGTTTTTGAGAGAAGTAGTGATCAAATAATTAACACTAAGTAAAGCGCCTGCCTGTGTTCGAACCCACGACCTACAACTTGTAAGTCGCGGCCAATACCACATGGCCACCACTGCTCTGTGTCTATGAATTGGCCCATTTATTTCCCCCAGTGTACCTTCTTCTTCTTCTTCTTGTATCAATTAACTAATACCTTGTCCCAACCATTCAAATTTCAAATTCAGTCCGACAGCTCTGTCACTCGCCAATGTAGCTATACAATTTTGTTATATATCTGTGTGCATAACTTCATCCAGTTCTTTTCAGTCATTTAACTTTAAAAAATAATAAAAATCCAAACTTGATGATATCTTAGATAACTAGACTATAACTAGATGATGGATGATTGCATGTTTGTTACCTTATCACGCCAGAACGGCTGAACGGATCTCAATGAAATTGCACAGAGATAGATGATAGTCGGGAATAGCAGATAGGCTACTTTTTGTCCCGGTATCAAGTCCCCTTGGAATAATAAATCTCTTTAAAAGCGGGTGAAGCCGCGAGTAGTAGCTAGTTGATATATTATTTTCAATCTCAATTTGCAGCGAGCCCGAGCCCCAGATCATAGACTACCTGACGCAACAGCACAAGCTGATGGTGGGCATTTCTACCGCGCATGCTTTCCAGCTGAGCGCCAACTGGATCTGGAACATGTACAACAACGTCACCGCTGAGCTGGATGCTGGAGACATGGAGAGACTGCCTGAGGTTAATATTTTTTTCTCAAAAATGGTATGTAATGTTGACATAACATCTCTAAAAAGTATCCAGAAAGTGAACTCTACCGGAGACTATTCACAACTGTCCGGTAAGAAGCGAGATTTTAAATTTGGAATCTCCTACTGTCCAGTAAGTAAGTATGTAATTTACTTACTGGACACTTGGTCATCCTTCATCCCTTTTTTTTTTTATGGCTTCGCACGGTTTAGGTCATCCTCTTTAGATCTGCTTAGAAAAAAAAAACATAGTACCAGACACAGATTAGAGTTTAGCCATTATAACATGGTTAGAGGGAGGCTCCAAATATATATCTATCTCTTTTTGGTATGACATTTTATGAGATACATAATATATTTTGGAGCCTTAAACATCCATTTTATTGTCTGTGACACTTTTTTTTTTTTTTTTTTTATGGGTCTGTGACACATAACGCGACGCAGAAAAAGTATGCACGTTGCGTTTTGTACTTAGTAATGTTGTAGAAGTATAGTGTGGGATTTTATGTTTGTATTTAGTCATTTCAGTTTATAAATCATGTTGGATTAAAGAGTCCGTTAATCAAGATGTACAACAAACAAATATAAATGCCCCCGGTAAATCGATCACAATATCTATCAGTAATTGCCCTAATATGAATTTAACCTTCAATATTAATTAAACGAATTTGTTGTTAAACTTTCTTTCATTTTTGAGAAAAGCATTATACAAACCTCAACCAGTAAGAAAGCCATCCTGGCCTCGTATATAACCGGACCTCACCTGCGGTTCGGTCCGGTTAACTCATACTCGGCCAGGAAGGCTTACTTACTGGATTCTGCTGTAATGTACTAATTATCACTTTAATTTTATTTACTGGTAGGCTAGGGTACACTATAACAACTTTTTTAACAGATCCTAGAATTTTGAAAAAAAAATTAGTTTTGCTCAAATAAATACTTTCTTGGTTCGTTTGAATCTTTTCTCTACTCTGCATAGTTTCGGCATTCCAAAAAATGACGAAGTAATCGGAGTAATCATGCCATTGCGCATTTTTTCAACGTGTTGTGGGACATTCAAGCGATTGTAATGATATGTTTGCATATATTTTAAATAAGATTATTGTTACGATATTCATGCTGAACCATCAAGTTCAAAACGTGAATTTCCTTGCAGTGAATGCGAAGGCAAAGCAAGACTTCTTACCTTACTTCTGCCTTTAAATTCACTGTTTGCTACTTTGTTTAACAGTTCTAAACAACATTTTTGTTGACTGCCCACAGTTGCACGCCCTATCGTGTTGCCTCAAGGCTGTGACGACTGCGGACGCGGCGGAGTGCGTGGAGCGCTGCCGCCTCGCGTGCGGCGGGCACGGCTACATGCTGGCGTCCAACCTGCCCACCACGTACGGACACGTCACCGCCGCCTGCACCTACGAGGGAGAGAACACTGTGCTGCTCCTGCAGACTGCCAGGTACAGTAAAGGAGCCACGGCTACATGCTGGCGTCCAACCTGCCCACCACGTACGGACACGTCACCGCCGCCTGCACCTACGAGGGAGAGAACACTGTGCTGCTGTTGCAGACTGCCAGGTACAGTAAAGGAGCCACGGCTACATGCTGGCGTCCAACCTGCCCACCACGTACGGACACGTCACCGCCGCCTGCACCTACGAGGGAGAGAACACTGTGCTGCTGTTGCAGACTGCCAGGTACAGTAAAGGAGCCACGGCTACATGCTGGCGTCCAACCTGCCCACCACGTACGGACACGTCACCGCCGCCTGCACCTACGAGGGAGAGAACACTGTGCTGCTGTTGCAGACTGCCAGGTACAGTAAAGGAGCCACGGCTACATGCTGGCGTCCAACCTGCCCACCACGTACGGACACGTCACCGCCGCCTGCACCTACGAGGGAGAGAACACTGTGCTGCTGTTGCAGACTGCCAGGTACAGTAAAGGAGCCACGGCTACATGCTGGCGTCCAACCTGCCCACCACGTACGGACACGTCACCGCCGCCTGCACCTACGAGGGAGAGAACACTGTGCTGCTGTTGCAGACTGCCAGGTACAGTAAAGGAGCCACGGCTACATGCTGGCGTCCAACCTGCCCACCACGTACGGACACGTCACCGCCGCCTGCACCTACGAGGGAGAGAACACTGTGCTGCTGTTGCAGACTGCCAGGTACAGTAAAGGAGCCACGGCTTAAGGTAGAGAATAAATTAAAACAAAAGTCGGGTACTGTAGCTATCTCTGATACCATTGAGACGCTCGTCTTGGCAGCTGTGCGCGCTGGCGGCAGCGGTCGAGGCTCGGCGGGACCGCCGCCGCCGCGCTCTCCAATCGCTCCACGCATATAGTTTTATTTAGCATATTTTGATTTTCTTGGTTTCTCAATCAATTTTCATTTTACGATACCTTTCTACTGTTCGTAGCACTTTTATCTTACTCCACAAAACCTATTGGATACTCTTGGATAATCTTTTTGAAGATAGCTGCTTGTGTTCAAAATACAAGTCAATTAATTTCTAATACTTACATTACTTATGTTCCGGTTGGCCGGTTTTTTGGTGTTCAATGTTATAAGTGTGCCCAGAATGTGCTATATACATCGTAAATTTTTTGCCGTTTAAATCTCGTGGAAGGTTGATTCAGTACATGAATCAGTATCGATTTGTGAAGATACTTTATCTTATCGGTATCTTTGGTACGTCTTGTTTTATAATTATTAACCGACTTTCTAAAAAGAAGGAGGTTCTGTGTTCGGCTGTTTGTATGCTTTTTTTTATTATTTTTGGATTACTCCGACAATTATGGCGTATAATAACAAAAAATATGTAAATATTTTCTTTGCAGGTACCTAGTAAAGTCCTGGCAGCAAGCATCAGGCGGCAACAGTCTGCCGCCCACAGTGGCGTACCTCAACCGAGTGGGCGCGGGCCGCAGGTCTCCGCCATGGGACAACACTATCGAAGGCATCATCAAAGGATTCGAGGTCGTGGCCGCTGGGTAAGCATCCTTTATTTTCCTAATAAAACAAAAGTATTTTGTAAAAAATTTGGTCTTTTTTACCGTGTGACATTACTTCGCAGAATTTGATCCTTAGTAGGACACTCTCGGATGGTGTTATAATACAGTTTGATCCTTAGTATCGATATTCCCGGATGGTATAGTAATACAGTTTGATCCTTAGTATCGACACTCCCGGATGGTGTAATAATACAGTTTGATTCTTAGTATCGACACTCCCGGATGGTGTAATAATACAGTTTGATCCTTAGTATCGACACTCCCGGATGGTGTAATAATACAGTTTGATCCTTAGTAGTGACACTCCCGGATGGTGTAATAATACAGTCTGATCCTTTGTATCGACACTCCCGGATGGTGTAATAATACAGTTTGATCCTTAGTAGTGACACTCCCGGATGGTGTAATAATACAGTTTGATCCTTGGTATCGACACGCCCGGATGGTGTAATAATACAGTTTGATCTTTAGTATCGACACGCCCGGATGGTGTAATAATACAGTTTGATCTTTAGTATGGACACGCCCGGATGGTGTAATAATACAGTTTGATCCTTAGTAGCGACACTCCCGGATGGTGTAATAATACAGTTTGATCCTTAGTATCGACACTCCCGGATGGTGTAATAATACAGTTTGATCCTTAGTAGTGACACTCCCGGATGGTGTAATAATACAGTTTGATCCTTAGTATCGACACTCCCGGATGGTGTAATAAATACAGTTTGATCCTTAGTAGTGACACTCCCGGATGGTGTTATAATACAGTTTGATCCTTAGTATCGACACTCCCGGATGGTGTAATAATAGTTTGATCTTTAGTATCGAAACTCCCGGATGGTGTAATAATACAGTTTGATCTTTAGTATCGACACTCCCGGATGGTGTAATAATACAGTTTGATCTTTAGTAGCGACACTCCCGGATGGTGTAATAATACAGCGTGTTATTTGTTTTTCTAAATTCGATTCCTGGAAGTCTTAGTTTTCATCAAAATCGCCCCCGTGACTCCTTTGAATGTTTTCCGCTATTTCTCATAGTTTCGGATTTGGCCATCCACGCCCACTTGAAAACTCACTCTGTATACAATCTGAAAAAACAAGGAAGCTAATAAAATAAATATATTTTCAGTAAGATTGCTCTATGCGTGGCCAACATCGAGCGGCGACAAAAGAGCGGCCTGGCTTACGAGGACGCGTGGAACATGACTTCCGTGCAACTCACGCAGGCTTCAGAGGTAATGCCTAACAAATCACATTATATTTCTTCAAATTCAAATTATATTTATTGCATCAATAATGTACACACAGGTGGTAAATATAAGTTACAGAAACAATTATGGACCCTGTCGGGCACAGCAACATTCTAGATACAGTCAGTGTCTAGGAGAGAGGAATAGCGCTCAATATTATTACAAATAAAAATATTTTTCTTATATATTAACATTTTAGTTCTTAGATCACGCTTTTTATTCCACGGGGGGATATAACACCCCCTAAGTTAAATCCCATATATGAAGGCTAGCCTGTTGCCGGGCTCAACTCTGGACTAAGGGTTGCTATTACTGTTAATGGAAAACCGAATAACCTCAGGAAATGGGGATCATTAGAGCAATAAGGCGGGAAATATCAACGTAGCCGGGATGAAGTGACATTCTGTTTTATTCGATTGTATATCGATCGATACGATCGTAAAACGGGCCAAGAGGCTCACCGGCAATGAGGCACTGGTCGAGTCTAGGACCCAGAGCCTTGAACACCGGCGTCGAGTTGCCAGCCTGTCGTTTCTTTATTGGTTACATTTCGAGGAGGGAATGAGCGATGGAATTGCATGAACTAATTACTCCTAGCTCGTTCCATCATCAGACTAAAAAACGTAAGGCGATGCGTCATCGGTACATGGTCGACATCCACAAATCGAGTATTATAATTGCCGGCACGTAAGTTGGCAAGAGTTGTTAGATGCGCACAAGTCGTTTTTTAGGGTTCCGTACCCAAAAGGTAAAAAAATAGTTAAATCAAAAACTCAAAAAACCCGACTGCTTCAAAAGCGAACTAAAATGACGTAAACAAGTAGAAAATCATGCTGTGCAGTCGGAGGATACATATTCGCGGGCTGGTTGACCAAAATCTGGTGTATCCTCCGACTGCACAGCATGATTTTCTACTTGTTTACGTCTTTTTAGTTCGCTTTTGAAGCAGTCGGGTTTTTTGAATTTTTGATTTAACTTTTTTTTTACCTTTAATTAATAACTTTTTAGTTAGTTTTTTTTCGAATCAAGTACATTTAAACATATAAGTATCATATATTTTTGAAATCACAACTTAAAACCCTTTATTTTGATAGCCCACACGACGGGTTTGGAGGAACAAACAAATTTGGGTCCCCTCAATATGGCGCCCAAAATCCGCCATTTTTCTATTATCCAATTTTAATGTAGCCATTGACACTCGCAGGGTTAAAACGCATCGATTGACGTACAAATCATCAAAATCGGCCAACGCGTTTGGTCTCTGGAACGCCCAGATTACCTCCCAATAGATTCCGCATAGAAGACAACTTACGCGCACCACACATCAGTTTATTTAGGCTGATATAACTCAGTGCACGGTATGATCTCTTTAGTGTCGACCAGACATTAGACCTGTGGGGACGCTAGCCATTTCTAGTTTTAATTCTGTTTAAAAAATAGTTACCAACGGTTTGCCTTAAAAAAAAAACTAATTGTGCAGTAATATGGTGTGGAAAATCAACCAGCCCTTCAAGATCAAAAAAAGATGAGATAACATTCTACCGGTAGGCAAAGTAATAAATAT
The DNA here is from genome assembly GCA_949775005.1 of Orthosia gothica. Lineage (NCBI taxonomy): Eukaryota > Metazoa > Arthropoda > Insecta > Lepidoptera > Noctuidae > Orthosia > Orthosia gothica. The sequence continues at coordinate 15,364,909 of OX459057.1, forward strand.
TAACCAATCTAAAAAAGGTCAAGTTATAATGGTTAACAAATCAAAATTGCACTCTTTACAGTAGCGCTCGTTGATGTCTTTTGTGAAAGTCCCGTTCACTCATACGGCATTATTATATTGCTATCTTTTTCCCACCGAAGTAAAAATGTTGAGACAAATACGTTTTTTGCATATCGAAAAGTATCGATGATCGATATTTAATTAGGTATATAGGAGAATAAAATAATCTTGTTAATATTGATTATTTAAAAATAAACAATTAAGTTTATTTTTAGTTTGAACTAATAGTGCTCTACTCATAACAAGAGTTCAGTGTGAGTGTGATTCCTGTTTACAGAGGATTACAATTAATTTTTGGCCAAAATGAAAATCTTTTCTGTATCGATGTTTTTCTTCATTATTATTAAGTAATTATAAAATCGCCGCCTACGAAATTTTACATAAAATACCATTCTGTTTGAAAAATATCGATATTTTTATCGACATTTAATGCGTATGTCCCATCACTACGACAGATACCGTGATCTTGAACAGCCAATCACGGCACACTTGTCACTCCCCGCGCAACCCGTGCCTGCCGCCAAATTTGGTGAACTCGGAATCAAACAAAACAGTAGGCAAGCGGTATCTATTGGGAGGTAATCTGTGCTGGAACGCCATATAGGAACAAACATACATACATACTTACATACATACATAGACTGATAAACACATTACCCTCCTTCGGCAGTCGGGTAAAAACGAGACCCTATTACTAAGACTCCGCGGTCCGTCTTGTCTGTCAGGCTGTATCTCATGAACCGTGATAGCTAGACAGCTATTATTTTCACAGATGATGTATTTCTGTTGCCGCTATAACAACAAATACCAAAAACAGAATGAAATAAATATTTAATTGGGGCTTCCATACAACAAACGTTAGTTTTATGCCGTTTTTTGCGATAATGGTACGGAACCCTTCGTGCGCGAGTTCTACTCGCACTTGGCCGGTTTTTAAATCTCTTTGGTTCCGAGCGCGCGATTGGTTGGTCAGTTCACATAAGGATCGACTGACCAATCGCGTCGCGTCCATGTTCCGTTCCCTCTATATGGTGTTTTGTCACTTACCCCCACTACACAAAACCTTGCCAACTTACATGCCGGGGATTATACCTCATCATCTTCCTGCCCTTATCTCATGTTATAATACTCACAGCGGATCTTTGTGTCTCTGAATTGGGTACAAAACCCTGCGCAGTAGCTATTTTTGAGTCAATGTAGAAGATAGCATTGTATAACTGCTTCTTTCACTCGCTTACGTTTGTCGCATCGTCCTATCTCGCTTATTCTATGTAGTATACTCGATGACAAACTGTTTCTTGCGCAGTGGTTGGGGCAGAACCAACTTCAGAGACACAAAGATCTGCTGTGTCTACTATACTTGGGGTCGGCGCAACACGTTTTCTTCTTGCATACCGTCCTGTCCCCCGCCACGCTATCACTGACTCCCTTTTCATTCATCACATGACCATACCAGGACAAACGGTTTTTATTATTAATCGAATATTCCCTTTTTTCCAGGCTCACTGCCGCGTGTTCATCCTAAGTTCATACTTCGAGGAAACAGAGCGTCAAGTGAAGAACTTGTCACCAGAGCTACGTGAAGTGTTGCTGACACTGGTCGACTTATATGTGGTGTACTGGGCGCTGCAGCGTGTCGGAGACTTGCTCAGGGTAAGTAGAAAAACTTTGTTATATATAGTCCTCCAGATTAATCTTAGCTGATATTAGCCATCGACTCGGGAGATATTTTTTATTTATTATTTTATCCTCAAACTGAAACGCTTTGCACTAATAGTTTGTGCTTCATTGTATTAGGAGCGGCGACCGCAAGATCCACTACGTCGTATGAAACTAAGATAAGCCCCATGGCACATGTTCATAAAAGTGATGCTAAGTTGCGAAAAATCGGTGGCAAAAATTAGATTTGGCCGAAAGTTAAAAAAATAAAATGTTATGGTGAATACTATAAATGGCACTTACGTCATTTGATACCGAGAGGATACTTGTGGCATTAAATAGAACTATTTTGGTAGTTACAGAAAAATCTTGTCTGCCAGTTCTTGTGTGGTCGAAAGTGCTCGGCCAAATCTAATTTTTGCCACCGATTTTTCGAAACTTAGCATGTCTTTTATGAACATGTGCCATGCGGCTTACTCCTACTATCGGTATAATTGCTGCATTATGATAAACTTACTATAATTCAGATTACCTCTTAATGTTTTCCTTCACCGTTGGCACCGATGTCGAAGTTAAACTTAGAAAGTACGGTCGACGTGATTATGGCATGACGTCGACTGTATAAGAAATGTTAATACTATAGACATTCTAATACAATAAGGTCGAATTTTGCTTAAATTTATATATCCTGAAGGGAGGCGTCTTTTCTGCAGCGGGACACACAACAGACTCATAATAATAAAATAATATCTATTATCATATTGTTTATTCTACAGTTCACATCAATATCGGAGCGCGACATTGAGAAGCTACAACATAACTACGAGGAGCTGCTGACGAGGCTGCGACCCAACGCTGTCGGTCTTGTCGACGCCTTCGATCTACGAGACGAGGTACGTAGCCCACTTATAACATTGAGAAGCTACAACATAACTACGAGGAGCTGCTGACGAGGCTGCGACCCAACGCTGTCGGTCTTGTCGACGCCTTCGATCTACGAGACGAGGTACGTAGCCCACTTATAACATTGAGAAGCTACAACATAACTACGAGGAGCTGCTGACGAGGCTGCGACCCAACGCTGTCGGTCTTGTCGACGCCTTCGATCTACGAGACGAGGTACGTAGCCCACTTATAACATTGAGAAGCTACAACATAACTACGAGGAGCTGCTGACGAGGCTGCGACCCAACGCTGTCTGTCTTGTCGACGCCTTCGATCTACGAGACGAGGTACGTAGCCCACTTATAACATTGAGAAGCTACAACATAACTACGAGGAGCTGCTGACGAGGCTGCGACCCAACGCTGTCGGTCTTGTCGACGCCTTCGATCTACGAGACGAGGTACGTAGCCCACTTATAACATTGAGAAGCTACAACATAACTACGAGGAGCTGCTGACGAGGCTGCGACCCAACGCTGTCGGTCTTGTCGACGCCTTCGATCTACGAGACGAGGTACGTAGCCCACTTATAACATTGAGAAGCTACAACATAACTACGAGGAGCTGCTGACGAGGCTGCGACCCAACGCTGTCGGTCTTGTCGACGCCTTCGATCTACGAGACGAGGTACGTAGCCCACTTATAACATTGAGAAGCTACAACATAACTACGAGGAGCTGCTGACGAGGCTGCGACCCAACGCTGTCGGTCTTGTCGACGCCTTCGATCTACGAGACGAGGTACGTAGCCCACTTATAACATTGAGAAGCTACAACATAACTACGAGGAGCTGCTGACGAGGCTGCGACCCAACGCTGTCGGTCTTGTCGACGCCTTCGATCTACGAGACGAGGTACGTAGCCCACTTATAACATTGAGAAGCTACAACATAACTACGAGGAGCTGCTGACGAGGCTGCGACCCAACGCTGTCGGTCTTGTCGACGCCTTCGATCTACGAGACGAGGTACGTAGCCCACTTATAACATTGAGAAGCTACAACATAACTACGAGGAGCTGCTGACGAGGCTGCGACCCAACGCTGTCGGTCTTGTCGACGCCTTCGATCTACGAGACGAGGTACGTAGCTCACTTATAACATTGAGAAGCTACAACATAACTACGAGGAGCTGCTGACGAGGCTGCGACCCAACGCTGTCGGTCTTGTCGACGCCTTCGATCTACGAGACGAGGTAACAATCCTGATAGGGAGGTTTTAATTTTAATTTATTACATTGCTTAAATTATAATTTTTAATTTATGACAATGCATACGTTTCAATTTTAATTTATAACATTTATTTATGGATCTCCAACGAGTTACACAACATTAAGTTAACATTTTAATATTGTATTATTTTAATAATAATTTTGCATGCCCAAATTGGTAGAAAACAAACACAGTAAACTGCGCATTCACCTAACATCTGGACATGTATTATTATGTACTGTGTTGAATCATTAAAATGAATTTGTATCTATTTGAACAACTATTGGATCATGACATAAAACTTTATAATCCAATTTAGACTATAAATTGTCACAGACAGAGTTTGTCTTTCTAAATTTCCAGTTCACATGTCTACCGTAAATAAGGTCTTGTCATATTTTCTTGTGCAGAAATCTCGCTGTTAGTGAAGTTCTGTTCGAACTAATTTAATCATTGCAATAAAGTGAGATTTAAATTTCTGACAAATATCTAATGTTTTACAACATGCATTATTTTAGTTCAATATTAACCTCATTAATGGTGTAAAATAGTCTAAAGAAATTTTGCATTTGTGGGTGGTCTCTCCCAATTATCTATTCAATCACTATACTTCTTAGAAGATAGCTTGATGTCTGCGACAGCTGTCAGTATCAATACAATAACAATATCGCTTGACAGGCTAACAATAACGTATACGTCAGTTTGACATATGTCTCAGAAATCAAGCTATCTTTTATGAAGTTTAATAGAGATTTGTTAATTACCAAAGAAAATATTTATTTCAGATACTCCATTCTGCGCTGGGCGCATACGACGGCCAAGTTTACGACCGGCTGATGGCGGAAGCGCTCAAAAGCCCCCTCAACGCGGAGCCCGTCAACCGGAGCTTCCACAAGTATCTTAAACCCTTCATGCAGGGGAAACTGTGATACGACACATTAGATAAAATATCTTTGGTCGCTCTCTAGACGTAAGCTAACGATATGTGATTTATTTTTAAAGTGAAATAAATGGACTTAATCAAGGTGCATTTTTAGGGTCAGCTCACTACGAAGTTAGACTCAACGCATATTAAAAAAAAAACAATAATATATAGAATTTTATAAACTATACAAAATGGTACACAAAAATAATAATAATGAATTAATTGGTAATCCAATTTTAAATTCAGCTTGACAACGTCGCGATACGGTTACTGGCTGACCTTAATGTGACACTACACTTGGCATATTTAAACTAATATTCGCTATTATAAAATAACACCAATGTTTGGATAAATACGCCAAGTCGCCAAGTGTCAATAAATTTTTGGTGTCTATGGGTGAGGTTACTTAGTAAGAATAAAATTGTAAATCAAATATTTTTATACCTTGTTTATTGTTAGGTGGTGGATGTAAATCATTCCTTATGTTATGAATATATTGCTTTTAGATGTTACAGTATTACAGTCCTGACTGGAGATTTTAATCATGAGATTGATGTTAGAAATCATTTACAATAAAGTTTTATGAGTTTTTAAAGCTGCGTTTTTATGGTGCAGGGGTTACTTACTTCTGAGATCGATTACAACAAACTGCGGTCGCCAATCCGTCGGCCAAGCGTGGCGATTACGGCAAAGCCCCGAGACGATCAAGTGCACTTTGCAAGTCTCACGTGAGTGACGGTTTCTCTTGAAGGGGGACTTGACGCCACAGAGAAACATATACGGACACTTGACGCCCATTGATGGTGCCGTCAAGTCCGGTCAAGTGCGCACCCTACAGTCATCTACCGATCTGATCAAATAATCAGCTTATTACAATTGTCTCCTATTTTTCCTACCCTTATTATAGGCCTATTCGGGTATTATTTTGATGTTTTAATTAGATGAAATGTCATGCGACCTAAAACGAGCAATCGGCCTCTTATTTTTGTCAGCATAATTCTTAATTTTAACTTTCCATAGTCAGATTAGTATCTTTTCTCTATTCTGAGTTTCCATAGTACAGGAAAATTCCTGTAGAGAGATATAAGCAGTATGACAAAATCACGCTCGGTATTTTTCTGGCCAAGGCAACGTCTAGGTCCTGTTTGTCGTCTACCATCTTCGATGTTGCGGCCACAAATGATAAAGGCTTGTCAAGCGCAAGCGCATCAAGTGCTGTCAATTAAAATTTCTGTCAGCTTCGATCAAGCAGCGCCGTAAACGATCAACATTCGCATCACTGACTTGTCAAGTGCACGACTTGATCGTCTCGGGGACCCTTAATACTATAAAGCTGGCCGGTCTTACGATTTCCGAGGCGAAAATAAGTTGGCAATAATTATTCGCAAGCAACTTCTTCTTCTTCATCGTGTCGATGTCGAAGATTCCATTTTTAGTTTTTAATTTAGATGTTGTGCTTCGACCAGAACTCACCACGTCGACTAGCTGCTGACTGGCTGCGTCGCTGGCCTCGCACAAGTCCTTCATAGTGCAGGTGTTTGTGCACAGAGAGCAGGAAAACAGATGGGGCATCGTTTGCGGTGTGGTTCCACAGTCGCATTGCGGCTGATCGGAGTACCCTGACCAGGTTGTACCTACAGCGGCCTATATGGCTTCGCAGCCTATTAAGGGCTTTCCATGTTGGCCATGGCAGTTTATGCCCAGCTGGGAGCTTTTCTGCAGGATCGATATAATCAGTTGGAGGAGGGTATTTGATGGTCACAGTTTCCTGCGCGCTTTGCCAGGGCTGTCATCGTAAGTTGTTTTAGCTGACTTAAGGAAGCTATTCCGACTTCCTTATAGGTCTATCCACACGTATCAGGGCCGTGCCCAGGCATTGAAGATTCGTCACTGGCCCGTGCACGGACGTGTGAATGAGTTCATATAAAATGTACACAGCGATATACGTCCCACGCACGGCCCTGCTATGTGTGGATAGTCCTTTAGTCGCCCCCCTTGATTGCTCCGTGTCGGTTATCGGTCTTCTGCTTGTGCTTTTCGGAGGAACAGGCGGGAAGTTACCGAACCTGTGGAGGGGCTTTTTCTGCCAGTGGGTGTAATTCTGAAAGTGGAGTAGGTTTAAGGCACCCAGTGATTATTCTGCATGTGTCATTTAGGGCTACATCTACTTTTCGGGCATAGGCGGATCGATGCCACACTGGACAGGCAAATTCGCCAGCCAAAGAGACGTAATACGGCTTGAGACGAATTGGGAAGCTGACTAGTACAAAGTGGCGTATTAATGAAAGTGACCTATTATAGGTCTACCAGAATCTCATGGCATTTTTTAACAACATTATTCGTATACATACCTATATTACTTACAGTGGATCTTTGTGTCTCTGAATTGGTTGCAAGACCCCGCGCAGTAGCTAGTTTTGTGTCAATGTTGAAGGTGAAGATAGCATTGTATAACTGTCTCTTTCACTCGTCATGTATGTCACATCGTCCTATCTCGCTTACTCTATGCAGTATACTCGATGACAAACTGTTTCTTACGCAATGGTTGTGTGCGTCAGAATGGCTGGTTGTCTGTAACGGTTCGCGTCAGGCTGGTGACCAAAAATTGCTACCTATTTGCTACTTTTTACTACCTATAGTCAATTAATTGCTACCTCACTTGTAAACAAAATAAAGGGACTTCAAAATGACCAGCCATTCTGACATCAGGATAACTGGTCAACTCTCCGTTTGTGTAAACTACTCAAATTCGAGTTATTATTTTTACTTGAGCAATTACTACCTGATTGCTACCCTCACGTCTTTCAATGTCCACCTTGTAGCTTTAACAAGTAAAAAGTTATGATCATTTGAAATTTTTACAGGGAATGGATTACGATTATTGAAACAAAGCAATTTAAAACGATTAGTACAATATTTATTTTTATTGGAATACACCTATCCATTATGGTAATTGAACATATAAATGTAAATGTTAAGGTAGACTAGCTAGATAGTAACTAGTGTACTAGTCGATTTTTCTTCCATACAAACGTAGTCTGGCGATTACTCCACTGTTTGACGACGGACGTTCAAAATAAAAATTGATATCAATTTGTCTCATCATTAACTAGCCCTGTATGGAAACAAAAAAAAAATGTAAATTTTAACGCATCTTTGGGCGGAAATAAATACCTTAAGACGAAGGAAAATTGCAAAACGGCCTCCATACAGGGATAGATTAGTAATTCAACAATGCAAATAATGTTATTGGTGGAAATATACATTAAGTCGTTTGTTCATGATATCTAGACTCCCAAGGGTCTGTTTATACAATTTCGTGTGCTCGTTTTCGTCCTAAATCATCATATATTTCGATGCAAATTTGCCAAAGTGCTAATTTGTACGCGAACTAGCTTCTTAGTGCTCATCACAGCATGTATCTCTTTCGCACGTGTTATCGGATGAGATAGCATGCATTGTAACCACGCGCACAAAATAGTTCGTGCCGTCGACTAGGGGAACCCTAATGTAAAAGCCCGAACTAAGGTAAAACCTAGGATTAAACGGTAAAAGCTATGATTTACCAAGTCTTACTGGTAATTAAAAAATAAAAGGATTAACGTTTTCAAACAATAAAACAAACAAACACCTCACCTTTATTATTTAGTATAGATGGAACAGATTTGATAAAGTAAGTAATGCTTAATAATTTTGCTTTTACGATAATATTACAAAAAAATGTTTGTTACTGTAGATGTTTAATCAGCATGTTACCTAACAAATCAGCATGTTACCTAATAAATATACATATTTACATAAAGGTATCAGTAATAATCAATAAGTTTTTTTTTGCGTACAATATACACTGAGAAATATTTTTCAACAACTTTTTGTTATTTTAGTATTTTGGTCATTTTAACACTCCCACACCGAACCTCGTTTGCAGTGAGCTTTAGATATAATGGCCAAAGAGTATGTAACACTACGTTTGTAATGGTCTTTCCCTGTAAAAAATAAATGATCACAACTTTTTACTTTTTAAAGCTACAAGGTGGACATTGAAAGACGTGAGGGTAGCAATCAGGTAGTAATTGCTCAAGTAAAAATAATAACTCGAATTTGAGTAGTTTACACAAACGGAGAGTTGACCAGCTATCCTGATGTCAGAATGGCTGGTCATTTTGAAGTCCCTTTATTTTGTTTACAAGTTAGGTAGCAATTAATTGACTATAGGTAGTAAAAAGTAGCAAATAGGTAGCAATTTTTGGACACCAGCCTGACGCGAACCGTTACAGACAACCAGCCATTCTGACGCACACCAATGGTTGGCAGGACCAAGTTCAAAGACACAAAGATCCGCTGTGACTACTATAATATAGGTACCTCATGTTCATTATTACTAAAGACATAAATAAAAATTAAACAGTATCAAGATCGTTTAATCCAATTTCCCCAGTATTGCACACAACAAATTTTTATTTCCACATTTGCCATGATATTCCGGTAGACCTATAAGTATATGGATGACATAGCTAGTGTGACGTAGAGTGACGAGTTGTCATTACAACCGTTTAATGTTCTGGCAGCCTGACGATTTCTTAGCATTTTCTTAGGCAATTGGCAAGCAAAGATTACACAGACTCAGTGTTGCCATACTATAGGGACTAAAAATCTGTACATCTGACCAAAAAAATCTGTACTCTTTTTTACGTGCAATAAATCTAAAACTCCGTACGAAATCCGTACAAAAAACCTAAAATTAAAATCTGAAAATACAATTCTGTATTAATTTTTGTTTTCTTTGTCAACATTCAAATCAAAGCAAGGTGTATTTGCTCAAAACAAAAAAAGCAAGCAAAACAAATCATAATAAATTTATCTCTTTCATTCACTACTGCAAGCAACGTCGACTGACGTTGATTGCAGTAGTGAATCCGAAAACCGTGCAAAATGCAAAATATCTTAGTCAGTCTCGTAGATGAAACATGTAACGGTAATTCCCCGTTATACAAAACCACGTACGTTCTTTATTTTTATAATAAATTTCTTGTCAAGAGCGAAAAAAATATCGATTTATCGATGTTTTGGTGAATTTTATGTATTAAATTTTAAAAAGAGTACATATTATAAGTTATTATTGGAAATCCGAACATATATCCGTACGCAAGTTTGATCTGTACGTAAGGGTCCAAATTCCATACGTGTACGGACAAATCCGTACATATGGCAACACTGCACAGACTACAGATTTTTAAAAGATTACTAGAGTTTTGGCGGGAACGTGATGGCGTCTATGTTGCTTTTCTGTTTTATTTTCCTCAAATTGTGTTATAATGAATATTAATAGTGTAAAAATGGTGGTATTTTATTCTAATAATATTAGTGAACGTGCACGAGTGTGGGCAAATAGAACACAGCGGTAGAAAATGAGTTTATTCATGTTGTCGACAAAACTCCGTGGAGGCTTCCAGTAAAGTTAACACCATTTTACTGGGGCCTAACTAGGACATTGGACTAAAAACTAAAGAAACTAGAACTTCTAAACGTGACACTGGCTAAATGCACAAACCGTGCGAAGCCATAACAAAAAAAAAAAGATTACTACCAACGAGCTGTCAGGCTATCAACTGTCAATAGTGTGAGTGTCAAATTGTCAATTGCAAATTGCAAATATTGCAATGCAGCCGCAGTTCTTTCTTCATGTCAAAGATTACTATTGTATACTGGGTATTCATGTTCATACTGTTCATAGGTTTAGGTTCATACAAAGAGTAAAATAATACAATATGGGTTCATAGTTCTACACTACAATTTCTTTACCTTCTCAACCTATTTTGACCACCCCTACTATCTAGTATCTCAAACCCACAGGCTTCTACGATGTGGCAAAGAATTAAAGATGTTCTGTGATTGAATCTTCTATAGACTGTAAACGTAAACATATAATGGTTTATTACAAATGGTGTGTAGTACCAAAATGTACAAGTACAACAATAAAAACTCCGGAAAAGCTTTTCGTAAATGTTCCGAGACATGCAAAAAAACGAAAAAAGTGGATGCTACTGGCTCGTAGAAATCCGAATGACATTAGTGTTGAATCTCAAGTATTTTTCTGTGAGGATCATTTTGAGGTAAGTAAACAAATTATTCAGCTAATTTACTTCAAAAGCCATGCTTTCCCGCAGCAAATATGTTTGGCACTTTATATAGACAGACGTAAATTGCAGTTTTAGGTTAGACTGATAGGAATACCTTACCTAGCTACCCTACCCTACCTACCTACCAATTTGTTATTATTTATATTATTGTTATATATAAATAATAACTTATTTATATTATTGTTATGTTATACCTTACTATTTATTTGAATGTGAATTAATACCATACTACAATACAAATGTAACCAACTTTTGTTTCTACCGGTTATCTAATTAAATTTTAGAACACAAAAGCTGCTATTGTGACTAAACTATGACAGTTAGCCATATTTTCGCCCAGTCTTTTTTGTAGGTAATAATGAGTTCTTTATTCATGTAGTAGGTACATAGTTTATGTATCATCAATAGTTTTCTCTTTTTAAAGGCACAATTTTGCTACTTTGGTTACATTATTGTAGTTTTCATAAGGATCTATAATATTTTTGAAAATAAATTATAGCCTATGTTACTCGGGAATAATGTAGCTTTCCATAAGTAAAAGAATTTTTTGTTAAAACTAGTTTTTAACTAATAAAATAAGGAACGTAGATTGTAGTGACAGGAAAAATATAATTGACATGTAACAACGGTTGCTAAGTATTGAGATGACAAAGTAAAGGTTTATAAAAATATAAAGAGGTATTAATAAACAAGGTTTAATTCTACTCTTCTTAACATCCTCCCTTTTTTTTAACCCTTACGCTATCAAACCAATCTGCATTGTAATTGATACAATTCGTGGCTTGTGCAACGCTTTGGTCAGCAGATCCGCTAGTTGAAATTCGCTAGGAACATATTCCACACATATTTCTTCATCAGCTACAAGTTCTCTAACATAAAAATGTCTTATCGCAATATGCTTGGTTCTTCTGTGTAGCTCTGGGTTATGTGATATCTTTATGGCTGCATCATTGTCGACTTTCAATTTGGGTATCTCCTTCAAGTTTGATATTTCACCAAAGAGTCTTTTGATCCAGACAATCTCTCGGGCAGCTTCACTAGCAGCAACCAATTCGGCTTTGGTACTAGATATTGCTACACATGTTTGTCGTCGACTTGTCCAAGATATAGCTCCTCCAGAGTATAAGCATAATATACCTGATGTTGATCGTCCAGTAGTTTTATCTCCACCGTGATCAGAATCGCTGTAACATTCCAGAATTCCAGTTTTCCAACTCTTCTTAAAAACTATTCCAAGATCCAAAGTTCCTTTGATATACCTTAGGATACGTTTAAGCTTTTGAATATCTTCTTTGGAAGGGTCCTCTAAAGTTCGGGATATAACGCTTACAGCGTATGCTAAATCAGGTCTTGTTCCAACAGTCAGGTATGCAAGTGCACCCACAGCTTCTCTATACGGAAATGAAGTAGGTTCTACCAACTCTTTATCCAGTTCTGGCAGTCCATCTTTCTGTATAGGAGTGGTGACGGGTTTGCAATCACTCATACCAAAGCGGTCTAACACTTTTTGAGCGTAGTTCTTCTGTGATACTTTTATATTGCCATTCTGCTCCTTTATTTCTAAACCAAGAAAATATGTTGCATCTTTTATAGTTATTTTGAATCTCCTTTTTAACTCTCTAATGAACTTTTCAGAATCATCTTGATTTGTTGCAGCTACAAGACCGTCATCTACGTAGAGCGCAATAATGATTTTGTTATTGCTACGGTTTCGGATAAATAGGCAGGGGTCTGTATCACATTGGTTAAATCCAATTGTTTTTAAATAATCCACCATACATTTATTCCAACACCGGGGTGATTGTTTTAGACCATATAGACTTCTCTTGAGTCTACACACCTTATTCGATCCATCGCAATAGCCATCAGGCTGATTCATATAGATTTCTTCATTCAATGAACCATACAGGAATGCGGTTGATACATCAAACTGTGTGAGTTTTAAGCCTTCATTTGCAGCAACGCTTAGGACAGATCTTATCGTTGTCATCTTAGCAACTGGACTGAAAGTCTCATCGTAGTCAATGCCCTTTTTCTGTGTATATCCTCTAGCAACTAGCCTTGCCTTGAATTTTTCTAGTGAGCCATCTGCATTGGTTTTAATTTTATATATCCATTTACATGATATAGGCTTTCTGTCTCTTGGAAGATCAACCAGTATCTAGGTTTTGTTTTCCTTTAAAGACTTCACCTCACTATCCATTGCTTTGACCCACTGATCTTTATGTGAACTAGTAATTGCTTCTTTGTAGGTGTTGGGTTCATTGATCCCTTTAAAAACATCAGCTAACATGACATAATCTTCAAATCGAGTAGGCGGTCGTATCTGACTTCTATCTCGTAGAGTCATTCTATTAGTTATCTCAGCTATATTATCTGAGTGTTCTGGTGCCTCATCATCAATAACATCATCTAGGGCATCTTCATAAGGAGGTGATCCTGGCAGTGATGCTTCTAGTGATCGTTGAAATGGTTCAGTAGGGTTATCTTGGCTGCTTTCTACTTCCTGACTAACAACTGGATCCGACGATGTGGAAGGCATAGTCGAGCTAGGCTCATCAGGGCTACTTGAAGTGCGATTTGAGCTGCTTTCGGTACGATCATAGTTTTTAACTAATAAAATAAGGAACGTAGATTGTAGTGACAGGAAAAATATAATTGACATGTAACAACGGTTGCTAAGTATTGAGATGACAAAGTAAAGGTTTATAAAAATATAAAGAGGTATTAATAAACAAGGTTTCATTCTACTCTTCTTAACATCCTCCCTTTTTTTTAACCCTTAACCACGCTCTGCTGCCATGTTAAAACTAGTTTTTAACTAATAAAATAAGGAACGTAGATTGTAGTGACAGGAAAAATATAATTGACATGTAACAACGGTTGCTAAGTATTGAGATGACAAAGTAAAGGTTTATAAAAATATAAAGAGGTATTAATAAACAAGGTTTCATTCTACTCTTCTTAACATTTTTTAAATCAGTGCAGTAGTTTCGGAGCATATTCAAAAATTATTGAGATGCGGGCGATGATTCCTGCAAAACGGAGACTGAGACGTCAATATTTTTTATATTTTTATTTTTTATATATATATTTCCTCAAAAATAATACAACAAATTACATAGAGTATTACAGGCCGGGCACACCATGGAACGACTGAACAAGTGCACAGTGGTTCACATAATCAGACAATTACTGGAGAATAAGGATTAATGTTCAGGTGCTTTTCTTGACATACAACAGGCATTTGACCAAGTATGCACAAGGGCCTCCTGTGTAAACTTAATATTTGGTTACCACACACTGCATACTTGCTGCTCAAGTCTTGCCTGGAGGACCGGGTGTTCCAGGTTAAATCTGGAAACTGCCTGTGTTCGCTTTACCCTATAGAAGCTGGAGTACCCCAGGGGTCAGTACTGGGTCCTGTCCTGTACACAGTTTACACTGCTGACCTACCCACCTTAAAGCAAATTGTTACCGCAACTTATCCTGACGACACTGCAGTACTATCCTGTGATAAAGATTCTATCAGAGCATCCACAAAACTCCAAGAACACCTGGGTGTTATTGGATCATGGTTGAAAAAGTGGAGAATCGGGGCCAGTGCGGCCAAGTCTGTCCACATTACCTTCGCTCTAAAAAGAGGGGAGTGCCCAACAGTTACACTTGATGGAAATGCCCTTCCACAGAAATGTACAGTCAAATACCTAGGAATGCTCATTGACAGAAGACTTACCTGGCGCGAGCACATTAAGGCCAAAAGGGATCAAGCAAACAGACAACTTGGAGACATCTACATTCTACTGGCTTTTGGGCAGGCAGTCAGTCATCTCTTAGCATATAAAATAAATTATTGATCTACAATTGCATCCTAAGACCCATATCGACATATAGTATAGAACTCTGGGGTTCGGCAAGCCACTCAAACATGAAAATACTAAAACGCTTCCAAAACAAAACATTAAAAATCATGAGCTGCGCTCCTTGGTTCACTAAGAACATAGAAGTACATGATTACTTAAGTCGGAACCACACTTACGTGTCGTGGCGTGGCATGGCGCAGGATCCACCAATCAATCGACTCTGTTCCAGCCTACGTCATAACGCAACGTGTTTTGTAGCCAATCAACTGTGTCAGAACGCGCCCCGACACGCCACGCCACGTAAGTGTGGTTCCGTCTTTACAAATCCTAATATTAAAGAAGTTGAAGACACATCCTGCAGGTCTTACAAGCAAAGACTCCAGCAACACAAAAATGAAGTCGCTGTGACACTACTAGAGCCCTCGAACTCTACTTACAGACTTAAAAGAAAACGAATAGCGTCAATAGAAATAGTCGGTGTTCGTCCTTGAACACCGTCGCCGAGTTGCCAGCTTGTCGGTTTTTTTATCGGTTACATTTCGGGGAGTGTGCGATGGAACTGCATGATCTAATTCCGCCCAGCCCGTTTCATCATCGGACTACCAGACGTACGGCGAAGCGTCATCGGTACATGGTAGACATCCCACCCATACGCATTAAACGTTTTGAGAATACTTTTATTATGCGTACAGCTAAGGAGTGGCATTCCCTGCCGGAGTCTCTTTGTGTTTCCCGATAGCTACAATGTAGGGGTCTTAAGAGTGAATAGGTTACTTATAGGCAAGCGTGCTCCACCGTCGACCACATCATCGCTTACCATCAGTTGAGATAGTGGTCAAGCGCGAGCCTATGAATAAAAAAAAAACACTAATGCATAACGAGATGACGCCACAGAATAAATAATAGTACAAGATGACGCATCTCAGGATGTGAGGTATCTCAAACTGTTAAATGAAGTAACAACCAATCTGATTAAAGCCCAGAGGCTGATTGCAGACGTAAAAACTAAATTAAAAAACAAACAAAAAAAAATGCACTACATTTTGGAAGTCAATTCTCGAGTAAACGCCGTTGACACTGTACCGTGAAATCCCTTTAACATTAAGATTGCAAAACATTGGTATCAATCATAGTGCGATTGTAATCAAATGATTCTTTTAAAAATTTTATCATTTTTCAATTCATCATCATCGTTTCAGCCGAAAGATGTCCACTGCTGGACATAGGCCTCTATATTCTATTTTTCAATTGTTTGTAATTATTTAATTAAAAGATTTTCAGATCCACTATTAATTTAATATAATAATAAAGTTTTAAAATTCATAATTAATATAACAAAAAAAAATATCTTTCAAAGCTCCTATCTCTGTAACATTCTTAAGGAATTTTTTTCATTACATTTCATTGATATTCATTTCAAAACGCACTAACTAACAATGTTTTTACAGATGGAGAAAGATATTGCAAACTATTATCAGTATAAAATGGGCTTTAGCAAGAGACTACTTGTAGCGGATGGAGCTGTGCCATCAAAGTTTCACTGTCAAGCTAGCAGGAAAAGATGTAAAAGTATGTTAATGTTTTTGTATTTGGAGTTTGTATCCTATCACAGATCCTTACTTTAGGCTAAATGATGCTCGGCGTGTGCTAGCACTATCGTTTTGATTGAGCTAGGCTTGGGCAGTGGTGTCTCATTCCATACAAAGAAAGTGTCCCAACATACTGTACTAATTCTACTGATTATTTTTTGTACATCGATCGCTTGTGTTTCGTTCCACGGATATAGATAGTGATCAATCTCCGTGGAACAGAACCGAACGCGATCGATTTACAAAAACTAATCGGTATAATCAGATGGAAAACAGTAGTTACATCGGCACGGTTTCTTTGTATGGGATGAGGCATCTGTATACTAGTATTATATTATCTGTGGCTTGGGTAAACGATATTGATGTATCAAAACACCAACATTTTCATTATTTTGGTGGCCCAGTATCTAAGACCTCGTCTATTGTGGGTTCAGATCCAAGCAAGTACCACTGTGACTTGTCAATTAATAATTATGCACTTTCAAACTTATCTTTGTAAAGAATCTTGGTAACTTAAAAGTACTTTTAATTTGAACATAGCCCAGTGTCGGCAGTGTCCAATATTAAGCATTGATACAATCTGTTTTTTTACCACCAGCCAATAATTATTTCATTGCATAAGATATTTTATACCATTCCGGGATAAAAAAAAGCTTATTTTTATCACATCTATTCAAAAAGAGCTAGTTTATTCCTCGTAAACAGGGAGCACAATAGATTTGAATTTGGAATGTGGATATTGTTAGTAAATGTTCCAGTATGCAAAGAGATGAATCACAAACCATGCAGGAACAATGTATTGAATATGTGACCAAAGATAACTATTATATACTGGGTAGTGACTGGCTGAAAAACTGCGAGTTCACCAAATTAAAAAAAAAGATGAGTATAAACACATTACCCTCCTTCGGCAGTCGGGTAAAAAATAAACAACGCGCGAAATTAAATGCATTCTGCCTTCGTTCGTAGTTGTTTCAAATTCAAATATTAGTTTTTTTTTTTATGAGCGCGTCTTCCTCAAGTGAGTGTACTAGTACTACATCCTGAGACACCATTTTCCGAGACTATTTTTAATTCCCAAGCTGTAAATAAATTTACTACTGTAACGGATGGTACTAAAAAACATTGTTGCTATTTGCGATGCACTACCAGGCCCCTCAGAAAGTATTGCGAAAAAAAGTTTTTATATATGGGAGACTGGCCAGTTATAATGTTTTTCGAAAATATGATTATTTATAAGTAAAAATAAGTAAGTTCCAATTTCAAAATTTCCCTCCACATTTTTTGCGAGTTAATTCAAAGTATTGTGTCTCACTGAAATATGGATCTGCGCCGGGAACATTTTAGAGCTATGATTTTATACGATTTCAAGTGTCGCCTGAAACCGGATGAATCGTACGATAGACTTCAAATGGCATTCATGGATGAAGGCCCTTCCAAGGCAACCGTGTATCGTTGGTATAACGAATTCAAGCGCGGTCGACCAACTTTGGGGGATGACGAAAGAAGCGGTCGCCCTTTGACGGCTGTTACCGAAGAAAACGTGCTAGCAGTGAAAAATTTAATCCAAGACAATAGGCGAATTACATATCAGGAGATTCAACACATATTGAAGATTGGATCGGGAAGCGTTCACGAGATTCTACACAGCCATCTTCGCGTGAGGAGGATAGTATCACGCTGGGTGCCGCACAACCTCACCGATGCTCAGAAGCAGGCCCGGGTGGAATGGTGCCGTGATATGCTTAACAAATTTGAAGCAGGCTCGTCTCGGCGTGTTTACGACATCGTTACAGGTGATGAGTCCTGGATTTATCAATACGACCCAGAAACCAAGCGCCAGTCGACTGTTTGGGTGTTTCAAAATGAGCCAACGCCTACCAAAGTGAAGCGATCTAGAAGCGGGGGTAAGATTTTGATCGCTAGCTTTTTTAATTTGACTGGCCACTTGGTATCAATTCCCTTACGGGATCAAAGAAGCATTAATGCCGAATGGTATACTACCAAATGTTTGCCAGAAGTTTTCTCTGTTATAAGCAACAAGCGACCAAACACAGGGCTCCGCGGGCTACTGCTCCACCACGACAATGCACCTGCGCACACCGCACTCAAAACGAGGGACTTCCTGGACAGCACGCCAGTCAAACTCCTGGGTCACCCTCCTTACAGCCCTGATCTAGCACCGTGTGACTTCTTTTTATTCCCAAAAATAAAAAATCAGCTCAAAGGGATACAATTTTCGTCGCCGGAAGATGCGCTGGCTGCGTTCGAGCAGGCTGTAAACGAGGTGTCTGCGGCGGACTGGAAAAAGTGTTTTGAAAACTGGTTTAGGCGCATGAATCTTTGTATAGAGGCTGGTGGAAAGTACTTTGAAAAGATTTAATAAAAATATATGTACGTATAGAACAATTTTTTTTAGTTTCGCAAAACTTTCTGAGTGTCCCACGTATAATGCACTCCCATAATTGTTCAAATAAAAACATTAGCCTCTAATTATTTTGTTTTATGTCTTATGGTATTTAATGTTATGTAAATAAATAAACGTAATGTTCTTGTTCATAAGTTGCACTTACTTATTAACTCACAGAGGGTGATAAAAAGTACAGTGACCACCTCGGGAGCAACACTATTTTTAGCCAGTGTTGCCGTTTTAGTGACTTTGTCACTAGATCTAGCGAGTTTTTAACCCCCGCCGGAAAAAGAAGGGGTGTTATAAGTTTCACGTGTGTTGCTGTGTATCTGTGTATCTGTGTGTCTGTCTGTGGCATCATAGCGCCTAAACGGATGAACCGATTTCGATTTAGTTTTTTTTTGTTTGAAAGGTAATTTTGTCGAGAGTGTTCTTAGCTATGTTTGAATAAAATCGGTACAGCCGTTCAAAAGTTATGGGCATTTTACTGTTTGAATCGTGGTGTTTTCGCAAGATAAATGCGTCGGGGGTTTTTTAAATTGTGAAATTTTACTTGTTGAGGTTTATGGTGACTTTTTTTCACGATTTAGTGACAAAAAAAAGTCTGGTGACTTCTAGCGACTTTTTCATGATCAACACAACAGTACATATTATTTATCTTGTTGATGCAATCTATATTTAATAAACCAGAAAATTGTGTAGTTATTAAGTACCTAACGTGCACTGGGAACACGAAATGTTCATTTGACCCATAGACTTGTTGGGTCCATGCTCTATGTACCTATATTATGATTTGACCAACCGGGTATTCCCCTATTAACGTTCCACGTTGCAGCACGATTCGTTCGTTTATAGGCATGATCGTGCATCTCGCTTTGTCACGAGAAAAACCTAAGGGACCCTACCCTACTATCCTATGTCCGTCTCCTGGTTCTAAGCTATCTCCCCACCAATTTTCAGCCAAATCGATTCAGCCGTTCTTGAGTTATAAATAGTGTAACTAACACGACTTTCTTTTATATATATAGATTTGGTCCATAGTTCTCGAATGTTATTGTTTGTAGTAACATTGATATTCTCTGAGTGAAACTGGTTTATTTTATCGTTTTGTTTTCAAGTTTGATTAAAGTTTCTGAAATAGTAATTTCGTATATTTATATAAGTAGTAATTTCTAATCAGTAAATTTAGTGACTTTTTGAATTAAATTTTTCACCCAATCTAGTGACATTTTAGTAGAAGTTTGGTGACTTTATTTTTCCCTAAGCGGCAACACTGTTTTCAGCTCGAGTGACGTACTTTGAATCCCTCGCTGCACTCAGGAAGTCAGTATTCTACTTTAGAAATCCTCGCTACGCTCGGGATTCTACTTTACAATCCTTCACACCAGTGCTGCCAACTTAGCGCTTTCAGCGCCAGATCTAGTGCTTTTTTTTGTTCAATAGCGCGTTCTAGCGCCTAGCGCTAAATCTAGCGCTTTTTTGACATCATATTATTATTTCTTTTATTTATCTTTTTTCTTATTATATTACATTTTTAAATATTTTAAAAGAAAACTTAGAAACATTTAAAAATATAAAAAATAGAGGCCAACCGGTATCGGGAACAGGGTCCAAGCTACCGGTGGTTAGTGGTCTACTATTAGTTTTTCTGTAATGTACTTAAATACGGAACGAATCACAAAATTTTATAGAAATAATACACCTAAATGCTGCATTATTTCCTAGGTTGGTGTCTTAATCTATGAGTTGGGGATTCCTCGAGTTGGCAGCACTGCGCTAGAAGTTAGTTTCTAACTGTTTTGTACTTTTGTTCTATTGTTCGACAGTAATTTATAATATTTTCCGATCGTTATTTTGAGTCAGTTTTAGGAATTGTGAAGTTAGAATAAAAAAAGTTAATGTGCCCTTATAAAAAAAACAACTACAAACATCCATATTCTT
This sequence comes from Orthosia gothica, assembly GCA_949775005.1. NCBI lineage: Eukaryota > Metazoa > Arthropoda > Insecta > Lepidoptera > Noctuidae > Orthosia > Orthosia gothica. The sequence goes on from OX459057.1 coordinate 15,385,648, forward strand.
AATTTATTGGGCGTTTTGTATGAATTTGGCGCCGAATATATCGCTTTTTTTGACAATGACCATTTAGCGCGTTCTAGCGCTTTTTTAAAGAGCTAATAGCGCGTTTTTGCTTAGACGAGTTGGCAGCACTGCTTCACACCGCTCTGGATTCAAAAAAAACACTTTCGCCTTTAAAATAGTTGTTTGCTCCCTAGGTAAACAATCTACTATTTATTCACTGAAAACAGTGAATAAAAAGCACTTTTAATCACTGTTTTGGTGTTTTAATTCGGAACACACCAATGTATTCGACCTCCATCTCAATGCTACATAACCTCCTTGCGCAAAAAATTCTCGTGCAGAGAATACGCGAATTTCAAACTTCTTCGATTTTAATTTTGAGTTTGTTTATATTTAGGATTTTAATAATGATTTTGATTTTAGTCTAGGATATTTATTGAATACTTAATTGGATTGTAATTCTAATATAACTTGCAATGGTGTTTAATTAATTATGTATCGTAACGGAGGTGGTCACTGGCCCCTGAAACACATGTGCTGATACCTAGCTCAGGGGTCAGGGTTTCACTTTTTTTTTTTAAGGTAATAACCCATTTATTTATTACTCGTAATATTCCTTGTTCTTTTTTTTTCTCGTAGTCATGGTATAAAATATAGTATGCAACTCTTGAATAAAACGGATTTATATCGAGGGCCATGAATCACTCGCGTCTTTTCAACACATTTTCAATACATATGGAGGGCTGGCTGACCAAAATCTGTTGTATCCTCCGCCTGCACAGCATGATTTTTTCCTTGTTTAAAAAGACTTTTTAGTTCGCTTTTGAAGCAGTCGGGCTTTTTTGATTTTTTGAATTAAGTTTTTTTTTTGGAACACATTCTACCTAAATTATTGATACCAGGATTTTTTTCTCGAAACTACGAAGCTTCGCGACTTGAAACTTTGTACAAGTGTTCTCCTAGAATAGTTCTATACGTAAAAAAAATATGAAGCTCCTAGCAGTCGGGCTGCGAACTGCAGTTGAGCCCACCACTGTATTATAAAATAAGTTCATTCCTTCTGCGCTACAACCCTTTGTGGGCTTTGGCCTCCTTAACAATCTTTTTCCATTTCTCTAACTGGCCCCGTTCGTCAAAATGTTTTCCTTCATATACTCCACAAATCTTCCTCTACACAAGCTTTCCAATGTTTCCTGGGCCTATAAAAAGGTCTATAAAATATAGAAAAAAAAACTGGTAATATCGGTTCGTTTTTTTTTTCAGAACTAATCAGAACCAAAATTTGGCGGCCAGCCTTATTCATTTGCTTGGGCTTCCCTCAGGGGATTCCAAACCCCGAAAACAGCTTAACTCTGAACGCGACCAAAAATTCATGACAGTATTGATATTAAGTTGACATTGACAGATAGCTAGCTATCATCTCAGCCGAAATTGTTGTTTGTAAAAAATAAATATAAACAATTATTACAAAAATGAATTAGTTTTTACGTGCTGGTTACCACATTTCGCCATATTTATGTTTTTAAGTGAGCCGTGTGCGTCTGCGATGGCACGAGATGTAGTCCGAAAAAGGTGTGCTAAGTGTAACATTTCTGCTGGAGAGGATAAGAACCTGATTTTCCACAGATTTCCTTTACCCGGTAAACATGGGATATCAAGGTACCGAAAAGAATATTTTATAAACATAACATAAAAAACTAGAAGCCTATAAGCCCCGAAGAACAGGTCAGAAGTTTTCTTATAGTACCCCCATACTTCGCCAGTTATGTTTGTCCCATAAAATAATATTAAGTTATTTCTTCCCAACTATCGCTTTTGTTGTTGGTGAAAGATTTTTCAAGCTTCGCCTTTACATTGTCCTTTTCTCTTCTCTGGCAGCTGAGTTAAGACTCATGCAACTTGTACATCTTAGCCACACCAGCCTTGAAGTTGCACTCACAATGAACTTGACGAAAACTGTGTTAATGACTAACAGAAAGGCAAAATTGAGGGTGTGGAGGTAGAATTTGTCCATAAGAAGGTATATACCCTAGCCAAATAGTCTGTTTCCTGGCAAGACAATAAGAAGTGGCTTGATGCACAGAAAATGTCAGGAAGACTTATTTGTAGGTGGAATATAATGAAAAGACTTATTCCACTTTCAATCAAATGAAAACTTATAGACATGTACATTTTTCCCAGCCTCATCTATGGAGCTCAAACAGGTCATTAACAAAACATCAAAGGGTGTTCTTGGTGTGTAAGAGTGATGCCTTTTAGTGATAGAACAAACAAAGTTTTCTTGGAGTCACAATTACAGAAACAGGCAACTTTGGTCTAAAAAGCAAATCTGCAGTTCTCTTGATACAATTGAAACTGCAAGCAACATCTTGATTCAGTCAAAAATTCTTTTTCATTCAATAATTCCAGGACACGTGCTTGGGCTATATACTGTTACCCTGATGGTGACTGGTCAACTGAGAATTCATTGAAAAACTTGCATTTTCAACACAAGATGATATGCAGTAAGCACTTCGATCAATCCTGCTATACCACTGGTTCCAAGAAGAGGTTAAACATTTTTGCCATACCTAATGACTCAGATGATATATTAAAGTTACACATAGAACAAAATTTGAGCAAGACAAGACATGACACTGACATCTCAGTTGAAAAACCTCAAGTAAGTTAAAAATTACTTACTGTGTATGCATTTTAATAACTGTAAACCAACATTGCACAGCAATAAAGTGAGTGGGTAAGCTACTGTCCACGTTCGATATTCATTGAGTAAATACCAAGTTAAAAAAAGAACAGGTGAGTAGTGTTTCAAACCAATGAGATTATGAAAATTATTGGTTTTGAAATAAACTTTTTTTACTATAAGCTTTTTCGTCGTAAAAAATCGCCGCCCGTGGCCGTGCGTAGACACCATCAGAGTTTAATGGGTCACTGTTAGAGAAATAAATCCTGAGCATGTTTTCCAATCCCAGGATTACAGGATTTCTGATACTTAATCTCGAGATCCCGGGACATTCCTAGGATTAGACTATGTGGTTTTTACCAAAACAACATGAACATCACTTAAGTAATTTATTAAAAATTGTTTATCAATATTGTTGCACAACACAATATACTAAAATAAAGAACAAAACAAAAAACTATTTAGAATTTCGAAATAACTATCACAGAATTATCAAAGCATCCAATGTTTGACTTCAAAGCTTGCTTCGTAGTTTATTGCGAATATAAGAAGCAGCAGATAATGCTCGCTCTGGTCCTACACTGATTGGAGATATAGACAATAGATATTTAGATGTTAATTGTAAGTGAACACCCCCATTTTCAAACAGGCTCATTTAACGTCAAATAGTATTTACCAACCCAAAAGGATCTGTGGATTCCATGCTCGCCAGCAGTAACTTTTGCTTTATTGTCAATTGGGGTTGGTGCCCGTAATTTTATCTAGGCAAGATCATTTTCAATTCGCAACGGATTACTAAACACAAATCAGACTTGAAAAGCCCGAGATTATCCAAGTACAGTCCCGGGATTTTCGGGGTAATAAAACGGCCGGTATCCCGGGATTGTATTCTCTAGTCACTGTGGAAGCTTGTTGACACCTTGGTGCTTAACCTCTTGTATGCCGCGAACGCAGATCTAAGCGAGACACAATGGCTTTTTCATTGTGTCTCGAATGTTGGCATACAAGCGATTAAGAGGAAACGGGGGTGGTCTTTTGTCCATACAAACGCTCTCGTCTGTTTTCTCTCTGGTTTATGAACTTAAAGCAATGTTTTTGTACAGTAAAATAAATATCAACTTCTTCTATGTCCCTATGTTTTCCTTTTTGGTAATATATTATCCGTATAAGAACTAGAACCCTCTCAAAATGCTCAAAATTGTCTGTATTGAGTCGCTGTCTTCAGAGCCTTAGTGTACAAATTTGACAACAATTTATGAAAAAAGGAAAACATAGGGACATAGTAAATATCCTTCTTATTCAGTTTATGAAATATCTTTTAAATCGGTCCAATATTGGAGGAGAAAACAGACGAGAGCCTAACCTCGAATTATGACTTTTTACTTATGAAAATTTCTCGAATCTGCAGTTGTCCTTATCGCACGAATTTGTGGGCGGGGTGAGACGCAAGGGGTCTGCATAATACTTACACAGTCTGTATAAGTGATGCGTAGTAGTCGAAAATAATATCGACATACTAGTGTTGTAAACAGTTATCGATAAACACATTTATATTGTTTACATGTGCTGTTTGTGAGAAATACAAATAGAAGTATTAAAAAGTACATACGTACATAAACTCACGCCTTTTTCCCATGGGGGTAGGCAGAAACTACAGAACGCCACCTGCTAAAAAGTATTGGATACAAAATAAAATAAAGTGCATGTCTATAAATGTTTATTACAAAAAGTTTTCAATACAAAACAGTAAATTATATATCGGGTAAGTATCCGCAATCTCTAGATCGCCTACTAGGTAAATCAGCGAAATTAAACTTATTTCAACGTCAGCCGCACGGGTCAATCGATCAGGTTAAGCTTTGCTTGCCGTGGTTGGTCCGTGGATGGGTGACCATCTTTACATACCAAGACCCGTCCGTGTCTCGCCAAGCACGTTAAGCCGTTGGTCCCGGCTGTTATTTTCGACTTTGACAGACCGTAAGTCTGACCCGTTTTACCAAAGGGTTGCATATTACCCAGTAACTGGTTGTGGAGGTCAGATAGGCAGTTGATCCATAAAAATACTGGTATTCAGCTGCATCCGACTCTAACGTAGATGGGAATCGGCCAGGCAGATTATGACGACGTGCTTTCTCTCACTGGTTTATTCTTTGGTATCCGACCGTCAATGATTTCTGGTAAAAGGCTAATGCCTTAGGCTTGCCACTAATGTGGTAGAACTTTTCAAATCAAATTAAATCTATCGAAATTTTCTAATTATGGTTCCATTTTTATGCCATAATGCATCGTCCCTCGTAATATTTTGAAAAATAAAAGCTTTTGGGACTCCATAAAATAAAATAACAGAAATCTCGACGAGTTATGTGTAGTTGGCCTTGTACTTGGTAGAAGTAATTGTGATTCTGTTTTAATTGTAACATTTTGCCTTTAAACATACATAAATCTATTTCATCATCATCATCGTCATCATATCAGCCACTGCTGGACATAGGCCTCCCCCAAGGTTCACCACATTGATCGGTCCTGTGCGTCTCGCATCCAGCGGATCCCCGGAACCTTCACCAAGTCATCGTTCCACCTGGTGGGAGGCCTTCCAATGCAACGTCTTCCGGTTCGCGGTCGCCACTCCAGAACCTTTCTGCCCCATTGCCCTTTGGGTGACTGTAAGCTTTCTGGTGAGGCCCATAGTAAGCGACCATGTCTCAGAGCCATATGTCTGGCAACACACAATGGTCATAGAATTTTGTCTTGAGACACTGTGGTAAGTTGGACGAGAAGATACCGCAACTTCCCGAACACTGCCCAGCCAAGTCGGATTCGACGGTTGACCTCTTTCTCGAAGTTGGCCCTACCCAATTGAATCGTTTGTCCCAGGTAGACATAGTCACCCACAACATCGAGTGTAGAGTATCCGACCTTGATTGGAGTGAGTGAAACATGTACCGGTAGTCAATTTGGTACCGTTGGAAAGACTGCAGTACAGCCCAAGTGTCGATCGAATCGAAGGCTTTCTCGTATTCCACAAACGTTAAACAGAGAGGCAGGTTGTACTCTTCGGTCTTCTGTATAACCTGCCGCAGCGTATGTGTGTGGTCTACGGAGACGATAATTGATGACCCTTGAAAACGGCTCTAAATCCATTTATTTTTGATGAATTCCGTCTTTAGGTGACATACTTGCAATTTCATAAGGACAGTTTACCTCTATTATCGAGTCTTCACCAACCAGACCATCCGGACTTGCCGCTAAAAAGGGTTTGTTTTCATCGATAAACTTTCCACACTCTAATACCTGAAGCCCCGTGTGCTTGATAAATTGATCGATCGCTTCAGATTCCTTTTCCTTGCCATAATTGGTAGCCACGGTTCCTTTAAATTTGTTATATAATAACGTTTGTCATATTTGCGAACCGATGTTTTCGGTCGCATCTTACATATTCGCCCAAAATTCGATAAGCCTCTTTAGTCTTTCAATTTCCCATAAGCTATTATCGATTTGGCCCCCACTATTTTTCTTTGAACATCCTTAGTTGAGAGCAATCTTTCAAGAAATTTATTTTTCTTTTAATTTATATAAATCCAAAGGCATATCTTCTTCCAACTCTAAAGCCCGGGTGACACGAGGCTAGTAAATCAAGCTAGTGAGCCAAGCTAGTGCTGCCAAGCTAGTAAGCTAGTGACACTAGCTTCGTGTAGACGGAACTAGCTTCGTTTACAAGCTAGTAAGCTAGTGTGGAAGCTAGCAAGCTAGTGCCTCAAGCCAGGATAGTTTTAATAGCTTGGGGTTCTATTTTTCAAGCTAGTAGGCGCCCCCACCACCCGTTTTACTATCCTGGCTTCGTTACTAGCTTCGTGTCAACCGCGAAGCTAGCGAACCTAAGCTAGTGTGCAGTCGGAGAGCGTGGTGAGAGTGCGTGCAATTTGTTAAAATGCCGAAATTAGCGGACGAAATGAAAATGCTCCATGACTATGTCTTCTTAAGATCCAGGGTCTTGTCCAAGTACGCTTTTCTTCTAGCAGAGCTAATATTTCATCTAGCGCATGTTGACACAACTTCCGAATTAACTTTCTTAGTAGAATTGCTTTTCTCTTACGCACACTGTTCATTTTTACGTATACGTGTTATCAGGTTAAGCACAACTCACTACTGACTTGACTAGCTTGAAATTTCCTAGCTTCGTGTAGACAGCACTAGCTTGGTTACAATCCAGGCTAGTAGGTAAGCTAGAAACCAAGCTAGTGACCCCTTACTAGCTTACTATCCTAGCTTCAAAATACTAGCCTCGTGTCACCCGGGCTTAATAAGCGACCGTAATTTTTAACAGGTTATGTACCTAGATCTTTTTATTTTGCTCGTTCCGTCTTTGAGATACGCCAGTTTCCTTTTTCGGTAAATCTCTGTGGTTTTTTTCGAACGCTGCTTTTGTTCTATTTTTTTTTTTGTATATTGGCCCGGACTGCAGCCCTGTATTTTTTTTTTGAATGCGTGCATGAATAGCCCTTCGCTATTCCATGAAGTTACTACTCCATAACATCTTGTCTTATGTGATATGAGCCACTTCCTGCAAAGTTAATTCTTTTACGCCAATAAATTTAGCAATTACATTATTAAATTGCTCTACAGTATTATTAGTCACGTCCAAAAAAAGATTTTCTGCGTTTACTGTTAAGAATAACAGATATTGTTGGATATCTGTCCACAATCCACAACAACAAAAGTAACGAGTGACTCGGGCGATTACAAGAAATGCGCGAGCCGCGGCCGGGAGCGTTTCGGAGGCACGCACACACTGTCAACTTACACACACATGGATAGGGCGGCCAGACGCCACGCGCTCGCAGTTCGCAGAGCGACAGCGATAGTTTTTTCAAATACCTATTTTTCAAAAGTCTCTCCGCCCGTATTTCCTCTTAAGGTGCTGTGCAGTCGCCGCACCGTATATTTTTACGACGACAAATGTTGTGTGAACAAACAGGCCAAGGGTTAAGTGCACAAAGTATGTGTCACAGCAGGCCATAAATAACCCCGAATTCTCAAACACATTCTCTGTATTGTATCGTTATACTTTCATAAAATAGTTATATCCTTTTTTTGGTTTGTTTCAGTTAGAAAGCAATATGGAACATAATACAAACTCTGTGCAAACGACTAGTTTGGAACCAGACTCTCCGACATTAAAAGAAGAAGCTGAAATGGATATTACTGAAACTTCTGTTGCATCTTCGAGTATGAGTATCATAGATCCAATAATGGGTGAGTAATTCTTTTATTACGTTTCTAGATATATCATAGTTTATGGACTAATAAGACAGCTTCTTAACGTTAAGCGATTAAAGACAGCTTCTTAACGTTAAGCGATTACCTAAATGCGAAGTTAATCGGCGTAATTAAAATATACTTAAGTTTTTTTTTTTCAGAACCAAGGAGAAAAGTAATAACAGCGGAACAAACCAGCATTCTTTGCAATTTTTTTGAAGAGAATCCTGAAGTTATAAGAGGCTATAAGCGCACGCCAAAATGTATGGATGAGGTTCAGGTCAAATGGAAAAATATTACACCGCAGCTCAACGCTGTTGGACCACCAAGAGATCACAGGGCTTGGTCAAAGGTAAAAATTTTAAAAGCACTTTCTATACAATATAAATTTGTAACATACTATGAATTTTCATTTCGTCGTTTAAAGGTCATTGGGCATAATCTGACCCGCTTTGCGAAGACTGGTGGACATTAACCAAAATAGTCCTTAACTAAAGAGAATTATGTGACCTTTCATTGCTTAAATTTATTGATTCAAAATCGATGGTGAAAAATGTACCGAAATGTTTAAAAAAAAAAAATTGTTTTGGAGGACTTTATTTTTCGTCTGTAAATTTTGCTAAAAATGAGGTCTATGATCGTTATTAGCTACACTCGGATGGTATATTAATCAGCGTGTTTATTTTTCATAATCAACAGGTTCGATTCCTGGCTAAGAATATTGCTTTTAAAAAAATCCCATAATGCAGAAGTTTTCATCAAAAAGACCCCGAGACACCTTCCAGTGCTTATAGTTTTTCCTCACAGTTTCGAATTTGACACACTTAAATTAGAATATTTTTAATACATCATTCTTCAATGAGTTCTGTGTTAGCAGACCGTATATTTTCGGCTGTCCCCTTTGACTCTTTTTTTAAATTAATTCTTTAAATATTGTTATTGCTTATTTTGCAGTATCTTAGTGACATGAAAGGAAAATTAAAAAGAAAAAGTATAAAATGGAAGCAAAGCTGTGATGGGAAGGATCCTATAATGTGCAATACTGATGATTTTGATGAAATCAAGTTAAGAATGTTACAAGTACTACATACAGATGTATCAAATTCACAGGAGTCACAGGTAATGTATAATTTTATAAAAAAAAACAAATCTATAAACATGCACTTGCTTCTGCTTAGAACATCTCTGTTACTATGAAGTCCTAAGGAAACTAATGTAAATTTTTATTGTGTACTTGCTTTATTGCATGGACAAGGAAAGCATAATTCTTACAAAATTAACATGAAATAAATTTCAGGACTCCCGCACATCAGACTTGGAGACAGAAGCTGCCAACAATTATCACGATAATTATATTGAAGGGGAAAATGACGAAATGGCGACACTATCAGAAGAAATACTCGACATAAAACCTAAACTAGAATATCTAGAACAAAATAATTTAAATAATGTAGTTATACATTATGATGTACGAACCCCATCGCCAGAATTGCAGCCTCGGGAGTTGGCCGTTGTAGACGAATTTGATTATTTCGGAAAAAATGTAGCTGAACAACTAAGAACCTTGCCCTTATTGGTTGCATTAGAAACACAAGAAATGCTTCTGTCAGTATTAAAAAAACAACGCTTAAAAGTGCAGAGTAGTTCGGATCCGTTAGTTAGTAATAATTAAAAAATGTAAATCAGTGGCACTGCGGGCCATATGAGATTTGCCGCACCATGATTTAAAAAAAAAATAGAGCGAGCGAAATGAGCTCGAAACATTTTGTACTTTGGATAGGTCACGTTTATTACTTGTGAAGAAAAGCTTCAGCTACAAGAGCAATTAGAATGCAATGTAAATCTAAAGACCTCTGGAAGGTTAGATTTTCTTTTTGAATTGATCTGTAGAGCTACTTTTAGACTTCCTCTTACATTATTCATTTCTTAAACTATTAATTTCGGGAACATTACAAATGTACCCTCTTAAAATTCTGATCCTACATGAAATTACTTTTCCTTTTCCCCTTTTGTAATTCATTCACACAATATATGTACATTTATTATATCAATATAGAAGTTATTTTGTCGGCTTACGAGTATATATTATTTGTCAGATAAAAAGTAGTAGGGCGGTAGACTAGGACAATGTACTGGTTGTTCCAAAAAATACTCTGGGCTGAAAGTGGTGGCTTCCGCTGCTTCTCGCCGTCTGCCACCCTCAAGAGGAACGATGGGGGAGGCCAAGATTGCAAATACGCTACTGATGTAATTTTAATTGAAGTAATTTAATAAGTATTTTGTAAGAATAATACAAATTCCATTGTAAGTAGAATTTACTTAATGTAATGAAACTGAATATAAATATTTTACTCCTAAACCTTATTTCATTTCTAGTAAAAAAAAAAACTTGCTAGTTATTACAGGCAATACAGCTAAAATAAGCCTTGAAGGGTCACTAAGATCACTCAGCTTAACTGGAAAAGCTTAATATCAGAGTTGTTAAGGCATGTCTGTTAGTATGCGGCCAAGGAACTCGGCAGCAATCTATTCCAGTATTTATTATGAAAATTAAGATAAAACAAATATAGGTCTACCGGAATCTCATGGCAAATGTGGAAATTAAAATTTGTTGTGTGCAATACTGGGGAAATTGGATTAAACGATCTTGATACTGTTTAATTATTATTTATGTCTTTAGTATTAATGAACATGAGGTACCTATATTATAGTAGTCACAGCGGAACTTTGTGTCTTCGAACTTGGTCCTGGCAACCATTGCGTAAGAAACAGTTTGTGATCGAGTATACTGCATATAGTAAGCGAGATAGGACGATGTGACATACACAAGCGAGTGAAAGAGACAGATATACAATGCTATCTTCACCTTCAACATTGACACAAAAATAGCTACTGCGCGGGGTCTTGCAACCAATTCAGAGATACAATGATCCACTGTGAGTATTATAGATATGTGTATGAATAATGTTGTTACACATCGGGTTCTTAGCATAGGAAAATAAATCAATTGAATATTAATTTATGTACTAATTTATTATTTAACAATTAAATCATACTAATAACTTAAAACCTCATTCAGAACTAGAATACGATTCCATGAACTCCACTGGCATTTCAAAAACTTGTATCTTTGTAGTTTTATGTTATCTCTTTCCATCAAAATGGTTCTTTTTCATTGGCATTTAACATGTTCAAAACCAATCTCTTTATGTATAAAGTCTGTAAAAAATAATAAAATGTATCATTTTACTTATACCTAGTCATTCATCATCATCAGTCTATATATACCACTATACTTTTTTATGTAAGTTTTATGGCCTGGTTGCTAGGACCTTTTAGCCACGGCTTTGGAAAGAGTTTTGGATCTTATATTTATTCTTACGTATGCATTAGAATGCAGATGTAACAGATTCTGATGTTTTTTGGAGTATTTGGCAGCAAATTGTATCGAGTCAGTCTTCCCAGTAAGCTTTGCAGAGGCAGTCAATACTACAATAAAATACTCCGCTCCACTATCCCGAGATCGCTTTTCTCAATGATTTTACAAATTGTCCAGTTGCGTAGACAGTTGAGACACAAAACTACACCAATAATATATCACAATAACCACTAGGAATCAATTTGCAAATAATATTAACAGCCACTGAACTTCACTCGACAAAATCCCGCCAAAAACTCCCATCTATATACACGTTCCACTGCAGGGCGCAGATTATTACTTAATATTTTTCTTACGTCTAAGATTCTCAATCTCCGTTAAAATCAATATCTTGTCGAAGAATTAGCAGATACATTACTGTTGCCATTTCCTTCCGGCCATTATTCGATGTGCCCTGTGTATTTACCATATAATAGTAATGGAAAGAAATGAAGTAAGAAAAATATAAAATAAACTAAAAGTATCAAAACAAGTCAGTCCAACTTACCGGTTTGATGTACGACTTCTTCTTCCCTTATTTTATGATACACATTGAAAACAATATGTCTCGCTTGAGATCGAAGTGGGTTTTTCGACATTTTCACAAAAATAACATATTTTCAAGATAATATCAAAAAAATTTTTTTTTTTTTTTTTTTTTTTCTTCGCCCTTCTCGGGCAGGCTAAGATCTTAGACCATACCGCCTCGTCTTCAGTGTATTATATCCTTCTTGATCAAAAGTAAGGCCAAAGCCTCGTCTTTAGTTTCATCCTTGTTTTTAATTTATTTTAGGCCAGAGCCACGTCTTCGGTATTCATTATATAAAAATATATGGTGTCATATCCGTGTATTCGTCTTAATCATGTTGTTATGTAAGGTCATATCCGGGTCATATCCTTCTATTAATTCGCTCCAAACGGTCAAACTGCCCATCCAGTGCTGTCAATAAATTTATACAGTGCTATGTATGTACTGTAATTTTCCAGCAAACCTTGAGTATCGCGCGGGATGCTTGCTGGCGTTTTATATATATCCAATAATTTATCAATTAAAGGAATTCTTTGTAAAGCATATGCAGGGCATTCAAAAATTATGTGATCTAGGGTTTGATCACTTCCTATGTCACAATTGATACATACGGGTGATGTTATAATTTTCATTCTGGCTAAATGTGCATTGAATCTTCCATGTCCAAATCTAAGACGATTTAAGGTAGTATAAAATTTTCTGCTCTTAGGAAGAACAGATCTGGTGAACCAGGGCGCAGAACCAATGGTTTGATTTATTTTCGCATACCATTTTCCTTTAGTTCTTTGTGTTTCTTGCCAGTTCTCTTGCCAAATACTGGTGCTTTGTTCATGTAATTTGATAAGCAGGTCGGAACTTGGTATGGCAACATTTCTCGTCTCTGGGATGTCAATGTCAACAATAACTCTTGCAAGATAATCTGCGTTTTCGTTTCCTAGTACTCCTATGTGAGAGGGTGTCCATATTAAACTTATTGTAAATCCTCTAGAAGAAAGATCAGCGTATAATGTCCGAATCTGATATATAATGTAACCGGTATTGGCATCCAGTTTCGGGTTTTGTAAGGCCATCAGAACACTCATGGAATCAGTCACTATTAGCCAAGTTCTGTGCCCAAGATTCTTTTCATGTATATACTGCAGAGCTGACAAAATGGCTAGAGATTCTGCTGTAAATATAGTCATGGCTCCAGGTAACCGAACTCCATGTCCAACAGTAAGATGAGGTAAATATATGGCTAGCGAAACATTTCTATTGTTTTTGGATCCATCAGTAAAATTCAGCAGCGGTTGACACACCAAGTACTTAGATTTGAAAGGTGACAATTGACATTGCCATATGAAAATCACAATTAAAAAAAAATAAAAAATGCCATGAGATTCTGGTAGACCAGATTTATGCTATGTGAGACTGAATCACAGAGGACTCTTTTTTATATAAGTAACATTCAAATGGCTATGCAGGCCACCATGCCACCGTTCTCAAGTAAATTGGGAATGGGCGAGGATGGTATCAGACACCGTGCCACATCACCCAATCAACTTTAAATTCTCGGTTGCCGTGCTATGCGATACATAATTATGATAATTTACCATTTGTACAAATAAGCGGTCGGTCTTACTCACCCAAGTCACATTGTTAGTGTTTTGATTTTCCTGTGCAAGTACTAAGTAAATAAAAGCAATGCATTCTTCATAAACGCTTACGTAATGTCAAAATAACAGAATAAACAAAATGTCTATGACTGTTTTGTCCTTTTCAACCATAGGTAGGTACTTAAATTCGAAATATCTGAAAGAGTCCGATAGAGTCCGGATCGTATTACTCGGCATGACATATGTCAAGTCAAAGTTAATATTTAAGTTTTCAACTGACACTGACATGTCAATATTGTAATGTTTGTTTACTGTGCTGTACTGTAAATTTAAATAATAATGTAATGTTTTCCTGGAATAGTATAATATTCATATTCGAATAATATTTATTGTACTATTTTGTCAATAACACTAGCATATAAAATTAAAAATGGCATTTAATAGCGATATGTTTAACCGTGTATGCCGTGCATGTCTCTCAGCACAAGCATCTTTTACCTACTTATTATTTGAGAACGTTTCTCCTGCTTCTTATTATTTTTGTACCTCTGTCCAAGTAAGTTAAGATATTAATTTTAAAAAATAAATAAGTTTAAAATAAACTGATAAATAAAAAAACCGGCGAATCATGTCCCCCCGGCTCTACATCAGAAAGTTGCCAAGACCACTTGAAAAATCTCATTTCAGGTATCCAAAGATGAACAATTGCCCCGAGGTGTCTGCAACTCATGTTATGAGCTTCTCAAGAAATACTCTGAGTTCAAACAGACATGTTTACAGTCTCAGGCTACTCTTCTTGATCTTGCAAAGGATTTTAAAATTGAAATAGATATTAAAGCTGACTGTGAACCAGATGAAAGGCAGGAAGACCGAATAAAGACAGAGATACTTGCAGATGCTGTGAAAGTAGAAGATGAAGAAACTGATCATGGTAAAGTACCTAGTATGATAAATGAAAAATAAGCATAGCTTCCAGTTTGTCATTAATGTAGTATGTTGTTGAAAGTATGTAGTTGTTGAATATAAATCATAAATTTGTTTTCAGATTACATTGATGAAGTTGATCATCACAATAGTCCAGAAATACCTGAAGAAAAATGTATAAAAAGGTTGTCTGAACTGTCTCACATTATAAGCCCATAGTTTTTGCCACCGAATTCAAATACAGTATAGTAAACCATACTAAAACAATAGCATTGAAATTTCCAGAAAACTAAAAAAGTTGGTAAAATTAAAACAGCATAAAGGAATAAAGCCAAAAGTGAAGAAGAAATTCATTTACACCTGTGACATTTGCCAAAAGAAGTTCAACTTCAAGGAAAGATTTGAAGCACATAAGCTGGAGCATGAAGGTAAAATTGTAAGTACCATCATCACCAGAGATTGGAATAGGTTGAGTATATTTACCTTAAGTTCAAGGAAGTAAGTTACATAGAGTTGATAATATGTCCTCTAAAATCATCTCTTCAATCCCAGAATTTAAGAAATTGCAAATTACTTATTGCACTTTGAATATATCTGAACTAAGTTATTATATTGAAGAATCTTATTATGATTTTAGAGGTCCATACTAAAACTGTTAAATTAATGACCTTTGTTTTACATACAAAATTAATTCTTCTAAAGTCTAAACTCATCACCTTCTCTGCGCAGCATGTCCCAACTGTGTAGAGGTTGACTTCCTGAATTATAGGATCCAGCTGCATACCAGGTTTTATCTTGGAGAAACTACCTATCTGACCTCAACATCCAAGATACCAGTACCTTGGATGTTGAGGTCAACATTTTTTGCAATGATACTAGAGTATCACTGCAAAAAAAGTTGTAGTTTTACATCACAATCTTGAGCAATAATTTTATTTATTTATATACACTTTATTGTATGCATGTATGCCAGAATATTCAAGAAAAAAGAGAAACTAAAAAATTACAAAAAGACATAGACAAATTACAAAAGCTCCTTAACGAGATGGAACTTGGAGATCAAAAGCCATCACAGCTCCTCAGGCGTATGAGAGAAGCTGCGCGCGAAAAAATGCCTGACAAAACGCTCCAGGTATTGTGGATGCGTCACCTACCCGCATCTACGCGTGCAGTCCTGGCGGTTAGTGAACAGACGTCCCTCGATGTTCTCGCTGCGATGGCCGATAAAATGCACGACCAATCAAGTGGGTGGGTGGCCTTATCGCTTTCCACTAAAGCCGCGTTTTCACTAGGGGACAAAGTCGCTCGACATGTCGAGGAACAGTCGCCGGACATTTACGTACGACTGTCCGGAGACAAAGTCGAGTGACATTTTGCTGAACATTTTGACACGTATATGTCGCCTGCGCTGTCGGGCGATGTCCCACGCGACGTCGTCCGACACGTAGAATTCGTGTCGGGCGACAAGGTCGCCGAACAAATGTCGCCTAGTGAAAACGAGGCTTAACTCTTCCAGGCAACCTGGAATGTGGTCGACGCTCTCGGAGTGTTGACAACCGACTTGTTCTCCGACACGTAGATGTCGCCTGCGACAAGTCGCATTCGTGTCGGGCGACAAGGTCGCGGGACAAATATCCCCTAATGAAAACAGGGCTTAAAATGTTGTTTTTTCTTTTCTCCTTTCAGACAACAATCCACTGTTCACCCTGCAACAAAACGTTTGTGACATGGAGTGGTCTGAAACGTCACAAAGAGAGCGAGCATACTCAAGTTAGCCTAGAAAGCCTGAAGTGTCTTACTTGTGGGAAGATATTAAAGAGCCGTCAGACACTGAAGATGCATGAGAAGATGCACGGGAACCGTAGGCTGATTATGTGCGATGTTTGCGGGAGAGGTCTCACTTCTGCTGTTGTTTTGAGGGTAATAGTTATTTATTATATATACTTACATACATAAACTTACGCCCACTTTTTCCCCATGGGGAGGTCCACTACAGAATGTCACCTAAATTGTCATTTAAATGTGTTTTTTTTTTTAAACCTTTCCCTATTCTGCTTAATTCTCCTGTATCGTGGCTTTTACAAACATTTAAAGTCACATACTAACACCCAGATCCGGAACAACTATCTATAGACAATACAAATATTTGTTCGGTGCGGGAATCGAATCCGAGACACGCAGCGCAGCCATCGATCGCTCAACCACTGCGCCGATCGTGTAGTGTTGTTCAGTATTTTGAAAAATCTTTAGCCCTTTAGCGAATAATGTGCTGACCTAAATGAGAAGTAAATGGTACAATAAAGCATTACCGAGTTCTTATTTTGAACGTAATTTTCTCAGCATTCAACTAATTTATTTAAAATGCTTTTATTTTTATTTTCCAGGCTCATTTAGAAACACACAAAGAGCACAGAGAACGAAAGTTCACGTGCGATCAATGTGGAAAGAAGTTTTTCACGAAAACGATACTAAGGTCACATGTAACGCGACGGCATTCAGGCCGTAAGTTCATATGCCAAGTTTGTTCGTACACCTTCACTGACAAATACAACTTGGCCAAACATTTGCTCATACATGAGGGCAGTAAGTTGTACAAGTGTGACATTTGCAACAATTCCTATACCACACACGCAAGCTTAACAGAACATAAAAGATTGCATTCCGGAGAGAGGCCATTTGTATGCAGTTACTGTCTAAAAGCATTTGTGTCGAGGAAAAGATTGACTGATCATGTGAGGATACATACTGGTGATAAACCACATAAGTGCACGATGTGTGATCAGAGGTTTACGCAAAGAGGGACACTCAAGAGGCATATGAAGGTACATGATAGGGCTGCGCCGACAATCAACTGAAAATTGCACTTACAAAATTAAAATATTTAGGTGACCATGTTGGGCATTTTATAATAAATTCATTTCTTCAGATTTGCACTATGTAGGTGATGTGTAAAAACAGATTTTATTCCGTGTAGACAAAAAAGCAAATAAATGGTAATTTATTAAAATTTTCTTTTTCTTTCGACACACGGTTGCTGCAGTGGTTGAACGTTTGACTGCTGCGCTGCATGTCGCAGGTTCGATGCCGGCTCTGGGTGTTTGTGTATCATGTGTATGTGAGTTTATATGTTTGTAAACGTACCCACAATACAGGAAGAAATTCCTTGAGGTTTTATTAAAAACAAACTTAAAAAAGTACTTATTTCAGTAAAACAGGAATTTGGAAATAAACAACCAGATATTCACGCGCATATTTTTATTTGCGAATAGTTGCGACGCACTTTACATTAAATCATATTTAATTCAATAATAATACTTCGATTAAATTTAGGTAGGTATACCGATTTTGTGATTTCACAAATACACAATTACATAGTACACTTACACAGACAGAGGTCACATTTATATTGATATAAAATCGATTCTGTGAATCATAAGTTATTTCTAGGTGCTGTTTTAACTGATCTCGATAAGTTTCAATACTCTCTGGTATCCTACTCCGAATTACAGGTACCTTTCATAAAATATCCTTCAATTTGAATGATTTTTTCGCTTGAAGTCTCCCAAACCTTTTCCAATTTACAAGTATTTAGGTATAGGTTCTATAAAAATTAAATTCGTAATATCAGAAGAAAAAAAATCTTCCAATCAATATCGTAAATACAATACAAGACGACGTAATAATACAGAATTGAATTTCCCAGGTACTTGTAGCATTACCTATTATCTTACACCACTACCCGACTGCTAAGAAGGGTTACTTCTGATGCACTTTATCAGACATCGGTATTCCACTGAGAGTACTCTGCCACACTTTCTTGTAACCTAGCCCTTAGCAGTATATTCTGTGGTTTCTCCGCATTCTCTGCTTCCTTCTGCATATGTCCTTTCATGTGCCTGTTCAAAGCACATTTCTGTATGAACGCTTGGTCGCACAGCACACATTTATGGGGCTTTTCACCCGTGTGTATCATTCTATGGTTCCGCAAGTCTTTCCGAGACATGAAGCGCTTGGGACAGAGGTCACAGCCGTATGGACGTTCTCCTGAAATTAAATAAAAGTTTTAGTATTCTTTAGCCATGTTTTCACAAAGGGACAAAGTCGCTCGACTTATCGCGAGCAGTCGCAGGACATTTACGTGCGACTGTCCGGCGACAGTGTCGACCGGCATTTTGATCGTCCACATACCGGCAGGCTTATTACGTATCTTTTGCAAGAGCAAAACGATAGCGATTTGTGCGCAATAATTGCTCTTCAATACAAATGTTTTAGAGTTGTTGGCGGTTTTTGTTTTTAATAAATGCCTTTGACAAACAGCGAGCGATTAGCAAACGATTGTGTTGGTCCTACCATACCGACACTGCAGGTAATTCCGACTTTTATGATATAAAGCGTTTGATCGCTATCGTTTTGCTCTTGCAAAAGATACGTAATAAGCGTGCCGAATTGTGATCAAGATGTCGCCCGAGGAGGTAGTGTTTGCGGGTAGTCGTGGAACAAAGAGCGACACACGTCATTACAACTCAAAATGCCGTCGGCCACAGAGAAAATAAAACTAAGTTAGCGTCTGTCGAGGGACACCGCGGGACACGAAGTCGCGCAAGGTCGACGCTATCGGAGCGTTGGACAACAGACTTGCTGAACACGTAGACGTCGCCTGCGACGTCACCCGACACGTATAATTCGTGTCTGGCGACAAGGTCGCAGGACAAATGTCCCCTAAAGAAAGCGGGGCTTTAAGGACAATATTCTCTTAGAACCAGGGGCGTACCCAGCGTTTGCTTAGGGGAGGGCCAAATGTAAGGAAACTCGGTAAGTAGAAATTTCGGTGGCATAAGTACTAAGCCTCTCGTGGGCCCGGGGCGTTTGCTACGACTAAGTAGCCCTTGCCCCAGTATGTAAGAAAGCTTAATACGTAACTTTTTAGATTCAAGTCAGGGTGGACACCGTTGTGTCTGGCAGCAACACCATTTATTGGGCAGTCCTTTGAAAAAAAATCTTTTATAAGAATAATTACGGCGGGCATGTTGAATGTTCAATATCCATTTTGTTCCAAAAACGTTCGAAATGTATCTTTATCTGAAGCAATTGAGTGTAACAATTAAACAAACCTGTGTGAGTTCTCAAATGCTGCACTTTAAAACTCTGGCTTTTGAACTTCTTATCACAGTACGGGCACGAATATGGTTTCTCTTCAGAATGAGACCGCATGTGTTTGAAGAGGTCACCCTGGAACAAAAAAAAAATTCAGTTAGAAGGCTCGAAAACGCCTTAGCAAACATTTCTGCTTTGTTCTTGCTTCAGTTAAATATAGGTACCTACGCTGGACTACGCATGAATAGCTTGTCGATCCGTTAAACTGTTATTTTAAAACATAATACTCTCCAAAGCTTTAGAACATATAAAAAAAACTGGCCAAGTGCGAGTCGGACTCGCGCACGAAGGGTTCCGTACCATCATCGCAAAAACGGCAAAAGAAACACGTTTGTTGTATGGGAGCCCCACTTAAATAGTTATTTTATTCTGTTTTTAGTATTTGTTAGCAGCAACAGAAATACATCATCTATGAAAATTTCAACTGTCTAGCTATCACGGTTCATGAGATACAGTCTGGACGGACAGACAGACAGACGGATCGCGGAGTCTTAGTAATAGGGACCTGTTTTAACCCTTTGGGTACGGAACCCTAAAAAACAAAAATATAATGCTGTGAGTGTTTAAAAATAACATACCTTGATATAGAACCTCATATCACAAACTTGGCAGGCTATATTCTTGATGCCTGTATGCCTAATCAGGTGGGTCTTGAGGTTGCCTTGCTGTGCAAACTTCTTGCCGCATTGTCCGCAAATGTAGTTCTTTTGGTTACTATGTGTTTCTAGATGCGTCTGGAATATTAAGTTAATGATTTAGTTTATGACATGGATTTGGCACAACCGGTCTGGTTTTTTAAGCGGCTGCCCAAAAAGGATGAGGTTATCAATCCGTCAGTTTTTTTTTAAACGTTTGTTGAAAAAAACATAAAATGACAGTTTTTTTCAGAATAAATATTTCTGAAAATAAATCAGACTCAGGGAATTTGGAAATAAAAACATGTTGCCCCAACCCCAAATAATATGGAATAAGGGCAGGGAGATGTCCATGATGCATGAACACAAATCAATCTGGTGCGATGCAAGTAAAATCTTATTTATACTAATATTATAAAGAGGAAAGATTTGTATTTTTGTATGTAACTAATAAACTTAAAAACTACTGCACTGATTTCAAAAATTCTTTCACTGTTGGGAAGCGTCTCTATCCCCGGGTGACATTTAGGCTACTTTTTATCCCTGTATTCCCACGGGTACGGGAACTACGCGAAACCGCGAGGCGTCTGCCGTAGTTGGTTGATAAAGAAGACACACTGGAACTCTGTTTTTATTTTCTTTAAAAGTGAGTTAAATTTTCTGACCTTACCTTTAAATTATAACTCTGCACAAATCTAGCATCACATATGTGACACACATGCTTCTTGATACCCGCATGTATCATCTCATGGTTCTTCAGGACATTCAAGTACGCAAAGTTCTTGCCGCAAGTCAGGCACTGGTATTTACGGACTCCTGTGTGCGTGCGGATGTGGCTGTGAAGGTTGCGGACTGTAGGAAAAGCTTTGTCACAGTACTGGCACTTAATGTCTGGCTGGAAAGCAAGTAGATATTTGTTAAGTTAATTTTACATGGGCTTGAAATCAAAGTAGTGTTCTCACCGCTGGGGTGACACAGCTGTTTTAGAACCCGAATTCTTGGCAGGACGGTGGGAAGAGACCAGATGGAATGACCATAATAGCTTGGAAGGTGGGTAGGCTTTTGTTGTGGAATGCAACATGTATCGACACCCTTGCGCCATCCCATCTTCTTAGCACGGTGGATTGGATTGTGCTGGAGCGGCTGCTGCTGGTGCAGAAAGCCTCAAACGGAGCAAATACAACAACCTTATTGGAAGCTATATATTTCAGCCGTTTGGGGTTGAAACATTGGGTCCATGGAAAGAAAAATATTTATTTGTGACCCGCACAGGAGACACGAGAAAATAAGCATACAATTAAACAATAATAAAATAAAAAACCTTGTGCGAGACCAAAAAGGCTCCTATCTCAGCATTTGCAGCGATATCCAAAAACGGTAATAACGCTGTGCTGATATTCTGATAGGACCTACTGTTGATGCCACGGACACACTTACGGAAACAGGACATCATGGGGTCATCATGCTCATCGAGTTGTTCGAGATATAAGCAAAAGGTTTAAGTCGACTCTTCCCATGACTAGAGGGCTGGGCTTTTCCGTGGCCTTGAGACTTCAAAACTTAAGTTGCAATATTTAATCAGCATGCAAGCATGTAAAAATTCAACTAATACTTTTTAGTTTTGCATTATTTTCCTGAAATTTTCGGTTAGTGAAAGCAATACCTTTTTACCAAAATGAATCCTCATGTGTGCTTCAAAGTTCTCATACTTCTGAAATGATTTCTCACATTTAGGACACTTCATTCTAGTTCTTTTTTTGAGATGTTTTACCATTTCCCTCCGTTTTCTTATTCTCCTGAAACATATTTTTAAAAGTATTGTTCTTAATATTTTATTGCTCACTAAAACAATACATTTACACAACAAAATTCATGTACAAAGGCGAGCTTAACTCCAAATTAATGTATATATTTTGAAAATATGTATTATAAATTTCAAGATTTTTCATGAAAACAGAATATTTATCCCACACATAACTAACCTACCTTATTATTTCAGCTGGATCCATTGATCGGTCTGCCACCGTATCATTGTCAGGAATAAGGTTCTCATTCTGACCAAGCATATCATCAGCTGTGATTTCTGCTACATTTATTTCAAGGATTTCATGGTCATTGGAATGATGCTCCGCTTTCACTTGCTCTTGCTGAAATAACCATTTATTTGGTGTAAAGGGGTCATATTCAGCAACATGAGATTAGACAGAAAACAGACCCCAACTTAGCAAAAACCTAGGCCGATTGATTTGGTGTGAATGAGTATTTAAAGAGGATGGTGAAAAAGGTAAAGAAATCTGATATGCCTTTTTTAAATAGGAATGTTTCCTGGGTAGACAAATGATAATTCTATTTAGTCAGTAAGATTATCAAATAATATTGGGCCCATATTTTTTGCTTTATCAAATAATAGCGGACGCCTCGCAGGTTCACCCGCGTAGTCCCCGTTTCCATCGGAATAGAGCGATAAAAAGTAGCCTATGTCACACGGGCACAGTGTAGCTTCCTAACGGTAAAAGAATTTTTCAAATTGGTTCAGTTGTTTTTAAGTTTATTAATTACATACAAAAATACAAATCTTTGCTCTTTATAATATTAGTATAGAAATAAAAATTGACAAAGATAAAATGCATCTAAGTTCAGCAGGAGGGACTTGTGACGTCACTTTGTCAGTATATAGTGTAGCATACTGTGAGGTCACACAATATTTCAATGCACTGTATCGTCATCACTTTATTTTTAAGCTTCAAAAGAATAAATATGTGTAATATTTTTTATTTATCTTCCCGATGGACAGAAACTAATTTTCAGTCAACTACCCTATTGATTCCTGGTTACTGGTCACTACCAGCTTGTATCATCCCATTGCTGAGTATATTTCTGATGTTTTTGTTTAGGTGTTTTGTGTAGTTAGTAATTTTGTCTAGCTTGTACCATCATCTTCTGCATAAAATTTATGCCTAAAGATCTTTTAAAATCCTTACCTCATCCAAAACTTTCTGTTTTAAAATAAGATTGGAGCGTACAGCAGCTTGTTTGAAATAATATGACTTGTTTAGCATATCCAGACATGATTGACATAGTTGGTGCGGTAAGTTGTCCCCTTCTTTCACCTGAAACAAATACAGTTTAATAAATAGCCTTTTTTAATATAGAGGATGTATATTAATTCTGCCTATATAGTTATATGTATACACATATTTCGTACTATAATTGACAGTTGGTAAATCTAGCGTTCACGAGACACGCTCATCATTAGTCGCAACCTTATCCAATTTACTTGTGGTCGGCCACGGTCTACGAGACACGCTGCCTGGCATTAATAAAATATCTGATCACCCTGTGACGGTCAGACCAAAACTACGCTACGCGTCTTCGTGA
This sequence comes from Orthosia gothica, assembly GCA_949775005.1. NCBI lineage: Eukaryota > Metazoa > Arthropoda > Insecta > Lepidoptera > Noctuidae > Orthosia > Orthosia gothica. The sequence goes on from OX459057.1 coordinate 15,409,220, forward strand.
GAAATCAGTAGCTTGGAACTTCACATCAGTTTTAATATTTATTTCATGTAGTGCTAGGCATTAAGCTCTGGCTTGAAATAAAAAAAAAACACTCACCTCAACAGACGTGCAAAATTTAAACATCTCAGATGTGCAAACCATGAACAGCTCTTTCATGGGCCCGATATCCGACAAGCATGTACGACAAATCTTTTTAAAATCCAAAACACTAGCCATTTCCGTAGACATTATTTCAGTATAGCTTTATTTCATTTGAATTCATAAAATCATAATACGTACCCAGTATATAATAGTAATCTTTGATAATACGTAACTAAAATATAAATTCCTAAACAAAAACACGAACACGGTTTGGAAGTCTTGACATTGACTTTGACATTTTGTTTGTGTTTACTGTTTGTCACTAATAGTGATAGTGATGAGCTACTCGATTTATTAACAAAAGTTATTATAACCTGAGTTGCGGCTAGCACGGGTTGACTCGAGTGGAATTCTTTCGAACTCGGGTTAATTATGACTGGCTTACGTGATTCGTGAAGCAAGGAAGACAGCAACTAGCAATGAAACGAGCGAGAGCGTGAGACGTTCGTACTTCGTTGTGTGCGCCTCTTGCGTTCCTGCCACAGTGCATCACAGATTACTGATATGTAGCTAGCTACAGTGCATTGCCCGAACAACATCGACGACGAGACGACATGAAGTTTGAAGTTTTTAGAAAAACAAATACGTATTATGTGTTTTGTAACAAATAAATTATAAATATTATTAAATATGCTTTGTTCGGCTAACTCGAGTTCGTAGTTCGAGTTCAATTCGAGTTATGCGAGTTTCAACTCACTCGGGTTAACTCGAATCGTGTTTTTTCCGAGTTGGTACATCGCTATTTAGTGTTGGGATGGGCAATCAAACAAAGTGATGTATCAAAGGCACCGATAGTCAAACGTGGGTTTTAGTTTCTACCTATCATCACGGCATTGTTGGAATAAGGGGAGGTGTCGCAGGGGTGGTTTGCATTGGTCTCCCTATCCCGCGGGCCCTCAAAATTTTGAGAAGGCTTTTTTATCTAATACCTACTACTTCGTTTGCAAAATCTAGGATATCTTGGAACGTCAAAATGTTCACATCATCATAATAATCTATTATTACTCGAGCTTTTCAATGTTGCCCTTATTTCTGTAACTTTGTGTGAGGTCAAAGTAACCTAACCTTTCCAATTTAAAGGTTTTAAAATGTTCGAGGTCATTTCACTCGCTACGCTATTGCATTTTACCTACTCTTCGTTCTCTTCTCTTCTAAAACTTTCCTACATGAACTGAAAAGGTAACTCATTTCTACGTTAAAACGGTTGTTAAACTGTTTAGAAACCCCATAGGGAGACAACTTTCCATTTTTTTTAATTTATGTCCTGCGTTGTCACTTTTCTTGACGAAATAATAGATCCCTATTTCTGTCTATAGCTTTGTTACCCACTTACCCAGGCGTCCGACTGGCTCCACAGATTACCTCCCAAGGAGGTAATTGGGCGGTAATCTCGTAGTGTTACATAATCTATGATTTCTGTGGACTGGCTCAGCCACCAAGGCATCACGATTGTATTATCTGAAGAAGTAACAGGTACAGGTAGAGGCGCCCGCATTCCATCATTTACGATAAGATTAATAGATGCCTTGCCTTGGCTTTGATTAAAGGATGTTCCATATTTTACTAGTGATGCAACTGAAGTGTCTTAGCGGAAGCAGAAACGGATAATGATGTAAAAAGTTTGGCGGAAACGGAAACAGAAACGAATAAAGAAACAGAAGTGTAAATAGGTAGGTAATTACTATGGAAATTATTTTTATTTACTAATGATAAGCTCGCATTTGACCACTTTTTCAGTTGATGGTAAGCGATGTTGTGATCGACGGTGAAGCTGCCTTGCCTAGTAATCTATTCACTCTTGACTAAAATACCCCCAGGTTGTAGCTTTCAACAACAGACTCCGACAGCTTACTAATTAGGCTTTCGTGCCAGACCCTGTCGAAAGCCTTCGAGATGTCGAGTGAGACGACTAGCACCTCCCGTGTCTCTCGATGGCCTCACTCCAGATGTCAATGGAATACCTACGCTAGAGGATGCCCCAGTTAATAAATATAAAAGTATGTTTGGTAAATAAATCAGTACCTATTCAAAGTGTTAATTGTAGGTAGATTATATTTTAAAAAAGATCTACAATCGCTTTGGTGCTCTTCACAATTTGCTAATCCACTGGCCACCTCGCGCGTCAGCGCGTCATCAAAGCGTGCGTAACAACCTCAGTTTGGGGAAGCAGAAAAATGTCTGTTGCATCAAAAATCAAAATCAATTTTTTTATTTCTTATAGGCCTACATGGGCACTTATAAAACGTCGACAAAAGGTGCACGGTTCGGGTTGGTCGTTTCCTATGGAGAAGAACCGGCAAGAAACTCCATGGTTACTCTTTTAAAAAAATGGTTTGGTTTTACAATATTTCCTTGTTACAGCATTAGTTCTTAGCTAAGTGGGGACAACGTAGGCCCGACAATAAGTCGTAAGAAAAACAAAAAAAAAAGATTACATATTATTTAAACAAAAGAAAATAAAACGAGTTAAAAAGTTAACAAATGTTAACAAGCATCTAGAAGGCCACATTTACAAAACAATCGGTAAAGGAATCTATACAAAAGTAAAATATAAAAAGACTAAATCTAACATGTGGCACAAATATTGTTATCAGTGCTGTAACTATTCTTAGCAAAGGGCTATGAAGATGATTGAAAACCATTGTAAAAAGAATAATCAAAAGAAGGAAAAAAAAACAAAGAATTAATGAGATTGAGAATAGTTAGAGACAACCACATATTTGTGCCGTTTATGAGTTACCAGGGAAGCCGCATGCGCAGAAGGAGCTAAAGCCAAAAATTTTATCTTTAACGTAGTCCTTGATTTTATATTATGCTTTTTTAATAAGGACACGTTTGATGTAGTTTTTGAACTTTCCATCGGTCAGTTCTTTAACTGACTTTGGCAACTTGTTATAAAAGCATAAACTGTTTATGTAAAAATCACATCACAAATTTTTACCCGACTGCAAGGAAAAGGTTATTGCAATGGTAACGTAACTTTACCAATAGACCGCATTCACTTTCGTTTTTATAAAAATGTTGTGATTTCCATAAATTCCATATTCGTGTGGGGTTGAACAGTGCCTGTCGGCGGGTCGCCAGAGCCTGTTAATGGGAATCCTTTGCACCCCCCTCTTACTAGAGATTGGCTGGCGAAGACAACATGGCGAACAGAGTGGACAGCTATGCGTGTGAATTTTGTCCAGCAGTGGAACATATTAGGCTGAATTAAAAAAAACTCGTATGCCTCCAAAACCATTACTCTTCGAGCTTGGCTGATGTGGAGGAGGAAGAAGTGTCCCAAAACGGCTTTTCAAAATTCTACCTACCTAAATAGCTTAGGCCCACGCGCCTAAAGATCGTATCTTGAGGCGCGTGAAAAACTGTTTTCTGTTATTTATTTTTTTACATTAATGTGTGGTTTTTGTATAACATTTCCATTCTCTATCTTTAGCTACATCTCGCCAATCCTTTAGATAGAACCTGTTTATCTTGGTCACACCATATGTTCCAATATTTCTAATTATTATTTTAAACAGAAAACAAAAACAAACACCCACCTAGTTATGTAGAACATTGTCGTATTTTTACTTTAACCGTAACTAAAAAAAAACTAAAAAAACGTAAATACTACGAACAATAAGATGCAGTGAAAAGGCTAACTATTTTAACATTTTAGAAGCTACACAATTTTACATCTCAGTTAATAAAAGTTTTATAATTTGAGAGTTATGTAAACTAATTCTTAAATTTTTGGCGCATCTGACCATCTGACTCTTGGAGTATTTTTGTTCTGTGATCTGACATCTGACATCCTCGTGGGAACAACAAAACATGTTATAACAATTTATTTCATTTAAATAATAATCCTCACAAGAACCTCATTAAAAATAAATCTTGTTTGTTTATTTGTATGGGAATTACAAATACTTAGATTATAGACATAGAATGTTGTGAAATGTATGTCACCTGATAAACCTTTTGATTGACACTGATAGTGATAAGTTATAATGTAGGTACCTAACTGCATTTTATTTACAATCGCAATCTGTACCTACGTATCTACTGTATCAATCACAAAGATTACTATTATATCAATCAGTTAAACAACAATAATCACTTTTAACACAGTAGGTACATCCAATCTATTACTATACTCTATGAGGTACATTGTGCTGGTAACTAAGTAAATGTTAACGACATAGGTACTTAAACTCACATTACAGTTGCTATCATAATATAAAATAAGTTCGGTAACATTATCAGAAATTTTACCAATACAATGCCCTTTATAATTACTCTATAGTAGGTATGCGTGGGTGTGTGTATTGAGAAAGTTTCTAAGTTTTATTTAGATATCTTTACCGTGGTTTATTTAACATTGCTAACGGGGCTAAACCATTGAACTTTAGAAAAAACGTTGAATGCTTATTAAAAACTAGTTTTCCCTAACTGTAAATGACTTCGATCAGCAATACACGCGCTTACGTTGTTTTTAAGCCATAGGTAAAATCCGCATACATGAATGATTGCAGATGTTCGATACGTCATCGTCATTCGTATTCCACAAGAAGTTGTGTTGTGTTGTGTTAGCATAAATATTAGAGGTTATATTTTGTTTTATGAACCAATATAATTTTATTACATGAGAGTAATGTTAAAAGTTAATTTCTCACCATACAAAAATAATATTAAAACTGGTGGAATTGAGTTTTCGTCTTTTCGTGACTTTTAAAGTGATGAATTGGCACCTATGTTTTGTTTACTGTGAACTTGGGAATAACAAATGAATACGATATCATTTTGTTAAAGTGTAGCGAATCGGTATATAACTATGTAATTTATACATATGTGTATTATCGTCGTTGTTGATAAGAACATTGTTCAGTCATAAGTTTTGAGTGTCGCGGTGCAGTCGTGTCAGTTCGTCGTATTTGTTTACATAGTACACGTATCAATACCAATTGAATATGAGTGCCAACGGTACAAGTGATGAAGTGCCCGTAAGGGGGATTCCGAACAATGAAAGAATATGTCGTTTAAAACTGCACTTTTGTCAAGAATTCGGCAGTGAACCATTGTTTTTCGTCAGAGTGCCGGGCCGCGTAAACCTTATTGGTGAACACATCGATTATTGTGGCTATCCAGTGTTGCCCATGGCACTGGAACAGGATATACTGATTGCTGCTGCGTTAATAAATAAGCCAGAGCTTCATGTACGAAATATAAATAATAAATATAGCAATTATAAAACAGAGATAAAGTCGTGTGAAGATATAAATATTAAATCAGACCCAAACGGTAAACCGTTTTGGTATAATTACGTGATGTGTGGGGTTAAAGGTGCGTTGGAGTTTTTAAACGATGAAATCACCAATGGATTACAACTTTGCGTGGATGGAATAATTCCTCCTGCGTCTGGACTGTCAAGTTCTTCAGCTTTAGTGAGTGCAGCGTGTCTGGCTCTCCTTTATGCTCAAAATGTTCCACTGAGCAAAACCGAAATCGCTTCGTTATGTGCAAAATGTGAAAGATATATTGGAACTCAAGGAGGCGGCATGGACCAAGCGATAGCATTTTTAGCGGAGAAGAACTGCGCCCAGTATATAACGTGGCAACCCTTGAAAGCTACGCCCGTGGCACTACCCGAAAATGCGGCATTTGTCGTGGCCCATAGTTTGGCGGAGGCTAACAAAGCAGCTACAAATGATTACAATAGACGGGTGATAGAATGTAGGCTGGCAGCTAAAATTATAGCTACGTGTGCAGGTGCTGTTACTGATAACAAAATTATTACTCTTAGTCAAGTACAAAATAAACTTGATAACACTTTAGAAGAGATGGTAAACCTTGTTCATAAGTATTTGCCTCAAGATATGTATACAAAAGAAGAAGTATGTGTTATCTTGAACGTCAATGAAGAAGAATTAGAACAATTTTATTTTACACCAAACACGAAGCATTTAACAGAGTTTAAATTGAAGCAGCGAGCTCTTCACGTCTACGAAGAAGCGATTCGAGTCGAAGATTTTCGTAAACATTGCTCGAAGACAGCGTCAAATGGCAACGGTGTGAACGGAAATAACGTTCCTATTGTACACGAAAATCGTAATGCTATTATAAATATTCTTGGGAAACTGATGTCAAGTAGTCACGAGAGCCTGAAAGAACTCTTTGAGTGCTCTCATGACAATTTAGATCGTTTGGTCGACATATCAAAGGAAATGAACATTCATTCTCGCCTAACTGGTGCCGGTTGGGGCGGATGTATCATCGCTTTGTGTCCGAAAGAGAAAGTCAATAAATATGTTGATATGTTAATAGAAAACTTTTACGTAAAACATTGTAAAATAGATAAATGTGAGGCTAGCTCTTATGTGTTTGCCACTACTCCGAACCACGGTGCAGAAATTTATGTAAATAAATAAGTTTACTGTTTTATACGAATATTGTCGTAGTTACAATATTATATTTGTATCCACCGTTATTTCATGGTTTTATGTTGCTTACTACTTTTACAAACATTCGAAAAAAAAACTATTTTTTTGTGCATATTTAGTACCTAGATATCCTATTTTTCCATTAGGTAGTACCTACACTTCATGAGCAATAATAAGATAATACTGTTTTCAGACTTTTACCGCAACATTGATGTCATTCCCAAGCAGTAGGTACCTGTATATTGATATAGATATATAAAAAATCGTGTTTTAAAACTTACAATTAAAACGTTTTAATAAAGATTTTATAAATTTAAAATACATCATCATCTGCCTAGCCTTTTCCCAGCTATGTTGAGTCGGCTTCCAGTCTAACCGGATTCAGCTGAGAACCAGTGTTTTACATGGAGCGACTGCCTATCCCAAATTTAAAATACATTAACTAGTTATAAATAAATTTAAATAAAATAAATTTATGATAAATAGTTAGCTGAAACAGAAAGTACCTAAAGTAGGTTTCTACCAGTTTTAACAGCATTTACTAGTATTAATCAGTCAAGTGCCGTTCTTATCTAATTTAGATTATAAGTAATAAAATAAAAAAAAATAACAGTGTTGATTCCATTTTATTTTTACCACCAACCCACCTCACTTCTGCCCAACCCTTCGGGGACTGCTGGCGTGATTTTATTTTATTTACATGTCTATGCCTATTACTACACCACACTGCACACATAAAATAGGAAAAAAAGCGGTCGTACCGTACAAGCAGCCTAATTGTGTAAGTAAATTCGGCAACGGAAACAATCTGGTTCTTTCCCAAAAACACACAACAAAAAAGTTGAATAAAGATTCAGCTTTTTTGTGTATTTGTGTGTTTTTGGGCAAGAACCAGATTGTTTCCGTTGCCGAATTTACTTACACAATTAGGCTGGTCCTATCTACAAGGTTGAACAAGGTTTCATTTCATCTATGCAGCCCTTAGTTGGGCTAATAGAAAAAAAAGAGATGGTTTAGTAAAGTACGTCAACGTTGTCGGGCACACGTTTCAATAGCTCGTCTGCCGGCTCCGTAAGCGGCATCAATCAGCGTTCCAAAGGCGGCTCGGTCCAAGCGTTGCTTGAGTTGTGACTGCCGATTGCTACCTGAGTTGAATGTAGTCGGGTAATTTATATGCCTTTACACTCGGTCTTTAGATAAATTCCACTGTCCGCCGACGGCGCATGGAGTTTTGGGGGACATCCCTGTGGAGTCTGTGAAGATGTCACCCCCGAACGTGGGCGCCGGGACGGGTGTGAAAAGGGGCGCACTTGCACCTCCCTGGCTTTTTTATTATTTAGGTATAGGCTCGCACTTGACCACCATCTCACCTCTGATGGTAAGCGATGATATGGTCGACGGTGTAGCACGCTTGCCTAGAAGAAACCTATTCACCTTTCAATAATATATACCTACAAAAACATAATAAAAAGCCAGTGATGTGCTAAAATTTTCGAGCTATAATAGCTCTTAAATTACATACATACATAAACTCACGCCTTTTTCCCATGGGGGTAGGCAGAAACTACAGAAAGCCACCTGCTACGATCCTTACATACTTCTTTTGCTTCACACACATTCTTACATCTAGTCATACAAACACGCCGGTTATGGGTACTGCGCACTTGGCCTTTCTGAAGAACATCACCTATAAGGTCTATAAAAAATCTAATCTATCTTAAATTGTCCTACTTTATTTATCAAACTCCTTTGCAGTCACAAATAATTATCTGTGCAAATGGGCAAAAGTTAACCCATGCTATTCGAGGTAGGGACATAAATGGTCATTGCTCTGAGGTAGGGACGTAGGGTGCTGAATTGTAGTCTACGGGGTGCTAAGAAGCGTCACCAGAAAACAGTTCTGCCGGCACAAATGCCTAGGTAAATGCCTAGGTATGCACGGCAGCACGTGATCACTGCCACCGTCTTTTCTGAGGTCACTCGAAAAGGGCTGAAAGAATACCCACTCTGACCGCCCGCAGTGAGTGAGCTATTACGCTACAATAGTTAGTTGGTACCAACCAACCCTGGTAGCCTTGTAACACTGCTGACTGGTCTGTATTTCTTGCTCAGCTTCATCCATTCTTTTAATGTTCGTCTTGATACAAGCCAAAGATTACTATTATATACTGAAAGCAACATCATCACATCAATCAAATCATTACTACCATTTACGAAGCTCGTTACCATCGTTACACTATCTTATCTCTTTCTCTCTCTCCTGCTCACTCACTGAATGTCAACCGCAGCCAGCCATCTGTCAGTTCTGTCACCTCCAAACAAATGTCAAACTGGTTTTCCGATTTCATCAGATTGTTTGAGAAAAGTGAAAAGTTAAATAAATCGGTTATTGTTTTACACAATTACTACATTTACAAGTCTTAAAGTCTTCAATACCCATTCTCATCATCTTCGTTTCGTCGGAAGCTTTTAAAAAACGTATGTATTCGATTCTTTGACATAAAATATTTTATTGTGCTGTTTTTGTATTCTAAGGAAAAATTATTGCAATCTATACATTCTTAAAATATGTTTTATAGCTTACTAAGGAATAGCAGCCATGGTAATGCCTCAGGTATACGTGATTTACTTATTGTTGCTATGATGTGTCACTTTATAATTTTGAGGTTATGTTCGAAACGTATTTGTATCCAAAAGTTGATGAAATCCTATCCAATATGCATATGTAAATGAGTGGCAAGCTACGCGGATCGCTGTAAAATCATACACCAACTATACAATAATTGTAATAATGCTGTAACCCTTTATTTCGATTGTTTGTTTATGTTTATTCCTAGTAGTATGCTAGTGTACAAATACTGTTTTATTTTATTTATTTTTGCATCTGTGTGTATTATAAAATATTTAGTGATCTCAACAATACTTTAGTGAAACTATGTTAGCCTTTACTATGACTTATAGGATATCTTAGTAAAACTAATTGACTCTTACAGGAAAAAGAAAACTATCAAAAAGTAACATCAAGTACAAAGAGACGAATTAGAAGACTTAAACTTAAATCTATTTTGTCAAACACTCACAAGCCTGGAGCAAATAGAAGTAATAAAATTGTAGACGAAACAAACCTTCCTGGAGTAACGGAAGATTCAAACAAGAACCTAATAGTTAACCTACACCCTGACCCAGGAGATGTGCGAGAAAGTTTAGTAAACAACAAAGTAGAAGAAAAAGTAAACATGTCTTCAAGAGAAGATGTTGTGGCTGCCAGACAGGCAAAAAAGCAGGCTAAACTAAAAGGTAAAAGCAAGGACACAGTACCAGCAGAAATAAAAGAACAAGGGGCTATTGCACAGAATGCTGGTGTTAAAGAAACTCCAGCCCCAACTCAGGTTCAAAAAGAAACAAAAGTTGAACAAACTCCTAAAGTAAACTCACCAAAAGGTAAAGATGAAGTTGATAAAGCTGTAAAAGTAGACACTGTTATTGAAGCTAGTGACAGAAATAAAGAGCAGATCAAAGCAGAAAGAGCTGCCAAGAAGGCTGCAAAGCATGCTAAGAAGATTGGTGCTACAGCAGAAGGAGAAACTCCTGCAGAAAAACCTGCTGTAAAAGAAGTTCCTAAACCTGCTAACCCTGATATGACTGTAAAAGATGTAGTTGAGACGTTAAGAGATATACATAATGTAGCTAAGGATATGAATGAAGTGACTGACAAAGTTAGTGCTATTGACTTGAGTGGTAATAAAAAGGTAAAAAAGGTTTTTATATAAATATTATTTTATGATTTTACTCTTATAAATGTTAATGTGGGTGGGAGTGTAGGGTAAGGGAGGCCTGACAAAAGAATTATTAGAAAAGGGTGTGAACTGTGAATGATAACATCATAGTTGATAGGGAAGTGAGACATTTTTTTGCACCTACCCCAAGTAATATGGGGCAAAGGCAAAAAGATAATATGCTGATGCAATATTTTGCCATCTCTATAACATGCTTAGTCAGCTTGTAATTTCGATTGAGGACATTAATTTAACTAAAAAGGTTTTTATCGTTAGGCTGAAGAGAGTAACAAGAGTAAAGCAGAGTTGAAAGCAGAAAGGCGCGCGAAGCAAGAAGCACAAAGGGCTGCGAAACAAGCAGCACAAGAGAAAGTACCTAAACCTAAGGCTGATGTGAAGGCACCTGCTGAAGGAGACATTTCTAAGGCTAAGGAGGTAAGAGAAGAGAATGCAATGCCGACAAAGCTATGGTACTGTACCGTAGGAGTACCGTGTTGCCCAGTCACTGTGTTGCGGTGGTCCTTAATTTTTATTTTTGGCTTGGGAAATCATCCAATGACTTCGCCCGCTCTGGGTGAAACAGGAGGGTGTGTCAGGCTTTTACTGACTAAAACTCACCTGTGTTCCTTCAGTTGCTTGTGCCAGGGCCGCGGTAACTCTCTTTCAAATTTATTCACGACCCAGACAGGCATTGGCCCTAGCGGGCCCCATCACTTTTGTTGACATCTCTTTGAGGCGCGCGTGGAACACTACCGTAAACTCGGGCCTGGTTCTTATCGGACGGCGCGATATCCATTAGTTGCCATTCCCAAGCCCGCGCCTACTGTGGCCGGGAATCGGCTTGCGACTCCACACGCCCAGGGTATCTTCTGCGGTGGGTAGCGGCGTGAGGGCGTCTCCTTTGCATCTCCCTCACGCGTTCCGCCTCCTCCTTTGCGAGCATTACTGCTTCGTGGGAAAATGCCCTAGCCTTCGCCCAATTGATTGATTAACATGACAAAGCTCGAAATCAACTTTTTTATAAAACTTTCTACAATCCTGAGATTTTCAGTGTTTTTTATCTTTCCAAATTGTTTCAGGTGAAACCAACCAAACAGAAGTCTCCTCCTAAAGTGAAATCTCAAAGTGGTCACCGAGTGAACTGGTTTCAACATCTGTACAAAGAACATGACAAGGAGTCACTCCAATCTATTGCCATCAACTCCAAGTAAGTACCTACCTATGCTGATATACCTAGTTCTTGCAATAATCATCTTAAAACTACAACACACATACACACACACACAACACATACACACACATTACACACATACATTATAACATAGTGATCAAGTGTATATACAATTTTCTGTTATATTTTTATGGTGTCAGTTCTCAACAAAATAGTTGTACTGTTATCTTGCAGTATTTTGTACACTAATTTGATATTACTGTGGTAAATTATCTTGAGGTACTACTACAGCTTATTGTGTTTACGTTTGTACTCATTTTAGATAAATTGTTATGAAACCTTGAGTGCTTATTGAGCAATTTAGGCTGTTGGCTCGACAATTTCAAGTTGTTGTTGTATTTTGTTTACTATTCATTATTTTATAATATATATTACCAATGTCCTCATTTATTGTTCAGCCTAAATTATGATGGATTATCCTTAGCGTGAATTATTTGTTTTTTAGTAAATCACAAATAGGAATGATGTATAGATGATAACCTTTGATTTTTTGAAATTATTTTATAAGTTCTGTCTGTCAAGCAAAAATCTATTCTAATATTATATAGCCGAAGAGTTTGTTTGGTTATTGTTGGATAGTCCATTTATCGAGGAAGGATATATAGGCTATATAACATCACGCTACGACTAATAGGAGCGGAGCATAAATGAAAAATGTTGCAAAAGCGGGCAAAAATATATTCGTTTTTGAGAGCTTCCGTTGCGTGCGCTGCGTAAACGGTTAAAGTTACGCAACATTCATCTATATAGGGTAGGTAGGGTAGGGTAGGGAGCGGAGCCGCGTGCGACAGCTAGTTAGTCATAATAATGCCGTCTGTTGCAATTCAAAGAATCACAGCACTGTTTTATTTTTGTATTTTTTTCAGTTATTTCAGACTAAGCAGATACTGAGGCCTTAGTGCGAGTTTTTACTCACGCGTGACTCACGCTCACTCGTGTTACGTAAACGATCTCTTATGTCAAAATGTATACAAAAAAAGAGGTTTCTGCATAACGTCCCCAGACGGCGCTTATCCAGTTTCAATACAAATTGACGTTTACGTTTCACGAGTGAGCGTGAGTAAAAACTCGCACTAAGGCCTCTGAGGCCTTAGTGCGAGTTTTTACTCACGCGTGACTCACGCTCACTCGTGTTACGTAAACGATCTCCTATGTCAAAATCTATACAAAAAACCGGCCAAGTGCGAGTCGGACTCGCGCACGAAGGGTTCCGTACTTGGTAAATTGCGGTTTACGATTTATGACGTATTAAAAAAAAACTACTTACTAGATCTCGTTCAAACCAATTTTCGGTGGTAGTTTATATGGTAATGTACATAATATATTTTTTTTAGTTTTATCATTCTCTTATTTTAGAAGTTACAGGGGGGGGGACACACATTTTACCACTTTGGAAGTGTCTCTCGCGTAAACTATTCAGTTTAGATAAAAATGGTATTAGAAACCTCAATATCATTTTTGAAGACCTATCCATAGATACCCCACACGTATGGGTTTGATGAAAAAAAATTTTTTTAGTTTCAGTTTCATGTATGGGAACCCCCAAAATTTGTTGTTTTTTTTCTATTTTTGTATGAAAATCTTAATGCGGTTCACAGAATACATCTATTTACCAAGTTTCAACAGCATAGTTTTAGTAGTTTCGGAAAAAAGTGGCTGTGACATACGGACGGACAGACAGACAGACAGACATGACGAATCTATAAGGGTTCCGTTTTTTGCCATTTGGCTACGGAACCCTAAAAAGAGGTTTCTCCTTACCGTCCCCAGACGGCGCTTATCCAGTTTCAATACAAATTGACGTTTACGTTAAGGCGCCGATTCCCTTGAGTAGCTGATTTTAAAATGAGAATCACGTCTAAACGGCTAGTCGTAATTTATTGGAAAAAATATATGTTATATTAGACCATTTTCTTAATAATTTCATCTGAGCAAATTTTGAGTTTTATTCGTATAACATATTGTAATTAATTTGTAAAGTTATGTCTAAAACGGACAAAAACATGACAATCACAACAAAACCGCTGGGCGTATTTTAATGAAATCGACACCATATCATAGACAATTTAATTATCTACATTTTGATCTGAAGCTTTTTTTTTTAAAGTCAAAGAATAATACGAAAAGTACAAAAATATACTAAATTTCGGGTCGCGCGGGTGAGAAACGAGGGCGCGTTTTGTTCCCTCAAGGTCGTTGGCGTTAGTCGTCGTCTTAAGGCGCCGATTCCCTTGAGTAGCTGATTTTAAAATGAGAATCACGTCTAAACGGCTAGTCATAATTTATTGGCAAAAATATATGTTATATTAGACCATTATCTTAATAATTTCATCTGAGCAAATTTTGAGTTTTATTCGTATAACATAGTGTAATTAATTTGTAAAGTTATGTCTAAAACGGACAAAAACACGACAATCACAACAAAGCCGCTGGGCGTATTTTAATGAAATCGACACCATATCAAAGACAATTTAATTATCTACATTTTGATCTGAAGCTTTTTTTTTTAAATTCATCGAATAATAAGAAAAGTTCAAAAAACTACTAAATTTCGGGTCGCGCGGGTGAGAAACGAGGGCGCGTTTTGTTCCCTCAAGGTCGTTGGCGTTAGTCGTCGTCTTAACGCGATTGACCGTGAGTAAAAATTCGCACTTAGGCCTCTGATCTACTACAAAAACCGCCCACCTCGGTTGCTTTTTCTAGTTTAGGAAGTTGCTTCCAGCAGAGTCAGCCCATTCTTTGTCATAATCAAGGCAATGTAATATCTCTTGATAGTGTTGTTTTGTTTTTAGCTTGCACCCCGCTATTACAAAGTTGGGTGTTCAGTTGGCTTCCCGAGTCGTGTCCGGCTCTAACGCGAGATGCGTCGCACTTCTCGATGCACTTAAAAAGGTAAGCGTCCAACAGCTGCAAAAAACGCACAATAATGCGCTTTATCGGCGACTAACAATAATATCCCGCTATCTCCATCTTTATAAATTTGCAACTAATACATACTTATATTATACATTCGAGTAACTATCTGGCTGTCTGTATGTTTGTTACGATTTCACGCCTAAACTACTGACCGGATTTCAATGAAATTTGGTAAGAAGATAGATGGCATCCTGGGGCAGGACATAGGCTAAATAATGCTTCAAAAAAATATTGGTTGGTAAATAGGGTAGGGAGGTGGTCGTGGTAGGGTAGGGTGGATGGGTAATATTGCTTCAAAAAAATATTGTTGGTTGGTAAGTAGGGTAGGGAGGTGGTTGTGGCAGGGTAGGGTAGGTGGGTAGACTAGGGTAGGTAGGTAGGACAGGGTAGGGTAGGTAGGTTGCAAGTTGAAGGGAGCGAAGTGAACAGCTAGTATTATGCAAAGATTGACTGTTTTTAGAAGGTATTCTCTGAACGTAGAGATCCTATAACAAAAGTTCTACCAGTTCTAGCGCTGATAGAAAGGTACTCTATGGCACTTAGCCATAGAGTATGACAGATGTACAAGTTTTTGTCCCGATAAATACACAGGGTACGAGTGCAAAGCAGCTAGAAAAAGCTAGGCTGCTCATAAAATTCGAGCAATCAGTGCGTTATTTATGAATGAGTGTAATCATTATTTAATTAACAAAACAATTTGTTATGTAATGTTTGCAGCTGTGTTTCTATCCTGTGATAATTATGCCCATTTCCTGTCAACTATGAAGGATGTGAATAAAGTATTAAGGCGGTACCCCGAGCAAAAAGCCGCGCAAGCCGTTTTTTGTGCTGTTTTTAGGAGCTATCTACTCGTTATTTAAAAAGAAATATCAATTAATAAAAATACATTAAATTTCTACATACTATTGATTCTGAAATGGTAGATTTAGTTTTTTTTTTAATGTTGTATATATTTCACTAATATACTTCCAAAAAAACATAAAAATGAGAAATAATTATTGATATTATGCATCTCCTCGTAAAGTGTTCATTGATTATTTTTTGTACTAACACTAATGGATAGACAATTTAATAACGAACATTTTTGTACAATTATTTTTTTCAAAAGACCAAAATTCGATTTTATAAAGATTTTATTCTAAAATCTGGGCGTATTCATTACTGTAATTCATGCGCCAACAGTGCCGCTAGACCAATAGGAACGCTCATATCTCATGCCGATTTTTTGGTCAGGGTACCGTCTTAAATAGACATAAGTAGACCATTACCACCATTATTGGTGTATGTCTGTAAACTAAGACTTACCAATATACGCATAAATCTACAGGAATAAATATTTTTGGGGCTAAAACTCGATTGACAATATTTTAACAAAATTAACCTCACAGGATGGTTTTATTTGAGATAGGTTTGCTCTTGACTCTTGTCTAGGTCAGAGATGACAGAGAGACGAGGATGGAGTGAGATTACCCAGAAGAAGCCTGTTCAATCGTAACTTTGAAGAGATTCGGAGTTGAATGGGTCCGGATAAAGTTCTAAAAACATAAGTCTGTAATTTTGACTTTGAACAGAGCACATTTTAGCAAAAATTGTCGGCCATTGTTTTAAACTCAACATCTTACACTACAAAAAAATGGAGAGACTGCCTCTCTGAAATGAACTTATCTTTTTTATCTTTTGAATGATCTGGCCTACATCTTAAAACTGTTCTTAAAAAGTACCTATTCTCTTCACTACAGATGGTCCGCGACTACACACTCCCGGCCAAGACGGAGTTTGCTCGAGGTCTAGAGGCGCACCTCGCAACGAGCCTAGACTTTTTGTGGGCGATGAGATCCCCTTCAGCCTCGCAGACCAACGCTGTCAAGTTCTTCCGGTACCATCTCACGCAGCTGCCGAACAACGTCGATGAGTTTGATGTGAGTAGCATGATATGAATATACTGATAAGTTAACTATTTGCTAGTGCAATTTGGGTGGCAAGTGCACCTTTGCTGACTCTTCAGGGAATATCGTTATGAAAAATACCGGCCGAGTGTGTATCGGACTTCGCACATTGAGGGTGCCGTATTAAACCCCAAAATCAATTTGGTTGTAATAGGAAAAAAAACCCGACTGCTTCAAAAGCGAACTAAAAAGTCGTAAACAAGGAAAAAATCATGCTGTGCAGTCGGAGGATACATATTCGCCGGCTGGCTGACCAAAATCTGGTGTATCCTCCGCCTGCACAGCATGATTTTTTCCTTGTTTACGACTTTTTATTTCGCTTTTGAAGCAGTCGGGTTTCTTGATTTTTTTAATTAAGTTTTTTTATTTATAACTTTTTAGTTAGTTTTTTCGAATTAGATACATTTAAACATAAAAGTGTTATATATTTTTGAAATCACCTCTTAAAACCCTTTATTTTGATACCCCACACGATGGGTTTGGAAGAAAAAAAAATTTGGGCCCCCACAATATGGCACCCAAAATCCGCCATTTCTCTATAATCCAATTTTAATGTAGCCTATGACACTCGCAGAGTTAAGACGCATCGATTGACGTACGAATCATCAAAATCGGCCAACGCGTTTGGTCTCTGGAACGCCACATAGGAACAAACATACATACATACATAGACTGATAAACACATTACCCTCCTTCGGCAGTCGGGTAAAAATGAGATAATTTCAAGGAAAAAATCTGATTTATCTATATATTAGTATTTGTTAGTAAATTGTCACCAAATTTCAAGTTCCTAGGTCAATGGGAAGTTAAAAAATTCCTTGGAACAAAATTAAAAAAAAAAACCTTTTTTCAAAAAAATACTACCGACTTCCAAATAAAAATTACAAAGTGAAAAATAACTTTAGTTTTTGGAAGTCGATGTCGTTTAGGTACATTTTCATGCGTTATGGACACCGACTTCCAAAAAATAAAGTTATTTTTCACTTTGTAGTTTTTTATTTGGAAGTCGTTAGTATTTTTTTGAAAAAAGGTTTTTTATTTTTCACTTTTTAGTTGTACCTACCTAATAGGCAAGATTTTTAGTAAGGTAACTATAACGCCATAATATATTACCCGAATATCATGAAACTTGAACATAACCGGTGAAATGAGAGATCTGCGTACCCCTTCAGAGCGTACTGGCGTAATGTTATGTTATGAAATGGTACCACTCGATGTGCTGGTTTTTTTTCACGCTCCCCTTTCGCTGTATGGGAGCCAGCCTCCCTTAAACCATTTAAAAATATTTTTTGACAATTTGTATGATTTTGGGTCAACAAGATTGGAAAATTCGAAGACTAGCTCCAACCGTTTGGCTGTAAAACCTGTGTGACAGACGACTGACACACGTGAGTGACAGCAATAGGCCTCCGTTTGGACCCTTCGGGTACGGAACCCTAAAAAGACGTGTACCATGTGCTTCGTAAAATAAATTGGAAGTAGCAATAGCCAGCTAACGCACACCACAAAATGGATCTTAAGGCAGAAGAAAATCATCATTTTACAATCACAATAATTGAATTGATGTTATTTACCGATTGTTTTGTAAATGTGTTAACATTGTAGGCCTTCTAGATTTCTAGATGCTTGTTAAAATTTGTTAACATTTTATGTCGTTTTACTTTTTTTTTAATCTTCTGTTTATTTATTATATAATATATATTTTTTTAGTTTCTTACGACTTATTGTCGGGCCTGCATTGTCCCCACATCTAAGTACTGCTGTAACATGGAAATATTGTAAAACCAAACAATTTTTTAAAAGAGTAACCATGGAGTTTCTTGCCGGTTCTTCTCCATAGGAATCGACCAACCCGAACCGTGCACCTGTTGTCGACGTTTTATAAGTGCCCATGTAGGCCTATGTGAAATAAAAATTATTGATTTTGATTTTTTTATTTTATGAAATGCTTACAATACAACATATTTTACAATGTAATGGACTTATCAGCTAAAGTTCATTGACACAGTTAAGTTTCAGAATAACTGATTAACTACAACTTTGTTTCAATTTCTGTACGAACAAATATTTGTTTGACCCATTTAAAATATAATATTGATAGGTCTTGATTAGCATTCTTTGTAAATACTATGAAGCTTCATTTCGAAATAACCGCCTGTTTCATATTTAATTGGTGAAATTCTACCCACAGGCAAAGAAGACGTTGCAGGAAGAGATCGACCGGTACATTCGAGAACAAATCGATATGGCAGGCGAAGCGATCAGTATAACGGTGCGCAACAAAATATCTGACGGAGATAACATACTCACTTATGGATGGTAAGCCTATTTTTCTATACAAAATGTAATTACCTGGATTACATTGAAAAATAACCTTTACATCTCTCATGTTCGGTAAGTAGGTTCTTATTAACTCCAAATGGGGCTTGTAGGTGACTAATTAGCGCTCTAGGGTAATAATGTAGCTAGAAAAGCCCTAGGGCGGTAAGTAATTAAAAAAAAAACACTTCTTTCTTTCAAAAAGTTCGCGTACATCTAACCATCATACTGGCAATAGACATCATGCATTCAGCCCAATGACCAAAGAGGTCGCTTTGCTATTCAGCCTTGTCTTCGTGTGAGTATAATAGTCATCAAGGAGTTTTTGGCGGGATTTTTTCGAGTGATGTTCAGAGGTTGTGAATATTATTTGCAAATTGATTCCTAGTGGATATTGTGATATAAAATTGGTACAGTTTTGTGTCTCAACTGTCTACGCAACTGGACAATATGTGAAATCATTGACAGAAGCGATTTCAGGATAGTGGAGCGGAGAATTTTATTGCAGTAGTGACTACCTCCGCAAAGCTTACTGGGAAGGCTGACTCGATACAATTTGCTGCCAAATACTCCAAAAACTATTAGAATCTGTTACACCCGTATTCTAATGCATACTAAAGAATGTTAAAATTGCACTGAAGATTAGGCGGTATGGTCCAAGACCTTAGCCTGCCCGAGAAGGGCGAACAAAAAAAAAATAGTCATCAATTTTAAATATCGAACGGCGAAGCTCAATTTCGTTCTTGTAAAATAAATATTTTTTTAAATGTTTTAATCTTGTAATGCCGGTTTCTTTCTACTTACCTCACAATCGAGATGTAAAGCAGAATAGTTAACTCAGGTGTAATCATCAATTGCACCCTCGAACTATAGGCGCCCTCGCTGCGCTCGTGCGCCTAAATATCTCGGGCTGCAATTGATGCCTTACAGCCCTTGGCTACTAATCTACTATTACTTCCAACTACGTAGTAATGTTATCATTAATCACTACAAAACAAATCACAAAGTACGTATTTATTGCTTAGAACCAAAACAGTGCAGAAAAGTTATATGAAATCTCATTGTTGCACTGTTTTACTTTAATGCACTGTTTTGTATATTTTATCTAAACGAATATTATAAAGCCGAAGAGTAGGTACTGTAGTTAGGGTAGGTAGAGTAGGTAGAATAGATAAAGTAGGTAGGGACGGTAGAGTAGGTAGAGAAGGAAGCTAGAGTAAGTAGAGTAGGTAGATAAGGTAGAGTATAGAGTAGGTAGAGTAAGTAGAGAAGGTAGAGTAAGAAGAGTAGGTAGAGAAGGTGGAGTAAGTAGAGTAGGTAGAGAAGGTAGAGTTAGTAGAGTAGGTAGAGTAAGAAGAGTAGGTAGAGAAGGTAGAATAAGAAGAGTAGGTAGAGAAGGTGGAGTAAGAAGAGTAGGTAGAGAAGGTAGTGTAAATAGAGTTGGTAGAGTAGGAAGAGTATGTAGAGAAGGTAGAGAACGTAGAGTAAGTAGAGTAGGTTGAGAAGGTAGAGTAGGTAGAGAAGGCAGAGAAGGTAAAGTAAGTAGAGAAGGTAAAGTAAGTAAAGTAGGTAGAGTAGGTAGAGAAGGTAGAGTAAGTAGAGAAGGTAAAGTAAGTAAAGTAGGTAGAGTAAGTAGACAAAAGACAAAAGACAAAGACAAAAGATATTTATTTCAACTGGGCCACCAAGCGGCACTTTTGAATGTCACAATTTAAATTTAAATGGAATACAAGTTGATTCTACCGTGCATTCGGAAAGTAGCTAGTTATGGAGAAGAATGCACAAGAAACTCCATACTTTTTAAATTTACATGGAATAAAAGTTGATTCTACCGTGCATTCGGAAAGTAGCTTGTTATGGAGAAGAATGCACAAGAAACTCCATACTTACTCTTTTAAAAAAAAAAATGATTCTACCGTGCATTCGGAAAGAGTAGGTAGAGAAGGTAGAGTAAGTAGAGTAGGTAGGGTAGGCAGGTTAGGCTAGGCAGGGTAGGCAGAGTAGGTAAGGAAGGCAGGGTAGGTAGGTAGTGGTAGGTAGATTGGTAGCCAGTTGACGGGAGCGAAGCCGCGGGGTTAGTTAGTTAGATATAAAGGAGAATGACCAAAAGTGGTACCAAAAAGTCTCACGCATCAAGACCAAAATTTTATAGTAATTAGTTTCATCATTTTTTACGACATTATACGCCGCGGATTTGATTTTTGAACAGGGAATTTAATTTTGAGTTTAAAAGTATGGATATTGTTTTACTTTCTATAAATAACGTTCCGTTTCACATGATATGATTAACGTAACCTTGATTTTTTTAAGTGTTTTGACCACTGTAAAAAAATATACGATTCCAATTCTACATTAATTAAAAAAAAACTAGAATAAAATCTTATCATTTACTTATAAAAGATTAGGTATCATTATTTTATCTATGGTTAATTGGCCGTTCACAGCAGCCGGTTATAAAGATGTAGAATGCAATAGAATCTATTTTTGATGAATCGACTAACCAGTAATGGTTTCTTTTGTTTAATAAATAACTATAACGCTCATGTATAACGTGTCTATAATAAAATACGTCGTTGATAGTGTCGAATAAAATAGACCTAGTTTTTAGGTTATTTTCGATTTTATGAAATAACTCCGAAACCTGGGTTTTGTTTTCAAAAAGAAGTTTTGTAGGAGTTAACATGGTCAGTGTAGTCTATAAAAAACAAAGTTTGATTTTGATGCAGCTTGGTACGGGATTCCATACATCGATGAGCATTCTCCTTTACCACAGAGGTTTAATGTCTCCCATTAAGTTTAATATAAAATATATGCAGTAGATCGAAAAAGGTACTGGCGTGGTACGAGTACTGGCTGAGAAAAAAATCGGCATATAAAACCAATTAGGTGAAAAAAATGCCCCGCATTTTGTACCATTGTAAAACTTTGATTTTTTTATACTTTTCTTGCTAAATGTATAGTACCTACTACTTTATATTTAGCAAGAAAAGTATAAAAAAATGGAAAAAGATGAGAGGTAGATTGGTAGTTGAAAGAAAAGTAGATTACGCACCTCGCTAAAGTGAGTAATTAATGCACTCGTGTTAATTTAGTGTCCTCGCGTGCGCTCGGGCACCAACATAACACTCGTGCAACAATAACTCACTTTGCGCTCGATGCAACAATCTACTATTTTTCTCTGATGATGGTTTAAAAAGAAGAATGAAAGCATCCTCGCATCAATTCATTATCTTAACAATGTTATATTGGTTTTGGTGGCTGACGCTGTAAAAGAATCGAATGTGAAAGGCGGAGAACCTGGCTTGGGAAAGGGTTATGTTCAGCTGTGAACTGCGATACCGCAGATCATTGAACATTATTTTATTATCTTTCATAAGTATAGCTGGAACACAAGCCTCCTTTCTGAGACAGGAAGCGGGCTGTAATCCACCCGGGCCGCAGTGCGGATTGGTAGATGTCATGGTGTGTTAGTTTTTGTCTTCAAATCTTTACTTCTAGCGCATGCCAGTTTCCTCACAATGATTTTCCACATCATTTGTATGTTGACAGCTCATCTCTAATCGAGCGCATCCTCCGCGACGCGTGGTCGTCCGGGCTCAAGTTCCGGACCGTGGTGGTAGGCAACCGCGTGCAGACCTCCGCCGCACAGATGCTGCGGCGCCTGGTCGCGCTCGGCCTGCCGTGCACCTATGTGGACATCACTTCGCTCTCCTTCGTCATGCGCACGGTCAGTAACACGAGATAATTTGTGGGTACTCCCACAAGATACCCTATACAGGACGAGTTTTTGAAGTGGATGTGGATAACCAAATCTGAACTTATGAGGAATAGCTAAAAACACTCAAAGGAGTCACCGGGCTCGATTTTGATGAAAACTAAAACTGCATCATTGGATTTTTGAAAAATCTATATTCCTAGCCAAGAATAAAAACACAAAAAAATACATGCTGCATTATTTATTACAAGGGAAAAGGATAAAATTCTGGGTAGTTATGGTATTCGACAAACTTGAGGACTTTGTTTACCATCATTTCTATTTCTGCATATTCTGTCATGCAAGAAGCATTATTGTCGTTTGAAGGCCATGGGTCATGGGTGCTACTAGAAATAAATTACTATATTATACTTCCACATTTATTTGGATAGGAACGCGATTGCATAGACTCTGGTAGGTAGGAATATCTTCATTAGAAAACGCTAGAGGTATCGCGATTGCATTAGTGCTTTAAAATTTAGTGAAGAAGCATTTGAAATTAACTGCAACTTTTTTTTTTTTTACTTTTGATTAATTTCGTTGCGGGATCCAGGACATTTGAATTTATTCTCCAGGACGTGGACGAGCTTCCTTGCCTCGGCGCTTTTCTGGTGGTCGCCACTGTTGATTCTGGCTTTCAGGAGTTGCACTGGTTTGGGAATAGTGCAGTGGGATTGTCCCTATAAAAACTTCTACTTTTATGAGTGTGCGGTGGTAACCACTTATCATCAGGTTTTCCAACCAATAAGGTAAAAAACTCTATAATTTGTATAGAACTAATTCATGTTTGTTTCGTCCAGACCAACAAGGTAGTCCTAGGCGCCAGCGCCCTGCTGGTGAACGGCTCGGTGCTGGGCGCGGCGGGCACGGCGCAGGTGGCGCTAGCGGCGCGCGCGCACAACGTGCCCGTGCTGGTGGCGTGCGAGACGCACAAGTTCTCCGAGCGCGTGCAGACCGACGCCTTCGTTTATAATGAGATCGGTATGTTACTTTGCTGTATTGAGAACCCATTCTAAAGACCTATCCACCACAATAAAGCGGCTCATGTTGAACAATCATGATAACTATGGGCTAACCTGCTGGTGGTAACTCAGCGGGTTGAGCTGGCTTATAACTATCACGACCACTCTGTCCAGAATGTCACTATGAAGAAAAATAAGGGGGGAAAAAAACCAGACGGCTAAGATATTTCAGATAGAAAAACCCAATTGCACTGTCCAAGCTGGAAATCTAGCCAAGGACGTCATACTTGGCAGTACTACTTGCTACCACTAGCTAAAACAACATGGTTGTCAGAAATATTTGAGTAGAAATATTTATGGGAAAATTCCAATAGGTTCGGGTAGATTCCATCAGGTTTGGAGAGATTCCAACAGGTTTGGAGAGATTCCAACAGGTTTCGGGCGATTTCACCACATTTGGGAAGGTTTTTACTTTTATTTTCCGTAGCTTATAGCTAGGGAAAATAAAAAATACTACAGGGGCTGTATTTTGACGTCTGACTCGTGTCAGGCTGTACAGTGGCTGGTTGCCATTGTTGGACAAAGGACTCTCTCAAGTTACAAGTACTTCTTTAACTTGTTTGAGATACTGTTCTACAGTAATTACTGTGCATGCAGTTGATGTGACCCTCCCAAACCTACTGGAATCTTCCAACCCGTTGAAACCTCCCAAAATGTGGTGAAATCGCCCGAAACCTGTTGGAATCTCTCCAAACCTGTGGGAATCTCTCCAATCCTGTTGGAACCTAGCCTATAGCTAAGGAAAATAAAAAATACTACAGGTTCTGTATTTTGACGTCTGACTCGTGTGTTTGAGTCATATAATTAGATGAACCGAGAAACCTTAAACTGCTAACCAAAAAAAAAGATATACTGCGAACAAACTAAACAGTAAGGAATAGTGACATCTGCCTCCGCTTAGCGGAACTACTTCCAAAGCATACTTACACAAAGATCACCAGTGCACACAGTTCGGCACCCTACTTTTAGAGGGCACCACTGAGCTTTAGTATACAGTGCGGCGTTAAGTAACAGAGGGTGCCACCATGTCGGAAATAGAAAAACTTTTTAGAGAACTAAGATTAGATATCAAACGAGATACGGAAAAATCACTGCTGAATCTAGAGAAAAGTATCACGAGCAAGATAAATGATAAGATAGACCAACATATTATCTTATTACAAGGGGAACTCGAACAAATTAAGGAAACTAACTCCCAACATGACAAAAGAATTAGTGCCATAGAAAAACACATTAGGCAAAGAAATGTCATATTCTTCGGGGTAGAAGAAGGCGAAAAGTCTTATCAGGAGCTGGAAGAAACCGTGTTACAAACCATCAAAGACGAGCTAAAGCTGGAATGCGACAGAAAAGAATTGGAGATGGTTCGCAGAATGGGTAAATACCTAAAAAACAAAGTGAGACCTATCGTCATAACTTTCACAACGTATGGCCGGAAGATCACAATTTTAAAAAACAAGAAATATGTACAAACAAAATCTATTTACATGAAAGAAGATTTCCCACCTCAAATTCTTGAAACGCGGAGAGAATTACAAGAACAGTTAAAAAAAGAGAAAGAAGCCGGAAAAATAGCCTACCTGCGATACGACAAACTAATAGTTCGAGAACCATCCATAAAAGATAGCAGCAAAACAGAAGAGGAAAAGACAAACAAAGCCGAAACAGAGAAAATTAGGAAAAAGAGAGAGTTAGAAATAACCCCCCCCCTCCCACCAGACAGTAGATTCAAACAAAAATCCCAAACAACAGCAAGCAATAAAAAAGAATAAAGTTCAATCTTATAAAACGGGAAAAAATCAGAGCTCTATGGAAAATTTCTTCATTAAACAAAACGTCAGTCCAACGAAAAAACCTAGGGATGGGGAAATTCTCTGCTCTTCTAATGATTCAGAGGAATAGCAATTAAGACTGGCACTCCAGAAAAATAAAAACACTGCACCCTCTAAAATAAAAAACAAACCTAACATATTAAAGACAAACACGAAACCTACAAATCCTCCCCCAGAACGGCTCGTCACCGCGGGGGTTGTAGACGACCACCCTCCAAACCTAAAAAAAATATACTATATATCTACATTCAATCTCAGATCATTAGCAAATGAAGCAAGAGTAGTTGAATTGGAATATGCGATATCGCAAATTAATTGGGACATTATCGGTATAGCTGAAGTGAGAAGACAGGGTTATAAAATTGAAGACAGGGGAAGATATCGTCTTTACTACTATGGAGAAACAAAAGGAGAGAAAGGGGTTGGCTTCCTAGTAAAAAAACAATACAATACAGATGTACAAGATTTCATAGTAATATCCGAGAGGGCTGCTGTATTAGAAGTAGTTATACATGGTAAGAAATTCTCTATAATCCAAGCATATGCACCTACTAAAAGAGCCTCTAAAGAAGAAATAGAAAACTTCTACACTGATCTTGACAAAGCTATGGATAAATGCACAAGAAATATTATATTTTTGGGAGACATGAACGCAAAAATAGGACACCCCAAAGAAAATGAAGAATTAGTAATGGGAAGGTATGGCTACGGGAAAAGGAACGATAGAGGAGAAATGTTCATAACATTCTGTCTTCAATACAACTTAAAAATTTCAAATACTATTTTCAAAAAACCTAAAAAGCTTCGGTAGACCTGGAGTACACCTGATGGTAAATCGAAGAACGAGATTGACTTTATAGCCACAAATGTCACAAAAAACATACAAAACATAAATGTCATGAACAAACTGAAACACCCTAGTGATCATAGAATGGTCAGAATCACTTTAAACATTGCAGAAAACAAAAGCTCCCGAGCTTATTACCGAGGCAAAGCATATGCAGATGATAAAACTGGAAATGAAGACCTACCACACTTGTCTGACTGCGAGAACGATAGCGTGCACCAATTCAACAAGAAAATAGAGACCTTTCTACTAAAAGGCTACAAAAAACGAACAAAAAAATTTGATAATGAAATTATTACTGAAGAAATTGAAACTCTGAAAAAGGAAAAACTCATATTAAAAAACAAGAAAAACAAAACTAGGCAAGAAAAGAAAAGTCTGAGTAAATTATACAGAACAATACATAAAAAAATAAAACAAAACATTAAAAAGAGGAGACTCGATACAATTAACAAATTCATAGAAGAAACAGGCGGAATAAAAAAGGCTTATAAAAAGTTAGAAACTACCAAAAATGTCATGACACAACTCCAAAATGCTTCAGGAACCACCGTTACACACAGAAAAGACCTAATGACAATAGCTACACAGTTCTACAAGAACCTCTACACATGTGCAAATAAAAGCCAAGAGACAACAATGCTCAAAAATGTATATACTCCAGCCCAGGAAACAGTACCACCATTTTTAGAAAGTGAGATAGAGATATCTATAGTGAAATTAAAAGCAGGAAAGAGTCCAGGACCTGACGGAGTGACAAATGAAATGATAAAAGTTGGGCAAGAGAAACTAATAAAACCACTCACTAAGCTCTTTAACCGTATTTTAATAACAAAAGAACTACCAGAAACATGGACATGCTCGGAAATAGTTTTACTATATAAAAAGGGAGACCCCAAACTGATATCCAATTACAGACCCATCAGCCTTATATCCTGCCTGTATAAAGTATTTGCATCAACCCTACTAAGACGTGTAACAACGAAGATTGATGAGAACCAGCCTGTAGAGCAAGCGGGATTCATGAAAAATTTCTCTACCAATGACCACATACACACACTGAAAGTAATAATCGAACGGTTTATGGAATATGACCTCCCCTTATACGTTGCTTTTATAGACTACTCGAAAGCTTTCGATTCAATTTCACATGACTCTATATGGCGGGCTTTAAACCAGCAAGGACTAGACCACGACTACATGGAACTTATAAAAGTAATTTACTCGAAAAGCACAACAAGAGTACGCCTAGACTCAAGAGGACCAACATTTCGAGTCGAGAGGGGCGTAAAGCAAGGTGATCCGCTTTCCCCAAAGCTTTTCATTGCAGTCCTGGAATCCATATTCCGAAACCTTGATTGGAGTAATATGGGAATCATAATCAATGGCAAGTACCTCTCACACCTCAGGTTTGCGGATGACATAGTACTGCTGTCGGAAGAGCCGTGCAAACTGAACTACATGATAGAGTCTCTTAGTCATCACAGCGAGACCGTTGGGCTACAAATCAACTGGGACAAAACGAAAGTAATGACTAATCGTGAAGAAATACCTATATCCGTACAGTCTCAACCTATACAATATGTCGCAGAATACATTTACCTTGGACATCTTATTTCAATAAAATCCTGTACAGAAAAAGAAATCGACCGCAGAGTGAAGAATACGTGGAACAAATACTGGGCTATGAAGGAAATTTTCAAAGGTCCCATACCCACAAAAATAAAAACAAAAGCGATGAACATTTGCCTAACACCGGTTCTTACCTACGCATGCCAGACCTGGTCTCTCAAGAAAACACTCTTAAATAAAATAAGAAGCTGTCAAAGAGGAATAGAACGGAGTTACATGAACATCAAACTGAAAGACAGAGTCAAAAGTTCACTAATAAGGAAGAAAACAAAGGCTAGAGATGCGGTTAAACAGGTCCTGGCACTTAAATGGAAATGGTCAGGCCACATTCAGAGAGCTACGGATGAAAGATGGTCACAAATAATCACAAATTGGTACCCCATATACAAGAAAAGAAGGAAGGGTAGACCATTTAAAAGATGGAGTGACGACATCGTACAAATAGCCGGAAACGTATGGCCCAGGCGGGCAAAGGATAGAGCCACCTGGAACGGTTTGGAGGAGGCTTTCACCGCAAAAGGCGGCCCTTACACCTAACAATACTAACCTAACTTAAGTACAAAACTAACATTACTATCAAATAAATGAATAAGTATATATAATATTACAACGCATGTAAGGGACAAAATAAAGCTTATAAATAAATAAACAGGGGCTGTATTTTGACGTCTGACTCGTGTGTTTGAGTCATATAATTAGATGAACCGAGAAACCTTAAACTGCTAACCAAAAAAAAGATATACTACAGTTCACTGTAAATAAAAGAATTTTTTCCCAGGCGATCCCGATGACCTAATCGACAAATCAGACGAGAACTCCCCTCTAAGGGACTGGCGGTCGAACCCCAACCTCACTCCGTTGAACCTGACCTATGACGTCACGCCTCCGAGCCTCGTCACCGCCGTGGTGACCGAGCTAGCCATCCTGCCTTGCACCAGCGCACCAGTGGTACTGAGATTTAAGTTATCAGAGTATGGAGTGTAAATAAATAAATATTTATATTAAAAAGCGTTTTTCAAATTACCTCTATTTTGTTATGAATATACTGTTTATAAGTTAGAGGCTTAGCACACACTGCGATTTTTATACGCGCGATTTTTTTCGCCCATTCTGCGACCTATGGAATTGTATAAAGCTGCACGCTTTGCGGAAAAAAAACCGCGCGGCATTAATACAGCAAGAAAGCCGTGTTTTGCCACAGAATCCACTGCACTGCGGCGAGGATTAAATTCCTGCGAATATTTTGAACTCTATGAACAGGTAGGAGACAATAATCGCGCGGAATTTTAGCCGCAGTGCGTGTTTTTAGTACGTGAACAAAAAATCGCAATGTGTGCTAAGCCATATGGTTGAAAAACTCTGAAAAATATATTCTTATACAGTAGGTACCTATGCAAATTATGAAAAGTAACACAACAAAATTGCAGTTTATCAATTTATCGTCACTGCATGTTAAGTGTTAGTACTTACATAGTAATATACCTAGTTAAATTACTTTGTAAATAAAGATAAGGTTTCAATTAGATGGTGTTCTTAAATCTGCTAAAATTGTTATTGAAGTAACCATTCTACTCTGTATGCATTGTTATGTTGCCATTGTTGATACGGATCAATAATACGACGAACATAATACATGTTGCTACCATAACGACAACAGATATTGTCTGCGCTGGTTGCATTCATTGAATTTTGAAGCCGCATTCTATTTAAATTGAAACCATTAGCAATGAGTCAATTTGTCAAGCTACACTCTTCTTATTCAGATTTTCATAATAATAAATGGCTCTGTTTTTGATTCTATATTTCTGTTTGAATCATTGTCTTTAAATAATTTTAGAATCAGGATGCTAAAATGTGCTCAAAATACCACTATGATATTGTAAATATTTATTAATTTTGGATAAGAATACCTACAGATTAAAATATTTTGTTTGTAAAGTTTTACTTTTATTTATCTCGAATTTTCATTATATTTGGGATAAGTAAGAATCAGTAGACAATCTACCAATTACTTGAATAATCAATAGACCTATGTAAAAAAATAATGCTAGATACATTGAACATGATATCCCAGCCCAAGAGGCACCCGGCGGGTTTGGCGGTAGCAGCCTAATTGCGTAAGTAAATTCGGCTTTATTCAACTTTTTTGTGTATGTGTGTGTTTTTGGGAAAGAACCAGATTGTTTCCTTTGCCGAATTCACTTACACAATTAGGCTGGTCAGCAGATTGCGATGCGATCTTTCTTCGCATGCTATCCTTGGCAGCCTATTTGCTTTCCTTCGGCTGATCCTGAGTCGTGCGCAGACGCCGTGACGGATGTGTTGCGTCAGGGAATGGAGTACTACATTCCGTTCTCTGGCGTTGCAATGTCCAGCGTTGACCGGCCATGGTTAGGTGCCGAATGTTATCGCGCCGACGCATGAACATGAGGCGTACCTGACATGGGTCGACGCTCGATCGCGCAAAGCGAGTGACGTGGTTCAGAAGAAAAGGGCCTTCAACAGGGCTGCCAAGTCCTGTAAGTTGGTGTTGCGAAGGACTCGGTTCGATCACATTATCCGAAAAGGGTCCAAACTTGCTTCTTACCCAACAGGTAGTAAAGCGTTTTTGTCCCTGGCTAAGTCGGTTGAGTTGATCTTCTGCCGTCCCTCACTACCACCACTGCTGAAACGTGACGGGTCGCTGGCCCACCAAATTTGCTTCTCTTTTTGCGGAATCTGCACGTCTGAATCCGGGTGATTCGCGGCCCTCTCCTTCTCCTAATGGATGCGAGACGAGTAGGTATGTTGGACATTCGCATCCATCAAAAGGACGTCCGTAGGGTGCTGCGCAACATCGACGTGAACAAGGCTAGCGGCCCTGACGGAATACCACTGATAGGTCTTAGAACCTGTGCGTCTGAACTGTCTCCGATCTTGACACGCCTATTCCACCTTTCGTATAAGACTGGAAAAGTGCCGAATGCTTGGCAGCAAGCCAACTTACTTACAGCCCGTGGCCGAGAAGGGCAGTCGAGCTGACCCGGACAACTACAGGCCCATCTCTGTAACGTCCACACACTAAGAGTATGGAGCGTGTTCTTAACACTAAGCTCCTGGCATACCTAGAAACTAACGATATCCTTACCATCCATTACGGCTTCCACTGAAATCGGTCTGGGGATCTTCTAGCGTAAGCCACATAAGGAGTGAGGCCATCGAGAGGCCCGGGGAAGCGTTTGTCATCTCCCTCGACATCTTGAAGGCTAGGGTCTGGCACGCCTTATTGGTAAGATTCGTTCATTAGGTCTGCTCGGTAGTCGGTGTGATTGAATTGCAGACTTCCTGAGAGATCGGTCCATTCAAGTGGTTATCGATGGCTGCTCGTCAGACCAATTGTATATTAATACCGGGGTCCGTCAGGGGTTGCCGACCCCTCTCAGCAACATTGTTCTTGCTGCACATTAACGATCTGCTAAAACTCTTTACGCACTTACGCATTACGGCTGCCGGTACCTTTGGGTATGCAGACAACAGCATGTTGCTGAGAGATACTTTTCCAACGCATGGGCTACCGGGCCGCAGTTCCAGTTTCTCCGTGAGGCCATGGTGGAGCGCTTGAACTTGTCCTTGGAGGAAGTCTCCGAATGGGGCGTGTCTTTTCGCCGCTATAAAGAGACAATTTCACCCAGCTCCCATCTTTTCTTTTAGATGTAACCGTGTCGATACCGGACCATCTTGAGCTTCTCGGCGTAACGTTGACAACGATTCTCAATTTTGGGCCATATATTGAGGCAAACGCTCAACTGGCTGCCAAAAAGCTGGTGATCCTTGCAAAGGTGAGAAGGTACTTTAAGCCAGAACAGCTGCTCAAACTGTATCAAGCGCAAGTTCGATCATGCATGGAGTACCTACTGTACTCATCTCTGGGACGGATCCGCCAAATACCAGCTTGATGCACTAGAGTCGGTCGAAAAGCGGGCCAAGAGGCTCATCGGTAATGAGGCACTGGTCAAATAAAAGCTCCAGAGCCTTGAGTATCGTCGCCGAGAGTTGCCGGTTAGATTTTGGGGAGTGTGCAATCAAAGGAATTGCATGATCTAATTCCGCCTAGGCCGACTACCAAATGTACGGCGATGCAACATCGTTACGTGGTGGAGATCCCACCCATAAGCACCAAACGTTTTGGGAACACTTATAATGCATACAGCTAAGGAGTGGAATGCCATGACAGAGTCTGTGTTTCCCGATAGCTACAATATAGGGAACATTAAGTCAAGAGTGAATAGGTTTCTTTCTAGGCAAGCTTGCTTCATCATCAACAACATCATCACTCACTATTAAGTCAAGTGCGAGCCAATAGACTAAAATATAGACACTAATGGAAATTAAAATGGGTATAAGAAGTTTAGTTATGAACAGTTCAATAAAACCACATTATAATTATAAATCACTTGTATTCACATGTTGCAATGTTATTCACATGCACATAACATTGCAACACCATAAAAATGCAGAAGAAACTTGAGGTGTACTAATTAAAATATAAACGAAATATTATATATTTATATTTTATAAAGTTAATCTTTATGATGGTGTTCAGCCTTATGAATAGAGAAATCTAATCTTACATAGATAATTACACAAAGGAATAAGGCATACAGGAACCCTACAACAAGTAGCGGCTCCTGCAACATAAGGAGACGTGGGAATGTGTAGCGCAGTTGGAAATCTTGAATGTGATTCTCAACAATATTCTTCTTGGTGAATGAGATGACAGGACGGCCCTTAGTGTCTAAGTAGGTGTAGTGAAGGCTGTCAGGCAATCTGGTTACAGGATAAGGCAAGTTTACTTTCACACTAGTTGAACCTTCAGGCAAGATGATCTTGGTCACCACCTCATCAACTTGCATGTCATCATAGATGTGATCAATGACCCTCATCTTCAACAGGTAATCATTGCCAGACTGGTACAAGTATTCATAGCTGGGGACATTGTACCCAAGTGTGTAATGAGTTCTCCATCCTCCAAACAGGGGGTATCTTGGTCTGAGATCCAGCTCCACAGAATCTTTCTTCACTTTCATGTTAGAGGTAGAGATGTTGCCATTTGTGTCTCTGTAGTACACATCAGAGGCAGATGCAGGCAGCAGAGTCTTATAAGACCTGACACTAGCAGGCCCACTGTGATGATCCTGTTGGTAGTCATAGCGGGAGAAAGGACCCTTCAGCGCAGCTCCAGTGTGCTCAATCTCGACTACCTCCTCGACGGCGATGTTGCCCCAGTGGGAGACTTCGATCAGACGCTCGACACGTGTGACAGTCAAGAAAGGAGAATTGTTTTTGTAATGAATTACTAATTCCTTCTCACTGAAAGGCTTTACAGTGGGATATGGCCCATACTGGAACCCACCATCCTGCTGAGTGAACGGCTTGACTTTCGTGAAGGTTTCCACACTCTTTGTATTCAGATTAACGTTTGTTTTCTGAGATGTAACATAGTATGGCGTATACGTGTACAAGTTTCCGATGTATTTGACTAGTTGGTCTTCCTGTTGTGTGATGGCTGTAGGGAATGGCAGAAGAGCCTTCGTAAACACGGATTCTACAGAGACTATCGATGTTGCGCCCGAGTTGAGTGCATCTTTGAGCTCCACACGCCAGAACTTCACGTAGTCATAACCACTCACTGTAGTCTCAACGAGACGTAAATCTTTGTTGTTGCTGTCCTTGGCTCCAACGAATGCTACGTTATTCTTTGCAGAACTTTCAACTGCTATCAAGAAATTCTTTACCGGCGTACCACCAGTGTTCTCCAAGGTTAGTTTCGATGAAATTTTTACGAGTTGCGATGATATATCTATCGTTCGGTCGACATTTTTGAATCTTAAATCACTGGATATGGTGTCGACGTTAACACTTTCACATTTTATTACGATGAAAAGAAGAAATACAAAAGAAAATCGTAATTTAGCCATCGCCGGTAACATCTTTATTTTTGACATTTGACAACGCAATAACCGGAAGTACACGCCATCAGTTAAAACAGGAAACGCCTAGTAGTTATGGTCCATCGTCTCTATGGTTTCACTTTTCACTTGTATGAATGCTTTTTTAGTCGATTTTTATTGAAGATAGCTGGTAGCTCTATGGTTTTGCTTCACTTTCATTCGTTCAAAACAAAATAATAATCTGTCACTTTGTCAGTCACTTTCATTTCATTCATTAACTTCATTCATTTCGTTTTCTTTCATTCTTCGTCGTTTCGTTTACTTTTTTCTTTCATGTCACAGAATAATGTTGTGCGCTGTTAAATAGACCGAATAGAAATTAATTTATTTTTGAAAACGTGCTGATTGGAAGCCTTCTTTGAAAACTTACTAACTTACACTTTCTCATAGTTTGATAAGTGCATTCACAGTGAAAATACGACGTTCCGGTAGAGATTTTGCAGTTCCTCTGGACGAGTGAGTGGTAATTTGTGGTGCTCCCTGCAGGAAGTCGAGAGTTATCGAAGATGATAAGTCTATTAGTTCGCACGAGCCTTGCTCTACTTGGTAAGTGGATAATTGATACTTATTTAATATATAAATATGGAACTTACAGTTAGTTTTACTCCCCAGTTTTACTTCTGGAGTCCATCCTCGAATCAATCAAAGTTGGTACTTTCAGCATAGATCTCATAGAGTAACCCTCGTTAGCCAGAGGTTATTTTCCATTGTTTTGCAGATTTATTCATTGATTAAAAAAATAATGTATGATTTTCATGTTGTTTCAGTTTTCAACATGTTGCTGTCACCAGCTGCTGCATATAGGAGCAGGGACAGCTATGAAAAACTTTACAGTGACATAAGCCAGGTCAAGACTGTGCCTGGTACTAATTCTGGACTTCCAGCAGAACCTGCTGTACGAAGAGGTTTGGGGATATCAGCTTGGGGAATTGTCATCTTAGTTGTGGCATTAATCTTGGTTGGAATGGGAGTCTACTACTTTTCAATTTGTTATGAAATTTGCCGACCAAGCAAGAATAACTATAACAAAATGGGCATGCCTACTATGGCTTAGTGAATTTTTTAAAGCCATGTGATTAGATATGTAAAAGAATTCAGGACACTCAGATAGATGATGATTTTATATTTTAACTTTTGAGTGTTTGATAGCAAGTGCTAGGTATATTTGTACTGCTATAGCATGCAAGCTATGATGCATTTGTATGAATATATTGTGTAAAAATGTATACCATACATAGGTATATAATGACTGAATTTTGTCTCGAACAAAGGGAACAATAAATCAATAACATTCCCACATATCATAATAAATAAGTAAAGATATAAGTGAATGAGAGGGTAATATTGTCACATTTTGAGTTTGTTTATAAATGGGGCCTTAGAATGTCTGTAGCAGAATGAGAAAAATAAGCTTAAAGAGGTTTTATAAGGTTGTGACCTACATTTATACTTTTTATAAGTATCATACCATTTTTAAACTTTTCTATTGAATTTTGGGTGCTACATGCTTTTGAATATATTTATGGGCTATGATTGTAAAAAGACTGTTTCGGACCAATTAAATTTACATGAAAACAAAAACATTTACATTTTTGTAGTAAAATAATTTAGATGATATTTATTGATAAAAATGAACTTTTTATGTGTTCATTAATTTGTAGTATTATCATAATTATGATTGTCATTTAGACAGTTTTATAGCTGGTAATAATTACCTCAGCTGACAGAAATAGGTGCCATACAAACAACATAATCACTAAAGTTTTCCTTATTTTGTGTGTGCGACACAAGACAAGACCTACCTTCAATTTGAGATGTTTTTCCATCTATTTATGAAACCATTACTCATACTCATGTACATTATTCTGTTTAATTGTTGACAAAGGTAATGCTGATAAAAGTTAAGCCATTACTTAATGTATTTAGTATACAAATTCTTTATAATCTCAAAGGTTCCTTCCTACTAAAAAGTAATACTCATTAGAGATTGTAGTGACAAGCATAACAAGAACTTCTATTAAATGTGTTATCGCCTTCTAATCTGCTAATGTAGTCAAGTTTTTAATAGTTAAAACAACATAGTATAACTTGAGCGATTAAACATTATATTATGATTAAACGTTTGTGGCGTCGTTCGTTATCAGACGGAAATAATTCATTTAGCAGCAAAGGAATTAATGGAGCACATTGTAGTATTATTAGACTAATTAGGTCATAAATAACTGTCGCCTTAATTAAACCTTTTATCAGCATTATCCAACATGATACTGCCCAGCCGTCTATACGTAAGACTGTATACTAGACATGTATGTAGGTTTAGTTTCATATCCATTATGTTCAAAACCAATGCTCAAATAAATATTGTTATAATAACACAAGTATTTTTTTTCTGCTGCATTCACGTTGTACCTTAGATACTCGGCATTATCTTATCGAACAACGTTAAAGTCGCAACACCTGCTATTTTTGGGGTAAGTAAACAGTCGAAAATGCGTCACTTTCGTGTAAGTAGTAGTGATTGATGACTGTGGCATTATCTAATTCATTGGTGTTTTAAATAGACGGGTTAAAGATTTATGACCATGCTTGCTTCCTGTTATCAAAAATGACCGCACAGAATGATAAACCAAAAAAGGGACTTTGTTCCAAGTAAAAAAATTACTAATCATGTTCTTCGCGGTGATTCAGATTACTCATTCGTTTCGGAGTTAACACAGACTATGACACAGATAATATTGTAATTTTGAAGAAACTGCTTTGTGATCTAGAAACCTGAAGTAAGCATCCTTGGAAGCGCGTGTCAAATATAAACAAATACCTAAGGTTCACAACAAACGCAGTGTCTCGCTGTATAACCCTAACATGGTTGGTTAAATACTCTACGGTCTAATGCGAGGACAAGCTCAGAAAAACCCAAAGAAGTGACCTTGAGTCAATGATAGGTAACGGCGAGTCGCGCACTTGTGACCACGTCTGGCAGAGGTCTTGAAACCTAGTTACTTATCAAAAGCATAGTAAATTGAATTTTATTAGAGCTCGACGTTTTAATAAATTCTCCTCGCCCCTCTTGATATATAAGCCCGTATTATTCAGCAAAGATAACGCTGTCATAATTTCACGGTTGGCGCAGTGGCGGACCGATTGGTTGCTGCACTGAGTGTCGCGCGGGTTCGATTCCCGCCGCACGAAACATTATTTGTATAGCCTACATGTAGTTTTGTAAACGCACTCAGGATACAGGAGTAGGGCAAAGTTTTGAGTAAAAAGAAATAATTAATTATACCTTTGTTACAAAGTTCGCCAAACTTGCTATTATTTAACAACAGTTTTGCTACATAAATTTATATTGTTTTTTTGAAGGTTTAAGTCAAAAAAACACACTTCTAGTTTCAGTTTCTTGATAAAAGTGCAATAAAGATGTGTCGCTAGCTCAATGCCACGATGTAATCTTACTTCAATAACCGTTTCGTGATAGTAAAACTGAGGTTAAATCACTAGAGCGTGAGCAATTCTCAATCTCATTGTGACCAACTATTATCCTTATCCAAATGTTTAAGTTTGTTACAGAAACAGGTATTTTGTCAAACTGGTTTTCTCGGAAATGGCCTTGAAAAAGCCTAGACAAGTAACGTACATTTTTTGTAATATATTATTACTCATTGGCTCGCGCTTGACCACTATCACACCTGGTGGTAAGCGATGATGTGATCGTGGAAAAATGGGATGATGTGATCGTGAAATAGTCGGGCCGATCAGCAGATTGACTTTATTAGAATATATAGGTATAATACTGCACTAGCAATAACGTATACATGGTGTGAAAAAAACAGTGGTGTGACAAACGAGAAAAAAATCCTGTTTGTCACACTGGTGTGATAATCTGGTGTGACTACGAGTCAGCAACGGATGAAACACGCTTGACTAGAAGATATCTATTCAGTCTTGACTTAATTAAAGACTCACATGATTGTAATTTAAATCATCTATTTAACTTATCCAACCCGCATTAGGGCCCGCGTGGTGGATTACAACCACAGAAATCTTAATTATTAAGGTAATAGAAATGCTAAAGTACTAAATTTTATATCGGGACGAGTGTCGCCGGGCCGGGGTCACAGCTACTACTACATAAACAAAAAATAGATACACAATTACACCTACAAATGCACTTTGCATTACTGCTACAAAATTAAACTTTATGCGATGACATTACGCAATATTTTTTATAAACGCATAATGTCAGGGGGCGCGACTCCTGCAGCCAATAAGAAACGTGTGCGAAAAGCAAAAAATGATATTGCGTACTCACTCTCGGCTCTCGGCCAACTCATGCGGCTTGTACCTAGAATTTACGCAAACGGCGATTTTTGTTTATTGCGTATGACTATAATTTCATTACTGCTTTTAGCAGTAGTAATAGTAGACATGAATAAGCTTAAGCGTTAATGGTTATTGATTTGACAAAAAAATCGTTTTTTGTGATAAATCGTAGTAGTGATAGTGAAAATATTTGATTTGTCTATATTTGCTAAAAAACGAAAATATTTCAAAAATTAAGTACTTACTTATGAAATGTTATTCCTTTATTTGTTAAGTTACAAGTTTT
This sequence comes from Orthosia gothica, assembly GCA_949775005.1. NCBI lineage: Eukaryota > Metazoa > Arthropoda > Insecta > Lepidoptera > Noctuidae > Orthosia > Orthosia gothica. Next base: position 15,447,654 of record OX459057.1, read on the forward strand.
GGACGAGTTTCCGCAGTTGGATATGCTGCAAAACACCATGTTTACCTCTCCGCGTCTCAAATAACACTAGAAACCGCAACAAACGCTCCGCGTGCACTTGTGTCCTCCAACACATAAGCGCGGCGACAAGGTCACGCGTCTATGCGACTTCTATTGCCTTATTATTAAGATTTCTGTGATTACAACCCTCTCAAGAGGCCTGTGTCCCAGCAGAATGGGAACATTAAAAATGCTGATGACGTAACTTATTCAACATAATAGAAACCGTATACCATTGAAAACCAATAGAGTACCTCTTCAATAAATAGCATCACAATGCTATTCTCTAGTTTGCATACAATAAACCAACTTAGCAGCACTATTCAATAAATAGGTCATTATTTATCCTCAACCTGTCCGTTGTTTATTTTAAATAATTATTTATCATCTACGCATTAAAAATTACGGAAATCCCATCATAAAGTAATTGTATGCAAGCTGGGATTTACAGAAGGTAAAATTGGATGGAAATGAAATAGATATTCTTATATTATAAATTTATTAGCGATTTCACAATTCAAAAAATTATCCAAAATTTCTCCTCTCAACAATAAATGCTTACCAAAACTAAACAAATATTGGAAGTATGGTAGACAGCTAATGTACACTCCAATTAATATCTAATTTGATTAAAATTAAGTATCAGTTGCACGGATCCCTAATGTTGTATCAACAGACTATTAATTGTTTTTTTTTTATAAATTTCAATGATTCTAAACATCAGTCGTTGTGCGCTCTCTCGAGCTGAGCTCCAATACTCGCGAAAAGTTACTTGTTGTAGTTCTATTTGTGATATTCAGATACGTTAAAATGTCTCAACTAAATAATATGTGATGGAATTAAGCCCCTCGTTATGTATTACAATAACGGCATAATTTAAAGCTATGCCTGACGGTGGATAAGATATACGAGTAACTGGCTCACTAGTGAAAATTAATATAGTTTAGTTACAGTTAAATGCTTGAACCCGTGTTGCAATCTTATCATTATTAAAATCAGAGGTTTTTGATATGATTCACACTGAAGCATACTTCATTCAGAATATGGCAGATACACTCAACCCTTGGTTCATATAGTCCTAGCTGCAGAATACTGCTGCTTATAACTCGTCCTTCTCAAGGTCAATGTCAGAGAGGTCGATGTCCTCTTCTTGTGGCAGTTCTCCGTCTTTGCCGTCCCAGGCGTCGGTTGACACGATCTTGGGCATCTCTGCTCCCTTCACTGGGGCAGTCTGACCACGGCCGAAGGATAGGTCCCTGGAATAAAATAGTTTATTACAATAATTTATTTACTGCTTTATGTACAAGAATTGTATATGTTCTGATAACGTGGATAACGTGCCAGGTGTAACGTATTTTATTATTGATAAAAGGGGAAAAAAACACAAAACCAGACTGCTTAAAAAGCGAACTAAAAAGTAAACAAAAAGAAATTCATGCTGTGCAGTCGGAGGATCGGTACATGTTCGCGAGCTGGCTGACCAAAACCAGATGTATCCCGCAGCGTTAAGACGAATCGATTGACGTAAGAATCATCAAAATCGGCCAAAGCGTTTGGTCTCTAGAACGCCACATAGGAACAAACTTACATAGACTGATAAACACATTACCCTCCTTCGGCAGTCGGGTAAAAAGTAATCCTAATACAAAACTAACGGGATATTAATAGACCAGAGGTATTTTGGGAACACTATGATCAATGGAAATTATAATTAAATGCATGAGGAAATATTCGACAGCATCCTATTACGTCGTGAATGTGATTCACACCTGAGAAATTCTTGATGACGTGTTTGGGTTTGCCCTTTTTCGCGGTACTGCGGAGACAGGTGTTTTTTTTTGCATATGATTATGGGCAGTGACGTAGGTTACATTTTGGCTAACATCAAAAACAGGTTATCAGTTCAACCCGTATGTATATAATACTGGCTGACACCCGCGGCTTCGCTCCCGTCAACTGGCTACCTACCTACCATAACTACTCTACCCTACCTACTGAAAAAAAAATTATAATAATTGAAAACAAAAACATAAACCATCTACTAAATAGTCCGAACAAAGCCTTAACATTTGGTTTGGATAGTTGAGCCCGTTCTTGAGTTATAAAATTACAACGAAAAGTAACATTGATTTTTATATAGATTGTTAGAATGGCTTTGCACAATATGTTATTCTATGTGGGCGAGGCATGCCAAATTTCATAAATGTTTGTAATTATGTATGTTTGGCCACATATTTTACAGAAACTAGTTAACCTGAAAAATACAATATAATACGGATGTTGACTGAAAATTATTTTTTTGTCCGTCGTAGATTAATAATTCATTTGACACGTAAACATAAAGTGGACCACAGAGAAAATAAAACTACGGTATAAAGTGGACGACGATACAGTGCGTTGAAATATCGTGTGACGTCACGCCTTCGTTCGCTTAATATTGACTAGTGATGTCACAAGCCCCCACTCCTGAACTTTGATGCGCTTTATCTTTGTCAATTTTTAATCTATATATATAAAAGAAAGTCGTGTTAGTTACTTCACTTATAACTCAAGAACGGCTGAATCGATTTAGCTGAAAATTGGCAGGGAGGTAGCTTAGAACCAGGAGAAGGACATAGGGTAGGGTAGGGTAGTGTAGGGTAGTGTAGTGTAGGGTAGGGTAGTGTAGGGTAGTGTAGGGTCGGGTAGGGTAGGGTAGTGTAGGGTAGGGTAGTGTAGGGTAGCGTAGGATAGTGTAGGGTCGGGTAGGTTAGGGTAGGGTAGGGTAGGGTAGTGTAGGGTAGGGTAGGGTAGAGTAGGGTAGGGTAGTGTAGGGTAGGGTAGGGTAGGGTAGGGTCGGGTCGGGTAGGGTAGGGTAGGGTAGTGTAGGGTAGGGTAGTGTAGGGTCGGGTAGGGTAGGGTAGGGTCGGGTAGGTAGGGTAGATAAATGTTTGGTCTTTTTATGGCAAAACAAAGTTTGCTGGGTCAGCTAGTAATTTGATAAAGCAAAAAATACGGGCCCAATATTATTTGATAATCTCACTGACGGACTAAATAGAATTATCATTTTTCTACCTAGGCAATATCCCTATTGTAATTGGGGATTTTGTTGCATTTCTACTTCCCAGCTATAGTACATGGCGACCGTCTTTTGTAATAAGTGACATTCAAAAAATTATGATTCTTAGCGTAATTTGAATATAGATGACTTGATTAATCTTTTTTATTGTTACAAAGTAAACTTACCTTAAGAATTCATTGATACCAGTCTCGGAGAAGGATCCCCTGAGGGTCGAGAACTTGAGTTTCTTGGCGTTGACGACAGCCATGGCTGGGTAGCCGAAGCCGCCGAGCTCCAAGGATTCTTCTAGAGAAGTTTGCGCACCAGCCTCCGCCCAAACCCATCTAGAATTAAACGTATTTATGAGCAAATAAACTTATTAAAATTTCTATTAAGTGGTCCCAAGCGGTGACAAGATATTTCCATTCAGTACTGTTACTTACAGATAAATCTGGTTGTTTTACTATATATCCCAAACCTTAACTAGTGATACTGCCTTTGTTATAACCGCACAGGCTCGGCTGGTACCAAATAAATGGTACCACCTGGTACTAGCCGTACCGGAACGGATAAAGCCTGAAATCCTATACGACTTAAATCTAACATTCTTAAGGTCAACTTTGTCAACCTGTGACCTTTGGCGTAGTGATTTTTAAAATTGAATTTCTATGTATATCTCCATCTTTGTAAAGAGCTAAGTTTTTCATGATTAGTGGTTTTAAGCGCACAAACGATCTGGTGGATCTAAAAGCTTATGGTCCCACCCCTGAACGGTAAACATAGTTTGAGGTTGAGGGCTACAGCTTGATAGACCAACAACTACAAAAATGTGACTGGGACTGACTGGAGGACTGGAAGACGGGCGTCCGCATTCAGTTTTCCACTTTGTGGTCAGCTTTTGTGGCGCAGATTGACGGCTAGGTAGGTTGGCTGTTAGGTTGAGTGAACAATCAGATAGGAAGACATTGCATGTGAGAACCATAGATATGGGTTAGTGACTCACCCCCACATCTTGTTCTTGTACTTGTCCCCCAGGCGCGCCAGCACGGCGAGGTAGTCGTTGCGGCACGCCGCGTTGCAGTCCAGGATGTGAGGCAGCACGGACACCACGCACAGGGGCTTCTCACTGCATGCTTGCATTGACTTCTCGTCGGTAACCTGAGGGGAAAAGGAAATTAGTCATATAAAAAAAAGTGGAAGAACCTAAGGGGTTTGTGGGATCAGCACATAATTATAATGTTTTTTGCTGATATTTACGGTATCTATGATTTTTTATTGTTGAACGGGCTGGTGACTGCAACTCCCACTAACATAAATCGAATTAGATGACGCGATTGTATGTACGCGTAAAAACGGAGTAAAGTTACGATCGATGATCGTAATCTGAGTTCATTATCGGCTCCGGAAATCCACCGATATATAGAAAAATGCCTTTTATTGAGCTGTAAAGAATGTATAGAAGAAGTCGGCCGAGGCATTGGAAATGTTTTCTTTCATTTGGTTAGTAAATTTGTTTTTAAAACGTTTTTTAAAAAGTGGCACGCTTGGTTTCATACAGATGCAGGGACTTGCGTTATCTATTTAGATTTATATCTGTGGCAACTCCACATTCAAGCGCGTATTTTGCGTACGGAAAAATTAGCGGTATGGTTCTCGCCATACATATTGGCCGCCTAAAGATGGCTAGAATTGCTGCGCAGTAGTAAATCTCATACAAAAACCACGCCAAATTAAGGGCGGCTAAGGAATTTGGCCAGAACTATATCTATGAAGGACATCATCTTCCCACGACTTCGCCAACTTATCGTATACTGTCTACCAGTGAAAGAATTTAATTATTACTCATAGCTATAACACCGTAAAAATACCAGAAATTATCTAATTTATCAATAATTTGATAATGTTATAGCAGTCTAATGTCCGATTTCGGAGATATCGTTAACCGGAACTTATCTGTCTGATAGTTTTATCGTATTGATCTTTAGTCATTACGTTGCCGATCAAGTGTAGAATTTCGCCTAATCAATCGTCATTTAGGGCAAATTAAAAATAGTCACATAATTTTTATCTGAAAAATAATAGTATAAAAAAACAAAAAAACACTTTAATAGAAAAGCAAAATAAAAATTATACCAAAAAAGCGTGAGGTGCTTTTTAAGATATTTTCAAAATGACTCTCCGTTTACCAAATATATGTCAATAAAATATAACAATTGACAACCCAACGCTTTTTTACAATAAAAATGTTTTTTTTTTGTTAATCACACTATTCTTAATTTAAATTTATTGATTATTATTTTCTACTTTTTTTTAGTTTGGTTTTCTATTAATGCGTGTTTTTTAGCTTTTTTAAACTATTATATATTTTATACTTTTTAGTTCAATCGCTAATCCTGAAGATCCGGGTAAGGATAATGGGACAAACTTTTTAAATTATTGCATTGTTATCGGTTCTCGGTAAGTGTGCAAAGTTTCAAATTAATCAGACGTTTTGAAGGGGGTTAAAATCGGGGGTGAAAATCACGTTCAAAGATTCCGTTACATAAATTCAAAGATAAATACAAACTAATAAAAGCATGTTAAAAATAAATATGGCTGTTTGACATATTTTCCATTCAAAAGCAATCAAACCAATATTTTTTCCACAGGTAAAATATAACTATTGAAACATGGACCCTTTGAGTTAATAATTGCTATCTTTTACTAACGTTAGTGAGAGTCGGTTATGACCTGTAAAGCGTGTTTTTGGGTATTTTCTCTGGTCATATCTCATCAAATTCTTGGGTAAACTTGTGTATGGCAAATCTTTTATTTTCGTACTAGTCTCTTGCATCATCTGCAAGTAAAAGATGGCATACTAAGTTACTTTTATTTAATTTGAAAAGGAACCACAGAACAATTTAATTATCTCTGATTCTTTGAAAATACATCTTTTGTAATTATGTCTAGCCTTACTTGAATCTTTCTGAGCAATAGGCATATTTTTGTTGAAAAAGATGTAACAAAAATTATGAATATGAATTATGGCATAGATCTGGATGAATCTTGCATAGAAAAGGGAGATATGTCAAAGGGAGGAGCAGGGCCCGACCTAGCAATTTCGTCGCTCCGGGCATAGACAATATTTGCCGCTATTTTCGCCCTTTAAAATGACGCATTATAAGGAGGTTAGGTAAATGTTTCAGGATTATGTCGGATCGGATAAAGCTGCTTTTTTCATTTTAACGGTGGGTTTAAAACAAAAAAATAAAATTCGACAGCGAACCGAGGTTAACAATTTGAGCACCACACCACGAATAAGTTATATTTTCTGTTGAAATGAAAAGGGGTTTTAGTTCAGTTTGGCCGCCCCCTTTTTTATGCCGCTCTGGCCTCCTTTGCCCGTCTCCCCCCTAGATCCGGCCGTGGGGAGGAGACCTATACTCAGTACCCTTTTTGACTGAAAAATGTCTTTGTTTTGTATAAAAATCGAATAAAGAATTCCCACTGATTCTCGGTACGTTGTTGTTGGGGATTAAACTTTCTGAAGCAATAACAGTTTCACAGTAATATTAAACAAATAATAATCGGAGCAGTTATATAAGCTGAGATTATGTTTATATTCGCGCAGTAACTCAACCGACATAAAGTTTACGACATATTGGAAATAGCGCGGGAACACGAGTAAAATACAGTTTTTTTTTTTGCGGCCGTAATCTATTGAGAACGAAAAGGTAAAGGAAAGACTGTGTTATATATTAGATAAACTAGTAATTTAAAAAATAACTTATTAATAACCTAATATTTATTATAAAGAATTAGCGATTCAAGAGTCTCAAGTCTCAGCAGAAGATAAAGTTTCAACTTCACGGTAAAATAAACGGTAATTTGGCTGAATGCCCAACCGACGTCATGTCCAGTCTGTCTGCTTTGAAGATACTGTCATGACTGTTCCCAACGCTATTTGAGTCGCTTGATAGAAGTCCACAATAGCCTCCACAAAGGCCGCCATGGCCCACGTACAAAGGTCCACTTGAAGGAATAGGTGCGGAAACCAAACCCCCTTAACATAGAACATAGCCGCCACAAATGAAGACATCCAACCATGTTCAGACTTTCATCGCTGGCACAAGTATGAAGGTTTATTTCCTGGTCAATTTGACCAAAGAAGGCAAATTCCTCCACTAACAATCTCTTGTTAAAGTGGTGACACTTGGGGAAGACCTATTTTCGGCTGAACGCGTCCTATATATAGCATCAATAGTGAAACGTTCTCCTTACCTGAATGATCTCCGGCGCGGGCACATTCTCAGCCAGCTTCTCCAGAGCATACGTGACGATGTCGCTGGAGGTCCTGCCTCCATTGTAGTCCTCAGCGGAGTCGGCGGTCTTCTTGCCCGAGGGGAACAGCTTGATGGTGGGGTAGCCTTGCACTTGGTAGCGGGAGGCCATTTGTTGGTGGACGGTCGCGTCTAGGGCGCCTAATTTGACCTGTAAGGTAAGGTATATTTGATTTAATAGAATATACTTTATTGTACACCATAAAATTATAGACATTTACAAGAAAAACTTATATAAATGGGTACAAAGGCGGTCTTATCGCTGACAGCGATATGTACCAGACAACCTTTGGAAGGACTGAAAAAAAACTTAGAATAAAAAGGGCTACCCCCTTTTTATTCTAAGTTTTTTTTCAGTCCTTCAGTCGGTTCGGTATCACTGGTATCGGTTTTTCAGTCGGTGTACTGCTATTAGATTAAAACATAATTAAAAAAAAAATATCATATATTTATAGGAGGTATTGGGTGAAATTATGATCCTCTGATCTTGCGATTTGTCAACAGATATTTTTAATTAGCACAATGATGTCGATAATTCTATTTTTAGTTTTTAATTTAGATGTTGTGCTTCAACCAGAATTCAGCCACGTCGACAGCTCTGGCGCTGACCTCGCACAGGACCTTCATGGTGCAGGTGTTTGTGCACAGATGCTCTCTGTGCACAAACACTCTGCTCTCTGTGACAGCAGATGGGGCATCGTTTACGGTGTGGTTCCACAGTCACATTGTGGCTGATCGGAGTACCTCCTCTGACCATGATTATAATGCTTCCTATGGACCGCATAGAATACGGTATGGTACGGTAGGAATACTTCCTTCTCTTGAAACTATTTAATTTTTATTCCATGCCTGTTTGATTTATAAAAAGACATTTCAAGACAAATTTTTATGCTTACAGGTAAGCAATTGTCAGTTAAGATTTCATTTGTTTTTAATGTTTTATCCAGTATTTTAATCAGTACAAATTTCAATAATATTAATTTGGAGTATTTTCCATAATTTCCGGTTCTACCCCACAAAAAAAAAAACAAGATAACCAACATCAGATATCATAATTAAATAGTTAAAGTACAGGAGTTATTAAAAAAAATACGATAATTTCTTAACACCCGTGTTATCAGAACACGGGCGCGAGAAGTTTACCTGATAAGGGCATTAAGTGGGAAATTGGTTAGTCGAGTAATTGTTTTATGGTACATTATTGACTGAGTAATTAATACGATAAAACATGTCTGGGTAATTAACGGTATAAAACAATTAATTCTGCAGTAATTGTTATGGCGGCCGACCGATATTCAAGTTCGATTAATAAAGGTTATACAGTTAGGCAAGATATAAAATATTTATATTTGAAGAATTTTCTTCTTAATAAAAAACAAGAACCTAGACTAGAGTCAAGCTCAAACCAATTTCAAATAAAAAAAACGAATTATTTTAATGTTACGGTACGTTTTAATTCCATGCATTTTTATTTGTTTTGCAGATTTTGAAAATACTTGACCATGCTGTTATATCAAAAAATAATGAACCAAATGGACACCGGTAATCTGGGGTCTATTATACCTGCTAGGGTGAATAACATTCACGGTTACATACATACATAAACTCACACCTTTTTCCCATGGGGCTAGGCAGAAACTACAGAACGCCACCTGCTACGCGATACATACTTCTTTTGCTTCACACACATACATATATCTAGTCATACACACACACACGGTTATTGCTAGAAAAAAATATTGCTCTCATAATAACTAAAGATTTTTTGTCAATATCACTATCGAATTACCTAAAAACTTGGTTAATCATTTCAATTGCAATTTACCTCGGATGACGGCGATACATACAGTTTTAGATAAGGTAAGAGTTAATCTAGGTAAACGCAAAAAGATAATGGAGTGCCCTATGAAGTTTGTTGCTTGTTGCTAATCAAACATTCCTCTTAAATTTATATTAATTGTTCTTCTGTTGTTTATTTATGTGAGTTTTTTTTCTCGTAACATTTCATATAATGCCATGACAAAATAACTGCTATTATTACTGATACCGTTAGAAAAGTATTACTTCTGACCATATAATTATAATATGAAGCAAAAGAAGTATGGTGGCATTCTGTAGTTTTTGCCTACCGTCATGGGAAAGTGGCGGGAGTTTTTGTAAGTAATTATAGCTACCTAAACTTAACCAATTAGGACAAGATTTGAGAAATTTTGTATCTTGCACAGAGCACGGAATCGCTAAACCGGCAGCGTCTAGACACGGTTGTGTATTAATAAAATTTGTGGCGCATAAAGTGCATTGAGCACACAACTTCAGCCATGAAACGGCATTCAAAGCTGTCAGTTTCAATCGATTCGGTAGCACGCTTGGTTTGTATGTAAAGCGCTGGCAATGCAGTTTCAAGCAGAAGACCTCGAAGCATCTCCGTGCTCTGTGGAATCTTTCAACCAGTGAGGAAGGACTCATAAGCAAAGCTATTAAAATTCCTTTTGTACTACTAACCTTGCCCTTAAGTTCAGAGGCGGCCTTGGCCCAGTGGGGCTCCAGGTTCTTGCAGTGTCCGCACCAGGGCGCGTAGAACTCCACCAGCCACAGGTCTTCGCTGTCCAGCACCAACTTCTTGAAGTTTTCGTCTGTCAGAGTGACCACGCCTGAGTCCGACTGTAAAGAAGAACATTAGTACATAAGAACACGTTAAATATTCTTTATTGTAGTTATTCAAAATAAAGGAACAACAAATTACTGAATTCTACAATAAGGGATACATACAGAGGGCGGTTCAAAGATACGAACCACAGAGTACATAAAATACGTGAAGTTTGATGATGGAGAAAAGATGTTTGCAGAATTTTAATTTAACAAGTACTCTTCACGAGTTTTTATTAGGCTTTAGTTTATTTATATTATACTGGCTATCCCCGGCGGCTTTGCTCGCTCTTTGCTCAACTGGCTATCTACCTCCCCTACCCTTCCTACCTACCTACATTTTTCTAGGCTAAAAGTAGCCTATGTCCATCTCCAGGATGCCATCTATGTCCTTGCCAAATTTCATTAAAATCGGAAATTCACATAGCGTCTTTCATGTCGCATGTGTTTGGTCGATTGTTCATACTCTTTGCCTTACCGAAATCACTTACGCAATAAGGCTGCGGGTCAGTAGTTTATGTGTAAAAGGTAACATACAGATAGACAGAGTTACTTTCGAATTTAGAATATTGTATGGATTTGACAATAAAAGGAATCTTACATTGGTTTTTAGGGTTCCGTACCCAAAGGGTAAAAACGGGACCCTATTACTAAGACTCCGCGGTCCGTCTATCTGTTTGTCTGTCTATCACAAGGCTGTATCTCATGAACCGTGATAGCTAGACACTTGAAATTTTCTCAGATGATGTTTTCTGTTGCCGCTATAACAACAAATACTAAAAACAGTATAAAATAAATATTTAAGTGGGGCTCCCATACAACAAACCTGTTTTTTTTTTGCCGTTTTATGCGATAATAGTACGGAACCCTTCGTGCGCGAGTCCGACTCGCACTTAGCCGGTTTTTATATATAGTTCGAATCTGCAGATGGTTTGTAAAATCTGGGTAATTTGTCTTAGTATTCTTGGCCCTGCGTGTGTAGCCTCCAATTGCAGAAGGTACATACAACTCTTTGAATGTGTGAGACCATAAAGTAATGGCATATAGGTACATAAGGTCTACATAATAGCAAGCATACATCTAATTTGGTAACAAAGTCCCTTTAGAAAATAGTACGGCATATTTTCTGAAATTCTTACGTCAGTGGATATATGCTATTGTTCTAAAATAACAGTTGGCGAGAAGCCACCCTTGTTGAGATGAATAAAGAATATAATGTGTTAATACGATAAATTTGTCTACTAAGCTAATGACCTGTCTACCATAATAAAGTTATATACCGCGCATAGTAAACGCAAAGAGAAAACATTGTCCATTGTTTCATTGTAAATTTAAATGTACAATGTTATAACCTATTATACATATGCATGATTGACTTTATTGCACACTAAACTATTTATTTACGATCAACATCAAACGACAGTTGATATGATGCCCTTTATATTTTCCTTACAATGATACAGCATACAATACGCAGACCTAAACAGAGTCTTCTAAGGAAAACTACGTTTGTTAAGAGTAGCCTCAGAAGCAAACCCCCTCTTTTGTAGTGTCGTGCCCGTACTATACAATAATAAGAACATACTATCTTCAGAGAATTATCTTAATGCACCCTGTACAAGCACATGTCTTTGTATGAATTAATTACTTTCGAGACTGAATCATTCTTCCATATACATATTCAGTGCCAAATCTAAAAAGGAGGTCAGTAAGCTCACTGACGTGTCCCAATAGAACAATTTTCTAAAGTGAGAGGATGCGTAGGAGTCTGGCGGGTGGGTGTCGAGTCGCCGACGCATGACATGCGACGAATATATCCTAAACTATGATTTCGAGATTTCTCGATTTCTGTTTATAAGAGTATCTATGTTTATAGAAAAGTAACGAATTCCTAATATTCTACATAGATAAAACACCGAATTTTACAGTCAACATTTTGCTACTTTGGGTTAGATTATTGCAATTTTCATAAGGATCTCTATTTTTTTTAATATTATAGCCTATGACACTCAGGAATAATGTAGCTTTCTACTGGTGAAAGAATTTTCAAAATCGGGTCAGTAGATCCGATCCAGATATTACAACGTCACAAAGTCACAAAGTCACAAACTTTACCTCTTTATAATATTAGTATAGATAATGCCAAAAGTTTGACGCTGGTTGATGAACAGAATACCTATATACTGTTGACTCTTGTACCTTTCACATAAAATAATCAGATATGGGGAAATACACACGCACTTAACAAATACGAAGGATTACAAGTTGGATTGGTGTTTTCTTGCGTAATCGAATAAGAAACGTAGAGATCCGCAGAGAACCAGGGTTACCGACATAACCCGAAGAATTGCCAAATTTAAGTGGCAGTGAGCAGGGCACATTGCTCGCAGAACGGATGGCCGATGGGGTAGAAAGTTCTGTAGTGGCGACCGCGAACCGTGAAGGTTGCGGAGTTCTGCTGGATGCGGGACGCACGGGATCGGTCAATGTGGCGACGTTTGGGGGAGGCCTATGTCCAGCAGTGGACGTCTTTCGGCTGATATGATGATGATAACAAATTGGAATTGGAAAATAATGGGGGAAAAGCCTTTGGATGACACAGGCTGACAGTAAGACCGTTCCAAAAGGCTGACCAGATTTTTATTCTGCAAACTTTCGCCTCTGAAAGGCCGAAATAAATGATGTCAATCATATCGAAAGATATTATTGGATCTAAAAAGAGTACTTTATAAATTATAAATCAGCTTAGTTCAGCTCCTAAAATAGATCGTTTGTTGACACAACAAACATGTATGAAGTACTAGTGATATGAAGATAAGATGTCAACGCCCCCTTTACAATGCATTACATTATGAAAAACTTCCGTTTTAGTTACTCGAGATAAATTAGAGTATTTAGTGACTGGTAAGATTGATTTTCTCGGCCACCGCAGGCTTCAGGCGAAATATGGGTGTAAAATACGCTTTGCCTAACCCGCCGAAAAATAGCGGCGTTATGATGACTTCGGTAACTCAGGTACACTCTGTGAAATGGTGAGTACCTAACACCCTAGCGCTGCTGGCCTTCCTTGAGGAGCTGGGGCGGATCGAATGACCCATTTATCCGACCTCTACGCAAAATACGCGCTTGGACGTGGAGTTGCGGACACCAGCCCGTTTATCATTAACAATTTATATATGAATCTGCCTAGCCTTTTCCAACTTCAGTGTTTTTACATGGAGCGACTGCCTATCTGACCTCCACAACCCAGTAACTTGGTAACACGAAACCTCTTGGCTAGACTGGTGTCAGATCTCCTGACTACCCGTAACGACTGTCAAAGATCTTCAAATGACAGCCGGAACCAACGGCCTAACGTGCTTTCCGAGGCACGGAAGTAACTCGATATGTTGAAATGGTCACCCGTCCACAGACCGATCTCGTCAAGCGTTGCTTAACCTTGATGATCGACCAGTGCGGCTGTTATTATTTAGCCACGAGCTCGTCAGCAATAACAATATATAATTAAACAATAATTACTTCCAACAAAGGTTAAATTAATCAATGTTGCTATTTTTCTTTATCAAACATTTTTCCACGTTCTTGAATGTCCTTTGAAATACACGTGGTTCAAATAATGTTTACATTTGAAATGCAACAACTGTGTATAGGTATCATAAAACTGTAATGGATTTATAAAAAGAATAAATCTGTACTACACACACAACTAAATAAAACTAACTATTTCCGTGATGCCCTATTAATCCTCCTTCATGTAAAAGTTTAGATGGATGAATGGTTCTTACTCAATCAAGCCAGAAAGGCTGAACGGATCTGGATGAAATTTGGCACAGAAATAGATTATAGTCTGGAATAACTAGCTACTTTCTATTAAGTCACGGGCAACAACTAGTCTTGTATATCGAAAATAATATAAATAGTTACTAGTTAAGGATATTTGTACTTTAAACTCATGAAAAAATTGTAGATTTATTTTTTATTCGTTACTGTTTGCGTCCCTGCCGCTTATCTGAACGCCTCTTGATAACCGTTGCATTTACATACACGGCTCTTTTCTTTTCCAGCACATATTTCAACCGCATCAAAATGTTAGTTATTTTCGCTCTCTGGTCCTTCTTTATGTCATTGCGAAGTAGCAACATTTGTAATTTTTTGAACCTATTATATGTTGTTATAGTAGTTGACTTTGTAGGAGCCTTTGTGGTTGTCTTTAACACTTTAGTGGTAGTTGTCTTTACTACTTCTATGGTAGTTTTCATTTTAACAGGTGTCTTTAGAGGTAGTTTCATCCGAGCAAAGGTTTTTGTTGTATTATTTTGATTGTCATCTGTTTTATTTAAATCAGGCAAACATGTCTCCATGGTATCATTTAGTTTCTGATCACCTGTTAGTGGTGGTGGTTGAGTTGTTACTGAAGCGGTTTTTGTGGTTTTTGTTACTTGTTTCCATGGTATGTTGTGACCGTAAATGTATTGCGTCGATAGCTAGTGAAAACTTTGGATTGTAGTTGTGTTAAAATTAAAATATTGCATGATAAAGGTATTCATTTAAAATAAATGTGATGAGTTTTTAATGTTGATTTTTGTATGAATTTTGTGTTAGTATACTTATGTAGAGTGGATTCAACGAAATGTTGTGATGATTGAGTGATCAAACATTAACACCTTAACTGCCAGATGCCCGACAAACAATACATTTTCTATTGTGTCTCGTTAGTACGGCATTATATGTGTTAAATATAAATAAATGCAAATTGAGTACTTTTAAAATATTGTAATCCCTATATCCAGTAGTGGACTGTAATAGGCTGAGTTGGTTGTTTGTTAAAATCCTAATCTGCACTATAGATATTCATAGAATGAAAAAAAAAATACTGACAAAGCTTACATGTATAAATAACTGATAAAAATTAAATAGTGTTTACCTAGCTGTATAAGGAGCAATAAATTCCCTTGTTTTATATTGTATTGCTAGAATATAAATAATTATAATATGCAAGATTGTGATATTCAATAAAAAATTAAGGTGAATGATAAAAGCATTAATATTTAATGACAGTTTTCTATCACCACATATTATGATTTCTAGACCTCATGTATCCTTTGATTAGTCTATCAAGAGCGGTCAACATGTTTACCTTGTCTGATCCTGAGTCCTCCGGCCTCTTTCCAAGGCGTTCATATGCCTTGCTCTTAACGGCATTAAGGGCAGCCTCAACAAATGCATCAGCTGTCCTTGCAGATTTGTATGGGACGTGTTTGTCGCCGGTGAAGATCTTGATAGTGGGGAAGCCGCTAACTCCGTAGCTCTTTGCAAAGCTTTTGTACTTGTCTGCATCTACAGAGCCAACTTTAACAATGCCCTGGAAATTCAAAAGTGATGTAGTTTTTATTGTATTATAAAAATGCGGGTTGTAGAGGCATTATTAATATTTTACATAAGACTAATTCTAAAGCAAGTACTAATTGTGTTTTAGATCTTATCAACAGAATTTCAACATAAAATGCATTTCAGAATGATGCAATATGCTAAAGGTAAAATGAAAAGTGTTTCATCTTATAAGAAAGAATATTTATTATTGGTATTATGTACGATTTGAAGTGGAATGATGCTGTTTTGCTGGGCACATAATAAAGTTTTATGTTACAAACCATACATAATTTTACTAGTGATAAAAAATAAGAGAAAGTATAAACCCTATTTTTGGCAACAAGTTAGTACTAATAGCTACAGCTTTCATTGAACTTTCTAGAATTAATTGTTCTGCTTAATAATTATGAATTAAACAGATAAAACCACATAAAATTATCCTCCAAGTAAATTCATTTGCATGACTGGCTTTTATTACCATTCATGCTTGACTTGAAAAATGTAATTTCCTTACATGATTTACTAGAAAACTAAATAATAAGCATACAATGTTGTTACGCCTTTAGCGATTTCAGAAATAAAGCAGTTTTTCTTCATGTACATCAATATAAGATACGTACCCTTAATGCTTTAGCAGCTTTTTTGTATTCAGGAACTAGGTTTTTGCAGTGACCGCACCACGGCGCATAGAACTCCACCAACCACACTTCATAGCTGTCAGCGACCAGCCTGTTGAAATTATCAGGAGTCAGCTCTACCACGTCTGAGTTAGAGTCGTACAGGGCGTACCCTGACCCCACGACCAATAAAATACCTGAAAATAAAATTTTAATCATTATAACCGGCTCCTATAAATCTCTCAACGTAACGAATTGATTTCACGGTTTAATTATGTTATTTAAACATACCCAAGAAATACGTGTGTAACATTGTATGTAGTTTATATATATGCCACTTAATTTAGAAACTATAAAAACACCGGCCAATATTATAATGAGATCGCACGAGTTATCGGCTAAATAATGACCCCAAGAAATAAACACGTCAGTCAATCATTTTGGCATCCCAAAGAAGAAAGACACGATATTGTCAATGGAATTCGTGGACTCGCATCATTGGCCTAATCAAATTTCCCGCAAAAATACTGGTTTACATTTTATTTATTAGGGCAACTCCAAAATATTCGTGTGCCTGTGCGAGCCAGTTGGTCACAGTCGTCACAGATGAGTATCTCTAAGTAGTCTGTGACTGATACGTAGCTAGCCATTAGCTAGCTAGAGTTGGTCTCGATCTCGACTCGAACATTTTGGGTTCCTTACCAATAATAAGTCAATCTGTGGAATTCTTTCTATTATAATTTGCCAAGATGGAGGCTGTAGTAAGCACGTATTATGATTTCCACTGGCTATTACGGTTAAAATGTTACAGCCCTGTGACAGGTAGATATACAGACAGGTGATGTGCATGTGGGCTTAGGAAATTGAACTACACCGGCAGGCATATTACTTATCTTTATCTTTTGCAAGAGCAAAACGATAGCGATTTTTGCGCAATAATTGCTCTTCAATACAAAAGTTTTAGAGTTGTTGGGGTTTTTTTTATAAATAAGTGCATTTGATAAAAAACCGGCCAAGTGCGAGTCGGAGTCTCGCACGCAGGGTTCCGTACTTGGTAAATTGCGGTTTACGATTTATGACATTTAAAAAAATTACTACTTACTAGATCTCGTTCAAACCAATTTTCGCTGGTAGTTTACGTGGTAATGTACATCATATATTTTTTTTAGTTTTATCATTCTCTTATTTTAGAAGTTACAGGGGGGGGGGACACATTTTACCCCTTTGGAAGTGTCTCTCGCGCAAACTATTCAGTTTAGAAAAAAATGATTTTAGAAACCTCAATATCATTTTTGAAGACCTATCCATAGATACCCCACACGTATGGGTTTGATGGAAATAAAAAAAAATAGTTTCAGTTTCAAGTTTCACCCCCAAAATTTATCGTTTTTTTTCAATTTTTGAGTGAAAATCTTAATGCGGTTCACAGAATACATCTACTCACCAAGTTTCAACAGCATAGTTCTTATAGTTTCGGAAAAAAGTGGCTGTGACATACGGACGGACAGACAGACAGACAGACAGACAGACATGACGAATCTATAAGGGTTCCGTTTTTTGCCATTTGGCTACGGAACCCTAAAAACGAGCGTTTAGCAAACGATTGTGTATTGTAGAACCTACCATACCTACAATGCATGTAATTCCGACTTTTATGACTTTAAACGTTTGACCGCTATCGTTTTACTCTTGCTAAAGACACGTAATAAGTCTGCGGATTCTGCGGTACTAAAAAGAAGGGTTGCCATCCGTCCCGGATTTGTACTTGTTTAAAAGGCGTCCGAGAAGCGAAAGGGCGTGGTTTTATTTGTAGTCTGGGTTTTAAAGTCTTCAAAAAATCACTCTAATCCTTCACTTCTTGACTTGATTTTAGTCTCCTCGTCTGACCGCGTCGCTAAGCATGGGCAATGCTCTGCCGATGCCTTTTCTTATCATGATCTGATTTTTCTTTCATATAAGATTCGTCCACCTAAGGCTAAAGCCAAAACTCTCATGCAGCGCAATTTTGGTGGTATGGACGTTGACAGTCTTTGCGAGGATGCCAGCTACATTGATTGGTCTTCTCTATTTTCCTCTACTTCAGTCGATGAGCAAGTTCTTATATTCACGACCAAACTTGTTGAGCTTTACGACCATCATGCTCCTGTGCGGGCAGTTAAAGTAATGGTGGCCATACACGCTACGAGAAATCGTTACGATCAGACTGTACAGTTCGAACGGTACCGATAAATCGCTACATGTATGTTATGAAACTGTGCAGTTTCGCAAGATTTTTTGAGACTGTACAGTCGAACGGAACAATACGAAAATTTCAATTGATTTATCGGAATCGGACGAACTGTGCCGACTGATCGTAACGTGTATGCGCTCGTTCCGTTTTCGTGTTCAGTTTTGTAGTAAATTCAGTAGATGTAAGTACGTATCATGATCCATTCTTAGAAAATTATGCCAGTCTTTTGGAAAAACCTTTAATTCCGCCAACAAATTGACATGAGAATGAACTCTTCTTTTCATTAGCCATTCTTTACACCAGATGCTACAATTTTTCCGCTTCACCTTTTTTTCCTTCAGGGCGAATATTAATCCAACAATTGCTAAAACGTCGTCCGTCGAAGCCATCACTGACACGTGTGCGTCGGCACCATATTGTACCGTCTGATCGTAACGATTTCTCGTAGCGTGTATAGCTTGTATGCCAGCTACGATAAACTGCACCGTTCAAACTGTACAGTTTGATCGTAACCATTTCTCGTAGCGTGTATGGCCACCATAAGGCATTTGCCAGCGCCGTGGCTGACAGAGGAAATTAAAAATATCATGAACAAAAAAGCTACAGCAAAAGCCAAATTTAAGCGACGGCCTACTGACGCTAATAGGGAAAGATATGTCTCAATCCGTAAATACTGCAATAAGGTGTGTAGGAATGCCAATCGCCAACATATTCATGATTCTGTCCAAAATGGGGACGCTTCCAAAGTTTGGAAATTTCTTAGGTCATTGGGAGTCGGTAAATCTCGGCAAGAAACTATCCCTAAAGATGTAAATATTGACGCAATGAATAATCATTTTACTGCTTCGTCTAATTTTAATAGGACAACTAAATTAAATACATTGAATCATCTTTCATCTCTTCCGACTCCCAGTTATTCTCCATTTGTTTTTGGTCAATTTTCTGCTTGTGATGTTAAGAAGAGCATACTATCGATTTCGTCAAATGCAGTAGGATGCGACTGTATCAGCCGTAAAATACATTATCCTTCCCGTCATTTGCCATATCCTCAATTTCTCTGCGTCTAGCAGTGTCTTTCCAAGCTCATGGAAAGATGCTCAAGTAATTCCTTTACCTAAAAAGCCCAATCCCACATCCTTCTCTGAGTATCGTCCAATATCCGTCTTGCCATTCCTATCCAAAGTCCTTGAACGGTTAATCCACAACCAAATAAGCACCTTTCTCTCCAAAAATAATCTCCTTAACCCCTTCCAGTCCGGCTTCCGCCCTGGTCATAGCACAACTACAGCGCTTCTGAATATTACGGACGATATAAGGTCTGCCATGGAGATGGGTAATCTAACGGTTTTGGCTCTACTGGATTTCAGTAATGCCTTTAATACAGTAGATTTCGATGTTTTACTTGGCATCCTTTGCTCTCTTAACATATCTCCTTCGGTTGTTGACTGGTTTCGTAGTTACCTGTTTGGTCGCCGACAACGTATTTGCATCGGAGAGACCTTGTCTTCCTGGTGTAGTACTTCTGCCGGGGTACCTCAGGGCGGCGTTTTATCTCCCTTACTTTTCGCAGTTTTTATTAACTCAATATCCAACGAATTAATTTCTTCCTACCACCTTTATGCAGATGATCTTCAAATTTACACGCGATCTCCTCTTGGTAATCTTTCTGAGGCTATCTTGACTATAAATAATGATCTGGCCCGTATATGCGACTGGAGCAAGAGGCACGGACTTACGGTGAACCCTATAAAGACGCAAGTTTCGGTGGTGGGCAGTTCAAGGTTGGTCTCAAGGATCGACTGGACGACTGTTCCCCAAGTTTATTTTGACAACTCTGTTGTACCATTTAGCGAGAAGGTGAAGAACTTGGGGATATTTATTGACAGGAACTTCTCTTGGACTGCCCAGCTACAGGAAGTTAGCCGCAAGCTATTCGCATCTGCTGGATCTCTGAGAAGACTGCGTAATTTTCTGCCGACTGCCACCAAGATTGCGCTTGCACAATCTCTTCTTCTACCCATCCTTGATTGATGCCAGCTATCTTGACCTCACTGAAGTACAACTTGATAAACTTGAGCGACTTCAAAATGTTTGTATAAGGTTCATATTCGGTTTGCGCAAATATGACCATGTTTCTGAATTCCGCGAAAAACTCAAGTGGTTGCCAATTCGCCTTCGCCGGAATGCTCATATTCTTTCCCTGCTGTATAATATACTATTTATCCCGTCTACCCCTCTTTACCTCAAAAACCGATTTCACTTTTTATGTGACTCGCACACGAAGGTTCTTAGGTCATCGGATAACTTGAAACTTAAAATGCCAATGCATTCCACTATCTTCCTGGACAAATCATTTACTGTCCAGGCCGCTCGTCTATGGAATGCATTGCCTGTGACAATAAAACGCGCGCAATCACTACCGATATTTAAAAGACTGGTAAAAGAGCACTACCTGTCACTGTAATCATGTTCTTGTTGGAGCTGTATTGTTTTCTTGCCTGTATATTTATAAATGTATGTATGTATTTATGTATCTATTTTAGTATTTTATATTTAGTGCTTCTGTTTTATCATAATATTTAATTGTAATATTGCACCAAGTGCAACCCCATGTCAACCCAGGCTATCTCTCTCCATTCAGGGTTGCCTGGAAGAGATCGCAGATCGCGATAAGGCCGCCTGTTGTATGTTGTTGTTATTTTAAGGTTTCCGTATGTAATGTTATTATCTTGGTGTACAATAAAGTATATAATAAATAAATAAATAAATAAAACTAATAACCTAAAACGTAAAGACACACACACACACACACACAAAACATAAAAGTAATGTTCTCGAATTTTTTGTAAATTTTCCTACCATGAGTCAAGTAAGAATTAACTCGTTACAACAGCGGGCGCACGGTTGGCGCAGTGGTTGAGCGATTGACTGCTGCGCTGTGTGTCGCGGGTTCGATTCCCGCACGGAAGAAATATTTGTATGATTTACAGATAGTTGTTCCGGCTCTGGGTGTTGTGTATGTGAGTTTATATGTTTGTAAACGCACCCACGATAAAAATAAATAAATAAAGAACTAAAAAATATTCAAATATAGAACATATCACCGATGAAAAATATTATATGATATAAAGGTCTGCCTCTCAATAAGATCTGTTTGCTTGCCAGTTATCTTTGCTCCTCATTTCTTTAGTTCGTCTTTTAATTCCTTAAGCTTCTAGGGACAATAAATAACGATGGAAGAAGAGTTTAAACACAAAAAATAACAATAAAACGTGATGTGAACAAAGCAAAAGCCATTTGACAGAAGCCTTTGCGCCGCTAGCGACATCTGCGCTAAGCTTTGCGTTCACATCCCCATTGCTCGTGTTCATGAAGGTATAGATAAAGATGGAGACCACACTTCGAATACCTACTTGAAGCAAAACCTATGTATCACTATATCGCTCTCTGTGGGCAGACCCTCTCTGTCTAAGTAGGGTACTATAGTCCACACTAGAAAGAGAGGTCGGCCCACAGAAAGACGTAGGTATTTGCCTCAAGATTTTGTTCCAAGTGTGGCCTCCATCTTTACCTATAACTTCATGCTCGTGTTGCACAGACGTAGGGGTAGGTGACATACATCACATATTTTTCCCTGTCCTTCACATGACCCACAGAGTACTTTTTTTATATATGAAAACATGACCGTTCTTCCTTTCTCTGTAACCTCATGTCCCTTCGTATTCCTTTCCTACCTCAATACTTTCCTTACTTTGTACAAATAGCTTTCCTGTGTATTCATCACCTTAAATAATATTAAGCTGTAATTTTCGTCATTTTAATTTGCTCATCATTTACTTGTTATGTCAGTACCACCACCACACCACAGTATGCTAGTATTATATTATCTGTGGTACCACTAAAATATACTGATCCTGTATATTTATTCATCCTTTCCTAAATTCCGTTAAATTTAATATACATAATTATATGTTTTTAAAGGGGATGTTTCATTTTTGTATGGGACGCCGGCCATAACCTGTACCTTTTAGGAAAGCTGGGAAACTAACACAGAGTAATATCATATGAAACTAACCCCTGAATAGAATAAAGTTACTTTTTTCCATAATAACAAATATTTTTCAGGTATAAATTAGGAAAAAATTAAAAATGTTTGACGTTTATCGTGACAGCTAATTGACAGCCATGAGAGGTTTTATTTTTGACATTTAGTTAAAAAGTGACGTGACATATTTAACATCTACGTTATTTATGCTTTGATGTGACATGATTTCAGAACGAAATCGAAATGCATCGGAATCACACTTACGTGGGTACTTTCTTTATCTGAGTGTGGTTCCGTCTGAGACGCCATGTTGAATAAATTATGGCAATAATTGAAAACTATTATTTTTTGAACTCAGGGAGTTCAATTCAGGGAAGAATATTTTTCCTCAATTCGTGGGATTTTTAACACTTTTTTGATAAATGTACATCTCATCGCCGAAAATGATACATCTCCTTTGGTTTCCCTACTTTTATTTAATATTAAAACAACCTGACGTGACATTGGCTGAACGCACAAACTGTGCGACGGAAGCCAAAAGACAGAAAAAAAAAACTGTGAACAAATTAGAAAGCATAAATCTTTTAACTTTTTCATAAAGAACGATTCTTAGTTTATTGTTCAAATTCGTGCTCAGTAGCCACCCCGCAGGCTTATTACGTATCTTTAGCAAGAGTAAAACGATAGTGATCAAACGCTTTATGTCATAAAAATCGGAATTACCTGCAGTGTAGGTATGGTAGGTCCTACACAATCGTTTGCTTATCGCTCGCTGTTTGTAAATGCACTTATTAAAAAAAAACCGCCAACAAATCTAAAACTTTTGTATTGAAGAGCAATTATTGCGCAAAAATCGCTATCGTTTTGTTCTTGCAAAAGATACGTAATAAGCCTGCCGGGCGCTCGTGCTTGTACCATTGTACAAGACTCGTGTCGCTTCTCAAGCCTCATTCCCCGCCGTAGACAGAGTTTCTCTGTCTACGTTCCCCGCCGTAGACAGAGTTTCTCTGTCTACGTTCCCGCAGCCCATCCACCAAATCTTGAACGCATAGATTAAAATATTAGCAACTCTACTGCTCGTTAAAATCCCTCTTCGCACTTGCAGTGCAGACCATGACGGTTTGGTTATTTTGCTGTTCCATCCACGCCATGATCCCACCTGCAATGATTTCACATTGTGCCTAGAGTGTAATAACCAGATAATTACGAAACAGCCTTATCTCATCTAATCAAGGTATAGTTTGTTATGTAACGCTTCAGTTTGCTCCCGTAATCGCTTTTACTATTTCTGGACCATGATGGTTTCACAGGGGGCACTCCCTTCTACTTATTCTAAAATCTTCTTCTTGGTCTTGTTAATTGAGTTCTCACCAAACTTTTTTTCTTGGCCTACATGAAGTTGGCTACAATGGCTGCGCACCAACTTCAGGGCGGCCCAGAAGTTTCGCGAGGACTATACTAACGGCGCGGCGGCGCGCGGTGGCGCGCCGCGGCCGCTTACGTGCTTTGTGGTACCTACTACGTTAAGGCGAAGGCTACCGACGGGTATTTTTTTGCTACTATAGTGAATTATCTCATTTATAGTGTTAACACACGTCCGGATTAGGTCCGGCCGGACTAACTCCACCCACAAATCCATCCTCGTTAACACACGCTCGAACCTGGTTCACCGGACCGACCGAACGGCAGTTGCTTTACGCAGACTTGCCAACTTAGGGCTTTTAGCCCCAAATTTAGGGTAAAAATATCTATATTGGACTTTTTTTAGGGCCTGAAAAAATTTCGGCCTATTTTCAGGGCACAACTAATATTTCATGCATCAGTAACGAAACCAATTATCCCTTGTAATTCTAAAACGAGATGCTGGATCATTTGTTACATTTACCCCATTTCCGAAAGTTGTTTATTGTAAACATATGACCTCAAGAATTCCTAAAGCTCAAACGAAATGCCAAGTCGCAACTAAAACGATTTATTAACAATTATTAACAATTTAAATATTTAATTCGTTATAATAAGTTCTTATAAAACTAATTAAAACTAAGTTAAATTTTATTTACCCTAGTAAAACAAAATACATTTTTTTATACATATAATTTTTTCAATCAGGTTTATGGGTAATCCAAATCATGGACATTGGCAACACTGACGACTAGTCAGTATAGTCATAGTTGGTCTGGCCAAACCAGCCGTCAACCCTACACGTCCGGATTTGGTACGGAGCAGACTATATTCGATGGGAAAACAAGCGGACCGAGACGGACTAAATTATTATAATAATAATAATGTCCGGCGGACCACTCTACACACGCTCGGATATGGTACGGCCGGACTAACTCAGCCCACCAATCTGTGGTCCGGCTGGATCAAATCCGAACGTATGTAAGCACTATATAAGCGCTATTAAGATGCGCATCATTATTCTTATTGATTTGGTGTTTTGCGCTCGGCGGCTGGGGGGTGTTATTATAAATATACACACGCTTGTGTGGACCGAGACGGACTCAATTAATAATAATAATGTCCAGCGGACCACTCTTCACACGCTCGGATATGGTCCGGGCCGGACTAACTCTGCCCACAAATTTTATCCGTGGTCCGGCCGGAACAAATCCGAACGTGTGTAAGCACTATAACACACTTCCGGATTTCGTCCGGCTGGACCACGGCTTTGTGAGCAGAGTTAATCCAGCCCGGACCAAATCAGAGCGTGTGAAGAGTGGTCCGCCGGACATTATTATTATTAATTGAGTCCGTCTCGCTCCACATAAGCGTGTGTAAGCGAGAAAGGATTTGTGGGCAGAGTTAGTCCGGCCGGACCAAATGCGGACGTGTGTTAGCACTATGAGTCCCTTTTCATACGCTCCGGTTATCGGCTAGCGGCGGCGGCAAATAGAGTATGTAGTGGCCTTGTATGTTAGCTTTCACACGTACCGGCGTACATGGTCATACATTCGCCGCCGGTTACCCGGCATCGGCTATCCGGAAACCGGCGCGTGCACCCCGATTATCATTAGGGTCACAAACGTTAAAAAAACTAGAGACTTGTCTTTTTTTTTTAAAAACGTTGCTCCACTCTAGTTTGATTTGAAGTTAGTCGATTATTTGTCTATGATTGCACCAAACGGACGACGGCAAGGTAACAATTATTTTCAGAATAAAAACGTGGCGTGCGTATATTGATCATTCCTGATAAAATTTATAGCAAAACTCAGGATCCAGAATTCAAGATTTATTTTTCTCTTATTAATTAAATTAACTCTATGGTAATACATCCGCGACGCATGCCTCAATCAAACGAAAAATAAAAAAAATCGTTGATCAATATTTTCAATGTCAGCGGCGTCTTGCACGATATTAAATCAGTAATAAATAGGACTATAATTTTAATAATAAATGTCTGGTGGCGATGCTTAGGATCGGTATCGGACAATTTTTATGTTTTAAAGGTAATTGTATTTACTAATTTCTTATTTGACAGGTTATGTTGGCGCGTATTTGTTTATTTTTGGGACATTTTAGGCGGGAAATCGGCGTCAGCGGTCAGACACCTTCGTGTGGTGTGTGTGGGTCATCAATCGTCATTAATATTGCTACAATTTGCATTTTGCAGCCGCTGTCCCTGCAAGGTTTTGTCACAAAGTGAGCGCAATGGCAATGAATAACAAACCGTTCACTGTGTTCGTCGAGGGTAATATTGGCAGCGGCAAAACTACATTTCTGGAACATTTTCGCCGATTTGAGGACATCACGTTGTTGACTGAGCCTGTTGAAGAATGGAGAAACCTGAAGGGTTGGAACTTATTGGTAAGCCCTCAATATAAAATATCCTTACTTTTAACCTTTCGTATCAATCCGTCTGGATTACCGAGGTTAGATATGTCTAAATGTCATAATCAAACCTAAGTCACATTGTTGTAGGTAGGCAGGAAATTAAACGTGTATAATAATTACTCACCTTCGGTGTAATAGCCATCACATTTTACCTCCCCTCAACTGTCGCGACACCTGAATCAAGCGTCTGTCTATTGTTTTTCTATTGTTTCGCTAATTATGTCAGATGAGTGCGCCAACATTTTTAAATACAATAAATTGCCTTTGTTACCAACTTACTTGTTTATCTCTATCATCAACAGCCTGGACCTCATTTCTGAGCATAGACCTCTCTTTTCTTGAGCCACTCCTCACATTCCTGTGCTAGCCTATTCCAGGTTCCTAGTTAATTTTAACATCAACCAAATTATTTTGAATAGGGATTGATGGTAATTGTAAATACTGTAAATTATTAATGTAAACAATCAACATATTATTTTTCAGGATCTTATGTACAAGGACACAGCTAAATGGGCAATGACATTCCAATCCTATGTATCTTTAACCATGTTAGACATGCACCGGAGGCCAACTCCTACGCCCGTGAAGTTGATGGAACGCTCCCTGTACAGTGCACGGTACTGCTTTGTTGAGCATATGATCAGAAGTGGGACACTGCATCCAGCTGAGTTTGCTGTGCTTGACGAATGGTTCCGATTCATAATGAATCAGATTCAGATTGATGCAGATCTTATTGGTTCGTATAATTATGCACTACAGCATTATTATTAGTAAGGACTAGCGGACGCCTCGCGGTTTCACCCGTGTATTTCACATTCCAGTGGGAATACAGGGATAAAAAGTAGCCTTGGTCACCCGGGGATAGTGTAGCTTCCCAATGTTGAAAGAGTTTTTGAAATCAGTCCAGTAGTTTTTAAGTTTATTTGTTACATACAAAAATACAAATCTTTCCTCTTCATAATTTTAGTATAGATAATGTAATGTTAAGGTTGTCTGTGTGCCAGTGGTGAACAGATGGAGTGATAAAATGATTATCTAAAAATAACAGATTGGTGCTTTGCATTTAGGGAAATAAAACAATTAAATCAGAAAACAAACAAGTTGAAACTTGATTCTACACTCATTATCATATTGTTTTCTTTGAGTTAAGTTTGTTTACTCCTTATCGGTACCCATGTAATTATATTCTTTAATTTTTCAAATATAATTTTTTTAATTTATATTTTCAGTATACCTGAAAACGACTCCCTCCGTAGTGTACGAGAGGATAAAGAAAAGAGCAAGATCTGAAGAGCAGTGTGTCCCACTGTCTTACATAGAGGAGCTGCACAAATTACATGAAGACTGGCTCATCAATAGACAACATGCTGAGTGTCCCGCTCCTGTAAGTAAAACAATAGCAATTTCGTTGATATGCAATATCATACTAACTATAAGTGGAGTACTGATAATGGGCATAATGAGATACTTCTAATATTTTTCAAACTCATGCTTTCATGAGTATAGTTCTCCCCAAACTTCTTGACCAATCTGAAGTAGGCTACAATGGCCGTGGAATAGTAAATCTCATCCAAAAACAGCACCAATCCGTGCCTCGCGCATCATAAAGCCAACTTCAGGGCAACCAAGAAGTTTGGCAAGAACTACAACTTGTAATGTAGGAATTAATAGTTTTGTTCTCTATTGATGAAATGATAGAGAACAAACCATATAGGTTAGTTGTGTGATTGATGGTGGACTTTCATTGGAGCAGAGAGTATAAGTAAAATAATCCCCTCTAGATAATAGTAGAAGTCTTTGTTGTTTAAGAAAAACAAATTTAGACAACTATTTTATATAAATGAAAAGATTAGTAAAATTAAAATAAGTGAACAGTTCATATATGTTTCTTTTTGTTTTTATTTTCAGGTTTTAGTGATAGACGCTGACTTAGATCTGTCCCAAATAACAGAAGAATACAAGAAGAGTGAGCATCAAATATTAAGAAAGGCTGTGGATGTGGTAATGAGATCTCCGAATAAGCTTAGCCCAAAGAAACCCATCACCACTTCTCCCATACAGATAGTGCCTCAAAGAAGAATATTATAATATTAGCTAAACTTTTTATTTATAAAATTTATTTTTAATTCACTCATTGCCTTAGACTTGTGTTCTTTATGACTTATTGCAAGTATTTTAGTTTGTAAGATTATGAATGACAGGATCACAAATAATAGTTACTATTATACATGTTGTGGCTAGATGTCACTAACAGATTATGGACCTTAATCATTTGAAAATGCTTTAAGATATTCAAAGGTAAACTTTGAAAACTATGCACACCAGTGTTCAATATTTTGACTTTTATTGACAAGTAATAATAGATTATTGTTTGTTTATTTTCATTTACATAATTATACTTCACATTTTTTAAGTTTCTTTTAAAAATGTATGTATACAATTATGTATAATTAAGATTGTGCTTATTGTATGTATTTAAATTATGCATTTAATTTTCCTATGTGTATGATATTGATTGGTTTATAGGTAATTAATCATATGTATAATTTTGTGTCAATATAATAGATTATTGACTATGTTATTTTTTATTTCCGGTAACGATATATTGGTGCTCAGCTAGATTAACAATTTTTTTTTTAAAAACCAGAAATTGAATGGTTACAGGATTATTAATATTGTGTCAAATAGCCTAACCCGGCTTTAGGCTTTATACCCTCGCGCGAGAGCCCGCGAGGATGTACATTGCTCTAAATACTGGGTTCAATCATGAAGTATTTTGTTTCGTTTCCTCGTGTGCGTCAGAATGGCTGGTTGTCTGTAACAGTTCGCTTCAGGCTGGTACTACTACTAAAAATTGCTACCTATTTGCTACTTTTTACCCGACTGCCGAAGGAGGGTAATGTGTTTATCAGTCTATGTATGTATGTATATATGTATGTATGTATGTTTGTTCCTATGTGGCGTTCCAGAGACCAAACGCGTTGGCCGATTTTGATGATTCATACGTTAATCGATACGTCTTAACCCTGCGAGTGTCATAGGCTACGTTAAAATTGGACTTAATGGGTTCTAAGGTAGAATATTTCAATTACAAGAATTGGTCCCGCCATTATGACGTTTGTTTTTTATTTTGTTTCAAAGTTAGATAGCAATTAATTGACTATAGGTAGTAAAAAAAGTTAAATCAAAAAATCAAAAAACCCGACTGCTTCAAAAGCGAACTAAAAAGACGTAAACAAGGAAAAAATCATGCTGTGCAGTCGGAGGATACATATTCGCGGGCTGGCTGACCAAAATCTGGTGTATCCTCCGCCTGCACAGCATGATTTTTTCCTTGTTTACGACTTTTTAGTTCGCTTTTGAAGCAGTCGGGTTTTTTGATTTTTTGAATTAAGTTTTTTTATTTATAACTTTTTAGTTAGTTTTTTTCGAATAAGATACATTTAAACATATAAGTGTTATATATTTTTGAAATCACCTCTTAAAACCCTTTATTTTGATACCCCACACGATGGGATTGGAAGAAAAAAAAAATTTGGGCCCCCACAATATGGCACCCAAAATCCGCCATTTTTCTATTATCCAATTTTAATGTAGCCTATGACACTCGCAGGGTTAAGACGCGTCGATTGACGTATGAATCATCAAAATCGGCCAACGCGTTTGGTCTCTGGAACGCCACATAGGAACAAACATACATACATACATACATAGACTGATAAACACATTACCCTCCTTCGGCAGTCGGGTAAAAATCAGCACGAGATATGAGCATTCCTATTGGTCTAGCGGCACTGGTGGCGCATGAATTACAGTAGTGAATACGCCCAGATTTTAGAATAAAATCTTTATAAAATCGAATTTTGGACTTTTGAAAAAAAAAATCTACAAAAATGTTCGTTGTTAAATTGTCTATCCATTAGTGTTAGTACAAAAAATAATTAATGAACACTTTACGAGGAGATGCATAATATCAATTATTATTTCTCATTTTTATGTTTTTTTGGAAGGAGATTAGTGAAACGTATACAACATTTAAAAAAAAACTAAATCTACCATTTTAGAATCAATAGTATGTAGTAATTTTAATGTATTTTTATTAATTGTTATTTCTCTTTAAATAACGAGTAGATAGCTCCTAAAAACAGCACAAAAAACGGTTTGCGCGGCGTTTTGCTCGGGGTACCGCTTTAATAGCCCGAACTACGGTAAAACCTAGGATTTACCGGTAAAACCATATAGATGGCACAGTTTTGATAATTTTATGTAATTATTAATAATTCTGCTTTTACGATAATATTACAAAAAATGTTTGTTAACCCTTAATCGGTTGCGACGCAATAGGGTAGTGATGCTAAAGTTTTTGTTTAAATGGAGTTATGAGTGTCCTAATTAACCCAAAATGTAGCAAAATATCCCAAAATACTTAATTGCATATTTGTTTTTTTTTGGTGGTCAATATTTTGCCATTGTCCGGTAACAGATTTTATTATGTGGCAAATATATAACCATTGTCCGTTTGGACCTAATAGTCGATATTCTCCTCCTTATGCTCACATTGTCCCACTGCTGGGCCATAGTCATCCTCTCAGTTGGGCAATTCTTTAGAGTCCTAAAATAAATGAAACCACTAATTTCTAACAAGTATTTTATTCACTTTCCCCATTGTTGCATATTATTAGCATAAATATCATCTGATACCTCTTCAATTTCATCTGAAACAACCTCAGTGGACTCGAGAAAGGTTTTAGCTTCATCTTCCATTCCACCCTCAAACAACCTTTCCAATTGACATTCAATGATGTCGTTATCAGATAAATTTACGCTCGTATTTGAAGGAGGGTGTAAAAAATCACCCATTTCGTCCTCCGAGTCGCTTGCAGAAATTTCTCCAATATGTTTTGGAGATATCTGTCGCTCAAACGTTTTCGTGGAGACATCATGGTTGGTCACCTGCAATAATAATTTATAAAAATGTAACTACGAACAAAAAACCAAGATATTGTTTTTAGCACCTTTTGAGGTGGTAAATGTTATGAACGGACAATGGTCATATATTAGCCACATACTTTGAAGTAATTTTTTTACAAAAAAACCTAACATAATCTGGCATAATTTTGCATTCCACAGTATATTATGTAATATTATTCACAAAACAATCAAAATAATGTACTTACCGGAATTTTTGTAGACGTAAATAAATATTTTATACTTTTGTCCCGCTAAAAGTACTTCTCAATATTCAAATTTGGCGCGCGTTGAATGTAAATTTTTTTTTCAGCTAAACGTCATAACATTATCAAAAATTAATGTCAAAATAGTCAGTGACATCCATCAAAGTCTTAAAATAAAATAAAAAAGTAAAGGATGCGTTCAGATTTATTAATTTTTTCAACAATAAACTGGTGAGGTGGAAGTGGCATCTATTTTACCATTGTTTGATTAAGGGTTAATGTAGATGTTTAATCAGCATGTTACCTACCAAATAAATAATATATATTTACATAAAGGTATCAGTAATAATCAGTGAGTTTTTATTTACAACAGTGAGAAATATTATGTCCGTGACTACCGCAGGACCCCGACAGCAACCGCTTCCATATTTGGTAAATAATTACTACTCAATTGATACCAATTAGTACCCGAACAACAAAATTGGTACCTTAGTAGTTTTCGAGAAAATCGACTTTGAAGGTGGTTCTGCGGTAGTCACGCTCCATTCAGCAGGACCACAATGAGCGCAGAAAACGGGGGCATGCTACAGCTATTCTAAGTATACAAATAATTACTACCCATAAATGTGATCCATTTCGTAAAAAAAACAGAACTGAATCATTTTTATTTATCGAGAAATCAACGATGATAAGTTTCGCTCGCTCGTTCAGCAGGACCACGACTTTGAATGTTGATTCCAAGTTGGAGGTGCCTGCGACTTTCCTCAAACCTACATAGAAAATTACTACCCTGCAAGATAAAATTGATACCCAGAATTCAAAACTAGTACTCCAGTAGTTTACGAGATATACCATGCCATTGGTGGGGTGGCGGTAGTCACGGTGTTAAATTTTCATTTCAAGATTTCTCTATTAAAAACTTAGTGAATTCTGCCCAAATGTATACAAAAATTACTACTCCTACAGAAGATAAAGCGACCAAAAATTCAGATACCTAAGTGTTGTATTTTAAGAGAAATTAGCTTTCATTACTTTTCCATACTAAATCTTCGCGTATAACCCGACCATATTAAGTTGTCAATGGTATTGAGCAGTATACTCGTGCACAAAAGTTTATGGATGTCGTTATAGTAATAACAACAGTTCACAATCTATAATTTTTATACAAAATGTGTACCTAGGCATGTGCCTAGGTACAAATTTTGTATAAAAATTAACTTAACAAGAAAATAATTACATTTCGTTACCCATGGCCTATAATACCTTTGTTAATGCCGTGGGTAGGTAGGTACTCTAATAATTATTTTTCTGTATTGTAAGTACCTACCTTCTGTGTTTTTATATGGATACCATTAAAGAGCGATAGGTATTTCTTATTTATTTCTTTCCTACTAATTTACCTTTGCTGCAAGCCTAAGTACCTACGTATTAAAAACCTAATTTACTGCAGTAACAATATGTTGCTAATAACGTAAGTATAACAGGATTACATAAGTAATAGGTATGTATTTTTACAGTACCAGAAGTCGATTGTATGGTACAATTTGTATCAAATTTCCACTGACATTTTCTGTGGACCTTGTGTGTATTTTTTGTTAGGTGCCTATTTAATACTCACATTATTAGATCTAGGTTATGAATTAGTATAACAAATTTATAAATTGAATAAGTTTTATTAAGACACAGAACACAGATCGATAACAATTTGTAAAATCAGTCAAATTTAAATATTTAAAAATCAATTTATTATTCTAAATTGGACTAATACGAGTACCATATAAAACTGGAACTATGTTATTTATCGAGCAAATAGGTTCGATAAAACAGAATGAGATAAGCATCTATATTCATGCAAAGTTACAACAATTTAAGAATATCTCAAACTGTGCCTTTTATAAAATTGTTAACGGAACGAAGGAGCCTTGATCTCACGACACAGGGAATCCTAGCAGCACACTCTATTAACAAGAAATATGATATTAATGACACACTATATTCACAAGAAAAATTATAGAATGAGATCTAGGAATTCAATCCACTTGAATGTAAACTTATCTAATAAATTTATTCTTATTCTTAAAACTATTTCAAAATTACCGATACAGATTATTATTATGGCAGGCCCACAAGCTATTCTAAATTATCGCAGAATTGTCAAGCACGCGTTATCTGCTGTGATTGGCTGTTGAAAATTAATTATACCAATCAACCAAATTAAAATAAGTAAGAAATACCTATCGCTCTTTAATGGTATTCATATAACAACACAGAAGGTAGGTACTTACAATACAGAAAAATAATTATTAGAGTACCTACCTACCCACGGCATTGACAAAGGTAAGGCCATGGGTGACGAAATGTATTTTTTTTTCTTGTTATGTGCCTAGGTACACATTTTGTATAAAAATTATAGATTGTGAACTGTTGTTATTACTATAACGACATCCATAAACTTTTGTGCACGAGTGTACTGCTCAATACCATTGACAACTTAATATG
The DNA here is from genome assembly GCA_949775005.1 of Orthosia gothica. Classification (NCBI taxonomy): domain Eukaryota; kingdom Metazoa; phylum Arthropoda; class Insecta; order Lepidoptera; family Noctuidae; genus Orthosia; species Orthosia gothica. The sequence continues at coordinate 15,481,467 of OX459057.1, forward strand.
GTCGGGTTATACGCGAAGATTTAGTATGGAAAAGTAATGAAAGCTAATTTCTCTTAAAATACAACACTTAGGTATCTGAATTTTTGGTCGCTTTATCTTCTGTAGGAGTAGTAATTTTTGTATACATTTCGGCAGAATTCACTAAGTTTTTAATAGGTAAGTCTTGAAATGAAAATTTAACACCGTGACTACCGCCGCCCCACCAATGGCATGGTATATCTCGTAAACTACTGGCGTACTAGTTGTGAATTCTGGGTATCAATTTTATCTTGCAGGGTAGTAATTTTCTATGTAGGTTTGAGGAAAGTCGCAGGCTCCTCCAACTTGGAATCAACATTCAAAGTCGTGGTCCTGCTGAACGAGCGAGCGAAACTTATCATCGTTGATTTCTCGATAAATAAAAATGATTCAGTTCTGTTTTTTTTACGAAATGGATCACATTTACGGGTAGTAATTATTTGTACACTTAGAATAGCTGTAGCATGCACCCGTTTTCTGCGCTCATGGTGGTCCTGCTGAATGGAGCGTGACTACCGCAGGACCACCTTCAAAGTCGATTTTCTCGAAAACTACTAAGGTACCAATTTTGTTGTTCGGGTACTAATTGGTACCAATTGAGTAGTAATTATTTACCAAATATGGAAGCGGTTGCTGTCGTGGTCCTGCGGTAGTCACGGACATAGAAATATTTTATCTACAACTTTTTGTTATTTTTGTGGTTTGGTCATTTTATCACTCCCACACCGAACCTCGTTCGCAGTGAGCTTTAGATAAAATGGCCAAAGAGTATGTAACACTGTAAAAAAAATATATGATCATAACTTTTTACTTGTTAAAGCTACAAGGTGGACATTGAAAGACGTGTAGACGAAGATAGTAATTAATCAAAATGAAATTTACACCAACGGAGAGTTGACCAGCGATCCTGATGTCAGAATAGCTAGTCATTTTGAGGTCCCTTTATTTTGTTTCAAAGTTAGATAGCAATTAATCGACTATAGGTAGTAAAAAGTAGCAAATAGGTAGCAATTTTTGGTCACCAGCCTAACGCGAATTACAGAGGCCTTAGTGCGACTTTTTACTCACGCTCAATCGCGTCAATGTAAACATTTTTGTATTGAAGTTGGACAAGCGCCGTCTGGGGACGGTAAGAAGAAACCTCTTTTTTTTGTATACATTTTGACGTAGGAGATCGTTTACGTTATAACGAGTGAGTATATTTAAAAAACTCGCACTAAAGGAGGACGCAGGCACGCGGATAGGTGCGCGAGGCTGCATACGATCTCATACAAAGATTTATAAAATGCGATGGCTGCGGCGCGTGCGGCTCCTGCGGTGCGGACAGTTGCGCATTCACCCCTCTGACAACCAGCCATTCTGACGCACACGTTTCCTCGCGTTCTCGCCCGAGAATGTAGAGCCGGCATAATGGAGCCTTTGTTTTGGGAGCATACAGGAATGTAACCAATCTGAAGATCAAGTTTCTAAACCGCACTTCTATAAAATTACATAAATTAGAAGTGCGTTCTTTATAATTAGGTACATTCTCGGGTGAAAAATGCACGATTATTGTGTTTTTTTTTGTTGAGAATTACGTGGCCGGGTGCAGGTAATTGAATTAAATACACCCTCTGTAAAGGTAAAATAAACCGCCTACGTTTACAGCAGTTTATTTACTTAGTGGTTCCCCGACGCGAGTACGAGGTTTATTTTTTGCTTTTTAGAGGTTTTTGTGACTGGGTTTTTTTAAATTTGCAGTTTAATTTTTAGGGTTCCGTACATCGAACGGAAAAAACGGAACCTTAGGATCACTTTGTTGTCCGTCCGTCCGTCTGTCTGTCAAGACCTTTTTTCGCAGGAACGCGTGGAGGTATCAAGCTGAAATTAATATCAAATACTCAGGTCTAAAAAATAAAAATAAAATAAAAAAGCCTTTATTCTAAAAATAAAATAATGACGTTTGAGCAAAGGACCAACCATAAAAAACCTGACATAAAATTTCGAGACAATATAATTTCAGAAACGACAACTACAAAATTCTTGGGACTGGAACTGGATAGAGATATGTCGTGGAAAACTCACACTGACAATGTTTGTAAACGCCTGAGTCAGCATTCATATGCTTTGCGAAATCTCGCAAAGGAGGTACACCAAAAAGTTTTGGTTACAGCGTATCATGCATATGTTACGTCTACGTTACGCTACGGCATTATATATTGGGGTAACTCCACAAACATGGACACTGTGTTTAGAGCGCAAAAAAGGTGTGTTAGGGCGATATGCGGCATTCAAAGCACGGAGAGCTGTAAACAAGTCTTTGTAGATTTTCGTATTTTAACAGTACCCTGCCTCTACATATATGAAGTGGCTCTTTTTGTAAAAACAAACTTGCACTTATTTGAAACACTACACAGCGCGCGACATAAAAATAAGATAAGCGGGAGACAACACAAAAAAGCGGTATTTCATAAGAACTTTCTAGGAATGGCACCACAGATCTACAATAAACTTCCTAATGATTTATTAAATATTAACGATATTAATATCTTTAAAAAGCAACTGAATAAGTTACTGTTAAATAAGACGTACTACACAATACACGAGTACATGTCAGACAGAAATTTATCTGTACAATAATAGTAGTATGAACACTGAAGTCCGATTTATTTTCATTTATTTACTGTAATTTATTATGTGTTGTCCTATGTACTAGACTCTGACATTTTTTTACGTATTGTTTTATTTATTTATTATTATGACATTTTACACTCTGAAATTATTTTGTGATTTCAATCTATGACATTGTATAACATTTTAATTTATGACATGGTATGATTTTAGTGATATTTGTTGACATTGTTTATTTGAGTAACAGATTAAAAAGCTGTATATTTTAATGATATTTATGACATGGTATAATTTTATTATAATTTATGACACTCTGTAATTTTGTAATAATGTGTGGCATTATTGTTAATAATGATTTATGACATGGTATGATATAAATAATAATTAATGATATTATATAATTTAAATAATAATTTTGCATGCCTAAACTGGTACAACATAGTGAACTGCGCATTCACCTTACATCTGGAAATGTTTAATTATATACTGTGTTGAGCAATAAAGATTTGAATTTGAATTTGAATTTGAATCTACTACTTTACATAAATATTTCCTATAATTACTTACACTAGAAACTATTTGCTAAATTTTGTTTTTTCTAAATTAATTAAAAAAATTGTACGAGTGTATATCACGCCTTTAAGCAGTAGTCGCCTCTTTGGCGTAGGCCTCCCCCATTTCCTTCCACTGATTCCTGTCCCTAGCTTTAGTCATCCAACCAGGTCCACCTATCTCCCAAAATATGTCTTCCCACCTTTTCCTGGGCCGACCTCTACTTCTGCTTTGATCTCTTGGTATCCACTCGGTTACTTTTTTGGTCCATCGAGTATTCTCTAACCTGCAGACATGACCAGCCCAGTTCCACTTAAGTAGCCTTATCCTCTTTACGACGTCAACTAATTTTGTCTTCTTTCTGATAATTTTGTTGTTGAGTCTTTCTTTCTGCTTTATTCCCATCATGCTGCGTTCCATTTTCCTTTGACAAATGGCAAGCAAGTTTTCGTCATGTTTCTTTAATGACCAGGTCTGGCAGCCGTACGTTAAGCATGGAAGAATAGCTACTTCGTAGAGTTTTTTCTTTAAATGTATTTTTATTTGTTTATTCTTCATGATTTCTTTATAGCTCCAATACCTCTTCCATGCCAAAGATATGCGTCTTCGAATTTCGTTGCTGGCACATTCGTTAAATGAAACCATTTGTCCTAAGTAAATGTACTCTTCTACATACTCTATGCTGTTACCGTCAATTGAAATTATTTTTCTGTCCCCGTTAGTTAGGATCTTGGTTTTTTCGGTATTGAGTGTCAAGCCTACGTTTTTGCTTTCACGTGTTAATTCCTTTAACCGGTTTTCCAGGTCAGTAGTGTTTTCAGCGAAAAGTACAATGTCGTCAGCAAAACGAAGATGGCTGAGATAATCCCCGTCGACCTTAAGACCTCTGCCCTCCCAGTCTAAGTTTCTAAAGATTGACTCTAGAACAGCAGAAAAAACCTTAGGTGAAAGGGGGTCACCCTGCCGAACGCCCTTCTCGATGGGGAATTGGTCCCCTTCTCTTTCTAGCCTCACCTTCGCACAGCTGTTGGAGTAAATATTGTGGAGTAGAGTTATATACTTCTTTTCCACGCCTTGTTGCAAGAGAGAATGCCAGATCGCACCATGCTTTAGATAATCAAAGGCTTTTTTGTAGTCAATAAAGCATAGATATAAGTCTTCCTGTATTCTTTGATTTTCTCTATTACTTGTGTAACAACATGTATGTGGTCTAATGTCGAATAGCCCTTTCTAAAACCCGCCTGTTCGTAAGGCTGTTTTTCATCTAATGGTATTGAGAGTCTATTTAAAAGTATTTTGGAGAAAATTTTGTACATGTTTGACATTAGACTGATAGGCCGGTAGTTTCCGAGGTCTTTTCTGTCACCCTTTTTATGTAGTAGTACGATAGTTGATTTAAACCACTGCTGGGGAATTTCTCCTGTTTCAAGTATATTTTTGAATAGGACTTGAAGTGGGGCCTGTAATGGTTCAGAGAGGGACTTTAGTACTTCATTCGTTATGCCGTCTTCACCTGGGGTTTTATCCGATTTTTGAGAGCCTATTGCCTGTTCTATTTCACTTTTGAGTATATCAGGAGTTGTACGACATTCTGAAAACTGAAGCATGTGCCTTGACGAGTCTTGACTTTCCCCAGATGCATAGAGGTCCCTGTAATAATTAGTAGCTTCTTTTATTATCCCTGGTCTCTTGCTTATTATATTCCCTGCTTTGTTTCTTAGGCTCTCCGTCCACTCTTTTTTGTTTCTGAGCTCCTTGTACGCTTTTTTTATAGCACCTGACTTTTCTAAATGTCTTTCTAAGACTTCTTGTCTTCGCATTTTTCTCCTACTCTACTTTCCCATAAAGCTGTGAAAATCAAACTTCTAAGCCAACGTAATCAAAAGATGATACAGCCGTTTATGCCGCAAATTTTCGACACTCGCAAGGGAATCAAAATCTATAGGGTACTTCCCGTGAACTCCGAATCTTGAAATTTGGTACGGAGCAACGTCATAAAGCACAGTTATAGGAATAATTGTGAAAACCGTAAATTTTAAGTTACATCTTAAAATTAAAATATTTCTAATAATTTTAAACTTACTACCCCTTTCCTCATGAACGCGTAGAGGTATTAAATTGAAATTCATATCAAATACTCAAGTCTATCATACCTTTAAGCTAAGGTTTGTAACTATGGAACCCACGGTGCGCGAGTCCGACTCGAATTTTTATTTCATGCTTTTTAAATTAGATATAATATAACTAGTAGTAGACACGCTTCACTCGACAATCTATCGAAACACGTAATAAAGACACGATATCTTGCGAAAAAACACAGATTCAAATAGTAAAATGCGAATAACTTTTGAACGGCTGAACCGATTTTATTCAAACATAGCTAAGAACACTCAACAAAATCACCTTTCAGACAAGAAAAAGAAACTTAATCAAAATCGGTTCATACGTTTATGAGCTATGATGCCACAGACAGATGTGTATCTGTCTGTGGCAACACACGTCAAACTTATAACACCCCACATTTTCCGTCGGGGATTAAAAATATACCAATACGGGGATCGTTATACCTACATTATTATAATGGCAATAGAACTATTCTAGCACCATCATCGGTTTCAAACTTGCTAACATTAATTTTATGGAAGTTTCTCGTATCGTGTGTGTGAATAACAAAATATCGATCTCATGCCTTGGTTAAAATATTGCCGAGTCAGCAAGATGGTGTTCTCGCCCCTCCTGCAATAGTTCTATTGATTTTTCTGCCACTGGGTTTGGCACTTGGCAGAAACCTACAGAAACAAATTAAATTATGCTGGCAACACTGGTTGTCTGTCACTTTATCTAATTTATTATTGTGTCACTGTCAGGTGTTTACTGTATGCCGATATTAAAATTTAATCATTTAGGTCAATTTTTAACTAGATAAATTCTTTAGGCGTAGGTTTAATTGTTTTATTAAGTGTTATTTGTTATAAACATTCTTTGTGATGTGTTCTTGTTGCGGCGACGAATTAATTATTAATTCGGCTCTTAGCAATGTAGTGTCTGCCAATTTGGTGCATGCATCTTATTTTATCGATAGTTTAGACTATTCACGTTATGTTGTTGGTGGTTTAGCATTATATGTAGTCTTCCTAGTCTTGTTCGTCTGGGTTGTTGTTAAGTGCGGCCTGTGGCTTAGATCGCGGGCGCGTTGACGCATGAAAGTAAAAGTAATGCGATTGTTTACTGTGGGGCTGTAACTACTCGACGTTGTAAGGTATGTCGTTCATTTACTATTTATTGTGTGTATTGATACTCTTGTATATCTTAGAAGATAATGTTCTCATGTGGTGGAAAAACACACGTGTTTTTTTTTGTGTGCGTGCCTTTTTTTTTTGTATCATGGCATCTATTGTTAGCCTTACATATATCGAATAGCCGATCACGATATTCCCATAAAATACGAGATTAAAATGAATGGATTTCGGTGTTTCACTCAATGTTATTTCATAGATGTTACCTGTATAAATTTTATTGAACAAAATACTTGCTAACAATAGATTTACTCTACATCAAACTTTTATGTTTACCTTAACCTAGGTTATGTTGCACATTCATAAATCTTACCAAATATGTGCTTTGTCATGGAGTTGCGGTAACGACAGGCCTCACCATATGTCCCATTCGTGATCTACCCTGTAGTTCCGGGCTTTTGTAATGGTTCACATCAGAAGCTCGTCTCTACAGGTAGCTCACGGCTGGTAGACCACGCTACATGGTGCATCTAATGTGTTGTTATTCCCATGTGTGACACAAATATGTATCTTGGAACAAATCAGGTATAATCCCCGGCACTTAAGTTGGCAAGAGTCGTTAGATGCGCAGAAGTCGTTTTTTAGGTCTCTTTGGTAGTGAAGCGGGGAGCGGGGAACGTTTTGGACCATTCCGAGCATGCGTTTGGTTGGTCAGTTGACAAGGATCGACTGACCAATTGTGTCGCGTCCACGTTCCGTTTGCTCTATATGGTGGTTGGTTAGTTCAAGGAATCTGCGCATATGTACCCCTACTACACCAAAACCTTGCCAACTTACGTGCCAGGCCCTATAATATGTTTAAAATGTGCACTTGTTATTATAATGTGTTTTAATTACAGTAAGAACTACTTCTGAATACACAAGCTCTATTCCATAATTTCCTTTATATTATGACATGTGCGGCCATAGGTCGTTTTAGCACTTGATGTTATGACAGCATATGGACCATGCTGTTAAATTTAAGGTTACACTTGTCGAAAATTATGCCATACAAACGTAGTCTCTGACGATTGCTCCACTGTTTGATGATGTACATTCAAAATAAAAATTACATCAATTTGTCTCATCATTATCTAGCCCTGTATGGAAACAGAAAAGTAAAAAATACAATATTTGAAAGTAATTAGCGTCGAAAGTTCCATATTTCAACACTAATTTTAACGCATCTTTGGGTGGAAATAAATACCATAAGAAGAAGGAAAATTTCAAAACGGCCTCCATACAGGGATAGATTAGTAATTCAACAATGCAAATAATTTTATTTTGAAAATATACATTTAGGTAGTAGTTTTCTCATGATATCTAGACTCCCAAAGGTCTGTTCATAAAATTTCGCGCGCTCGTTTTCGTCCTAAATCATCATCCATTTCGCTACAAATTTGCAAAAGTGCTAATTCGTATGAGAACTAGCTTCTTACTGCTCATCACAGCATCAGTCTCTTTTGCACGTGTTGTCGGATGAGACAGCATGCATTCAACCCTGCGCACAAAATAGTTTGTGCCATTGACTTGGGGAACCTTAAAGAAAATTCTACAGATGTTTATTTACTCTTAGGAAAATGTTAGTATGTTATGTTTATTCTTGTATAAGATAGCCAGTTATTCTACTTCTTCATCATATCAATGAACCAGTTACTTAGAAACTATTTCTTCAACGAGGTGTGGTTAAATCCAAAACTTTAGTAACTTGCCTTTACAACGTTCTAAATTAGGGCATAACCTTACTGTGTGTTTATTTATCCTAATAGGATGAGGAAAGGTGCAATGATAACACACAGGAAGTCAGCAAGCATAACATTGTTATTATGAACCATGGTAACAAAATGTAACCCGGGTTGCCTCTGATTATTTTAAAAACTTCCATTATCTTTCCTAGAAATTGATAAGAAACAACTAAAGCTAAGGGGTTTGTTTGGAAAAAACTTTTTAGATGAATTTACAAAGATTAGCCTATCGGCCTAGGTACATATATCAAAAAGTCCAGTAATTTAAAATGATGTAAGTATATCTTGCAATTACAATACTTATCAAGCATTTAATACCTTTATCTCAATATATTTTATGATTTGTCATGCTTATTGAGATGTTTAACTTATGCATGACATGACCGTCCATAGCCACCATGAAATGTACTTGTTTAATTGTTGTGTAATGTGATAGATGTATTCTGTTCCATTAAGTACCTGATCAAGCACGTCAATGGGTGTTCTTGGACACTACTTAAGGTACTACACCTTGGGTCATTGTCAGTACCCAATTAAATACTTCACATGACCACAGACAAGGCCTACCAGGCTGATATGTTTTTTTTTATATTCTGTCCTCATGACCATAAATAAGGAAGGTGCTTATCAAAATGTGAAACCCAGTTCATCTGAGTCACGGATAAGTTGTTCCTTTTGTTGCGGTCTGTCCTCCCTAAGTCCTTCTTTAATTTGGACGCTAATTGCATATATTTATCTTAAGAAATCCAAAATATGTTACTAGCATTGAGCCTTAACTGGCAGTTAGACTGGTTATCTGAACGAACGAAAGTGTGTGCGGCCGGTGAGCGGCGCTAGTTTAATGCACTAATATTACCTCATTCGACTCGCCCACTTTTTCACTTTCCTCTAGTGCATTCAGAAAGCGTAAACTTGTCAACTTTATTCAGATTTTTGAGAATTTTCTTTCTTATTAATTATACATGCGTAAGTATGTGAAAGAAGCGGGAAATAGAAGTGTTTATTCAGCATTATGGGCATATGGATGGGTTTTTGGTCATATAAAGAAAAACGCCATCTTAACGAACGTCATGGTTTGCGGGTCACGTTCATTGGGAAGGGAGAACAACATGGCGTCTTTTTGCTTAGTAGGGTGTGGTATGGTGGGTACAGAGCATGCGCGATTGACCCCCGCTCCGTGGGTTTTTGGTCTGGGTCTATACAATGTCAATGAACTCCCGAGGCGGATTATACCCACGAGTATTTTCATTTCCGCGCGTAGTTCCAAACTCAGTCCATATAGCAATAAATGTCAATTTAGAAATATACATCCTAAAAAAAATTTAAATCAAAATACCAAAAACCCGACTGCTTAAAAAGCGAACTAAAAAGACGTAAACAAGAAGAAAATCATGCTGTGCAGTCGGAGGATACATATTCGCGGGCTGGCTGACCAATATCTGGTGTATCCTCCGCCTGCACAGCGTTATTTTCTTCTTGTTTACGTCTTTTAAGTTCGCTTTTTAAGCAGTCGGGTTTTTTGAATTTTTGATTTAACTTTTTTAATTTATATCTTTTTTGTTACTCTTGTTTCGAACAAGGTACTTTTACACCAGATATTGGTCAGCCAGCCCGCGAATATGTATCCTCCGACTGCACAGCATGATTTTCTTCTTGTTTACGTCTTTTTAGTTCGCTTTTTAAGCAGTCGGGTTTTTGATTTAACTTTTTTAATTTATTACTTTTTTGTTACTCTTGTTTCGACCAAGGTACTTTTAAACATATAAGTGTTATATATTTTTGAAATCATATACGAGTACCCCACACGACGGGTATGGAAGAAAAAACTTCTATTTTCCAATTTTAATGTAGCCGGTGACACTCGCAGGGTCAAAACGAATCGATTGATGTAAGAAACATCAAAATCGGCCAACGAGTTTGGTCTCTAGAACGCCTTAAAGGAACAAACATACATACATACGTACATAGACTGATAAACACATTAACCTTCTTCGTTCCTGATTGAATGTTTCAATTATTTAGTCTTAGTCTGAAAAATTACCATACAGACTCTTGTTTAGATTATTCCATCGATTGATTGGTTTATATGAACCAAATTTTGTTTCTTAGCAATGCGACCCCGTGCCTTAGCCTTGTCAAAGGGCCTTAAGACGCTTGCGTTCCCCATCAAAATATACTGAGGCATACACTGCAAAGAACAAAGTTAACACCGTTAGTTAATTAGGTACGCGTCAATAATATTTCCCACGTTCCAGAACATTGGTCGTTAGATCACTGGGAAGGGATCACACATAAACAATGCACGAAGAGAGAGGATTCGATCACCTTGGCAGTTTTACAAACAACATCAATATAATTATATTGTATGGTAGTCGTGATTACTTTTCAATTTATTGTTTAGGTACCAATGGTGCCAAAATATAGATATATAATTTTCCTATTATTATTCAAATGCTACTGAAAGTCGACGAAATAAATAGGAACTTGTTAGTTGCTTTCTTCGCACATGCCGCTAAGGCCTCTCCACGGAATACTCGGAATGAATTGTAATTTTTGTACCGCGTGACACAATTTTTTATGCTTAGTCATGATTATTAAGCACAGTAACCTAATTATTTCAGGTGACTAAAGCGAGGAATTCAAATGCTGTCAACATTTTGTTTGACTTTAAGGTTTCGAGCAATTCCCAAATAAAGCTTATAATACAACTTATAATACATAATACATTAAAATTAAGCAAAACATGAACATGGACAAAACCAAGGTCATGGTGAATACCCATGTAACACCCACTCCTATCAAGATCGGATACTCTACACTCGAAGTTGTAGACAATTATGTCTACCTGGGACAAACGGTCCCAGTTGGGTTGGTCCAACTTCGAGAAAGAGGTCAACCGTCGAATCCGACTCGGCTGGGCGGCGTTCGGGAAGTTGCGTGGTATCTTCTCGTCCAATTTACCGCAGTGTCTCCTGGGACCGAGATGTGGTCGCTCACAATGGGCCTTATCAGAAAGCTTAAAGTCACCCAAAGGTGACCTTTTCCTTGCGTGATCACGTCAGAAATGAGGATATCCGCAGGAGAACCAAAGTTACCGACATAGCCCGAAGAATTGCCAAACTTAAGTGGCAGTGGGCAGGGCACATTGCTCGCAGAACGGATGGCCGATGGGGCCGAAAAGTTCTGGAATGGCGACTTTGAACCGGAAGACGATACGTTGGAAGGCCTCCCACTAGGTGGTACCGATGACCTGGTTAAGGTTGCGGGAAGGCGCTGAATGCGAGACGCACTGGACCGGTCAAAGTGGGGCGGCCGGGGGAGGCCTTCGTCCAGCAGTGGACGTCTTTCGGCCGAAATGATGATGATGATGCTACGGCCTTGTAGCTTTATTTAGGAATTGCTCGACATGGGTTTTAGTCAAACGAACTATTCTGAGAAAGATTAGATTCTGACTGTAAAGAATCTAAGGGATTGCTCCACGGTATGGGACTTTCAGCGTTGTTATTCTCTTGGTAGGGGAGTAGTCCTTTGATCATTTCAAAGGTGCAATGCAATGTTACCGTATAATGCTTGAGACAAAGCAAATATTTGGCTAATTATATTCATTGCTATTTTTACATCTATTGCGCAATTAACGAAGACGTTGCATGCTGATTGTTCGAATCCTTCCTTTGACATTGCCCTCGCTGACATAGTTACAGGTTGGTACAACCACTTCTACCAATCAGCGGCAATATGGCCGATTGAATACAAACACAATCTCTCACGAAGGGTGATCAATTCGTCATTTACAATTTGTATAATGTCAATTTGTCTCAATCAAGTTTGGAGCCCGCAGACTGTAAATCATTTGACGGACGGTGCATTTGTTACTATTTAGTTTATTGTTACGTTATTTCAGCTAATTTAGATAATGTTCCATTGCTTCTAGAAAAGTATTACCTATATCTAAACACTCGTTACCTATATAAAATTCTTCTATGGCCAATTCACGAAGACATGTGTCATCCACCAACCCGCACTGGTGGATTACGGTCCATTCCCTCTCACAGAGAGGAGGCCTGTGTCCCAGCAGCGGGAACATTAATAGGCTGATGATGATGATGATGGTCAATTCGGCTCAAAATCGTTGAACTCTATAGCTTCAATAACACTGCTTGCTTATTTCTAAATCTGTGGGCAAGTAGGTGCAATCCGCCACGCCTTATTTATCTTCATAATGGGTTTTTCGAGCGATGTGGGTATTTGTATCTTCTGTTTCTAGCCTTCAAGGCACTCAAGAACCCTTCTGCTGTATATAGTGTGATTTAGTAATTAAATGGTAGCTTTCATATCTAAATATTTAATGAAACGTGGCCTTGTATCCGCTATAAAACTTTGTTGTCTATCATCAATTCATCATGGATGGATAGACCATAAACATAACATGACAAGACTGATTGTCGTTACTTTTTAGGGTTCCGTATCTCGAAAGGAAAAAACGGAACCCTTATAGGATCACTTTGTTGTCCGTCCGTCTGTCAGGACCCTTTTTCTCAGGAACGCGTTGAGGTATCAAGCTGAAATTGCTAAAAAAAAAACAAACTTCTAAGCCAATGCAATCAAAAGAAACAGCCGTTTATGCCGCAAATTTTCGACACTCGCAAGGAAATCAAAACCTACAGGGTACTTCCCGTGAACTCAGAATCTTGAAATTTAGTACGAAGCAACGTCTTATAGCACAGTTAAAGGAAAAATTGCGAATACCGTAAATTTTTAGATACATCATATACCTAATAAAAATATTTTTAATAATTTTAAACTTACTACCCCCTTTCCTCATGAACGCATTATTTAATTGAAATTCATATCAAATACTCTACCTTTAAGCTGAGGTTTGTACGGAACCCTCGGTGCGCGTGTCCGACTCGCACTTGTCGGTTTTTTTATTATTGTAAGGCTCGTGCTTGACCACTATCTCAACTGATGAAATGATTACAGTACTATCGTCACTTACAACTACAAGATCATTCTAAACATATTATTAGCTATCCCAACAAAGTCAAATTAAGACGATGACAGTCGCCAACGACCTTGAGGGAATAAAACACGCACTCGTTTCACAACCGCGGGACCCAAAATTCAGTAGTTTTGTGTACCTACTTTCCTTTTTATTCTTTTAACAAAAAAACATTAGATTAAAATGTAGATAGTTAAATTGTCTTTGAGATGGCGAGAATTTCATTAAAATATCCTCGGCGGTTTTGGTGCGATTGACATTTTTTTATACGTGTTAGAGATAACTTTACACATTATTTACACTATGTTATACGAATAAAACTCAAAATTGTCTCAGATCAAGTTATTAATAAAATGATCTGATATAACATATATTTTTCCAAAAAAAGACTATTAGCCGTTTAAATTCGAATATTGGCATTAAAAAACTTAAAAAATGTTCGTTATCAAATTGTCTATCCATTAGTATTAGTACAAAAAATAATTAATGAACACTTTACGAGGAGATGCATGCTATCAATAATTATTTCTCATTTTTATGGTTTTGTTGGAAGGAGATTAGTGAAACATACAAAATAAAAATGAAATTACCATTTTAGAATCAATATTATGTAGAAATTTAATGTATTTTTATTAGTTGATATTTCTTTTTAAATAACGAGTAGATAGCTCCTAAAACTGCACGAAAAACCGCTAGCGCGGTGTTTTGCTCGGGGTAGCGCCTTAAGAGCTGTAAATAGACAATAACACTATCTTATACTTTATATTATTATGCTGTAGCAACTGGCTCGATTCTGCGAAGACCATCTAATGAATTTGTTGTTCTAAGACGGCGAATTGAGGAAAATGCTATCTGCTAAAGGTCTTTGTACAAATTAAATGTCTTGGAATTAATATTTGTTTCGAGATATTTACCATGTATATTTTGAATTTGGTTGAGAGCTCGATATTTTTGCACCGTTACAAGCGCCATGATCACGAGAACTTAATATCGAGCTCTCAACCAAATTCAAAATATAGGTTTATTCCCATCGGCCACCCCCCAGTTGCCACCCCGGTGGCCGATGGGAATGACTTAGTGAAATTTCCTACCTTCCTTTATTCCCATCTGCCACCGGGGTGGCGGATGGCACTAACTAGTGGCGTTTGCCACCCCGGTGGTCGATGGGACTTATTTAGTGAAATCTGCCACCTTCCTTTATTCCCATCTGCCACCGGGGTGGTGGGCGATTCTCATGACTTTTGTCACATAAAAGTGAATGTTGATGCTGTGACCGGTTTACTTTGTTAGTTACTTGGATCCAACTAAAGGTGCTGGCCCTGATAACTTAATAATATCATCTAAATTTCTAACTAAATGCGCGCCTTGCATTGCCCTACCTATTTCAATTTTGGTTTATGGAAGTCGGACCCAAGGTGTTGTCCCCATATTATAGAAATCTGTTTTTATTTCACCCGTACTTAAAGAGGGGTATAAAAAAGAGATTACTAATCATGGGCCTATAGGCAAGCTGTGTATTATAGCTAAATATTTGAGAGGATTGTCTTGATTGAAATAGATTGCATGTAGCAGAGATGAGAATGTTGAGATGGATGTGCGGAGTAACGAGAATGGATAAAGTGAGAAATGAGTATATTAGAGGAAGTTTGAAAGTGGCGCCAGTAACAGAAAAGTTGAAAGGAAACCGTTTGTCCTGGTATGGTCATGTGATGAGGAAGGATGAAACGCATGTTACTAAAAGAGTTATGAATATAGATGTGGATGGATGGAGTGGGAGGGGACGGCCAAAGAGAAGATGGATGGACTGTGTGAGGAGTGATATGAAAGAAAAGGGCGAAGAAGAAAACGTGTTGCGCCGACCCCAAGTAACATGGGACAAGGGCAGGAAGATGATGATGATGATTTGAGAGGATTGTCTATAACCAGTTATGTCCGCCCTTGCTAGCTTTTTCAGCACGGATTTTTAAAAGGACGGTCTACCATTTCTAATTTGATTTTATTTAATGGTTTGATTACGGTAAGCAGATCGATGTGGTTTGCACAGATTGTAGTAAGGCATTTGATCGGCTCAACCACAATACCCTGATAAAGAAGCTAAGCTACATCCGTGGGGACCTCTTGGTTCTCTTCTGACACAAGCAGTAATTCTCAATAATTATATGTCTAGTTGGGTAAACTTGCCCAGCGGAGTGTCTCAGGGTTCGTTGCTCGGTCCTTTTTTGTTTGTAGTATGTGTGAACGATATCGATCAGAGCCTCCATTCATCCAAACTATTATGCTTTGCCAAGGACATGAATGTTTTTGCCACTATTTCTATTTCTATTTTTTTTTAATGTCATAAAATTATTGTCAACTCAAAGAAAAAATGTTGATGGTTTAAAATTCTACCAAAATCCTTCAACGAAAAATAGTCAAATAAGAACCTTGAAAACTTTATTGATATTTTTTCTATTCGCCCCGTTTTACGGTCATGAGAATCAACCACCCGACTAAACTTATGAAGGTGGCAGATGGGAATAAACCGGCAAACGCCACTAGTTAGTGCCATCCACCACCCCGGTGGCAGATGGGAATAAAGGAAGGTAGGAAATTTCACTAAATCATTCCCATCGGCCACCGGGGTGGCAACTTGGGGGTGGCCGATGGGAATAAACCAAAATATACATGGTAAATATCCCGAAACAAATATTAATTCTAATGATTGTGACCATGTCAGCTTAAAAACTTAAATGTCTTGCTCCGCCTTTCTCATGCTAAAGCTGTAATTAAATTCTTTTCTAGTTATTTATTTATTATATACTTTTTGGTACACTCTAAGATATATTATTCAAAAGAAAACTTGAAGGAAAAAAACATACGTGGGCGGCCTTATGGCATGCCGCCATCTCTTCCAGAACCGTGATAACGTGATAAGGACATTAATTGACCGGGCATAAAGTATGGCTGTTATTGATGTGACAATACCAGTATTAATAAAGACTTTTTTCGGGTATTGTGTTTTTTGGTTTCTTCGAAGCTCTTCATCAGACTTAACAGACATGCGATTGCAGCAATCCTGAATGATTTGACGTTATTTATTGAAGAGTTCTGTTGTATATCTCCGAAGTTCTTCATCAGATCTTCACCAAATTAAAATGGGACCAATTTCGGAACATGCTCTTTCAAACAAAAAAAGATTTTTCAAAATCGGTCCATAATTGACGGAGATATCGGTGAACATAAACAAAAAAAAAACAAACAATGGCTAACATATAATCTCTTCCTTTTGGGAAGTCGGTTAAAAATGAACAATTTCTATATTAATTTACATAAAGGATTGACAAAATAACCAAAATAACTCAATTTACACATTCGTGATGTTTGTCGCTAAGGAGTTCGGTTGTACGCTCCATATCTTGAAAACTGCTGGACCCATTTTGATGAAACTTGCACTATTCCCTAATTTGAGTGATACTCAATCCAACACAAACATAATGATCAGTATCTGATAAGTAGTTTCGGAGAAATACGTGGATATACATACATACGAACAAACAAACATCCATACACTTATAAAATTTGGCATACGTGTTAAGAAACCTACATAGAATAACATACCTATGTGTATTTTGTGCAGTTCCGACAATATTACATACATACGTGTCGAATTGATTACCTCCTTTTTTTGGAAGTCGGTAAAAATAGTTTATTACGACTTTACGAATATAATAGATAGTTGGTCAGTCAATACTGTCTTTAATTGAGAGCTACTGTTTTTTTTTGTTGTTATTATCGTTCTTAGTCGTCTTAGATCTAAATATGCTGGTCGGATATCTATGGGGATTGCTTGTGTCGTCGTGAAATCGTTAGCCGGTATCTCAGCATATTTTTGCATTAGCCTATCTGCTATTTACCAGCACTTAACCCATTCTTGGGTTGTCAAATTCTGTTATCTTTTGAGACTAATGCAAAATTTCGAACTTCGCTTAAAATTCCTATGTTGTCTGTTTTTGTTTTATCAAGTTAGCTCCTTGATAACCATTTGTGACGAATTTTGAAGATATGCGGTTAGGATAATACTTTTGGATATATTCGGCAGGTTACTTGAGATTGTTAATTGTTCAATTGTTTTTTCTTTGTGTACGTATATTATAATACCTTCCTTCTTACAGCAAATAAATTATGTAATTATGCACATAAATATTATCACTATTTATGTACTGTAAGGGACGTAGCCAGGAAGCTACTTATTAAAACGCAGAAATTAAATTATAATTAATTAAATTATAATTTTTATCTGATATATTTTAGTAACAATGTGTCTGCTCTGAAGCGGCTTCTCTAGAATTGACCATCAAAGCTTAGCAACAAGTAAAATTTCAAAATTTAAAAAACCCCCGACACTTTTTTATTTCATGCTACATAATTTATCTAGAACGTAGTAGATACGCTTCGATCGTCAATCTATTGAACACGTAATAATGACACGATATCTTGCGAAAACACCCCGATTCAAACAGTAAAACGCCCATAATTTTTGAACAAACATAGCTGAGAACACTCGACAAAATCACCTTTTAAACAAAAAAATACTAAATCAAAATCGGTTCATCCGTTTAGGCGCTATGATGCTACAGACAGACACACAGATACACAGCAACACACGTCAAACTTATAACACCCCTCTTTTTCCGGCGGGGGTTAAAAACATCTTCACCAATTTTATTGTTCGAATTTCAGTTACCTTTCAAAACTACGTTATCAGTTGCCAGTCTTAATATAGCAAGGAGTTTTCCTTTACATAGGCAGAGTCCTCACAATACTTAGGTGTAACACTTAATATTTTGAGAATTTGTTTAAGTCTAAAAATTTTAACAAAAACGTGGCCAGTGCTTGAGCACCACATGTTGATATATCGAAATTCAAATACATCACATGTTCGAAAGATATATGAATAAAACAAAATTTAAATCCTTATAAACGTTTGTAACGAATCATGACGTGCAGGTATCTCATTTGTTTTATCTATTTAGGAATGGGATCAAAACATTAAGATGATGTTAACATTTCGTATTGTTATGAAATAGGCTCCTTATCGACGATAAATTACCCAATATTGTTTCTTTGATTCGTTTTAAATGAGATTATCGCTTTCATGATAAAATGATAACAAAAGTTCCAGTCACCTATATAGTTATTATTGAAAAGTAAACAATTAATTTGGGGAGTACATTCACTAGCAGTAATATAAAATTAAAACATGAATTATTTATTTATTTATAAACACTTTATTGTACACCATAATAAACAAGAAAAAAGAAACTTAATACTAAATACATACAATGGGCGGCATTATCGCATACCGCGATCTCTTCCATGCATCCTGGAATGAATGAATGAATTATTTAAATATCGAAAGATTTTTGTTTTTTTTTTCTCTTTTTTGAAATTTATTTTTCACATAATAACAACTGGTAATCACGCAAGTAGGCGAAGATACTGGCCCCTATGATACAATTGACACTAATTTAAGGGTCAGGGGTTTCATGTTCTATGTAAAACTTTAATTCCAATAAAACTTTATTGCTTATTGATTAAGTTTCGGTTTGTGTCGATAAATGTATGTTCTCCCCTAATGCTCAACAAGATGCGGGATTACAAAGTCAAATACGGGCAACACACACGTATGTACGTATTTACATGTATTGTATATCGTGTCAACGAAAACAACAAAAACACCTTGTATCAGTTACATGGAAATGGGCTTCTTGCGAAAAACGAACGGGAAAAAGTGAATAGAAATGTATGCAGATACGTAGGTAGTACCGTTTTAATATTTATCCTTGGTTATATATCCTGTTTTTGTGAAACTCAAGGTTTTTCTACGACCTATGACGTTAAAGCCATTTTCCATAATCATTTACATGAGCTCGATCTCTTTCTTGAAAATGGAAAATAAAATGTTGAATATAGGTAGTTTTCGCCTAAATTTCTGTGCTGCCCTGAAGTTGGCTTTCCGATGCGCGAGGCACGAATCTGTGCTGTTTTTACCCGACTGTCAAAGGAGGGTAATGTGTTTATCAGTCTATGTATGTAATGTATGTATGTTTGTTCCTATGTGGAGTTCTAGAGACCAAACGCGTTGGCCGATTTTGATGATTCTTACGTCAATCGATCCGTCTTAACCCTGCGAGTGTCACTGGCTACATTAAAATTGTAAATAAAAAATGGCGGATTTTGGGCGCCATATTGTGGGGTTCTTTCTTTCAAACCCATCGTGTGGGGTATCAAAATAAAAGGTTTTAAGAGGTGATTTCAAAAATATATAACACATAATGTTTGAATGTACCTAATTCTAAAAAAAAAATACTACAAAGTTATAAATAAAAAAAGTTAATTAAAAAAAACAAACAGTCGGGTTTTTTGTTTTTTTTAACTAACTTTTTTTTTGTATTAGATTTACTACTGCGCAACCATTGTAGCCAAACAGGGCGGCCAAAAAGTTTGGCGAGAACTATAGTTCGTTAAAGTGGGTACTTTTTTGGGTGAGATAGAGTGACTCTTCATTTCAAAGGCCGTGAATTCTCTTCTCTCTGGGTTCCGAAAGTAATAAGTAAGAAGCATCTCACTACACACTTAGCTCAAAAAAGGAAGACGAAAATATGACGTTCAAGAGGAAGTCGTATATTAACCTTATGAACACTAACGGACCTAAGTAGCGTAATCAGTCTTCATCTCAGGGGTTGGACAAGGATTGTCTAAGTGGTCTCTCTGAGCCTCTTTTTAAACAACAATGACGAAAGGCTAAGAGAATTTATCTATGTTGTAACTCATGATAACTGACTTCCGGAATGCCGGATCTATGCCACTAAAACAAATACACAGCTTTCTTTAATAAAATATGCGTTTCTCTTCGGAAAATTCTATCCGAAAAGTTATGAATTTTTATTGAATTTCTTAAGCTCAGCCAATTGGCAGTAACACATGTAAGTTTAAACCAGAACATGAGTATTTAGGATCGTTGCTAAACGAAATATAAAAGATATTGATCTTAATTATCTAGTTCTCTGGCCAGGCAACAAGTGTTGATGTAGGTCGCTGGGTATTGCGTCAAATGGACAGGAATTTGCACTAATGTAGGTAGTACATGTTAAATTGAACCATGACTGTTATCCCACTTCTGATAGAAGCGTGACACTATAAATCAGCGGATTGATTGGTTTGTTCTCATAATCTTTGTTTTGTGATCTTTCGTTCTCATTTTTCTGCATAGGCTACATCTTATTACTATTTAATGTGTTTCTAACAAGAACTTACCATTCTTCAATAGCGCTTACAATATTATTTGATTATTTTAAACATTATTTCATAAGGGGGCGTCCATAAATTCCATGAGGTGTTTTTTTTTAATTTTCTGTCCCTCCCTCCCAACCCCCTCCCCCATCCCCCAATCTCACGTGAGATTTTTCAAAATTTGGGTTTCTTACGTAACGCGTTGGATTGTTATTGTAAAAAGAAAAAACAAAATTGCTGTATATGGTGGTTTGACAATCAGTAGATGTATAACGTCGAAGTATGAATGAAATTATTTTCTTTCGAACGAATTAGTGAATGATCTTAATCGTATTACGATTACGCTTAAGATTAAATCTTAAGCATGTACAATCTGGATTAAATGGACCAAAATAGTATATATTTTTTTGTTTCTTTCAGAAAAAAAATTGCGTGATATTTGCCGAGACCCCCCTTCTCTCCAACGTAAGATTAGATGAGATTTGACTCGACCCCCTCCCCCCCTTAAGACGGTACCCTGACCAAAAAATCGGCGTGCGATATGAGCATTCCTATTGGTCTAGCGGCACTGGCGGCGCATGAATTACAGTAGTGAATACGCCCAGATTTTAGAATAAAATCTTTATAAAATCGAATTTTGGTCTTTTGAAAAAAATAATTCTACAAAAATGTTCGTTATTAAATTGTCTATCCATTAGTGTTAGTACAAAAAATAATTAATGAACACTTTACGAGGAGATGCATAATATCAATAATTATTTCTCATTTTTATGTTTTTTTGAAAGGAGATTAGTGAAATATATAGAACATTTAAAAAAAAACTAAATCTACCATTTTAGAATCAATATTATGTAGAAATTTAATGTATTTTTATTAATTGATATTTCTTTTTAAATAACGAGTAGATAGCTCCTAAAAACAGCACAAAAAATGGCTTGCGCGGCGTTTTGCTCGGGGAACCGCCTTAAACATCTCACGTAATTTGTGGACGTCCCCTAATATCTGCGATAGTTAAACTAGGGTGACTGTGCGATAGTTTTGCTCTCTAGTGTGTTATGGTGGTGGGTGTTTGATATATAGTTTTACCCTGTTTACAACGTACCTACAAGTACAAGGCATACATGTTCAAATTAAAATTTACAAAATGCCACTAATTGATTGGTAATCGTTTAACTCGTTTACCACTTCTTATTCCGAAAATCAGAGTTCGACAGCCTAAGAATTACGAATCATGTGTTAAATATTCAGATCCACTAAGTAGGTAATTTTAATTGGGCTAATCAATGCATGTATGTGCCTTGTTTTAGTGTAGTTAAGTAAGTATTATTGACATTTGGCACGCGGTATTGTTCGTTCGTGAATGAAGTTGGAATGTCTGCTGACTTATTTATAAGTTAGGTGTCTACTTTAGCTTGAAAGCAAATTATTGCTATCGCCAAAGCGATAGGCGACTTAATTACTACAACTACTTTTGTTAGCTTGGGTTTTACCTGTTAAAACAAATGTATGTGGTAATTAATAAATAAATAAATAAATTTAGAGAAGTATAGAAAGGAAGCTCGTAAAAAATCTCGTGTAGAAAATTGTGTCTGTACCTAGGTAGGTAAAGTAGGTACTAGATTATGTATATTCGGTCAAAATATAAGCCACAACCACCATAATCCCCGAAAGAATAATGGGGACAAGACAATGCTCATTAATAATAATTTATATTACCATCCTTGAAGGAACAAACTCTAAAAAAAAATGTACTACAGAGGTATTAGTTTTTGCGCCTAAAAGGTATGAATGATCGTCTTTTTTATACTATAGGTAGGCAGGTATAATTTTTTTTCTACTGCCTATGTTTTGCAGTTTTCCCCTCCCAAGATCACGCGTCTAACAAGTGGCTATGGAAATGATGTACTGGACCAATAAAGAACAATAATAAATACATAATAAGGCGTGCAAAATACAAGATATCACGAGTCACGTTATAATATTATTGCTCATGATCGTTTAAATACTTTAATGATTTAAAAAGGCTGGTTATAGTTGCATTTATCTTTTTCCTCCTAGCACTATCCTACTTTAGGTGAGATCGGCTCTCCTAATTTTCTCGAGCCAGGACAATCTGTCCTGGGTTGTTGGTTCGGACAGTTTTGCCTCCAATAGAAGTTTCGTCATGCTAGTCCACCACGTAGCCGGAGGTCGTCCTCTACCTCTCTTGTGTTCAGGTAGTTTGCAATGCTTTTGTTCACTACATGTTCCTCGTCTCTTCGCATCACGTGACCATACCATCTGGGACGGCTCTCAGTTAGTTTCTCCGATATAGAGGCGAACTTAAACTACCGCGGATATGCTCGTTTCGTACTTTATCCAGTCTCGTCACACCCTTGGACCACCTCAGCATCTTCATCGCGTCAGTGTGAAGCTTTTGTACATGCGTCTTTTTACTGGCCAACATTCTGCTCCGTAAATCGTTGCCAGCCTCATCGCCGTTCTGTAGATATTGCTTTTGGTTCTTATATACTTATATATACGAGCATCGCATAAGAATCCTGTTAGTGATCGCCACTTCAGCCATGCCACGTTTACCCTGTGTGTCACATCGGCGTCGACGTCTCCTTGGTCTGTGATTACCGAGCCTAGGTATTTGAACTTATTTATTTTCGGCACAGGAGTACGATCTGGGTAATAGATTATGGCTGGGTTACTGGTGTCATTAAACTGGTACTGTAAATGTTCAGTCTTTGCTCTACTGTCTTTAAGACCTGCAATCTCTAGAGCAGTCATTCATGTAGTCAAGGTGGTCTGTAACTCGGTTGCTGATCAAGATATTCAGACGATGTCGTCTGCGTACAGGAGATTCCAGGGCAGTGGCGCTTGGATATGTTTAGTAGCGTAACCCTTAACCATGTTCAATATACTTCGAACTCCTCCATCAGCCCGGCGGGACTTTTGACTCTGATACGAACGTCAGTGTACATGTCTTGGACTAGTTTAATGTATATATCTGGCAGATATTGAGCCCACAATGCTTGCCAAACTAGTCTGCGTGTTACCATATCCAACGCCTTTTCCAAGTCTATAAAGATGAGGTGCAGATCTTTTTTATTGAGCTTATGCTTCTCCGTCACCACTCTTACAGCCTGGCATCTGTTGTGGGTCTTGATTTGGGCTCATGCAAGTTAGATGGTATATGCGGTTATTCATTACTCTTTCCCAGATTTTAATGTGTGTGATGTTAACTTTATAGCCCAGTAGTTACCGGATTATGTTACATCGCCTTTACTTTTATAAAAAGGAATCAGGTGACTTAGTCGCCAAGAGTTTGGGATCTTATTACTATCGAGGATAAGGTTAAAGAGTGCTGTAAGCCAGTTCACTCCCAGTTGCCGTAGTGATTCCACATTTCAGCCGGAATTTCATCTACGCCGACAGCTTTTCGTTCTTCGTTCTCTCCACTGCATTCTTTTCCTCATTTCGGCTTATGGCTTGTAAGGGGCCTTCTATTGATGCCAGGGGTTTCATCTCATGACTGGACAGTTCTTCTTTCATTAGTTCTTTGTAATATTCGTACCATCTTTTATTTGTATCTTCATTGTCTGTAAGAAGTTTTCGGTCTCTCTCTTTAATTATTTACTTGATTTTATTCTATAAATCTAGGTTGATTTATATCTAAACTTATTTGGCGTTTTCCAGTGTACTGTTATAGTTTCATTTATAAACTTATATATTCTTAGTGCTTAAGATCTCAGGAGAATACCATAGTCTATACAAACTGAAAACAAGCCTTAACAATTTCGCTGTAGATACTCGTAGTAGGAAAAGGGAAATTATCAGGGCACGTTTGACTTTCAATATTGTGGGTAGAAACTTCATACGCACACCTTCGAAAGTGCAATATTACTGGCGGTTTAAGTATTTTTTTTAATTTAAAAACATTATAATTTATAGTGTCATGTATATTATTCATGAATTAAAAAGTAATTGCTCTTCTGCTATGCACCTTTCCCTTCGATGCCGGGCCCCGATTCGCTACACTTGACAAGAAACGAGACCATATTATTATTTTTTATTAATTGTGCGAACTTGCGCCTGGACATTTAGCTAGACAGGGAGACGTCATCTCTCCGCAACTGTTCAGCGCTGCACTGGAGGATGACTTCAAAGTTCTGGACTAGAAAGGGTTTGCATTTAGGTCAATGGCAAAGTACAACCTTCGGTTTGCCGTCGATATGGTAGTCATGGCTGAGAATATGGACCACCTCAGTACAAAGCTCGATGACCTCAGTAGGGCTTCTGAAATAATGGGTCTTATAATGAATATGGACAAAACAAAGGTCATGTAAAATACTCGTAGATGATAGATATAATATACCTTATTGTTCACCAAATTAGTTACGTAACTCTTTTTTAATAAATGTAATTCTATGGGAAAAAAATATTCGTATAACACCCACACCTATCAAGATCGGTAAAGTTGTAGACGGTTATATTTACGTGAGACAAATGGTTCAGTTAGGTATGACTAACTTCGAGAAAGAGGTTCACCCGTTGAATCCTACTCAGCTCGGCAGCATTCGGGAAGCTGCGGGGGTATCTTCTCGTATATAAAATGTACAAAAAAATGCGTAAAAATATTGAACATTTCCAGAACAGCACGTTTCGCCGTGATATGCACACTGTGAAACCTCTGTTTGTTAGAAATTTTTAAGCATAAATAAGTACTTCATATTATGGAGGGCAGTATGATAAGTCCGTAACTTTTTGTAAAAAAAAATGCAGTTGGCACAAAAGCGTTTTATTCCCCAAAACTGTCTCCTTTTAGCTCAATACATTTAGTCCATTATTTAAAACAATATATATTCCTTTCAAATACATAATAGGTTTAATAAAGCCTCTCAAAATAGGCATTTGTTTCAGTGATGACCTTTTTATTAGAGCCAAATCTTCTTTCACCCAGCTATTTCTTTAGGTTTGGAAACAGGAAATAGTCACAAGGGGCTAAATCTGGAGAAAAAGTTGCCTGAGGTAGCAGTTCGTAGCCTAATTTATGGATTTTTGCCATAGTGACTACACACGTATGCACTCGTGCATTGTCTTGATGGAACAGCACTTTTTCTTCATCAAATGCGGTCGGTTTTTCAAAGCAATAGCGAATCTGTCCAAAAGTTCTGAATAATATTAACTGGTGATTGTTTTACCTTTTTCAAGGTAGTCGATATGAATCGCACCGCGTGCATCCCAGAAAACTGTGGTACAAAAAACGACTTATATACAGATTTATTGTATGTGATTGTGAGATTAAATGTACCTAGTTAGATAGCGTTTTAAACTAAAAAGTGAATCTATAAGTATGTAGTTACATACTTTTAGATTTACTTTTTATAATTATTACTACACTAGATAAATATAGCCCCGTTATTTTTTATAGGCCTCTCCAATAGCATACCATTTATTTCGATATTCGGCAACACCCCAACGGTCATCGGTTCTACGGCTAATATAGCTGGCCCATTGCCACTTTAGCATGAGCATTCTGTGTATCAGCTAGGCCGTCGAGCATCTGCTGTGCAAGTCATGTAGCGAGTAGCGACTCAGTCAGTATGACGATGTTAGCCACAAATCTAAAGTGTGGGATGTAATCGCCGTTTATTGTTGATGCCGCGACCTTCCAGTCCAGCGTCTTAAACATAACTTCCAACGCGTTACTAAACAATTTCGGCCAAATTACATCACCTTGTCTAACACCTCGACGCAGTGAGATATGTTTAGTTTCGATGTATATACTTCAAAACAGATCATGTCTCAGTAGGGTCAAAAGCGTTCTCATAGTCCACAAATGCAAAACAAAGGCCCATCATACTCTTCAGACATGTGTATAATTTGTCGCACTGTTTGGGTGTGGTCTATGGCGCTCTGTTCTCCTCGAAACCCGGCCTACTTCGTTGGCTGAAACTTGTCGAGTCTTCGCTGTAGACGATTCATGACGACTCTCGAAAACAACTATACACCTGGCTTAGAAGCGAAATGGGTCTGTAATTCTTTATAAGGATCTTATCACCCTTTTTCAAGAAAAGATCGACCACGCTCTTTTGCCACGCTTCTGGAGTTCTCCCAGAGAACAGGATAAAGTTGAAAAGCTCCCGAAGCTCTTTCAGTTCTGGACGTCCTCGCGCTTTCAGAAGCTCGGTTGCAATCCCGTTCTTGACCAGGTCTATCCATTTTAAAGATATTTGAGAGGCGTCTCATTTCTTATATGCTTACTTCAGGCAGGTCTTATTTAAAAATCGTATTACAATTTTATCTGGTGCTAAGCTTGGGTCTGTTTTTTGGGGATAAGTAATTCAGTGATGTAAATTTTGATATAGGCAGGGTGGATAAAAAGAAAGAACGAAAAATGTTCGTTTGTAATGATGCTAATAAGACATGTGATAGATTGAAGAGATCGTGATATAACTGTCCCCGGAACTATACCATCTGCTTTATATTCCACATCAATATTAACAGTGGACACAGAGTGCGTCATATTACCAGCTATTTTACTAACAGAACTACCTAATTGCATGAACATGAATTTCATGGGATACATTTTAAAATTCAACGTTCATGTTATATTTATTTGTCCCGCTCCTAAATGTGAAGGAGTGCAACATTACATATGTATGTATGATGGAAGTAAAAAAACTTGTTTTTCTCGCCTAGTGAATTGATTTGTTTATCTATTAATATGTCGCATTTATGAGCCTCATGCTGTGGTATGGGAACTAAATGTAGAGCGCTTTCACGTATTGTATTTCCGTAAAAAAACTTATCAATTTCCGTGCTGTCAGCATTAAGGCGAGTGATGGCGACCGAATAAAGAATAGTTATCGAGTTATCAGGCCTAAACCACTTTTTCCCTTTTATCAAGACAAGCCAGTACAAATACAAAGTCACTTCCACTGACAAACATGAGGGAAAACCAAATACATAAGTAAATATAACTGGTATCTACATACCTTATATCAGGGACTAAAGTAAGATACAGGGCAAAAAGTGGTTTACTAGCAGCTCTGCAGTTTGTAAGCTCCGGTTACATTGCCATAACTTTAGTGCAGGCTGATTCCAGCACCTTTAATTCTATTTACAGCCGGTTATCGTGTGAATTAAAAGGTATTTTTAAATTAGTATTGCGTGTGGAATAGCCTTTGAAATTAGGATCAGCTACCGGTTATAAATATGGTCTATAAACTCGAAGTAAAGCCTGGAATTTACTTGATTAATTTCTTTTTTGTTGATACTGCTATTTCGAGCTTACCGCTTGTTTTAATTGATATCGAACTGTCTGGTATGAACAGCCGCCTACTTTTTAGTTTTTTTTTTACTTGAAGGTTCATTTAATAGAGGAGTGAATGAGCCCTAAGATTTAGTCGACTCAAACCACCAATTTACAGTGGGGTCCGGCAAATTACCGTATACACGCACAACTGATTTTAATACGCATATAATCTGTGACGAATTACAAAACATGAAATAGTGATGAATAAACGTCGAAACTCGTAGAGTATCTATGACTTTAAAATAGTTCTATTTTAAGAACATCACGCATATTTGAATACCAACATCCATATCAACATCGAAAATGAAAATTGTTTGGGCCTAATGTGAGCGAAGCCGAAGGTGTCCGAGGGTAAAAGTTTCAAGAGCAATCAGTAGTCGGAACTCGGCATGCATCAAACGCTCACCGGAGGAGCAGAATAGAGTGACGTAAGTGAGCGGTGTGTTTATTCGGCTAGGCTTTTCGGCGGGGCCCCCACCATTACGTTTTGTTTACAAGAGCGACGCCTGAGCGCCGGCACTCGCAGCCGGTCAGCACGCGGGACGCGACGCTCGCGACGTACAACACTACCGCTAATAACCTCCTCACTAACCATTGATAAGTGATGCCCCCCAAGTGTTGAGGCCCCGAGACACACTACCGGTTCCGAAGTCGCAGAAAAAACGAGAGCTATTATTGACTATTCGGTTTACATTAGATCATATCCGCGCAATAAGACGTGCAACCAGTGTGTGCTAAGAACCTGCATATCGCCGAAAATTATCGTAAGTGTCAATTGCATATTTTATTTTGTATGCTAAACCAGTTTTGTGTTTGCGAATTTTATTACAAAATCCATGGAAATGTTTAGTTAAAAACTAAATAGTCATTCATCAAGAGTAGGTATGCTTGATCTATTTGCTCGTTGAACGTTTTTGTTAGTATCTACGCCTTTTAATTTAGGAACAAGCATCATGTACATGAAGGTCGTAATTTTTATGTCACTTACGTTCCTTTTCGAAACCGAAAACCGGTTGGGATCTTTTTTTATGCTGGTGTAATAAAATTAACATATCCGTGGCAGGGATCGCTGCACGTGTGGAACGCAGGTACTTTTTGGGTTTAAATTTAGGGGACCCTCCCTGTTGCACCACAAGTCACTCCACTTTTTTTATGTGGTGCAACCCTTGGGTACGCTTGTTTTTTTTACCATAGAAGAGACGCGATGTAAAGTTTGGCGTTCCATGCGGTGTTTAACTGTTTACCAATCTTCAATATTAGTCGGTATCGCCGCTCGCGTGGTATCGCCATTTGTTTACCTACATAGCATTTGATCTAAGCTGTGTTTACATGGGCAGATAAGGCAGGATATCAGTCATTGAAAGTTATTTGATTTTTAAAGCTGCAAGCATCTAGTATGACTGTACTGTTTACAGCCATATTCATTTTGTCTTTGTGGCTCTGTTCATTGGTAATAGGTGTATTTGGATAAAACCAACTGCTTTTGATGCAGCAAGGCGTCTTGCATGAGCTGTAAAGTTGAAGAACTACAAACAAATTAATGATTTTACATTATCAAGCAATAAACACACCTACAGACAGATGCGGCATTTTGTAATAGTGATTACCAAGCAGTTAATTACGTTTACAAGTAGCACTATCGTCACACAATGGCTAAACGAGCGAGCGGAAAAATCAATGTACTAACTACCAAAAATTGTAAAATCGAATGCTGAAACGTATACTTCATTATCTTTAAACTTATCGATACATTTAAAGCAGTTAGCATAAATATCTTATAAAATTGAAACTAATTTGTGTAAATGAATGAATCTGGATCACTGGATTATTTTCTTAACGTTATAAACACCATGTTTAATAATAAAAGCGTTCACGAGGTTAAAATAAAATCTATGTATGTATTAAACGACGATTAGATAGTGGCACACATAGTAAATGGTGAGGAAACCAATTCTATGAGATAACAAATATTACCCAATATAAATTAAAAAAAACTAAAAGAGAGCACGTTATCGCGATAACATTCAATTGTAAAGTGCAGTCACTTCCCAAATATTAAATTTTATTAGTTAAAACATAGATATCGGTCTATGAAAACATGATAGAGAAACTTGCCAGAATACTTTGAAAGAAACATCCGTTGTATAAGCGTATAGTGCCTTTTAGGGGATGGATAAAATTTCTACAATAACGCCCACGCCGAGGAAACCTTATGAGCGTTTGTTGCCACAACAATCAATAAACGGCTCTCATGTCTGCCCGGCGAGCATGGCAAACCCAAGACGTTTGTGACAAGACATGATAAAATTTGTCCATGTCTTACAATTTGTCATTTATGCTAGCACGGGTCAACCATGTGACATATTTTAAAGGCGCGACATGCCTTTTTTGTTGCTTCTCGGCGAGCACGGCCTACTGTACCATGGCTTGAGTCACACATTTCATCGCAATTTGGGCGATAAAGTCATTTTGTCTTAAATACTAGTACCGGCGGCGTGAGAAAATTTCGTGACGTTTATTTGGGACTCATCGGGTCTTAATTGCTAATACGGGCGCACCCATTTTGTCACAAATGTCACATTTTGACAGATGATTGAGAAAAATGTATCACTTTCGTTCGGAGGTGGTGATAAAATTGTACAGTTGAAAAAAATAATATTTTCCTTCTAATTACTGCACCAAATGGAAATAAATTTATTTTGTGTGTGGTGATCAATGCTTATTAATTAATTGAAATGTTACAGGATCTACAATTAATAATAAATTGTTCTTATTTTTAATTATTATTTTTATTTTGATTATTTTTTTTTTTATTATTATTTCCTTTTATACCATATTCTTCTTACTTTCTACATTTTTAAATGTTTCTTAAATTAAATCCCCAAAAAACATTTAAAATATAAAAAATAGGGGCCTACCGGTATTGGTCCAAGCTATTATATTTTTTAGTAAATCTTTCTAACAAACACTTAATATGTTATCAAACAAACAAAGAAAAATAAAGTGTGCATAAGTCTATGGTCGTGGGTCAAATATTAATTTATTCCCAACAAAATTAAAAAGTTGTTTGGCTGTATGAACGGCATACTTTTTTACGCATTATTTTATTTGGTCGTCTATTCAAATTATGTCGCACTATGAAGTCAACAACAAGAAAAGCAAGTCGCGACTGCACACTATGTCACATGGTTGTCCCGTGCTAGCATTTAAGACAAATTGTAAGACATGACATATTCTATCATAACTTGTCATGACCGTAGTTCAAGTCGAAAACCAAGCAAAGTAAAAAAAAAAAAAAAACTTATAATTCATGTTGGGATGCTGCTAACATGGGGGAAGCAAAGGGGGGGGCTAAATTTTGGTTATTTTTTGCCTAGGACATACCGTTTTCGAGATATCATTTTAGAAATATAGAGCGTTTTATGCAAAATAAAATAAGATACGGAGGCCCATAATTCGGAAACAGTGCGTCGTAGGGCTATGCTTCTCAGAACATAAATGGTTTTTATGGCCAAGGTTAAACCGAAACTGCAATAAAATTGGAAAATATCCGAAAAAGAAAAAAATAAACGTCAAGAAGATATGCCACAAGTCAAGAAAATATCTCACGCCGCCGTGCTAGCATTTATGACAAAATGAGTTTATCGCCCAAACTGTGATTAAAAGTGTGACTTAAGCGATGTCACAGTAGGCCATGCTCGCCGGGCTGGAATGCTTAAAATTGTTCCCACATTATCGACAATCCCCAAAATATGCATTCCACAAAATATTTTCCCGAAAGGAGCAATTAATCCGTAAGATGAAAGCTCTACAGGTTTTTCGATCTTATCTGAACCAGTGAGAGAACAGTTTTCAGCGGTCTATTGTGAAATGCCCTCAATTTGTCCTATGAGTAGGTTTTCGTCTGGGAATATGCTCCAGCTATAATTCTAATGTAAGCACCCTCTTCCCATCGACCTCCAGACGGTTGACCTGAGCTCCGGGCCCGACAGTCAATTGTTGTAACACAATAATATTCGTCATATATCGATTTGGGAAAGCCATTACAATAATTTTGCATTGATTTCTTTGGTCAGTCGTTTGGCTGTGATGGCTTTGTCAAATATTGAATCTTTGTTATTTGTTTTGGGAAAGACTCCATGGCTTCTGGTACGTTGCCTAAGTAAAGCTCTCTTGTCACTGCCGTCCCTATTTCCCTAATGTGTTTGTTAAAGGTTGTGTTTAAATAAAGTACTTAATGGCTTTCTGCTAGAACGGAAGTATGATGTTGTCTAAACATATCTACTACGGACCATACAATAGTAATTACTACAAGTGTTAGAAATCCAGACATGTGATCTTCTATATCGATCTCAACGTTTTTCTATGTTCTTAATGCATTGTTTCTCTTCTTAAAATCATAGTTTGTTTTGGAGACTGGCACATGCGCATACTACACCATGCGTGCCCTATTTGATGGCGATATTTTTATCTCGGCCCTTTCCGTGACCCATTTTCAGGTCAGTCATCCTGTTCGTCAATCTGTATTGCAGTAAATAACTCAAGGCTTTTTCATTATTCTCATGTCTACTTATCACTGACACTAGGCCTTTACTTATTTTAATTTGTGGGTGTATCTAGTGTCAAAACCCAGTTTAAAAGGGATGCCTTTGAAGACATGCTATAATTATGTTGTTAACAGCCTATCCTGAGGGATCAACTTCAACTGACATATTTTCTCGTTACGCAAAAATATGGTTTTTAGTCGTAAGTGTTAAATTGAGTTTAATGGTAAGAGAATCCAGATCAAAGGCCAGATTTCAATAAGACATAGATATTGACAATCTTTGGACCTACGTAATCTGTGTGGAAGCTAAGAAGACTGGCAGGCTTGTAATGCTCGGTAATTCAATAAGTGGTAATGAAGATAACTCGTTGGTTATCGTTCGTTGACCGTCGCCGGTCACTTACGATTGGTTAACTGATAACTAGTTTTCAGTAATATCATATCGTTACGTTATTAATATAACTCGGGGTGTAAACTAATCGATAGATTAGTTATGAAACGTTTATTTTGCAACGGTTCAGACATAATAGCTCAATCATATAACATTGATACATATAGGTGGAATTACGTATAACGTTATTAAAATATTCACATCATAGTCCGGTTTTGATAGGCATTCGGAGAAAATTCGTTTCCAATTTTAGAACCGATTTAAGAATTTTATTGTTAATTTATTAATTGATATTTCGTGAAATCAAAATTGATGAAAGAGGGGAAAATGAAAGTTACTGATGTCGTCATGGGTTTTTCCAAGCGCTTCTTACGATCAAGAATAAAATGTGCCTCGTCCAATCGAAAGTACATAAATCATGAAACATCTACTTGCAAGGCTCTATTTCAATAATCTGGGTTACGAGTTCCACTTTGTACGAATAGATGAAAGTAATTAAGCGGTTTTCGCTTTCGTACAACCAGTTCTGGCACACTGTCGCCGCGTTGTTCACATCATTTTCCTTGTTCAATGTATTTCAAATAAATATTATAATGAAAAAAAAAATGGTTTAGTATTTTGGAGCTGGAGCAGGGTAGTATTGAATTTCTATGTATTTAGACGTATCTCGTAACATATTGTGAGACATTCGATGATTTACTTGAGATCTCGCCTTCAGATATATATTATCAGCTATCATCAAATGCAGCTGCCAAATAAAAGTTTACCTAAGAAGTAACAAAAAAAACTGTTGTAATAGAAAAATTAGAAACTTCAAAGATTTTTTTTTTTTTATATATTGTTATTTGTTAGTATATACATATACAATATACGTAATAATAAACATTATCACCAAATTTGAAGTTCATAGGTCAATGGGAAGTTAAAAAATTCTTCGGAACAAAATTTTGTAAGCTGTCTTCTCATCCTTTGTTTTCGAATATTTTTTAAACAAAAATACAGTATTTATCTGCTCAACGAGCTCTAAACTAAGGCTGATGATGAGCTCTAAACTGTTCGTAGCTCTAAACAACGATACCCCACTCGATGGGGTAAGTCAAAATGTTTTTTTCTTGCCCCGCTTTAGATTTATGGGAGCCCTTAAAAACATTTAAAAATATTTTATGACAATTTGTATGGCTTTGGGTCAACAAGATGCTTATACTGTGAAGATTTGAAGATTGTAGCTCCTACCGTTTGGCTGTAAAACCTGTTTGACAGAAGACGGACAGACAGACGGACACGTGAGTGATAGGAATATGGCTCCGTTTGGACCCTAAAAGCAATTACGGAACCGTAAGAGCGATTAAAACTGTATGACTACAGCTTGATTTGGCTTCAAAAGAAAAAGAGTTATCATTGACAATGTTGTACTTGTTACACCTTCTTGAAGTTTCTGATGATGCATAAATTGCCAACATGCGTCACCTCTAACACGGTAAGTCTCTATTTGTTAGACACTGAATAACGTTTTACACGTACTTGTGTATGTAAGCTCTCAAACAAATATTATTTATTTAAATAGCTGTATCATAATACTGAGCTAGGTAATACAGTATTTTAGAATGTTGTAACGTATAAAATACAGCGGTTGTCGAAGAAAACCGATCTTTTCATACCGAAAGTAAAAGTTTACTTTCGGCATCTCCACTCAGATGAAAGTGATTCAAGTGGCTAGTTTGTATTAGTTTCGCTCTCGAGTGCTTTGTCTCGAATACTTCTTAACCATGTTAAGGTTTAACCTCAAAGCCTATTTAAATTACCACTCAACTGACCAGAAAAACTGCTGGAAGTTTATGTATCATTTTCTTCTTTTTGTTATTCTTCGCATCGTATCGCAGTAGTTTGTATTCTTCTCAGTTTTCCATGCCAAAATAAAATTTCCATCAATCGCTTTGTGTGCAAAAAAGCGAAATTTAACCGAATGTGATTGCGTCGCTCGGAGAGAAAGTCGCACTACATGGCAGGCGCGTGCGCCCGCCGGATTTACGTGCTGGTGACGTGCGTGTTGCGAAAATTCGTTCGGAAAAATTTGCAAAAGCCGATAACACATAGGGGAGTGTCTATTAACACTTAGGCATGACGTCAATAGAACACCAACCTGAAATATGAATGAACTCGCCACGCGAACTGTAGCTCACTCGATACTCTACTGCTCCACATCGACCGAGTATCTATGCCAAGTGTTACGCAAACATGATTCACTAAACTACGTACCCGTTTAAATTTTGAGGCCGTGGAGACTCCACCCGGCTTAAAGCTTCATACCCATTCATTGAAAGAGAAATTGGTGTCATCAGCGATCCCATACACTGAGCCGCTGGACCGTACGCCCGGTGTCGAAGTAAAAGTGTTCCAAAAAATTTACGTCGCGAAATTACATTGCGATTTCGCCGTAACGAGGTCACCGATGTAGGTCGAGTAACAGCTATCTGTTAGAATTGATACTTTTTGTTTGTTACATTTAGTATCCGGCAGTCAAGGCGCAGTTCACGGCCACCGAAATGTTAGGAGTCGTTAGCGATTATGACTCGTAAATTCTCAGCATCACGATTAGACATAATTGATGTATTGTGTGAACGCCATCGCGTTCGTTTTTTTGAGTTACATTTTTTAATGCGCATTAAAATCAGGTTGGTCGAACATCTAGTTTTTCCTGTTTTAACATTCGCCGAATGCAATGGATGTCTGATGCACAGTACACGAGACTTTTCTCGTGTAAAATTTTAAATCAATTTTAATTGTTTTTTTTTTTTTGTTTTCTAACGAAAGCTCGCTGAATCGAAGCTTTGCTTAATAACGTGACATAAGTCACATGTAATGTATTGGCAAATTCTTAAAGATACTCTAAATACTCTCCTGAGTATAATTTTTCTGATCATGAAAATAGGAAACGCCAACAGGCCACAATTTTTTTGTGTTTTAATTGGAGAAATCCTCATGCCTACTGCGCTACCACTGGGAGATAGCGCAGTTATATGTGACTCCAACCCACTAAAACTCCAAGGTGTCCTCCTGTGCCGCTTAGGGCGGGAAGACGGGCATGCGTAAGCATACATCCGCGAACCCGCCGCGGCATTCCATCGTCGGCTTATCAGCAAAAGCCCTGACGAGCGGCCCCTCCTGATGGAGGGGGACTCAGTAGCCTCCTCCAGGCTACTGAGCCCCCCTGCCTCGACAATGCGGTAACCCACAGGGGGGTACAGGTATCGGCCTGACCTAACTTTAACATATTTTGGTTACATACCAAATACAACCGATATTTTCATTTTCACTAGGGCACCACAATCTACATAGTTATACATTTCACATTGATAAGGAAAACATAATTTCATTCTATCAATTTCCTGTATATCACGGTCTCTTTTAGGTTCTTTGTGTAACAAGTTCTTTAAAATGGCCAGACGGAGACTTTATCAATTTACATTGGCAATTCACGCCTCAGTTATTACTGTGTCCGCTACTGATATACCTATACATTATACCGAGTTAAATTGTTAATGTCGATAAAAAGTTGGCAAAACTATGTGATAATAGACGCTTTTATGTCTGGTGCCACGACAAGAATTTTAATTGTATTGGATGACCAGCCCCTGAGCTCATGTCACCACATGTTGCTTTATTTTAATTAATCTTATTTTTCTTACTTCGCATAAAAGTTGTTTTAAAGGTGCACTTTTCGGTCCGTTAATTAAGAAGGTATCGTTGAAGCTGGCGTAACCTGTAGGCGTGGGATAACGACCTGTCATTAAGTGTACACTTTTAACATCTTCGTCTACTTCTTATTCTGTTCTTCTATTGTCGGTTCTTAATTATTCACTTTCTTCATTGCGCTTAATACGTTGTGCACATATAACATTTCTTGTTTTTGTATTTAGATAATGTCTATTTTATACGTAAAATTCTTTTCGTTATATAATCTCCGCAAAAGTAAAGTCAGGTTCTCAAACTATGATGTCATCAATGGACGTTATTGCAATCGTTTAATTCACTATGTTATTACTAGAGGTAAGTACTCTTGGCTTCACTTGGCTTTATAGTTTTTATCTCCTCGTAAGGTAAATAATCAACATCATAAACATCGTAAAAACCTTAAGCATTACCTCGTTTTTTCCTGCACTTTCTTTCTTTTTTGTCATGGGCATTCTATTCTACTTCGTCAAATACTTTGTCTCTACCGAAGCGAATTCCGTTATGTGAACTTCAGGGTTTATTTTTCTTTTATTGTTTTTATGCCTCTTACTTACGGTGTAAGCGGTTTTCTCCTCTATCTGGGATAGGATAAAGCTGCCACGTGGTAGTCTAGCCTACTTACTTGCTAATTTCTATAAAATATTAGTAAAGTCATTGAACTTGGATTTAAATATCGATGCGGGTTCATCAGTTTTGACTTGAACCCCAAGATAACCTTTCAACTCTTGGTTCGTGTAAGAACCACTGAATTTTGTTGTCTGTGCGTGACTCGGTGACCCTTAAACTTGAATATATTGCCTGTTGACATTTATATAATGTACATACATTAGAATCTTTTATCGCTAAGTTGGTCGTGTGTTTTATGCTTATATTCCCTGTAAGTATTATGATAGTCGAGTCTACTACATTATCGTTGTGAGTTGGTTTGAAGGCGTCTCACTCGTAATTCATGTCATCGCACGGGGTATAAAGATTGCAACATTGCAGTACACTGACAGCTTGTTAGTATTGCCTGCAAATATAAACCCTGACTATATCGCCTCACTTTTTGTAGGTTCGAAGAGAACATTCACTCTACGCCGTATGTCTGGTAGACCAATCGGAATATAATTCTCAGGTTCAGCAGGGACTTGCAATGTTTTTTTTTTTATTAATGTTGTAAGTTGTGATCTACTATAAAATTAATGAGAAAGCCTTTACTAGTATATATGGAATCTGCCATAAACAGTTACTTAAATACTTCGAACTTTAAAAGCCTTTTTAATGGCTTCCCGAAGTTTTGAGTCGCAGGTGCTAACACCAATATATAAGTTAAACAATATACTTAGTATATTGTTTAACTTATGTATTGGTGTTATGTATTGATATTAAATCGTCATCTGAAATTCTTTATATTTAGTTACCTGATACATTTCAAATCCGAAATTACATTATCTCATTCGCATTTGACTTTAGGATTCTACTCGAAACCTTCTCGATTGCAAAACAAAGTCTTACAAAGAATGGAAAACCCTGGAAAATTTTCACTTTACTTAGTAATCCATATTTATGCCACATAGCTTCAAGACTACTCTGACTCTAAATTGTAATCTTTCTTGACCATAAACGCGCCATATTACAAACGCCATATTACGAATGTTTACTGATGTAATACATTTACCATTTTATCTCGCTTCAGGATAACGAGAGTAGGCTAAGATGTATGTTCTGTTTACTTGCATTTTGTAATGTTAAATAAACAAAGAGGCACAAAAAGACGTGAGATATGACTATAGGCAAGTGATCAGTCCTAAATCCTGATTTTATATACTTCGTATAATCAGCTGTGGCAAAGTTGGGCATGTACTAAAACCATTAGATGACTTCTGAATTGTGTGTGCTTAAATGAAAATGAATTGTTGATACATCGTGCGTTTAGGTCAAGACCTCAATTTTCTACCTAGCTAGTCAGCGTAACAACATTCATTACATGGCTAACTAATAAGCAATTTAGTAGTTAGAACACGACTAGTGCTTTACAATTTTAGTATTGTTTACCGAAAATAAGTCCTTGTAAGTTTAATTGTAAACAATTGGATAGTAGGGGTCTAAACATAGTACCTTGTGGAATCCCAGAAGAAAACTGTGTAAAGAAGTCTGACTAAAGGTAACGATATTTATCTTTAACA
The DNA here is from genome assembly GCA_949775005.1 of Orthosia gothica. Classification (NCBI taxonomy): domain Eukaryota; kingdom Metazoa; phylum Arthropoda; class Insecta; order Lepidoptera; family Noctuidae; genus Orthosia; species Orthosia gothica. The sequence goes on from OX459057.1 coordinate 15,520,081, forward strand.
CTTTTATTGTTTCTGTTGGGACAACTTTAAATTGACTTTTTGTACTCTTAGTGGTTCATAAAGTAGGATCTTAGTTTATTTAGTAGGACTTGTTTCTGTAAGCCTTTGCAAAGACTAAAAAGAGTTATGTTAGAACTATTTATACAATGTAACTGGAAAGTCTACAAAAACTTGTTGCTTGTCCTGGAATACAGTTTTTATAAGATTGAGCACGTTTTCACATTCCCGTCTTTATTTTTGTCCTAGTAACTTGAATAGCATGATTTTCAACAAGATTCACGGTTAGCGTAAAAGCTTATTAGAACATTGTTATATCTGTGTAGCTTCAATATACCATTATTGTATCTACAATACTTACCTATTTAATAAACATTCTTTTCATTATAGTTTCAACCAATTACAGAGTTACTTTAAACAGCTAAGGTTTCTTCATCGTCATTTTCACGCATTCGTGAAGAATAGCCTATTATATCTATATACATATGTTCAAGGTCGTGTCTAAAAGGTCTTTAGATGCAGTACATGTAATATATACGAGTACATATTCGTGTGTTTGTGTTGTCATGTGTACAGTTCGTGTCGGAAGTGGTCTCCGCTAAGTTGTTTGGTATGGGCGAGAAGTAAAACCACCTTCTTTGTTTGAGTTTGGTAGTAATGTTTGAAGGTCCGTAGGGATTATATACCCAAGAAGGCGCGTCTTATGTTAACAGGTAGTTGGTCTTTAGGAGAATTGTTTTATGTATGTATGATATCCTTGCGCTCTTTGCCCTTAATAGATGACTTGAATATTAAATGAATGTACTTAGCTCGATATCAGGCAGGCCGATAGTGTAGTCATGTGTCTATTTATGTATATTTTGTTTTATTATTAGCGACTGCAAGTCTTCATTCACGCTCGGAGTTTTCAGTAACAAATTGTTTATGTTGTGCTTTTTTTAAAATGCTGATGCATGATGTTTTTTTGTATATTTTTTGTGAGCAACACAACTGGTTTCTTCTTCGGTAAGTTTTTTTACAGTGTTTCGTGACAAGGAAAACCATTTCATGTTGCTAGTTAGGCGTTTTTGTTTTATTGAGGTCATTGAGATTTCACTTAACGCCGCTTATGGTTTTAAAGTATCTTAAGATTCCCAAATTAGGGCACGCCGCTAAATGCCAATCAACCTGTTTAATTTATTTCTCATTAAAGTTAATATGTAATTCAAAGGAAATAATACGTCAAATATTTATGTCACTAGACCTAATTACTCATGCCCTCAATATGTAGTGAGTTCAGATATTATTGGAAATAAATAAATAAACTCGTGTTGCAATATCAGTGGCCTATTAAAACAATGCTGGATTCTAATCGTTTGACCCACTTTTACGACGGAGGAAGGAAAATACAGAAACTTGATCTAAAAAAAATTACCGCAACGTAGTAGAGCAAATACATGATATTTATAAATAAGTTTTATCTTCCAATAATTTAGGATTACGGTGGAATTACTTTGATAAGATCATTCATGATATGATAATATATTGTAATATCAACTTTCTTCAGCTGCTATCTCTGAAGATAATTTTCAAGTTAAGAAGAGTCTGACCTAGTACCTACCTTTATTAAATATTTATATGTATGCATATTAAAATGTGCCATCGAGAGCGTTTCTTCTGCGGGCTGTGACCAAAGCTTGTTAAAAAGTGGTGTGTCCAGATTTCACCATGTGAATTCAAGAGTGCGTTTGTATGCAAATTGTCGATAACTACACCCCAATGCGGAGGCGTTTCTTTTGCAATGACATTTTTATCACCCCGCCCAATGCACTCGTGCTGTTTCACTTTCACCGGACCTTTTACTTGATACTTTTTATTTAAAATTATTTCGTGAATAAAGAAAAATAATTGTGCAATAACATGCAAGTAGCGTCATCGTCTTGAAATTGTTCAATGAATGAATAAAAATCAATGTGTGTGTTCAATGAATTTTTTGTCAGCCTGACTAGCAACATTGGATGGATGACCGTAACTAGAGTTATTTGAATTCAGTTATAATCACACACAGAGATAAAGGTTCTTCGGTAGATGAAAAACCTTTAATCTTAATTGCCATACTACGTCTATTCATTGCCGACACGGCCGCGCGACGGTGTAATGACTCGTAATTTCGGTGTGAAAATAGTCGTAAACGTGTAAAACGTAACCATGTTTCAGCGATGCTTACGACGTAGAAGTTGAAGGTTATTTAAGGTACTTCAATCAGTGTTGAAATTATGTTTGAACCTTGGATATTATAATATGGACGCCATTGTTTGAGTTTTTGTTTTCTTAATATTTCATACTAAAGGTACTTTACAAGGTATTTTAGAAGGTCTCGTACCAATATTTATATTTAATTTTGTCACAGAGGGCATTAACCTGCTTTGAGCACACCCTTGCCACATCTAGGTATAATTTACTCGCTGTCAGAATTGATTTTGCCTTCAAATGTGACATCTGTTTCATCACAGCTGATGGTTGTTAAATGATTACAGGGTAGCGTTTCGTTTCTTCATTTACACGTTCCACTTTGTCCAATAAGCGGAGGTGAGCAGTGTCAAATTGGTGGTATTAGTGATTCGTTGGAGGGACCTTGCCCGATACTCTCATTCTCATCGAGCACGCAGTTGCTCGGCAAAGTGCGTTACGCACATGAATTCAAATTTGAACATATATATGTTTTTTATGTTCGCATATTTGTCACCACTTAAAAAGTTATTGGCAATATGATTGTTGCTTTTGTCTTGTCGTAACGAGCTTAATACAAATGTAACATCTCATCAGAATAGCAATGATCGACTAGAGTGCTTCTAAACACTGAAGTGTACAAGTTTATCGAGGTGTTTATCCTTGTGTGTGCTATCCATATTCTATGGTCGATTAGAGAGCCCCTTGACCGCCGAGCTACCTGCGATGGCTTTGGCACGCAGCGCCGACTATGAGATCAACAATGTCAAGGCACGGTTATGTTATGTCAGTGTTGAGCAATCCACTCGCATGTATAATAACACCTATGCTCCACTGGAGGCCAGTTTTCTCAAAAATACACCAAGCTTTTTTGTATGCCACAGTCCAAAGTGCGATGCAATTGCGTGCAACTGGACATTAGAATTGCAAATGGTCAGTTTTAAAGTAAGCGGTCATGTGTATCGTTGGAAGTTTTTCTCCACCGCATCCCGATTTGTTCTTGTTGTTGATCGTTACATATTAATCTTTTTCCACGAAAGGCCATTATGTTTTTGTTACACAGATACTTGTGAAGGGCTTGTCGTGATTTATGCGCGTGCTTGTATTCGAATGTACTTTACAATATTTATTGTTACCGTATCAATACTTCCAACGACTTGGTTATTAACGCGTGACGTATTCATAAACACCTCTACACCTCCAGCGACGCTACCACATTTGTGTCATGAGCTACTTTGGCTTAGAATTTGAACTACTGTTTATAATCATGAACATTGGCAATTGTATGTAAATGTTTTATTAAAAACATAGTGGTACAGGTCGGCGGGCGCCAATTATGTAGTGTTCTTGAGGTTGAGGGCAGTAAGTCATAATATTATTATGTCCGACAGGTCTCCGCCCCGGGGTGTCCGATGTCCGAGCCTGGTTTATGCAGGCACACCAACTCGGAAGATTTGCTTCACACGACTGTCTCCGCAACTGAAATATTACCCTTAATCAGACCTTCGTTTATTTCGCATTTATTTTTATCAGATTTGGCTTTCGATTTCGATTCATTGTTGCGTTGTTTTGTTTCTGAGATCATCTCAATATCCTGTTTATCATTTGGTATCAGTTCTGCCGTTGGTTCTTTATGTAAATTAAAATTAATATTTCTCTCAAATTTATCAATTTGGACATCGCTGATTATAAATCACAATGTCGCATCACAGAGTCTGGAGTGGCCATTGATTGGGTGCTCGTTGGAAATATTAGTGTCACTGAACTTTGTAGTTATCACGTTGCAAATCTCGGTATTGGATACGAGTAATTATGGCTAGTGTACGTACTTATCTGTTCATATAAATCATTTGTCTCATAGACACTTAACAGCTGCTGTTGAAAATTAATACACGCATTAAGTTGAATTTGATTTGCAAATAGAGTCTTGGTGGTAGACATGCTAGTTGGTTCGTAAGCGTTATTAACTATCATTGGATCAGCCTTAAGGACTGTGCTTAATTAGTTTGATTTTAATGGTAATAATATACCTTAATAAAAACATTCGCCATAAAGAGATGAGTTACGTGCGCTAATTACAGCACAGTTTCTCAAAACTACTGTACAGTGGCAGTCGACGTTTTGATTATTTGCTTTGCCAGAAATTCCTCATCGGTTACTTTATTCCGTAATTATTATCCGGCTAGCTTAGTGCACAGCCATGAATCTCGTTAGCCAGTGGGCAGAATCCGTTTTAATTTAATTAAGACTCCAACAAATTTTACTATTAATACTCACCTTAGCATATGTTTACTTTCGGTACCAAGGACCGGTTCTGTCTGATTAATAAACCTGTGAATTCTGAATCGTTAATAAAGTGCAGTGCCGTTTGTAGTAACACAGCTACAAGATATTTAGCGCTCGTAACTAAATGTTCCTCTTTGATTAGTTATATTGTTATGGCATTATATGTAATATTCAAATCACTGCAATAGAATACAAATTAGTAGTTTACTATGCTTAATATCGGTGGCTCTCAGATTTTTTATAGCTCAATATGTATGTGTAATTCAGTTTTATGAGTTATGTTTCATTTATCTGAAGCGGAATTGGAATATATTGAAAGCTATATAATTAATCGAATGCAAAAATATTTGAAATACTTATTCTACCTTTGCTAACAATTGTAACCTGTCAGGACCAGTTGTTGGTGCATCTGCTTTCCATGTAAAACGATCGATATTTGTATGCGTAAGACAAGTATTTGTCCTTTGTCTGAGTGCTATGTTGCTACAACCTGGTGCGGCCATCGTCGGGGCTCTGGAACCTAAACATAGATACTTGGACTTTGAACACGGCATAATTATTATCAGCATTTCATTTACTAGATTGAGTTCGTCAGCAACCGTTTAAATGGCACCTTGACTTATCTATACTAGGTCTAGGTCCTTGCACAGATTTACAATGAAGTTTCTCCGCTGATAACCACTGTATTTCTCATTCGTGCCTGCCACCGTCAGTGTAAATTGTACCTTACGTTATTAAACAGGGTTTAAAATAGAGATTAATGTCGAGTGCACAGTGTCATCGACAACAGGTATCTGCTCACTTACCTTGACCGCGCACGTTGTCCTCTCACTTACAGAATGATCATAGAAGTCTCCGATGCGCCAGCGCCACTAGCGTGCTCCCTAATTCGTGTTCCTCAGTCTTTTCATATTTTTGACCTTCCTCGAAATTAGATATTTTTTCTGCAACAACAATCTATTTTCCCAGAATTTTCACCTTCACATCCTTTATTTGCTATTTATCTTAACGATTATGAACGTTTTATGATACTCCCTTTTTGTACGCTATTTAACTTTTTAATTTTATATCAAACTCGGTTTGTATGAATTTAAAAATTTATGTATGAGACCGTGACTTTATTTTTCCCGAAAAGACACAGCGAGCTGTATCTTTTTGTATTGAAGATGAATTTTGATGCGGGTTGACGTCGAATTTGTTATTTGTTGGTTCATTTTGTCGTTTCACTGAATCATAAGTGAGGACACGGTGTTGAGCAACTTTTTGTCTCCTTCCTAACACACGTTCAGTTTATCTGATTTCCAAACGAGACTTTAATTTCAATATTATGAGAGTGTTAGTGTTACGTTGATGCTATACTTTGTATTCAATTTATGTCAATAGATTGTCCGGCGCTCGCCATATTGATATGATTCATTGGCACTTCATCGCGATGGGAGATTAAATAAAATCGCCAATCGCCGTCTCCTCGTATCGTCGATGTGATTGTATTGTGCGTGCCGCGTGCGGGTGCGGGGTTGACTTTCATACAATACTGCCGCCAATTAGATCGTGGCGTCTCGCAACGCTGCCGTGCTAGGACACTCGAGTTCATTTTACTGACATATCGATTTCGTATGAGTATTTGAATTCTTTCACATTTTGTTACGAAGGTTTTTTGTTTCTACATACTGACCAGTTCAAAACATTTTACCTCATTCGTTTTTTCTCATGTCTCGCTCGTCATGCCAGTCAGAAAATATTTTAATATCACAAGGTGTGGTGAACATAAATAAGTGAACATAAATTTTAAATTTGGCTGCATATCAAAGACGGACAATTCTTACCAGAAATGTTTAAAACGTTTTATTGTAAAGGTCGAGCAGTAGGTACATGCATTTGAGATAAATAAGGGATATTCTGTTCGATATTGGTGCAGCAGTAACCCGCTTCACAAGTAGTATACCTATCTATCTGCTGTGTCCCGTTATCACTGGAGCGATAGCACTTGGTCGATAGCTCGACCATTGCACAAGTTCGTGGGCTTATCTTGGAATGCAGTTTACTGTGCACTTCATTTGGCATCAGACGTGAAAAAAATTGGTCGTATGAATCACCCCTAAAAATAGTATTGTCACTTTAAAACGTTGTTAGCCATTAGTAGTATCAGTAAAATTGTTTCCCTGCTGGAAGTGGTCGGTGTAGTGCAATAGTGCGTCGTGGTCGGTGTCGCCGGTGGTCATCGGCCCCCATCGGTAAGTTTCGCAAGTCCAGTTAACCGTATGAGTCGATCACATTAATATTCTACGGTTGATTTTATTGCGAACCTAGCGTTTGCCTCCACGTCTGTAGGTATTGATTTTTTGAATGGTTTTTATTAATTGTCTGTATGATAAGAATTTGCTATAAGCTTAATTTATGTTTAAATTCACCTGAATGTAAATCGTACGGGAGAGCAATGAGACAAAAGACATTCCGTAGTGTCGAGACGAGAGGGAATCTTCAGTGAAGGGCGGCGCGCAGACGGCTTTCATCGTGTGTAAATGCGTGCCGCACAAAAAATGGATAGACGACCAATAAAAACCCCGTGTGGAGAGAAGCCGAGGGGCGGGCTCGCGGGTGCAGCGCGCTGCGCCAGTAATTGCAAGTTGCAGTCAGTCTCCGCCGCGCTGGGTGCGCGCACGCAGCCTCCTCATCCCCCCGCTCTCGGGTGAACGACTCCCCAATCAAGTATGCGTACGACTCACCACCGCTGCTTCGTGGCCGCTCCTTGTTTTCGCGATCGTTGATCAATCTGTATGTTTTGATCCCGTTAGCCGGAAGCATCGTCGCCGACGTTTAGCGTGCGTTTTGTTTTCGCTCGGCCGGTCACATAGACTTGATAGCATAGGGGTTGTGTAATATTGGCGTCAGTAACCGCTTAGACGTGACGACCATGACGTGAGTTGATCTAGGAATATTGTTTAAGTTTGTCGTCGGATATGTTTATTTGTTCTGATTGTTAATGGTTATTTCTGTATTGTCGCAGGGCGAACGTTGTCGCTACAGTCTCATCAGCGGGTGGGGAGGCGGTCGCCTCGGGCCCTGCGGCCGAGGACGCCGACATGAAAGGCGTCGAAGCCACAGCAGAGGAACAGGAACGGCTAGCGACCGGCAACAACAATGGCTCCCTCGACTGCAAGCACACGGTGGAGTTGGATTACCCGGGGCCGCCGCGCCCGCGCTCCGTGTTCGCTTCCACGAATGTGTTCATGTTGGTGTTCCTGTCGGGCTGGGTGCTGCAGGGCATGTTCCTCACGTACTTCGTTAGTGTCACGACCACCATAGAGAAGCTGTTCAAAGTAGAGTCAAAGACGACGGGAACGTTATTAGCGGCGACAGAGATTGGGCAGATATGCACGGCGCTGTTCCTGTCGTACATGGCGGGCACCGGGCACCGGCCGCGCTGGATCGCGTCCATGATGCTGGTGCTGGCGGTGGGCATAATCGGTTGCGTGGTGCCCCACCTCATGTACGGCGCGCAGCTGCTGGACGTGCACCAGTCGGGACTGCACTCGGGCGCCGCGCCCGTATGTTACACCTTCCAGAACTCGTCGTCGGAACAGTGCGACGCCTTGCACTTGGCGAACTCCAACACGCGCTCCGACATCACGGCCGTCGTTATCCCGTGGCTGTTCGTCTGCCTGCTGTTCGTGGGCGTGGGCATGACCGGCATAACCACGCTGGCTATTCCCTACATGGATGACAACGTCGGCAGCGACAAGTCGCCACTTTACCTTTGTGAGTGTTTATTTATTTTGATTGAGTTTATTAACCGGATGAACCATAGATTGAATGTATGAAGTAACTAGGCGCAGGCGCGCCACTGAATCACTGGGGCGTGTTCCCTTAAACAAAAGCTTGATAGTCGTTTAAATAAATTCGGTGTATCGATTAAGATGGTCGATTGTTAGCATTTTGCGAGTACTGGTAATAAAATGGGCACATAAAAGTGTTTAAATCATAGCCGCCGCCTACTGCCCGCCTACAACGCACAGCGCACTCTGGCGGCCGCCCTCTGATGCGTTGCGTAATTAACAATCGACTGAGTGCATCCCGCACTCTCATTAATTGCAATTTTGTAAAAACATCCTTTTACAATATTCATGTTCATTTTAAATCAACATTGTTTATGCCTATCCAGTTTTTCAGTGGCAGTTCTTTGCTGAGAGCATGCATATAAATAAAAGTTTATTGTTAGATTTGTGATATAAGCAATACTATAAACATAAAACAATTCGTTTCGATTTTACGGCCGATCATGTAGAAACTCAGAAACTAAAGTCAAACTTATGGTAGGGTCGGAGTAAAAAATGCATAAAAAGCAAACAATGGTGTTTGGGTGTCGCGAGCAGCTGTGCACAGAGGTGTAGTGTGGTCGGTCCGTATTGTTGTGTCTGCAACGTATCTAATGCGTCTACTGCACCGCTACCATAACATACGGACTGGGTTCTGCAGCGAGCTTTGTGCGACTAGCGGGGATTGCCTGAAGTAGTTTTAATGAATTTTTCGTGAAGTTGTGTTCTATTGCAAAAATCCCCAGTCCCCTGAATGTGGATTTTTCAAGGATATAAAAAAGGCTATTGCACTTGAATTTTCGTAATCGAATTTATACTTACAGAAATTACAAACAATAATTTTACCTGTGTGTAATATAAGTTAGTTATAATATAAGTAATATAAGCATTGTATTCACTTTTGTACCATTTCTAATGAGTCCCCCGTGCCGCTACTAGAACATACTCGTATATTATGGACGAACCTCTTGTGCTTGCTTGCCGAAAATCGGGGGATTCGAATTCTGGCGAGCCATCAATTTGAACCTAGGAAGAAGTTGAAAGATTAAGAATAAAAAAAACACTGTTGCTTTTAGAACGAGCAATAGAATTATGCCTTTAAAATATGTTCCTTGAAAATAACGAAATTAAATTAATTTCTTAATAAATTTTTGAGTCTTAATTTTGTTATGTTTAGCTTCGAAATTTCATAATGCACATTTAAAGTCGTGTTTGATTCAAATCTTGTAAGTAGACTATTATCTTTGCGTACATCGAAAAATATTTCGAGGACTGACGGTTATATGTTCAGAATATTACGTACGCCTACAATATTATGGAAATTACTTAACACTGTTATGACTAGATATATAAGAAAGTACTGAAGTGTTTAGTTAATCGCACATTTGTTGCAGTTAGAGCCTTCCCGCTTACAATATACCCTTAGCCTCATATATCGGCCTTGTAACGATTTTGTTAAACAAGTATTGCTATTTTCGTACTGGAATATGGTGCATAAAAATGTTTCATATATGGTTGCCTTTTTGTGTGGTCTTGGCTAAGTAGCAACGATCTAGTCTCCCCGCGCTTGTCGTCTTGTTACATCAGGAGAATGAGTTATATCCTCTCCTGCTTTAGGAACATCATCTGTGTCTACTTTATTTCCTTTTAAGCATAGTTTATGAGTGCTATTTTGCTGTTCTGTTTTTCTTAAATCGGTATTGTTATTCACTTAACTTTCGACATTCTCTCACATTTCGATAACGGCAATCAAGTTAATCGTTAAATTTTTTTTTTTTCAATAAAGTGTCTTACCAAAGTCAAAGTCAAAAAAAAATTCAACTAGGCCAATAAGCGGCACTTTTGAACGTCAAACTCAAATTAAAATTTACAAGTAATAAAAGTTGATTCTACCGTGCATTCGGAAAAGTACCTTGTTTTGGAGAAGAATGCACAAGAAACTCCATACAAACTCTTTTTAAAAATAGGTGTTTTACAACATTTACATAAGTATATAGATTAATAAATTTCATATATGTGAGGACCATGCACTCAGAATAGCACTACACACTATACTACGTACAGGTATAAAGTATTAAAAAGCATTAACAGGTAAATTAATTAATTTGATAATTAGGAACATGGTTCTCACATACTTACAAATATTGCAAACATAGGTAAAATACCCTTTACCCGACCTATATCTTCTTCCTTTAAAGTAGTCCAACGTGGCTATTTCTGAACAAGTAGCTCTGTTTTCAAAACGAGAGCATACTCGTGTTTTTGTTACGGCTCTGTCCCGATAATATAGATGAATGTTCCATCTAGTGAACTTGCCTGTGATTAGATAAACGGAGAATAAGTCCGTTTGTTTTATGTCGGCCAGTCATTATCTGACACTCATTCAATGTATCCTTTTCAATTGCGTATAGCGCTTCTCTTATCTCTTCACTGAAAAAAATAAGCGGTAAAAACAATCGAAAAAACATTGAACTGTACTGCTTTAAACAGTAAAATATGAGCCTAACGTTCAAAGCAGTAACTTTTAATGAGCCGAAAACAGTAAAAGCTTGACAATAAATTTTAATGTTTCAAACATTAAAAAAAAAATTAATGTTTAAGACAGTAATTTTTTTAAATGTTTTAAAACATTAAAAAAAACTAATGTTTTAAACATTAAAAAAAAATTAATGTTTAAGACAGTAATTTTTTTTAATGTTTGAAACATTTAAAAAAAATAATGTTTTAAACATTAAAAAAACTTTAATGTTTTAATACTCTTTAAAACAGTAAAAAATAATGTGCGTACACAGTAGCGGGTACTGTAAGTGCACAGTTACAGGTAACGTTTAGGATAGTACTTTTTAATGTGCGTGCACAGTATCGAGTAATGAATTTCACAGTTGCATTTAACGAGAAGGATAGTACTTTCTAATGTGCATGCACAATAGCTGGTAATGAGCTTCACAGTTACATTTAATGAGAAGGGTAGTACTTTTTAATGTGCATGCACAGTAGCGGGTAATGCATTTCACAGTTGAAGGTAACGGAAAGGGTAGTACTTTTTAATGTGCGTGCACAGTAGCGGGTAATGAGTTTCACAGTTGCACCTAACGAGAAGGATAGTACTTTCTAATGTGCATGCACAATAGCTGATAATGAGCTTCACAGATACATTTAACGAGAAGGGTAGTACTTTTTAATGTGCATGCTCAGTAGCGGGTAATGAGTTTCACAGTTGCATTTAATAAGAAGGATAGTACTTTCTAATGTGCATGCACAATAGCTGGTAATGAGCTTCACAGATACATTTAACGAGAAGGGTAGTACTTTTTAATGTGCGTGCACAGTAGCTGATAATGAGTTTCACAGTTTCATTTAACGAGAATGATAGTACTTTTTAATGTGCATGCACAATAGCTGGTAATGAGCTTCACAGCTACATTTAACGAGAAGCGTAGTACTTTTTAATGTGCGTGCACAGTAGCGAATAATGAGTTTCACAGTTGCACCTAACGAGAAGGATAGTACTTTTTAATGCGCATGCACAGTAGCTGGTAATGAGTTTCACAATTGCACCTAACGAGAAGGATAGTACTTTTTAATGTGCATTCACAGTAGCGGGTAATGAATTGCACAGTTAAAAGTAACGAGAAGGATAGTACTTTTTAATGTGCATGCACAGTAGCGGATAATGAGTTTCACAGTTGCACCTAACGAGAAGGATAGTACTTTTTAATACGCATGCACAGTAGCTGGTAATGAGTTTCACAATTGCACCTAACGAGAAGGATAGTACTTTTTAATGTGCATTCACAGTAGCGGGTAATGAATTGCACAGTTAAAAGTAACGAGAAGGATAGTACTTTTTAATGTGCATGCACAGTAGCGGGTAATGAGTTATACAGTTACAGGTAACGTGAAGGATAGTACTTTTTAATATGCATGCACATTAAAAAGTACTATTATTCACGTTACTTGTAACTGGGCACTAACCGTACCCGCAACTGCATACACATAAAAATATTATCCTTCACATTACCTGTAACTGAGCAAGTACAGTAGCGAGTACTGCACGTGTACAGTAGCAGGTATCGTGAAATAAAAAAAAATGTTCTTTAGGACATTTATTTTAAAATAATCACACGTATTAAAGTAGTAAAATTCTTATATTTACTACAAAATAAATGGAAAACCAACCAACATATTTAAACTTAGATAATTTAAAGATAATTATTATTAAAGGTCTATCTATTCATGATACACGAAATCTCTTAAGGGGTCATTGTACTCATCATTATGAACAGCTTTTATTACTATGGGACAAAACCCTGAATCGCGAAAAAAAAAACGGCTATTCCATACATTTTGACGAGTTATTGCGAACATATTGTAGAGAACAGCTGATTTTTTTTTCGTGATTCAGGGTTTGGTCTTGTAGTAAAAGTTGTTCGTAACGATGAGTACAATGACCTATTAAGAGATTTCGTGTATGAACAGATAGACCTTATATGCACATAGTCATTTCAGTCCAAAATGTAAGTACAATATTTATAATTAAGTAAAATACCAAAACAATATTATATCGAATATATTTAGAATTAAGTAAATTGAAACAAGGTTCTATAGTCTTAAGGGTAATTGCTACTGAACTTAGTCTGAAAATAATCATACATATTAAACTTGTAAAATTCTTATATTTACCACAAAAAAAATGGAAAACAAACCCAAATATTTACACATAAATAACTTAAACATAATATGTTGTATACACATCGTCAATTGTCAACGAGTGTTGTTGTGTTTTTAATACGTTGATCTTTATACCTAAAATTTAATTTAAAACTTGTTGTAATCACAATAGTCCAAAATTTAAGTACAAATATTATAATTAAGTAAAATACCCAAACAATATAATATCCAAAATATTTAGAATTAAGTAAATTATAACAAGGTTCGAGTCAAGGGTAACTGCTACTAAACTTAGTCTGAAAAAAATCTTATATTTACCACATAATAAATGGAAAACAAGCCAAAATATTTACACTTAGATAATTTAAAGATACATAAATTATATAAGGTCTATCTATTCATACACGAAATTTCTTAATGCTCATTGTACTTACTCATCATTAAGAACAACTTTTACTATTGGACCAAACCCAGAATCGCGATAAAAAAAATTAGGTGTTCCCTACAATATTATGTTCGCATTAACTCGTCAAAATGTATGGAACAGCTGATTTGATGATGATTTTTCGCCATTCAGGGTTTGGTCCCATAGTAAAAGTTGTTCGTAATGATGAGTACAATGATCCCTTAAGAAATTTCGTGTATGAACAGATAGACCTTATACAGGGTGGCCGGAACATTGACGTCCAAAAATTAAATTTCGGTCCCTCGTATTGTGGGGTATGGAATTAAAGAGGTGATACGACCGGAAACAATTGCCTTCTACGCAGTGATATTGTTCAAACCTGTGGTGCTGATGAAAAACTTGGAAATGCACTTTTAACGCTCGTACGTTTATGACAACAGTATTACAAATAAAACAGGTAACCATTTTTACTCAGCAGACATACTACAATCACTCAATAAACTTAGGACAGACGATGAAACTCTGTTTTTTGAAATAACATTTGCAGAAAACTTGTAAATGGCCCTTTCTAGGAATTGCCAGATCAGTAAACATTCACTAGGATACTCTAAATTAAAAGCCCATATAATTTTAAAACATGTATCCACTGTTTTGCAGATGTTTGGCAATTCGTAGAGAATATCATCAACAACAACGTAACGTGCTATTATATTTTTCAACGGACCTGCAACTATCATATAAGGTTGGATGGTCAATCCCAAAGACTTGTACCTGTCGTGTCGCTTCAATCGCTCTTCCAAGACTTGTCTTTGCTCTTCAACATGCAATATAAAGCTTTGACGCACTTCTGCAGCGGAGATTCTCTTCTTTTTTAAGTGAACAGGTCCAATTATGTGGGGAATAAGGAGTAATACAGCGAGAACGCTCGTTTCAGGATCTTGATCTGTCAAGCAACAAGAACAAAAATTAGTTACTGTTATTTTTAATAATCATTTTTAGTAATCCATGAATTTCACTGATATTTTTAAGTGTCTGGAAATGAATGTTAAATCTACCTACATTACACTATAACATCTACTGTAAACCCATGAAAATCAATAAATATATTGAATTGAATTGATTATTTTGACTTTGAAATTGGCAGGGCTCCGACCAACCAAAATTTTATCTAGACTAGAATGATTCATTTAATTGAAGCATGGTATTGAAAGAGGTGTATATAACTCTTTTGGGTGGCTAGGCAGTTAGTTATACGACGGTATTTATTAAGCGGCTAGAAATAGTCCAGCCAAATAAATGATTGACACGTTACTTTATTTGGTGGAACTATACTACGAGTATAGCAAACTCACCTTGCACTAGTTTCTTAAGTTCCTCTTCAAATGGTGATCGTCTTGATAAGGTTTTAGATATATTGAGTAATTTGCTCTTTAGTAACGGTAGTTTATCATCTAATGAATGTTCATTTTCAGGATACCAGTGATTGAAGTCAGCAGTGAGCTGAAATAAATTGATGTAGTTTGAGAAACCTTAAAAGTTTACGACTAAAGTAATACATTAAGAACTCATAGTAGGTAGTGAAAAAATTTACCAATTCATGTCCCCAAGAGCGCTTCAAACATGGGAATTCTTGGATATAAGACTCTTTTTCATTTGAGAGAACACGTTGCTTCCGATACAGGTTGGTGCTTTGCCACTTTTCTGCACACAAGGCATAATTATCAGAAGAGCAACGTAACCACTCCAGGCACTCCTCTTCCTCTTGCGTGATGGATATTTTATTACTATGTAAACTAACACTGTTACATGTAGATGTAGACTGTTCTGGAGTTAACGTCTTCTCTAGAGAGCGTCGTGCTCGCGGTTGATACACTTTTTGTCTTCGGTACTTGGCTTTTAAATTTACCACTGCGTCGTAGAGCCGGCCGTGAGCTCGTTGTATTCCAGCTTTTGGTTTGGTATAATAACAATGTAGATTTTCTGAAGGAAATAACCGTTCTGAAAAGAAAAACAACAACAAAATATAAAAACATAAGACACCAAAAGAAGTATAATCCATTAAAAGTGAAAGTGAAGCTTACTTACTTATCTCGCTAAGCCAACTTAAATATATATCAGCAGTTACATTTGACCTGGGGTCATGTCTAAGAATTTCCTTTGAAATTACTTGTACTAATATTTTTCTAAATTGTTCTCCCAATGACTTTTCTTGATCATGTTGAAGTAGCAGTTGACCATCTGGAGTAGTTGCCAAGAGCAAAGCAAGATCCTAAAAATAAAAACATGTCACCAATCGTCTTATATAGTTTTATACAGGATGTTTAGAAGCTAGGTATAACGCTCATAATGCTCCAAATGGTGTCAACTATCACACCTGGCTTTGCACCCAGCTTCCAAACATCCTGTATTATTGTATAAGCATAAATTAACTAAAAAGTTTAGTGTGTATCTTCAAATTCTACCTAACTTAGAAAAAAATTAGATACTGGAAAGATGTGTTACTCAAAAATGCACAGTGTGGTATTATAAATAAGTAATAGAAATCTATTTTCGTTTGTGTACATTATCCAGGATCTCAATGTATTACATACTTACAAGTCGAATAGCTAATCTCCTTTTTTGGAGTTGGTTAAAAATAGGGGATGGTGAGTTGATATTACCATGTGTACCGACCAGGCGACTGGTTGTGGTGATTTTGCAGTACAAATAAAACTACTTACAAAATTGGCATGTGAAGACACAGAAGATCGTGATGAGATGCTAGGTGACGCTGGAAGGGATTTGATTGGACTCGTGAAACTCTGCGTCAGTCCGTCTAAAGAGTCTCCATACTTTGAAATTATTTGGTCTAAATCGTCATCACTCTGTAATAAACACTTGTAAATAACTATGCAGGTATGTTTTCCTGACCTTTAACATAGAGCTTAGTAAAGGTAAAAACTCAGAAAATATTATCATTAGACTTATTGAGACTGTGTCTTAAATTACCTTCTCAAGCGACACCTTCCACTCTGACAGAACTTTTTTAAATTTTGCTTGCGGTCCTATTGCAGGAATTAATGCCCTCACTTGCGCATCATCTAATAATTTTAAAGCTAACGCGTCTACTTCGTTTTCTGAAAACAGTAAGATAAAAAACTTACAACAATACACATTCTTTATACTCCTTAACACATACACCCTTAAATCATTTAAGTGTGTCAATAGTAGCATGCTTTTGTACTGGAGGTTTAAATTGAATGTATTTTTTAATGATGTATTATTATGACTGAACGTTCTATGTGCATGCATAGCTTAACTCCGCCCCTAATGCCGGGAATATACGTCAGTTTTTTTCATCACAGTCTGATCTGGCCTCATCTGACCGGAAACAAAATCTGACGTGTATTTCCAGCCCATTTTGAACTGTCTGACCTTGATTTACAGTATTTTTATTATTTTTATTTTTATTCGAAGCAAAGACACTATAACCACAACACAATGATCACTACTTATTAGAAAACTAAGTCCTCCGCCGCGTCTGTCTGTCTTTTCGCGATAAACCAAGAATAATAAACGATTTTCATGCTGTATTCACCAATGGATAGAGTGATTCTCGAGGAAGGTTTTAGTATATAATGTTAAGCGGGCGGGCGGGCCCCGGGCATCAGCTAGTATTGAATAAAGTACCTCCTGTTTTACACTCCGTCGATAAAACGCCACAGTTTTGCACTAATTGGTTTCGCATCAAGTCACACTAGTCATGAAAAAGAAATTCAATTAAATTATTACATAATGAAGGGTGAACAGTTTTTTAACGATACCTACCTAGTACGCGGAAAGCGCCGTAACCTTCGGGTAACTTCGTATTCTCAATGGCGAGCGGTCGAGCGCGAGCGTTAGAGTCCGTCCAACGAAAGAAGTCGCATAAGCCGCATCGCGAAGGCGCTAGTTTCTATGCGACCTCTAACAAATCTTGTTAGTTCCATGTATTTCCGCGGGACTTTTTTCGTTGAACGCATTCTATGAACTACTGGGCCGCCGCACCCGCCGCACTGGGTATGACGTCATACCCGATGTAAATACGATTTAAGTTCGGCGCGTAGCTCGACATTATTATACCTATCGGGTACGGACCGGGTCTCAGCTGTACATACGCTACGCGGTCTGCGTACTGGTAAATTCATACTGGGTTTTTATACCTGTACCAGTAAATACGCATCATCCCTAGCCAAAACCTTGCCAAGTTACGTGCCGATAACTATAATGAATGTCACATTTATATTTAACGAGAAGGCTAGTACATTTTAATGTCCTTTTTTTCAAGATGGCTACGATTACACAATAATTATGTAGTACCTACAATCATGATTTATCTCAATATTAAACACATATTACATCTGTCATTAGCAATGCCACACAAACTAACAATATAGAGGTAAACTATTTAATTAACCAAAACCGTTTTTCCTTAAAATTTTCAAATGGAACTTCTTTGAATGTTCAAGTTTTTGTGTGGCTAGGTTTATTATTGAATATACCTAGCCACACAAAAACTTGAACAAATCATTCAAAATTACTTATATGAATAGTCATATTTAAGTAATTTAGAATGAGCTGTCCTTTCGTAAGTATTTCCATTTCAGTAACATAACGGTCTTATTTATGAAATGATTTAAGTATTCCTAGATAAACCTATTTAAGTAGGTAACATAGTTCATAAAATGGCTTACCTCTAAATACATCAATGTATTTTTGAAATCCCCATTCCCTGAGGAGCTTCGCTGTGGTCTCAATCTCGTCACCCATGATAGATTCTTCAATTTAATCAAATATACGAATACACTGCAGCCACAACCATTTTTTTTTCTGTGCACGTATGTACGCGTAGCTGTCACAAGATTCAAATGAAAGAAATAAATATATTGGCGCCGGCGGCCGGCGGGGAACGTTAACGGTGTTGCCAACAGTTAGGGCGTTTGTGCACTACAAGGAATTTTACTGTCCGGCAGTCCGATTATTTACGATCGATCGATTTATTTTCTCATCATCCTTGTACTGTACTCAAAATTGGTATTTTATTTTAACTTCCTTTACTAACATAATTTAAGTACTTACTAATACTACCGATGGGTTTAATTTAAGGAAAAATCAAAAAATTGTATGTCGTTTTTGTGGCGAATAAACACTTTTTCTTTCTTTCTTTCTTCTTTCTTATTAAATAATGCATTTTTTAAAGTACTGACATCCGTATACGGGGCAGTACCAATCGATAAACAGGTAAATCTGTTCATAGTGTCCATGATGTCTTCGAATTCGTCGGACGATGAGTTTTTTCTCCTCGAAAGGGTTCATTAAAAAAAAAGGACAATAAACAAAGACATAAAAATAAAACATCTAAAGACACAGATTACACATACATACAAAGTTCAACACACACACAACACATACACACAAAGAAAACACAAACATAAAAAGTTCGATGAATCCATGATTATATAGTTATTATATAATATTAGTTACTAATCTCCTCCCAATATTTGTCAATCATATTTTTGTTGCTGTATAATTTGTGTCTTTTGTCCCACAATGGTGGCTTAGCAAAAACCAATGCTATTAAAACTTCGCAATCCAAATCACCAAACACCACCAGAAAACCACTAACGAAAAACTGCCCTACTCTCATAGTTGCAAAATTTACCACTAAACAATTTTTAGTTATTATGAAAGAAAACAATAAGTAGAAATAATCATTGGTTTCTTTTATGATTACGTAATACTAACAATCAATAAATCAATATTATTATTTTAACTACTAAAACCCCGGATCGAAACCACCAGTTTTAGTGGAAAATCCACTAGGTTGGCAACACAAATTGCCGAAACAGACGTGATCACGTGACGTTTACCCAAGAAAGAAGCGAGTTTCGACTTGTTCTATTTTGGTCATTGAGATAGGAAATATATGGAGGCGCCGCGATGTTCTATACATACATTAGCTTATACAAATATGAGTGAAATACGATACAGAATGTGAAACATCGTTTTGTTTCATTCTTTCTAATGTAGTAAACGTATTTGATGAAAGAGACAACAATATTTCAGTGGTTGCTCATTATGGCAACATTTTGTTATGACTTAGTGACGGTTGTAGGTACGTGCCATATTCGCCATTTTATGAGACGAATTTTGTGGTTGTGTTCGTGGTAGTCCTGCTGTCAAATGGTTGTTTACATATTGTATTATTGAGATTTGTAAGTGTGTGTGTGTTGCTTGATTGACACAACCTTAGAATCGGCGGCTATTTTATGAGACATTTTGAGGTTTAGGTAGGCACGTTTTTTTCGTAGGTATTTCCAGTCCATATTATTTAGTATGTCTATGATTTTGGTTCAATCAAGCAGTTCTTTTTAATGTCAAGACAGTAATTTTAATCGTTTGAAATTCATCGTTAGGTATAAACAATCAGTTTTCAATTTACATATTTAACTCGTTGCCAACAAATCGAAGTTAGGTTCAAATTCAATCTATTTAACTCGTTGCCAACAAATCGAAGTTAGGTTCAAATTCAATCAGTTCAGTCGCATTATCATCTCAGCGACAATCAATGTCAAAAATGTATAACAATTGATTGTATTTAAGTACTTACCTACTTAGTTGGTAACGAAAGTGAAAGAAGTCTTTTTTTAGGGTTCCGTAGCCAAATGGTTACTATGGAATCTTTATAGATCCGTCCATGATCAGTTAGTTTTATTTTGTTATCTTTTATCTCTTATTACAGAGATAGATACGATTAATGCGTTATCCTTTGCAAAGTTTTGTTAAAGGCCTACAGTTACTTTCACTACACTCCGATATATATTCGATCTGGTTTTAAATCCCTATGTACTTTATAATTGCTGTAAATCCTAAAATAATATTAATGTGGACACTCTACAAGGAATTCATTCAGAATTATTATTGCAAAGAAAGTGAAACTTATTACGAGATTTTAAAAATTAAGAAATAATGAAAACTGGGGATAATGCGATTTCTTTTGATGCACGATTCACCTTACTTCGATTCATGATATTCATAAATAACTTCGATAGCCAGAAGCAGATATAAATGACACACGAAAAAACTACCTAAGTAGGCATAGGTGTAAATTAATTAACCGTTAATAACTAACACCATTGGCCATAGGTTTAACAGTACGGAATAAAATACTTTCTCACATAACATTGATTACTGATAACCTTGACCTTACACTGCACACATTCTTCATACAAGCAAGAGGTCAACTCTAAGTGGTTGACACGTTAGGCGCAGGTCACACTGTGAGCTTAGCTAACTTTGCAAAGCCTAGCTTATTTTAGAGTCAGCCAGGAGCTAACATAACAACATGTGAAATGCCAACAGTGATGTTAACTTACGAGTTCCAATTAATTTTGTTTTGGTCTTGGTTATCAAAACAAAACTGTCTAGCCTCTTTACACGCAGGTCGGGAAGAGGAGCTTCATTAGAATTCAATGTTGGAAACTAGAGTTTACTATGTTATACTACTTGTAGGTTGACCTGCGGGGCGAGCATGGCCTACTGTACCATGCTTGAGTCACACATTTTTATCACAGTTTGGGAGCAAAAACCGTGACAAAATGCGTGTCTCCAGCCTATCACAGAGGTCGTGCTCGACCGCGATGTGATGGTTGCGGGGCTCCGCTGGATGCGGGACTGATCAATGCTTGGTGGAGGTCCATGTCCAGCAGTGGACGTCTTTCGGCTAATATGATGATGACGATTAGTTTTAACGATCAAACCATTACAATTTACTGCCACATCACGTTAACTTTTTGTCAAACCATGATCAGTTAGTTTTAATGTGCTATCTGTTAAATGAAATGTTTTATTCGATTTGTTTTAACGATCAAGCCATTACAATTTACTGCCACATCACGTTAACTTTTTGTCAAACCATGATCAGTTAGTTTTAATGTGCTATCTGTTAAATGAAATGTTTTATTCGATTAGTTTTAACGATCAAACCATTACAATTTACTGCCACATCACGTTAACTTTTTGTCGAACCATGATCAGTTAGTTTTAATGTGCTATCTGTTAAATGAAATGTTTTATTTGATTAGTTTTAATGATCAAACCATTACAATTTACTGCCACATCACGTAAATTTTTGTCGAACCATGATCAGTTAGTTTTAATGTGCTATCTGTTAAATGAAATGTTTTATTCGATTAGTTTTAACGATCAAACCATTACAATTTACTGCCACATAACGTTAACTTTTGTCGAACCATGATCAGTTAGTTTTAATGTGCTATCTGTTAAATGAAATGTTTTATTCGATTATTTTTAACGATCAAACCATTACAATTTACTGCCAAATAACGTTAACTTTTGTCGAACCATGATCAGTTAGTTTTAATACGCTATCTGTTAAATTAAATGTTTTATTCGATTAGTTTCAACGATCAAACCATTAAAATTTTCTGCCACATAACGTTAACTGTTTCTCGAATCATGATCAGTCAGTTTTAACGTTCAATCATTAAACGTTACTGTTTTGCTTTTTAATGTTTTACAAACATTCATTTTTACTGTAAAAAGTCAGTAAATCTTAATGTTATAGCTTTAATGTGCGGTAGTAACATTTTATTTTTTTCAGTGTTGTTTTGGGTTCATATCTTTACTACATGACTTTTAAAGGCAATTGAAGGTTTTACGATATAGGGCGCAATTCCTTCAAAAATTTGTTTGTGTGATACTTATTCTGAAGTCGCATTTAGTTTTATTTTGTTCATGCTCTGAGAAACCCATATATGTTCCACTGGTTAAATCCTATTAGGTTAGTATATATAATCTAATTTAATTTAAATAATACTATGCATAAAATAATATCTAAAATTAGAATTATATGTATCCAAAATTTGAATGCCTATTAGGTTAAACGTAGGCATCCTGACATTAGAATTAGATCTTATTATATTGTACCTATATGTTTTTACAAATAAATAATATGAATTTGATTAAATATTGAGAACCTCATTAAAGTTAATAGACAGGCAGGCGCTATAATTTTACTATCATTATATATTAAAATTATGAGCGAAATTTTTGTTTAAGTTAAAATTGAATTTTGTATGATAGTAAAATTCGCCTCTGTTCATATATGTCCGCAAACTATTAGGAGCTTATGTTCAGCACTTAACATCTACAGGCTGATTTGATTGTTCACTTCACACTTAGATAAATAGTATAACTCAGAAAATATATATACAACTGTGCTTAGCAATTCAGATATAGTAGACCACAGTCCAGTACTTATATATTCGCATTGCAACATTTGCAGCGATTTTACAGAAGCAGTAGTCTTAATTAAACAAATTAATTTATCCAGTAATAATCCTAAATCTCCATAATCACTACATGTTAGAACGCGTGCGATAAATGAAACATTTAAAAACACGCACCTTATTACGCTAATTTATTTAACCACTTAAATTCAATTCAGTTAAGTTGTGTCGACCTAAATAAGGCACAGTATGCATGGATCTTCTTTGATTAATACAAGAGTGGTGTGGTTATTTAGGTCAATAAGTACGTGTGATCGTGACCTTAGGTGTTAGGTACTATTGTAGGGCTTGATAGGACTATGAGTAATTACTGTGTGTCACTTTGAGCACAGGAAAACGCATAATTGTACCATGCAACTCAAAAGGAATAGCCAATTTGGCATAAAAACTGTTATAGTTTCATTACTTTATCATTAATCAAATGCTTGACTACTGAATGAATGCTGAATGCGGTATAATTGGCATTATACAATGTCGACAAAGGCACTAAACATTTTTACGACCAAAATTTTTTAAGTTGGATTATTAAAAGCAAGGTAGTTAATCTATTTCAAATAGCAAACTACTAAATATTCGTATCATTAAAGTTGTCTGTATATAGGTTTTTCAAGGACGTAACTATTGCACAATACCAATTTGGTGTTATCTTAAATTTATAATCTAATGGAACTGGGTTTCTATCGACAAGTTCCACGATTGTTTTCGCGAATATTTCGCACCTGTTTTCCTTGTGCTTCGCTTTTGTTCAAACTAGATCCGCATCCTATTTTGTAATAGCTTGAGTTATATATTATTTGCTGTGTATTGATTCAAGTGTTGATAAAATAGTCTGGGATATATCAAAATCAATTGTAGCTTCAAGAAAATTCCAAGCCGCGCCACGCTTCTTATTTCCTTCAGTTTTCCCGAGGTTATTGCTCTCCTCAGTAGGACCTCTCAGTAGAGTTGCTATTGATTCTCGGATCAATACCCGTACAGTTTTAACCGCTGCTCACTTATAATTCATGGCTGCTCCGTAGTTCTTGACTGAAGCCCTGTTGTGCAGTAAAACGTATGCAATTGCTATTTCAGTAGGTGGTTAGCGAAGTGTGTCAGTGTGGCGACGCGTCGCGGCAACAATTTCAGCTCGTTGGTCGTTGTTGTCAGTGCGCGTGTCTCGTTTCTAAGAGACGTTGCCCTAATTTCATCCTGAGGGAAGAAATTAGGGCAAAGTTTCGTCACGCTCACCGTTCGGGAGTGGCCGGCTGCGAGCTGTTTCTCTGATGCGTTCTTGTGGTTTTTTGTATTTAGAATGTATTTTGTTGGAATGTCTTTGCTGCTGTATTTATCAGCGACCTAATATAGCCTTGGTTACTGTCTTCCTTAAATTCTTATGATGTAATGCAGTCCTTTGCAGTTCGTCTATCTAAATGAGGTTCCATCAAGTTCTGCCCGTACTTCACTATTTCTTGTACATATTTTGTACTATTCAGTCTTTGTATTTATTAGTGTCCAATTAAACGCCCTACCGTTAAAGTTATTTTACTTTTACTTCTAATTGGTATGTCAAGGAAACCATTTTGCTACGGAATTCAACAGCTGTCAATATTTAACAATAATAAATTCCTTTAGAGAATCTTAACAGTCAATGTAAATAAAACATATCTGCTTCAGTTTAGATTCTAATGTATTCAGTTCGGCATAGAACCGTGTATTGTGTGTAGTTTTCCTTGAACAGCGATTTTATTTTTTACATCCAAAATGTTGTGAATCATAAGGTTTTCAGAGAATACTCCACAGGCTCTTGTTTATTTGGGTCACTGTTGAATGTTGATACACGCATTCAGATGCTAATTAATATTACTATCCTTGTTTCAACTAAAATCGGCTTTTTACATTCATGGTTCTTTAAGGGCTTGTCCGAAAATACCAATGCTGGCTGTGCCTATGTCTCTTCAATAAAATATTTTTATGGCTAAAGTCAAATATACAAATATTGGTACGTCTCACAGATAGTTGTTTTGGATCTGGTTGTTTGTGTGAGTTAAAATGTTTGTAAACGCCCCCACAATTCAGTCGAAATTCCTAGGGTAGGGCAAAGAAAAAAAAAAGCCTTTCACTTCTATGTTCTGAATGCACAATTTTCGGAATGATGTTCTCTTCATATATGTAACAACGCATAAAACCCCGCCAAGGCTACTAAGCGCTTACGGTTAGTTAGTCTAAAAGACTCGCATCGTATTTTGCAATATTTTTTCTATAATCGTATTTTCGGTTCGGTATCTGATTGCGATTAATTACGCCTTATATGGACGAGAAAATCACCTCGTGATTACGTTACCACGATGTTGCAAAGTGCACCTTATGCAACTTTTTTGCGAGTGCACTATCAAATTGCGCTCCACCCAATCATTTGTTGCTGTAGTTGTCATAGGTCAGTTTTCTTGCAACATCGCTAGATTAGATTACGTCCGTATGATTAGATATGATTATGTCTGCTGTTGTTATTATCGTTCCGACGGTTGATTTAACCTTTTTATGACGTCAAATTGCTTTTACTTCATACACCGCAAGTCGTTCGATTATTTGTTGCCTCAAAACTATTTCCTGTATATCTGTTTCGACAGGTGTTTTCGAAGAAGCGTCACAGCGGTTGCTATTAGTGTTTTCCAACCGAATTAGTCATACTTCTAAAAATGATTTTGCATTTGAAAGAGCAATGAACTCTGCACCGATTAGGATTTGTGTTCCTATTTCTTGGCCATTAAAAATATCGTGACTATCGAATATTATTGTGTAGTACCGACTGCCTGCGATGTGGATAGATTTCAGTTTTAAAAATTACCTGTGGAAAAATTCAAGAAACATTTGTGAAGGTTCCAATGCCGATCAAGGTAGAGATTAAAAAAAATGACGCTAATCGAATACCTATATTTACATTAATTTGAAATTCTATTAAAGGAATACCGGTGTTGAAGTAGCCGTTTAGATTTTGCATTACCTGGTAACGATAAAGTCATGTTCATATAAACGGAATTTGATACCACAGATAGAACTCGTCGGACACCTTATTTAGACATGAATATTGATTCCTGAGGTGCGGTTGTTTATTTCTTCTACTAAATGGATACATTGAGAATGTTTCAGCAGCTTTTTATATCTATTGGGCGTATATCAGAGGTGATTGTAGCTGACAGTTGAGATGACCTTATTTACAGAAGCGGGCTTCGCAAGGTTATCTCTGCGAGCCCTGTTGCCTTTCATATCAGTGTATTTATGTTTGTCTCTATTATTGTAGATAGTGTGGCATGCCCGTCTATTTTTAACCGCATCCGAAACTTAAAAACATACCCACACGAGTCAAAAGTGCACTGTAATGTCGGACCCTAACCGCGTTTGCCTACCGGGTTCATTTTAATGATGCAATTCGAAATTTTTTGACAATCACTGAGCGTTAATTCGAGGGAGCAGCACTTGAACGATGTTAATGATGCATCAGAAGTTCAGAACCGGTCAGGACGAGTGTACCGGCACATAATAAAAACTTGCACCGAGACGCGAGCTGCGTCCGTTTTGAAAAACGATCCTGACGAGGCCATTATTTATTACAAAAGCGCATGATGATAATAGGAACGTATATTTTACTTTGTGTCGAACGTGAAGCACGCGAGCTGAACGCACGCCCATCGTTTTTTGGCAAGCGTTGCGTTTGGTTTCTGGGAAAGATTACATTCGGGACCTAAGTACCTGATTGTTTTTCGGTCACTCACCCTGCAACGGTCCTTTGTTATTTTATTATTACAGGTTTTAATTTAATTGAAATTTGGGACAGTCCTTACGCATGTTCAGCCGCGCCGGATGATTCGTCTTCGGATCGCGGCGTGTCCCTAACTGATTTTAGACTCATTATGTAATTAAATTAGTTGTTTACTGTGTATAATATGTTGTGCTTGTGTAGTAATAATCATATTATTGAATACTATTAGCATTTCTCGGAATAATAATGTCCGTAATCATCCAAGCTCGCAGTGCGCTCGTTTTTCTTTCGATCTGTCATGAAGTAGCTGTATGCAGCAGCGATCGTTGACAGCGGCAGTTCCTCATACGATAATTTGTTGTGGAGAGTTCAATGGCCCTCAATTAGCCCCAGAGCCCTAGCCCTATTGAGATAAACGACTGCGGTCCACTGTGTGTGCGAGAGTCCATCTCAATTTGCATAACGACCATCTCCGCCTCACCGATTATGCACATTAATATTTACTACGTCATTAAGTGACCCGATAATAATATTTCCTTGAATTAATTCAGTGTTGCTATTTTACATTGTATCTGCAGTTTCGTGCAATAGAGCGGTTTCAGTGATGCGTGCGAACATGTATTCGTATCGTGTGCATGTGCCGTAATAGGAGCAGAATCTGCTAGCGTAATATTATTTAACGCTTCGTGAGAGCAAGACATGTAATTGGTTACAATGTTTGTTTTAAGTACTAAATCATTACCTTCATTATCGATGCATGTTACTGAAAACTTTTCACTGGCTATCACTGATGATAAATGCAGTTTGAAAATTAAACGTCAGCATGAATATCAATTTTCAAGTGGCATGACAGATTCCTCAATTTTAAATGAATGACATGAATGAATGACACTATTGATTGATTATGAGATTGTGATAAGAAACGTAATTCAAAGGAAAAGGGGTTGGAAAATTCAACTCTCAAATCTTTTTCTGAATCAAAATACAATCAAGACATTTTTTTAAAGACTTGCAATGGTATAACAAAGTTAAGTATATATTATATCTTACTAATATTGTTATCTTATAATTTGGAGGTGGCCAAAGAAAAGATGGATGGACTGTGTGAGGAGTGTCATTAAAGAAAAGGGAGTTATAGACAGCGTGACGGGGGACTGGGCGGTATGGAAGAAGAAAACGTGTATGTGTGGATGTATGTTTGTTACTCAATCACGCCAGAACGGCTGAACGGATCTGGATGAAATTTGGTACAGATATAAATTATACTTTTCATCCCGATATAACGTTCCCTTGGGATGATAAAACACTTTTCACACGGGCGAAGTCGTTGGCAGAAGCTATTTAAGGCGTAACATTTTATACAAAGCTTGTAAAAATGTTACCTGAGAAGCGTTGATTGTCCCAGCCTCCCAGGCTCAGGGTACAAATTCTCGTCTTATTAGTTTTAGCAAGTTATGTTAGGGCTGTTAGGCTTAGTTTCCAGTCTAGACGTTAACCATACGTATAAATTCTACTGCTCACCATAAATTATTATAAAGAACAGCCGGACATGGCTCGTTGTGGTTTGTCTTTCTTGTATGCTTGTTTTGTACTGTGATTACAATCGTTTGTATTCTGCTAACTGGTGTCAAGTGTACAAGATGGATACTTTGAAAATTTGAGGGTCGGAAAGGGCATGATGGTTGACAAAATAATCGCCTTAAGAAACTTTCTCAAGTTGTCATCCTATATAGAATGTTTTTAATCACACAATTTCTTTTGATAGAGTTCGCAGAGGTGCATTACCTTCTGCCATGTTTCGCCAAACCAGTATAGTTCCAAAAGCCAAATTCCGAGCTACTACTATGAATGTTCAGACCGTAAAACCGAGACCACAAGTTTAGAGCATTTGTAATCAAACGACTAGGGCATGCAATATCGCTAGGTTCTCAATGTCGGAACTAAGTCCCAATACTGGAGATCTGATTCCGGTATTCCGGAACTGGTAACTTTTAAAGTTTGTTTCGAATCAAACAAGATTTAATAATTTTTAGTAATAAATTAAACATATTTGGTCATATTTCTCTCTTATTACTCTAATGAAACATTTTAAACAGTAAAATCGACGGTCTTTCAAATATGTTAGGCCCAAAACTTAGCGACGTCCACGACGTCATTTTTGGCAGCACATAGATGCAACAAGGGTGGGCTGCATGTTTTTGGGGTACAGAGGACAGGACAGGAGGACAGTCTTAACATTTTTATAAATAATAATCAAAATATCATAAAACTATGAATATCGGCATTCCGGTATTACTCCTCTCAATTCCGAAATATCAGAAAAATTGTTACGGTATTCCGGAATTACGTAATTCCGGCAATCCGGAACGTATACACGACCACCGAGGCAGTTCTGTATAATTTAGTATCAAAAATTGTGAACTAATCCTAATATTTTTATTTGCCTTGTCCACAGCTATAACCATCGCCATAAGAGTCCTCGGTCCTGCTATTGGATTCCTTTTGGGCGCACTATGCACCAGGGTGTACGTGAACCCCCTTGTAACCCCAGACTTCGATACCAGCGACCCGAGATGGGTTGGAGCTTGGTGGCTTGGTAAGTACACTTTTCTTCTAACTTTATTAACGGCTAGACCGCGTTGACATATTAATGTTTAATTTCAGCTCATTATTTTGTCTTCAGAGACCTATATTTTTCTGGAATCCTTATAATATTTAAACACTATAATTTGTCTTGGGAATCAGACTATTGGCTATGCGTTAAGAGATGTTTTTTATAAATATTGGTATTATGTTTTTTTTATTCTGAAACTGAATTTCTGATTTAGTTTTGAAGAATTTCAATAAGGATCAACAACAAATGATACAAATCAGAAAGACGTAGACTGATAGAGATGAGGAAGCTGAAAAAGTTGATAAATAATTCAAAATATAAATTAGGATAAAGCAGAATTTGTTGATTACAGATCTCATAGGGACAATATAAAAAATGCACATACCATTTGGGGGGTCCATGAAACAGATGCCATTAGAAAAACGGGACGTGAAAGATGAGATGTTTGCTGACGGAAATGGAATAGCAAAAGCAAAAAAAGACGTAAAAACTGATCCCAAATGATTGTGTGTGACGCTAGCAGAATTTGATGGATACAGATTTTGAGATAAAGATCTGTTAACAATTGAAATTTACATTTATTTTTTGGGTGGAAAGACTTATTGTCTCATCATTTATTTATTTTTACTCGATAGCTGATAGAGATTGTATATAAGATTAAACAATACGAGTAAAATGCTCCCACGTGAACTGAGATGGCAGCACAATTTTGTGAATATATATTTTAGCTGCTAACAATTTCCAAGCCTTTCAATATGCAGTGCTTGCATGGCTAGTGCTTGCATAGCAGAGGCAAACGGGTGTTTGTAACCGATCGCATATCATCCATTCATAATTATGTTGCAGCTAGAGCCGCACTTAGTTAGCAGAACAAGTTCCTACAGATGCATTCATTTGTATACACTATATACTTCCTTCCTCCCTCTCACAGATAGGACGCCTGTGTACCAGCAGTGGAAACATTAAAAGGCTCATCATGATGATGATGATATACTCATTACTTGTTTTAAAAAATTTAAGAGCGCGCTACTTGTAGATCTACCCTTCATCATCATCAGCCTATTAATGTTCCCACTGCTGGGACACAGGCCTCCTCTCTGTGAGATGGATTGGGCCGTAATCCACCACGCAGGCCCAGGACGGGTTGGTGAATGTCACATGTATTCGAATTTTTGGTTCTAGGACATGCCGGTTTCCTCACGATGTTTTCCTTCACCGTTTTGAGAGCAGTGGTGATGAAATAATTTATACAAAGTAAAACGCCTACCTGGGCTCGAACCCACGACCTACAACTTGAGAGTCGCGGCCGATGCCACTGGGCCACCACCGCTCTGCCCTTACGGAACCCGAATTGCTCGTTTGCGAATATTGTCTTGGACATAATCTCTAACTAGTGTTAAACAATGTCGCTGTCTGCCTCTGTCTGTTTCTTAGCTTATTTCTTCTAAACTGCGCAACGGATTTTGATAAGATTTACACTAATAGAAAGAGTGATAATCAGGGCGGATTCTTGGATATAATTTGTACCGTACGAAGCTGGGGCGAGTTGCTAGTAAAATAAGATGGTATCGCGGATGCAGATGTTTTCTGCATCCTCTAACTACATTTTTATTTTAGGTAGAGAGATAAAAAAATCGGTTTGAATTTGTATTTGTAAGTTGAATTTGTATCTGTCTGCCCGTGGTATAGATACCTTGGATATAGATGGCACATCACACTATTTCATATTAGAGAATTGTAGAACGGCTTCAGTAGAACTATCTTTGAAAAGAACTTGATTTAATTTCATATGGGTCTAGATTCTAACCCTGTTTGCCTATAAAATGTACGCTCTTTTAAATTTTGAATTTTATGTATCAACAATCGGCATGGTGACATCAAAAATAAAACTAAAGGCTAAACATATAAAACTAAACGAATGTTTCGCATTTTACTGCTGTGTAAACACATTACAGTGAAAATCAATACAAGCGGGTGTTCGCTGTAGCTGCTACTATTTTCTTACGT
The DNA here is from genome assembly GCA_949775005.1 of Orthosia gothica. Lineage (NCBI taxonomy): Eukaryota > Metazoa > Arthropoda > Insecta > Lepidoptera > Noctuidae > Orthosia > Orthosia gothica. Next base: position 15,551,150 of record OX459057.1, read on the forward strand.
TCCTATGTATCTTAAACCAAGCCATGCCAGGCTTAGTTCATACATACGATATATATGATACTTTTGAAATAATTGGGGGAGCTCGTGGCTAATAATAACAGCCGCACGGGTCGATCTTCAAAGTTAAGCAACGCTTGCCGAGGTCGGTCCGTGGATGGGTGGGTGACCATTTCAAAATACCGAGTTTCCTCCGTGCCTCGGAAAGCACGTTAAGCCGTTGGTCCCGGCTGTCATTTGAAGATCTTTGACAGTCGTTACGGGTAGTGAGAAGCTTGAGATCTGACCAGTCTTGCCAAGGGGTATAGTGTTACCCAGTTACTGGGTTGTGGAGGTCAGATAGGCAGTCGCTCTATGTAAAGCACTGGTACCTTACTGAATCCGGTAAGACTGGAAGCCGACCCCAACAACAATTGGGAAAAGGCTAGGCAGATGATTATTGAAAAAATTGAATCTATTGTCGTCGCCTGTGAGCCAACAGCCTTATCAATCTAGTTCAAAAGTTATCATTTTATCATTGACACCAATATGAATAATATGCATGTTCAATTGCATAATTATCTCGATGCATTTTCATATCTCCACAATGAATAACAAAAATAGCACTATCTAGATGTTCTAGCTGCGTCTTTCTATTATTAGTCCTCAAGTCGAATCTATTTTCGTCCTCGCTGGCGGGATATACCCTAAGTTCACAACTAAACCGATGACCTGTCTGTTGCTACAACAAAATCGAAGTACCAGACATTCCAACGCGGAACAGTCATCTACCGTTAGCGAAGCACTTGCACAGATTTGCGCGCAAAATCCACGAAGAAAGCACGTGCGTGACCTGCACACCAACCGAATGCGTGTAAACAAAACAAACTACTTTTTACCACCAGTAAACAACCTGCTTCACCTTACCCTGTTCAAAATAAAGCTCATTTTCGAATGGTTAAGGGTTTTAGGAAGTTATTTGTGGGTCGTGTTGCGGTAGAAAACTGCTGCAAGCGTGTCCCGACTGCCAACGTATTGAATTCGCGAATACGCATTGAATGATTTCTGCGTATTTCCTTATTGTTCCTACGCTACACTCATGAATGAAGTTTTGAATTTTAATAAGTTTATTTTAATCATTATCGTTCCGTCTAGAAAGTCTGATTTGGTTGCAATGGTTCATAAATTAAAATTTTGGCATGCTTACAGTTCGAGTAGCATTTTTTTCGGATTAGACAAAGGTATACTTGCCAACTATGTATGTTCCTATTTGTATCTGTTGCATCTGGAGCACTGTGTTGCCTTGTTGTCGATCACAAGTAGAAGGTTCAGAATGATAGGCAAAGGGCAGCCGTCTCGAAATTTATGTATTTATCAGTAATAAAAAATGCCGAATATATCATCATCATCATATCAGCTGAAAGACGTCCACTGCTGGACATAGGCCTCCCCCAAGCGTCGCCACATTGACCGGTCCGAATATATAATTAGTGGTAAATAAATGACATATGTATTTAGACATGTAATAGCTCACACATAATAATTATGTCCGTCTATAAAATGTCAGTTAAGCTGAAGTTGCGACGATTTACTTACGTTATTATAAGAACATTTCTCAAGGGATAATGAGCATACATATCGTACGTTGCAAGATGTTAATCACCGGTCATTACCTACTTCCCTCAGCGGACTCCCATAGCGGCTCGATTGCATTTTAATTGTTTCTTCGAAAGGGTGAGCGAGACATTCCGCGGTTGCATAATTAATACTTCACTGTTAAATGAGGTTTCAGTTCTATCGATAGCTCTAAGAGCCGTCAGTGGCACGAGAGGTGTTATACAACTTATAGAGCGCGGTGCAACGTGTGTGCTGTGGTGTCATAGAATGGCGCGCGATGCATTTCCAGTCAGCTTTCGCTTTTTTGTGCGGCGGCGCGTCACGCTGCGGCGGCGGCGAGGGCGGCGCGGGCGCACGCCACTAGTTATATAACGCGTCTTACATCACGCCGCGTCACCACAGCTAAAATAAGCGCTCTATCCACAGCCGGTCACGGCCAAGGCTGCGCGCCTTGTTGCCGACAATTATGCCGTCGTCGGTGCCCGTAATGAGGATTTAGTGGGTGGACACGCGACCGACGCCATGCTCACTTTTACTTTTAAACCGGTTCTCTTGACCTTCGTCTCCTCTTGCTGCTCGCTGTAAAACTCAAGTTCTCACCAAAATGTGTTAGACGCTGCGACTGTATATTACGTTTAATGGTACAATTGAGCGTGGTAAACAATGCTGTTCGCGTGTGTATCCATAGTCCATACCTACCGTGTCTAGCGAACGCCCTTGACTGAACGGCGACCGGGCGACCTTGTGAACGCGCAAATGTTTTCTGTTTGAATCTATCAGAATTGTTTTTGATCGTATCCAAGGTTTCATGAGTTATTATTACGATCACTGGTTTTGACAACACCTAACAATTGTCTGTTTTAGTCATACTTGAACGAATGTTTTGCCTCAAATGTAGCCAGAAACTTGGAGTCTTCTGCTGCTGCGTCATTGTTTGGATGTCTCTCCAAGTTTATTTTAGCATGTTACAGAAACTTGGCTATTTTTAAAAACATGAGTGTTTTGCACTTTGTACATTGAACATGTAGGTAGATCGCTCGACCAGTCTCGCACGGTGGCGCCTCGCGATGCGTGAAATATTCCACACATTCGAGGTAATCTTCTGACGACTGCTAACGGATTAGTGCTATTGAAAGGAGCATTTCTCACTCGCCGCTAAGATAATTGCCATAGTTAGAATGTTCCATAATGCGATACTGCTGATATGTTCTATAAACAATGAGTGACTCGTCTATATAGACTACCAACAAATTGAGTTTGCTCGCGATATCTTTCGCGATTTCGATTTTCTTCGTATTTGCCAGAATATTTATGCTATGTACGGTGTTCATTAGATCGTAGGATGTTGGCCTTTCACGAGTATTTGTACACCATTTTAAGATGACTGTGATAATACAAAAGCACACTATGAAAACTGTTATAAACTTATTAGACATCTTTATAGTACCTAAAATACGGTTGAATGGCCCTGTACTAGGTACGCATACGCCCACTACTGTATACGTCACTAGTTCAAGCAGGCACATCTATAGTTGTATACTTGCCTAATTACATTTCTGAATTATAGTAAAAAAACTGTTAGAAGCAACTGAATATTTTGATCTTTAACCTACGCATCTATCCAAATTAATTGTGACGTCACAAGTAATATTGGTTTTTGTCCAGCCGTACATTTTCACAAGATCTCATCAATCTCTATCTATTGAAAATTCGGCGAAATTATAAATTGGTTTGACATTGGCGCTGAGCCTACGGTGAAAAATATTTTGCATCGACTTCTACGGAAATTCTTTTGAAACTTTGCTGGTATGCTGTCGTTAAAACTTCACGGCTGTCAATCTATACTAATATATATAATATTATAAAGCTGAAGAGTTTGTTTGCTTGTTTGTTTGTTTGGACGCGCTAATCTCAGGAACTAATCTAACTACTGGTTGGAATTGAAAAAATATTTTTGTGTTGGGTAGTCCATTTATCGAGGAAGTTTATAGGCTACATAACATCTCGCTAAGACCAATAGAAGCGGCGCATAAATGAAAAATGTTGCAAAAACGGGGCAAACAATTCTTTTTTGAGAGCTTCCGTTGCGTGCGCTGCGTAGACGGTTTAAGTTACGCATATATCATGTATATAGGGTAGATAGGTAGGTAGGTAGCCAGTTGAAGGGAGCGAAGCCGCGTGGGACAGCTAGTATCTAATATACTCAATATTTTTGGCCTACCTTCCGTGGCTTTAAAACCTTTCATTTCAGCCACTTTAGCTCCGTCAAATAGTACAAGACCCTCCATCAAATAATCAAAAGCATCTTCTAATATTTTTTGTATTCTCGTACAGGTGCGATCTTCATAGCTGCCCTCATCATGGTCATGTCGGGTCTTATGTTCTGCTTCCCGAAGCAGATCAAAATAAAGCCAGTGCCACCGAAACCGATGAAGGAGGTCAAGAAGATTGACGAGGAAAAAGTTACGTACTTCCAAGGTAAATAATTATATATTTAATTAGCAATTTAACTTACCTACTTTACATGGACGATATGGTGGTAGAACTCGAAAAAAAATGGTCTTCTTGTTGAATTGTAATGCCGGCTGTATACTCTCGCGCGAGAGCCCGAGGAAACGCTGTACATTGAGTTTTGAAACAAAATAGGTACTTCATGATTGAACTCAGTACTGAGAGCAATGTATATATCATACTGGCGGCCTCTCGCAAGAGAGTGTACATCCAGCATAACCTTTGAGTAGAACTAGACTGTTTCTTCTCATAGGTAACAAGTTTTGGTAATGTTGTTTAAAATGCTATTCCGGTAATTAAATGCTTTTTACTCGACTGCCGAAGGAGGGTAATGTGTTTATCAGTCTATACGCGTTGGCCAATTTTGAAGTTTTTTACGTCAATTGATTCTTCTTAACCCTGCCCGGTGAGCATGGCCTACTGTGACATCGCTTAAGTCACACTTTTAATCACAGTTTGGGCGATAAACTCATTTTGTCTTAAATGCTAGCACGGCGGCGTGAGATATTTTCTTGACTTGTGGCATAACTTCTTGACGTTTATTTTTTTCATTTTCGGAAATTTTCCAATTTTATAGCAGTTTCGGTTTAACCTTGGCCATAAAAACTATTTATGTTCGGAGAAGCATAGCCCTACGACGCACTGTTTCCGAATTATGGGCCTCCGTATCTTATTTTATTTGGCTTAAAACGCTCTATATTTCCAAAATGATATCTCGAAAACGGTATGTCCTAGCCAAAAAATAACCAAAATTTCACCCCCCCCTTTGCTACCCCCATGTTAACAGCATCCCAACATGAATTATAAGTTTTTTTTTTTTTTACATTGCTTGATTTTCGACTTGAACTACGGTCATGACAAGTTATGATAAAATATGTCATGTCTTACAATTTGTCATAAATGCTAGCACGGGACAACCATGTGACATAGTTTACAGGCGCGACTTGCTTTTCTTGTTGTTGACTTCATAGTGCGACATAATTTGAATAGACGACCAAATAAAATAATACGTATAAAAGTATGCCGTTCATACAGCTAAACAACTTTTTAATTTTGTTGGGAATAAATTAATATTTGACCCACGACCATAGACTTATGCACACTTTATTTTTGTTTGATAACATATTAAGTGTTTGTTAGAAAAATATAATTATTGTGAAAATTTTAATAATAATATATTTTAAAAATAATAATAGCTTGGACCAATACCGTTGGGCCCCTATTTTTTATATTTTAAATGTTTTTTGGGGATTTTATTTAAGAAACATTTAAAAATGTAGAAAGTAAGAAGAATATGGTATAAAAAAAAAATATAATAATAATAATAACAAGAATAAAAAAAAGTACAATTATAAAAAAGTAATAATATAAAATTAATTAATAATCCTGTAACATTTCAATTAATTAATAAGCATTGATCACCATACACACAAAATGTATTTATTGCCATTTGGTGCAGTAATTAGAAGGCAAATATATTTTTTTCAACTATAAAATTTTATCACCACCTCCGAACGAAAGTGATAAATTTTTCTAAATCATCTGTCGAAATGTGACATTTGTGACAAAATGGGTGCGCCCGTATTAGCAATTAAGACCCGATGAGTCCCAAATAAACGTCACGAAATTTTCTCACGCCGCCGGTACTAGTATTTAAGACAAAATGACTTTATCGCCCAAATTGCGTTGAAATGTGTGACTCAAGCCATGGTACAGTAGGCCGTGCTCGCCGGGAAGCAACAAAAAACGCATGTCGCGCCTTTAAAATATGTCACATGGTTGACCCGTGCTAGCATAAATGACAAATTGTAAGACATGGACAAATTTTATCATGTCTTGTCACAAACGTCTTGGGTTTGCCATGCTCGCCGGGCTGCGAGTGTCACTGGCTACATTAAAATTAGAAAATGTGGATTTTGGGCGCCATATCGTGGGGCCCCAAACTCTTTTTTCTTCCTAACCCAGCGTGTGGGGTATCAAAATAAAGGGTTTTAAGAGGTAATTTCAAAAATATATAACACTTATATGTTTAAATGTACCTGATTCGAAAAAAAAAAACTAAAAAAGTTTATTCAAAAAATCAAAAACCCGACTGCTTAATAAGCGAACTAAAAATACATAAACAAGGAAAAAACATGCTGTGCAGTCGGAGGATACATATTCGCGAGCTGGCTGACCAAAACCTTGCTTATGTATTTTTAGTTCGCTTATTAAGCAGTCGGGTTTTTGTTTTTTAAACTAACTTTTTTTTATAATAAAAAAACCTTCGCCAAATTTTTTTTTTACAATCTAAAATGTCTAGCGAAATTGAGATAAAAACAACATAACTGTTTATTGTATCTCTGTGGGCGGCCTACTTTTTTTATATTGTAGTAGTCAAGTAATAATCCAGTTGACATAACTAGCACGCTTGTGATGAATTCCGTCCCATAAACCAAACGGGTAATAAACTTCTAACAAATGATATGTTATCGTGTAAAAGTAGATTGTCAATAGACCATGATTCATAAAGCGTATCTATTATTCTTTTGTATGATGTTGGCAATGATTTGGGATTGTTAATGGTTTTTTTATATGTTAGGATTTGTTTTTGTTCTTCATTATTATTATCCTCGAGAGTTGTATTTTATTACGTCCAAGTCTAGTTTGTTTCCTGCCCAACCCAAATGTAGTTTCTATTTTGTCAAAATTATTTACCACACTCGAACTCTAATCACAATTCGTATCTCTTTTGATTTATTTATTATCTATATCAGAATTATTCGTGAAAATTCAAAAAACCATGGTTCCGCTTTACCTTTTAACAATAGTTGCATTATTCACACAATTTTTTTATCAAAAGTCGGTTTTTAGTTCACAAGTCTAGTTCCGAATCAGTTGGACGGTTTCCAAACAGAACAATAATAAAAACTGTGACAGCAAAAAAGCGGCGGGAATCCGACTTATCTTCTTGACAAATATATGTTATATCGTGCGATATCTCTTCCGTAAATATATTGTACGAGAATTTGGTAGACTGTTTTGTTTTGTATACAAATTAATGTTTGCAATGTCTGTATCGATGTCGGTTGCGAGTGGGGTTAATTTCATTATTGCGGTAGGTAACGTCAGCACTTACACAGTATGAATATGGACAAACAGTATGGAAACTACCTACAATCGCTCGAAACGGAACACTCACACAAAAATTCGCATCGATGAGACCACTAAGCAGCGTGCGCAGTGCTGTCAGTCTCGACGATGGCCATGTTTGTGTGAGAGTGCCGTTTCGAGCGTTTGTAGGTAGTTTCCGTACTGTTTGTCCATATTTATACTGGAGCACTTACTAAGAGCGAATATTATGGTTTCAGCAAGCCCTATATCTGTTGGACTTGGCGCATTGATTTAGGTTTTAAATTGATGTGTTAAAATGATGCATTTAATTTTATCAAGATGGACCCGATACAGTTCCATGTGGAACTCCGTAAATATTTTATTTAATAGTTTTATTTTTCAGGGTTTAAGTTTAGAATTTAAGAACAAAAGCTAGATCCGTGATTCAAAATTATCCAGCCATAACTTGATTGTTTTATTTCTCTTCTCTGTTCCAGATTTCGTGGCAACAATAAAAAGGCTGGTTACGAACGATATCCTCATGTGGCGTACTGGGAGCTCAGTTCTTCACTTGTTGCCCATCAGTGGGATTTTGAGCTTCCTCCCCAAATACTTGGAGAAACAGTTCCGGTTGCCGACGCATGACGCCAATCTTATCTCGGGTGAGGTACTTATAATTATGAACGCTTGGTTCGACCATGGTCTGAAGTAGCGATGTAGCTAAACTGAGGTACGACAAAGATGAGTAATGGCAGAAATTCGGATCACAAAGATTATGAGCTTTTTAAAACTACTGCTGAAGGGTTCATCTCCGTAAATTTTTTGTTACTGGTAACCTATTTTATACCAACGATGTATGTCATAATTTATCGATATAAAATGATATGACAGAGCAACCACGAATCATAGTGATCTTATATCTTTGATGCTATCCGTAACTGAGAGAGAAATAGTCGCCTTCCACCTTAGTAATTCCACAGGCACCCAACGCGAAGAAAGAAAATTTTGATCCAAATAAATTGCACTAGATGGCGTGATAAGCTTCGATCTGTTATTGTGTTTTGTGAAATATTAAGATTTTCTAGAGACTATCATAAATAAATTATGTTCTTGCTTAATTAACTCTCCTAAGCACAAAATTAAGGCATATTGGGTAATTAATTCACATTTCAAAGATTATTTGAATGGATCATTTAAAATTGATTCCAATAGATGTCGCGGTTTTCAATTTTTGAGGCATCCACTCGATTTTTTAAATTTGTATTGTAGCACATATTGGTTCAATTAAAATGTAAAAACGTGCAAAAAAAAAACTATAAAACAAATGCAAACAAAAACTATTGGCGAACCGAGTAAACCCTTTTACTTGCAACTAGATCCGTGGAACGGAACCGAACGTGGTCGATGTTCTTAGAAAAATAATCAATTTAATCAGACGAAAAACGCTAGTTACGTCGGCACGGTTTCTTTGTATGGGTTGAGGCATCTGTATGCTAGTATTATATTATCTGTGGTAATTCTGTAATTCACCATAAACTCAAATAAACTTTACTAGAGGATTTTAACATGACATGTTTCTCTTAGCAACTAAACTCTACGGCAAAGAGGCATATATACAGTAATGGCAGCGGTCTGGGTTGCTGTTAGATGCACTCCCATCAAACATCATTTTGCTTATTCAGCAACCCCAAAAACCAAAAAATAGTTATTAGTATGATTTAAAATGGATACAGATGTGACCGTGTGACTATATAGATATTTATGTCCTTTTAATTTTTTTCGCCTTATTTTCTATTTATAAAGTATTTCAAATTGAGTTATTGTCCCATGTATCCATAGAGCCTGCACAAGGGTCACTCCCTCATGCGGGTTTAATGTCACAGTCGAGGCGTTATTGTCAGTATATTGTCAGCTGATAACTTATTATTATACCATTAGGGGAAGAGGGAACCCTGTAGATTTATTTCACCCCTATATAATTTTTCTTTTCATCTATTATTAATGCACTAATCTGTTAAAATGCGGATCAATAGAAAAAATAATAGACAAACGCTTTTTAAAGGCGTCGTGACAGTTGAGGGGACAACCTTTTAAATTTAATTCTCTTTGTCAAAGGCATTTAAGACCACTTGGAAGAATTTTGATCCCTATTTGAAAGCCTCATATAAATCTGACGTGAGAATCTCATGTTAGCTGATATAATGCGTGATGAAATTGTAACAAGCAGTCATGTACAAAATTGACAGCAGTTTTATTTGTACAGGCTCTTAGAAATAGAGAGTTAAATGTTGAGGAACTACTAAGAAAAGTATAGACAACCGAATTTATAAAATACTAGCTTTTGCACGCGGCTTTGTCTGCGTAACATTAGTACTTTGTATAGTCACAGATAATATAATACTAGCATACAGATGCCTCATCCCATACAAAGGAACCGTGCCGACGTAACTAGCGTTTTTCATCTGATTAATCTTGTTATTTTTGTAAGTACATCAATCGCGTTCGTTACCGTTTTACGGCAATAGATGGTGTTAGCAGCTACTTGCAAGTAAAAGGGTTTACTAGGTTCGTGAATATTTTTTTCTTTAAATACAGTGTAGGTTCGTTTTATAGTATTTTTTTGCACGTTTTTACATTTTTTTTGCACCAAAATGTGTTACAATGCAAATTTTTACAATCGAGTGGAATGCCTCAGAATTTTAAAAATGCGCCATCTATTGGCATCATTTTTAAATGATCCGTTCAAATAATCTTTGAAATGTGAATTAAGAGCCCAATATTCCAAAATTTTGTACTTAGGAGAGTTGATTAAACAAGAACATACAATTTTTATGTTCAATTCCAGAAAATGTTAATTTTACACTCAATTTTTTGAATTGTGTGTACATGTCGCGACATCTAGTGAGATTTATTTGAACCAAATTTTCGTTCTTAGCAATGAGACCCCGTGGTATAGTCTATTTTGCGCAATCCTCGCCACCTTACTTGAGAAATTATTGGTTCACCATACAAACTTCCTAAAGGTGGAGTCCCTTTCCACCCTCCTAAGGACAATTTCCCTTTTTACATTTATTAAACTATCTCCATACCAAATTTACTTCTAAATCAGAAACAGACAGACAAACAGAGCTTCTTTCGCTTTTACAATTACCCGACTGCGCGACGCAAAGGAGGTTAATGTGTTTATATAACAAAGTATAGATGTAATGAATGCAGCTGACTTTGCGCAGATGACTACCATAGGCACATAAAATTAACATATCTTTCCATCTTCCAGGTCTGGGTGGTATTCTAGTGATGGGTCTAGGATCGATCTGCGCTGGTTTCATGATTATGAAGATCGTGCCTACTGCCAGGCAGGTGGCCGCATGGTCGGCTTGCAGCGCCTTTATCTACAGTACTGGTAAGGGTTCTTTTGATTTTTGTTGCACGCAGTACAGGAAGCAGTGGCCGTTTTACGAGTCGTAAGTCGTGGGTACGACTTCGCTTTACTTTTTGTAAATTATTTCATCACCACTGCGCTAAAAATGGTAAAGGAAAACATTACGAGGAAGCCGGCATGTCCTAGAACTAAAATTCGAAGACATGTGACATCCACAAACCCGCACTGGGCTCACGTGGTGGATTAAGGTCCATTCCCTCTCACAGAGAGGAGGCCCCAGCAGTGGGATAAAAGGCTGATGATGATGGCACAGTACAGTGAAAGAATTGAAAGTGCAAATAAGTACAAGATTCAAACAAACAGGGCTTACACTAAATATTAGCTAGCCTTCATGTTTATCTTGTTTGCTGCCGTAAACAATACGTAATTTTTGGTGTTAAATCATATCTGATTCAATTGGTAATTTTGGCCTCGTACAGAACTTTTCATTTTTTGTACCGTGGTTTTCCTTTCGCTTCCATTATAAGTTCATTTAAGAGTCCCATTAAATACTTTTTCATTATTTTGTGTCAGTGCATTTTTAAGCTAAGTTTCCATTATTTCTTCCATAAAGTGAAGTAATCAAATGTTGTTCTCTCCTAGCTATGATAGTGTTGATGTTCGTGAGCTGCCCCGAGGACAACTTCCGCAGGATCGGCGAGGGTAGCATCGCCAACAGTAGCCTGAACTGCAGTTCCGGGTGCTATTGTGCTGATGTGTCCTACAATCCAATTTGTGGACAGGTCAGTGATATTACTTCAACTAGCTTCTAGCTGCGTTCTTTAATTTAAAACATCATTTGCAATAGCGTAGCTTTCTAGAAGTGAAATAATTTCAGTAATCTGATCAGTACCTTTTGTAAACAATTTAATCTCTTTATAATATAAGTGAAAATCTTTGGCAGTTGTTAATGTAGTTAAAAGTCATAAAATCTGGTATCAATTACGGGGTTGTCGCTCTGTATTCTGAAGCCAGTTAGACTGGGAGCTGACCCCAACGTAGCTGGGAAGAAACTTGGCAGATTTATTTTTGATAATATTACTTAGTTAAGTAAATATGTTGAAGATAAATTCTTGATCGTCCTGTTTGTTTTGATAATTTTAATACTGTCCGTACATATACCATGTCAGATGTTGACCCATTTGGGCGCCAGAGACGACTTGTGAAGCCCTAGTTGGACGCCAATTACGAATTGACCATCCTCAGTTGGGCGCCAATTAAGAAGTGGCTGGTCCCAGTTGGGCGCCAATTACGAAGTGGCCGGTCCCAGTTGGGCGCCAATATAAAGTGGCTGGTCCCAGTTGGGTGCCAATTACGAAGTGGCCGGTCCCAGTTGGGCGCCAATATAAAGTGGCCAGCCCCATTTGGGCGCCAATTACGAATTGCCTGCGTCTGAATGGGACAGCGAATGGGAATTGATTTATGAGTTATGATTGACTGTTAAGGTGATGTTGATGACATTATACCATAACCGTTGCGTTGTGCGACGCTCTGTAAACATGAGTGGTTGCCCCCCCCCTTACAAGTTCTCGGTTCATTAGGAAGTTGCCAGCACAGATTTGCTACTCTGTTATGTGTAATCATGTGACTCGCATATCCAACTTCGGCCGAAAATCTTTGAGCACAGAGTGGATACGTCAGAACACCATTAACGAAACGATAAGTGGTAGCTGTGCTGTTGGTAGTCTCAATATTGTCTGTCTGTTTCCAGGACTCGTTCACATATCTGTCCCCGTGCCAGGCGGGCTGCCTGAGTAGTGAGCAGCTCGACAACAAAACGTGGGTGTACTACAACTGCTCCTGTATCGACAGCCAGGAACGCGGCGAGAAAGCTTGGCAAACGTAAGTTTATAAACCTTTGTTTTATTTTAGTCGATAGATGTCCGGCAGCGTTATTGCGTAAATGAATTCGGCAAGGCAAAGGGCAAAGATTATGAACATTCGACCAATCACATAGACGGAAATATACATGGCGTCTTTCATCTTGCATGTGATTGGCGATTATTCTTACTCTTTGACCTTTGCCTTGCCGAATTCAATGAGGCGTAAGGGGGACGCTTTCGATTAAATGGTTGTTAAAAATTTAGTCTTTCCTTAAGTTTACCGTATGGCAATTACTTTGCAGAATTTGATCCTTATTAGCAATACTACCTGGTGGTGTATACCAGTATACAGCATGTATTTCTTTTTCAAATTCAACGGTTCCGATTTCTACCTACAAAATATTGATTTTTCAAAAACCCATTGATGCAGTTTTAGTTTTCATCAAAATCGGGCTCGTGTCTCCTTTAAGTGTTTGTCACCAACACACACCAACTTGGGAAACTTCTGTATAACTCCTTCCTGGAGCCTAATTGCGTAAGTGAATTCGGCAAGATGAAAAACGCGATGTGGATTTCTGTCTATGTGATTAGTCGATTGATGGCGGTCTAACCCTTTGTCTCATACTAAATATCTTTTATTTAAGAATTTACAGTTCTATCACGTATACGGTATCGCACGCGCAATTATTATTTACTAGCCGGGCTCCGGGGCTTCGCTCCCGTCAACTGACTACCATGCCTACCCTGCCTATCCTGTCTACCCTGTCTATTGCCTACCCTACCCTACCTACCTACCTAATATTTTTTACGTATCATCAATAGTATTCTCAGCGCACGCCAAAGAATAAATTTTACAGGCCACATTTTGCTACTTTGGGTTACATTATTGCAATTTTCATAAGGATCTCTATTTTGTTTTAAATATATTATAGCCTATGACACTCAGGAATACTGTAGCTTTCTACTGGTGAAAGGTTTTTGAAATCGGTTCAGTAGATCTAGAGATTACCCCCTACAACGTCATAAACTCACAAACTTTACCTCTTTATAATATAAGTAAAGATTTTACCTACTTCAAGCACTAATAATTATTTTCTCATTTACAGTATCGAGCGTTACGCACTCTTTAACCAAACAGACGATATCCAGTCTCGTAAGTACGGGTTCGCAGTGAGCGGCCAGTGCGAAGGGACGTGCAACTCGCTGTACGTGTTCATCTTTATATTCGCGACCATCATGTTCCTGCACGCCAGCGCCGAGGTCGGCGGCATTCTGATCATTATTCGCTGTACTGTTGTCGGAGGTAAGCTTATTAACAGTGTAAACAGAATTTAAATTGATAAAAATGCAAAAGAGGTATTACAGGGGTTCTAAACCCAATTTGCGATAACATTATACGTTTCAATTAGCCAATTTTACAGCCCGTTCAACCGATTTCGACTTCTATTGCTTTGGTGATACGACAAATGGTAGCTGTAGTAAACAGTTGGTTTTGGTAACAGGTTTATGCTTTTTATGTCATCCTTATGTTTACGGGATAGAACTCAAAATCGGTTGAACGGACTGTAAAAAGATTTGGGCACATGTATTATTTTAAATAGGGTATAGTGTGATGAGATAAAATAGAACATACCTTACGAGAAATAACTATATTTATTACGTATTAATATGAGAAAATACATTAAAAGTATAGGGATACCTACCCTACCTACCTACTCTACTCTACCTACAATAATTTATTTCATGCTGATAGTTGCCTATGTCCTTCCTCAGGATGCCATCTATCTCTTTCCCAAATTTCATTAAATTCCGTTCAGTGGTTTATGCGTGAAAAGGTAACAGACATACAGAGTATCAGTCTATTCAATATTAGTATGGATACATTCAAAGTATAGGGACTCTGTTTATAATAACAAACGGTAAATTCTATGTAGCCGGACACGCGTGTATATATACTGTACGTTTGGTGTGCCCTCCGCTAGCAAAGTTAACAACACCGACATACTATACTGATCTCTGATATCGAAACATGATCGAAAATTTAACTATTTCACGGCATAAAAATTACATTTGATAAAAAAAAACTAGCGGCCCTTATTTAATTTCTACTCATTTATAGCAGATTTGTATCTATCGAGCAATTTATTTAATTGTTGATTTCTTGCCTCTCTTATTATTATGAACTATATGTATATTTAAATATATTACGTTTATATTCATAAAATATTTATTTACACCAATTATTAAATTTAAATTGAGGAGTCATGTCACATTGATTCAATAAATCACATATGATTGAACCTTGCCTATAACACTATGCTCCGTGCTTGCAACATTAAAAAAACCGGCCAAGTGCGAGTCGGATTCGCGCACGAAGGGTTCTGTACCATTATCGCAAAAAACAGCAAAAAAAATGCGTTTGTTGTGTGGAAGCCCCACTTAAATATTTATTTTATTCTGTTTTTAGTATTTGTTGTTATAGCGGCAATAGACGCTAGACGGATCGCGGAGTCTTAGTAATAGGGTCCCGTTTTTACCCTTTGGGTACGGAACCCTAAAACTCACATTATAGACTAACAAAAATAGGTGTAAACTTTAGCATTTATAATATAAGAAGGATTCATCAGGAACTATAAGTCTCCCCCCCCCTCCCACAGACAAGGCCATGGCGCTGGGCTGGACGTCGTTCGCGGTGGGCGTGCTGGGCAACGTGCCGTGCCCCATCGTGTTCGGTGCGGCCGTGGACGCGGCGTGCCGCGCGCGCGACGTGCTGTGCGGCGTGCTGGGCGGCTGCGTCAGCTTCGACAACGACACCTTCCGCAAGCATTATCTGGGTGAGTACTCCACTTGTACAGGCGTAACCGTACGCTCTTACACCAAGGTTATATAAAGTGTTCGTAAGGGACATAGCTCGAAGAATTGCCAAACTTAAGTGGCAGTGGGCAGGGCACATTGCTCGCAGAACGGATGGCCGATGGGGCAGAAAGGTTCTGGAGTGGCGACCGCGAACCGGAAGACGTTGCGTTAGAAGGCCTCCCACCAGGTGGACCGATGACCTCGTGAAGGCTGGTTGCGAGACGCACGGGACCGATCAATGTGGCGACGCTTGGGGGAGGCCTAAGTCCAGCAGTGGACGTCTTTCGGCTGATATGATGAAGGGACAGTATATGACTAGTAAACATCTGTCCTTTTTTTCCAGTCGTTTTGATACGGCATGGTAAAGGGGGGAGGGGAGAGCCGGTCGTGACTACCGCTCTTAACCACTCACCACTGCTCTAAAAATGTTGAAGGAAAACATCCTGAGGAAACCAGCATGTCTTAGAACCAAAAATTCGAAGACATGTGACATCCACCAACCGGCACTGGGCTCGCGTGGTGGATTACAGCCCGTTTCCTCCCACAGAGAAACAGCAGTGGGAACATTAAAAGGCTGATGATGATGACCACTCTTAGCGGGGACTAGCTATCATTGACGCAGAAGATGTGTATCATAATACACGAGTGTATGCTTAAGAATAGTTGCACCCCTTCTTCTTTTACTATCATAGTCCGATCGATCTGCCTAGCATTTTTCTGTCAGAGTCCAATTCTGGTATAAACGAATGCAGCCGAGTACCAGTATTATTCATGGAAAGCCTTTTTTTTTGGGACTATCCCACCGCAATATTCCCAAACCACTGCAACTCCTGAAAGCCAGAATCCACAAAAATGCGCCGAGGCAATGAAGCTCGACTAGGTCGCTCAGAGATTGAATTTAACTGTATTGGATCCCGCAACGAAATTAATCAGAAAATAATAACAGAGGAGTAGAAAAAAAAAACATTGAGCGTCTGCCTGTGTGACCTCCACATTCCAGAAACTAGGTAACAGGATCCCCCTTGAAAAGGCTAGTGTCACATTTTCTGGTTTTTGCTCACCCGTAACGACTGAGAATAGTTATTTATGCTACAAGTGCGGAAGGTAGGTGATTTCCGATGAGTGGCATTTTTATTCACGAGCGAGCGAAGCGAGTGAGTGGATAAATCGACACAAGTCGGAAATCATCTTACGTACGTGTATCATACAACATTTTACTATGCATTGTGCGAGAAAATAAATAAATTAATAAAATGAAATTAATAAAATGGCGGGCTTATTCAAGCGCGTTCAGCATATCCACAGATTAACTAATAGTTCCTCGAGCATATCTACTGCGCATGTGCGAATAGCTGTCACATCGTAACACAATAAGGCACGAGCAAAATATACGTTCTGCCAAACATATTTAATGAATATTTAAAATTAATTTATTGATCAAAATCTAAATCTAGAGTAATTAAAAACACCTAAAATGTCGTATTAGTTTTATTTTACCTTTTATATGAATGATAATCTGTACATAACTAATTTTTAAAACTTTTCTCAAATAATAAAAACTCTATGCGTCGGGCTGACGTTGGAGTTAAAAATTAAAAAAGTATAGGAAAGTAAAAAGCACTAGTGAAAAAAAGTGACACTTTCCGCACAGTTTGGCTGCTTGGAAAACCGCTCTTTTCGAGGACATGCATTGTAAAGAATTTTTTAAATGGCAGCCGGTAGCGACGACTTTGCTCACCCAAAAACGGACCAACCTCAGCAACGCTTGCTGAGATTGGGACCTTGAAGATCGACCCTTGTGGCTGGGATTGAATTCAATCCTCCTTATAGAATCTTCGGTCATTGCGATCAATCTTAGCGGAAACTAACGCTCATAGACACCGAAGATTTTGTAGTGCATGCACTTGCGTGCCTAAACACAGTCTCGACCGGGGAGAGATCAGACTAAGACCTACAGCAACATGCCGTATAATCCTCGGCCCGTAAGTTGGCAAAAGTCGTTAGACGAGCAGAAGTAGTTTTTCGGTCTCTGGTAGAGAAGCGGGGTGCGGGGAACGTTTAGTACCGTTCCGAGCGCGTGATTGGCTGGTCAGTTGACACAAGGATCGAATGACCAATCGCGGCGCGTCCATGTCCCGTTCGCTCTACATGGTGGTTGGTCAGTTCGCGAAATAACCCCACTACGCCAAAACCTTGCCAAGTTACATGCCGGGGATTATACGAGGCATAGGACTATCATACTGCCAACTTGCGAACTCCCGAGTTTGACAGTAAGTGACGTCACTCATTACGCGTCCGCTACCGATACAAGTCGCACGCGCATAGAGCGAAAATAGTTAGTGATACAAACATTTGATTACGTGACTAGGTACCATGCTACTTTACATTTGTAGGAAGCATATATAAAAAACATGAAACTTAAACAAAACCCGTGGAATGAGAGTATACCAGGGTGAACTGTTCACACCTTTAGAGCGTACTAGTGTGATGTTATGTTATGAAATGGTGTAAACAATAAACAGACATGTGATTGCAACTATCCCGAGTGATATGCCGTCATTTTTTGAAGAGTTCTGATGTATATCTCAAAAGTTCTTCATCAGATCTTGATGAAATTTAAACCTCATGACAAGCACCAGCTTTCACAAAAAAAAGAATAATCATAATCGCTTCACCTAGTAAAAAGTTCTGGGGTAACACACATAATAATTATTAAAAAAAATACAGTCGAATTGATAATCTACTTACTACTACTACTACTACTTACTCCCTTTTTGGGAAGTCGGTTAAAAGGTGCTCTAATCATACGTAATTCTTGTTCCAGGTCTGACCGCATTTCTAATGTTCCTAGCATTTATAATGGACCTGGGAGTGTGGAGGGCGGTGGGTAGCATCGACATGAACCCAGATTCCAAAAAGCCGGCTGAAGGGGATGCGGCCGACGAAGCTCCCTTAGCTCTGCGAGCCGCCCAGCCCGACGACACGCAGCTCTGACCGCACATCAACTACGAGTCGCATCTGTAAGCGAACCTATGTCCACGTAACAAGGCCCAAAATGCAACGACACGACTGCAAACATGATTTGTGTGTATTACGACTAAGGTGCAGGACAATGTGAACTTTACTTGTAAGTGTTACGGTCTAATTTGCAACGACACGGATCTGAATCTTTAATGTTGCGTTATGAAATAGTAAGCATGCTCTTGGTACATGTTACAGAATTCAATCAACCTTATGTACCAATAGTTAAGTCGAGAATGCAACGACTCGGATACAATCTTCTTAAATAGAATGAATTGTGAATGTTATATTCGATTGTTAAGGCCTAAATTTGTATGCAGGAAAATAAATTTAATCATGTAAAGATGGGCCTTATCGGGGTCTTCAGTGAATATTGAAATATACCACAGAACTGACTTATCAAAAAATGATTAGCATAACTTATGAATTTTGTCTAAAAATGAATTTTATTTGCGGTTTGCAATACTTTTTTGATAACTGTATGTG
Source organism: Orthosia gothica (assembly GCA_949775005.1). Lineage (NCBI taxonomy): Eukaryota > Metazoa > Arthropoda > Insecta > Lepidoptera > Noctuidae > Orthosia > Orthosia gothica. The sequence goes on from OX459057.1 coordinate 15,569,954, forward strand.
TTGAGACCGAACAAGAGGATGCATCCGAGTTAGACAGGCAATTCAACAAAAAAAAAAAACAGCCGCCATTATGATCCATTTTACTGAAACATGAACAGTGCATGCCTTATTTTGTAATCGGACAAAAACTAGATGTATTTGTACATACAATTAATTTACAAGCGCCAATATTTTGTTTATTTATATCCTTGCTAATATTACCTTTTTTAGTAAAATACAAGAGTTTTGTTAAAACTTGTACGGTTTATATGGCAACACTCGAACGCGACTGAACAATGAAATAGTTTTATTGTGCATTTTATTTTGTATCAATGCATTTTATACACTAGTTACTTTACTGCATAAGTATGTGCTCAATTTTATAATCATAATAAAAAATAATAAAACTAGAACTGGGTTCGGGCATAATATAAACTTAATCATAATAAAATGATATATAATAATAATTTGGGAGCAAATATACCAAATTTTACACTAAAACTAGAGCCTATATACGTGGCGTAGTATCAATATATATTTATTCCTTCTCTTTTAAAGAAGATTTTAATCCACTAACGCACAAAACTTTTTATATAATTAATAATAATTATTCTGTGTTAGTGGAGGAAGATCTTTGCCCCATATTTCTTTTCTCGGTCCCATAATTTATAATAAGGTTCGCGTATTGGAATAAGTACATCACAGTAACAAATACATCACATAGTAATCACAATATTTTCAAATGGGACTGAGGTTATTCGTAGAACACACGTTGTCATAATAAATTCAAAGTAGCCGGTCGAAATCAAAGTTTTCAAAGGACAAGTAAAAAATAAAAGATTTGATTCACCAATAACTCCGTTTTTGCGCTTACTCGGATTCAATTTGCTTTACGTATTCGAGATTTTTTACGAACAATACAAAATCCGATCCGAACTTATTCATACAATAAATCACTAATCCTTTGCCGGATCTGTTTGGCTGGATTGGAAATTGTAATTAAAAGGATATTTCATGGATTTATATAGTAATGGTAGGGCCGTCCGAACGCTTGCTTTTACGCTTTCACCATACAAAATCACGGCCATTTTTAATGTTCACACGACCGCTCCCGAAGATAGCCGAACACTTGGCTACTTCGCTTCGGTCTAGTATAACCTATGTGTGGTCAAATTGTGGCGTCAGAAAATGGCGTGGTAAACCCTGCCTTTACTATAAAAGCCAATGGCTAGGGGTCTCATCACATACAAAGAAACTGTCACGACGTACTGTACTATACTGATTATTGTTTGTACATCGATCGCGTTCGGTTCCGTTCCACGGATATAGATGGTGATCTATCTATCGCCGTGGAACTCGATTTGCAAAAAATAATCGGTATTATCAGATGAAAAACGCTAGTTACGTCGGCACGGTTTCTTTGTATGGGATGGGGCATCTGTATGCTAGTGTTATATTATCTGTGCTAATGGTATATTTTTAATTGTTATGACAACGTGTGTTCCCAACGACGCATATTATATCATTTCGATAATTGCGATTTACATGGCTAGTGATTAGACGTTTATATTAGTGTTAGACAACGTTTTTTTTTATAACAAACTATTACTAAAACCCCTGTAAATAATAATAAATGAATTAAACATTACAATCACATTATACTACTTAGAATAATTATAAGTTTATTTTTTAATTAGAATAATTTTTCTGTTAACTTTTTAATCGTAATTGATTTCTTTATTTTACGGTATTTCTTCGTGCTGCGGTCTGTCGTTGATATTTTCAAAACTTATGTTTATTTTACTATATTATTCTATATTTAAAATAAGTATACATCTTTATTTTCTTTGTATGGGCATTGTTTACAAATTAATTAATCACAAAATGTAGAATGCAGTGAATTATTATTATTATAATCAAGATGGAAGGTGATCATTTTTGGTTGCGTAGTAAAATATTGGTAGTATATAATATGTATCTTAAACTATAGGACTTGTAGCCTTAATAATGTACTGAGCATTCGGCATAATATAATTGGATCTAATAGGGATTAGATGATATGGCAAGTAAGGATGAGCTCACACCAAGACGCGAAATGTAGTGACGAGATACGAACTTTAAAAAAAGTTGAAATAAATACTACCCAAAAAAGGGCATATTCGACAGTACCCGGGTCGGCCTTTGCTTCGAGATGACGACGTGCTAATGCCATCATTATCCCGTAGTGAAAGACAGCAATACAGGACGAATAGTAACTTTTTTTTCCAATTCCCTGCCAGAGTCTTGTGTTTCCTGAAAGCTCTAAGTCAAGAGTGAATAGGTTACTTCTAGGCAAGCTTGCTTCAGCGTCGACCACGTCATCGCTTACCATCAGGTGACCTATAATTAATAATAGTAAAAAATATATAGCAATGACACACGCGAAAAAACTGCCCTCTCCAAGCATAGTCGCGTCAGGGTGTAAGCTTACCCTGGAGTTACAAATATTATAAGAATATACAATTATTCGTATTTTGACGAAAGACCATAGCGGAAATATAATAATATCTGATTAAAAGGCTGGGCACCGTGTAACACTATTTAGTAAAAATAAACTAGAATAACGGTCAGTAGGTCTCGTTTATACTAACGGTCAAAAAACTGTCCACTTCGACCACAATCCCGCCTACCCGCGCGGCGTTCCGCGTTCGCCTCGTATGCCAATAGCGAGAGTCGAACGTCAGAGTGACGTCATATCGAGGTGCACAGTTATTTTCAGTTATTTTTATTCTCAGTTATTTTGACCGAGTAGTACCTTTATTATACGATAACTGTGATGTCTTGTCGTGTGTTATATATATGTATTTACAATATTTCAATGTATACGTCCTTTTGTATTGCGCTGTATTTTATTGACGCAGTTTTGCAATTTTGAATTATTATTCCTGATTTCATAAAGATCATAAAATAATACACAGCTTTGACTTGTATTTGCAATGACTTTAAAATTGTTGTTGAGGTTATTTCATTTGTTTGAGTAACAACAGTACAATCACTAGCAAAAGTGTTAACTAAAATATAGTGCACTACAAATATTGGTGTTAGAATTAACTACTTAATTCTGTATTTTGTTTTTTTTTATTAACCGGTGCATTGAACTCGGTACTACTTATGAAATAAATAACATTATATTTTACATAACTTTGTTTCTGAGCGACAACGAAAGTTGAACAGTTAGAAATATTGTTAGTCTTCTGTTTTGCAGATTTTTTCCTGTAAAACCTCTCTTCTCAAACACATGAAAACTTTACTGTCCGGGCTATAACTAAGAAATTAATAATGTTTTTTTTTACGAATTTACTAATAAAATTATTATTATTGTAATATTAATTGTAACGTCTTGTTCCTTACTACGGAAAAGTGTGCATTATTTGGGTGCAATCTTTTTAATGTTGTATTTTCGATTAATCTTTTTATATTCTTCGCACTAAGATTTATTGAATATGTATCTTTGTATGGTATAATTATGTGCATTAGCTACTTATTTTTATTGACTAATATCATAGTAAAATTAATAAATATTTAGCGAAAAATGAAAATTAGGTAATTTTTTTATGTAATCGTGAAGTACAGATAAGTATAATGTTTTTTTAGAAGAGTAAAAGTAGGATGCATTATATTAGCATAATTTTTGGAGATTTTTATATCGTAAAATTAAACTGTCTATGTCCTAGCGAAAATAATGAACGAATTGAAACTGAAAGGTGATGATAGTGCCGGAATAGTGAATAATAATGAGCTTTTTCATATTAATAGTAATTTTTTGTCAAAATATGTGAAATAAATAAACCAATAATATCTTCAAACTGCAAAACACAATGTATATTTGTTTGGTTGATTAAAAGATGATTCGAGCTACGAATATACGTTATTATATGCCATTTATATTTCATACCTATTTCATATGCCGTCTTCTATCACTATTTACATTTATATAAATATTTAGATACATCTATGTATGTATATTATACCATTTACTGTCGTAGTTACAATTTTCTTCTCAATGGTAGCTTTTTAGCAAAATTTTGTTGTTTGTTGCTGTAATATTAATAAAATACATTAAGATTTTAAAGTGTAATGTCTCTACGTAATAGTGAACACAATTTTACTAGTCTACGTTTAGTTATAGAGAATAATACCTCTGGAATTTAGATTAAAAAAACTGTAACCGTCTATTACTTTAAATATAATCTGAAAACAACCGATTTTCGAAGTTTGAAAATATACTTTATCTGATGCGTACTATCGAAACTTTACTATAGTTGTATGTATACGTCTACTTTTCTGAATAATATTAAGATTTCAGAACATAAATTAACTTTTGAAAAAAAGCCTTCAACTTGTAACGCACATTTAGTGAGTTTCTAACACTTGTGTACGTGAGTGTACGCCATGTGAAGATTTTATACAGGATTGTATTGTTTTTTTTATAGAACCGTGTTCGGTACACCTCCAGTACATATGTTTACAACTTTAACTGAATAAAACAGAAATAAGTACAGTGTAGATTTGTTATTGTGACTTCGCATCACATATTTTTTAATTATTTGTAAATAAAAACTATCGAGATAAGTCTACCAGTATTTTGTTTTGTGCATTATCACCCGAATTTGGATATTTATACCCATTTATTACAAAATTGAAATGGACAATTTGACAATGGTTTATTAAATGAGCTGAAAATTATAGCTATGCTGGATAGGCCATGTTGGTTGACGTCTAGCCTGGAGCAGATATAGCTAGACGGGGTCGCGACAGACCGAGGATCCCTCCGGACCGAGGAGGGATCCTCGTTCTGTCGCGATGGCGGGCACCTAGGATGGCTTCCTCAATATTGACGAGAAGAGTACAACACCGAGAGGAATGAAAGAAATGAGAAGTAGGGTCGCTTCTTCATTAAAATAATATCCCTATATAGCTCTGTAACACTGTACTGACACTACTGACTACCACTTGTTTATGAAAAAATAAATAAATTAAATAATAAGTCTAATTGGACATGTTTTCTGAACGCTACAATCTGCAGCCTTATTACGTAATGAATTCGGAAAGAGCAAAGGGCAAAGAGTATTAAAAAATGGTCAATTGCGAGTCGGATTCGCGCACGAAGGGTTCCGTACCATTATAGCAAAAAAACGACAAAAAATCACGTTTGTTCAAAGTCAAAATAATGGGTGCGCCAAAGTTCACCTAAATTTTAAACTCCGATAATTGGAAATCCGAAAATGTTCTTCCTAACTTTTTTCATCCTAACAATCACAATTCCTAACTACTCTGTCTCTAATGTTCATAATTCAGACGCATTCAACTTCATAATGTCAGTAGCAATAAACATTTATTATACTTTTATTTGTTTTCCTATATTTTCTCAACATAACTATCTTTTACACTATTATTCAAAGTCATATCTTTTTTGTTTAGATTTCTTTTTATTCATAATAATCAGTATTATACCTATACATTAATTTTGCGTAACTTTATTGTCACATAACATGTATAACATATAAGAATAACAGGTACCATGGTACAAGTAGTCAAATAAATACATGTTTTCATATACACATTTGAATTAAATTAGTTTAATATTAGCGGCTATAGCTTTCAAATAATCACTTTTATTGGTGTATTTTGCTTTAAAATTCAATATATATTTAATTCTATCATATTTGCCGTTGATTTGGAAGTTCATTTTATTTTTGTACGTAGTACTCATAAATAGAAGGCTTTATAAAAATTTTCAAGACTCGGCAATGTTATGTTTTTTTGTATGTTTTTCGTAAGGTAAAAACATGAGAATTAGTCCAAGAGCGAGCGAAACCAGCTCGGGAACTTAGGGCACCCCGACACGGATAGGTTACTTTAGACCCTGCAGACAGAAATAGGAGCGCCGCGCAGCGGGGCTCCGTCGACTTAGTTGCTTAAATCTTAAACTTTAACCATGGATATCTTCCATAACACTTATAATTTTTGTTGCTTCTTAATTCACACGCCCAATATTGTTGTTGTTTTTATTACACTTGGTAAATGTTTCTTTCTGAGTATGAGTGAAAATATTATGGTAATTATGTTTAGGGATAAAAGCGTTATGATAAAAAACAGTAGAAGTTTAAATATATTTACATTAATGATATTATTAATTACAACTTTCGGAAACATGAGTGTTATGAACATCGCCGGTAGCACTACAAATAGTATGAATGAAAACTTTAGGATGAAATGATGAACTTTAGGATGATGACGGGAGCTGCGTTCGCTCGCTTTGCTCGCTCACTTCAGCTTCCGTCATCTCCTTCATGTTAGGTTACTTTAGACCCTGCAGACAGAAATAGGAGCGCCGCGCAGCGGGGCTCCGTCGACTTAGTTGCTTAAATCTTAAACTTTAACCATGGATATCTTCCATAACACTTATAATTTTTGTTGCTTCTTAATTCACACGCCCAATATTGTTGTTGTTTTTATTACACTTGGTAAATGTTTCTTTCTGAGTATGAGTGAAAATATTATGGTAATTATGTTTAGGGATAAAAGCGTTATGATAAAAAACAGTAGGAGTTTAAATATATTTACATTAATGATATTATTAATTACAACTTTCGGAAACATGAGTGTTATGAACATCGCCGGTAGCACTACAAATAGTATGAATGAAAACTTTAGGATGAAATTTTTTAGGAAGAGTGATCATTCGGATTACAAATCGTTAGGAAGAACAATTTCGGGTAAAGAACTTTAGGTGAGCCAATATGGACCCCAAAATAATTCAACTAGGCCAATAAACGGCACTTTTGAACGTTAAATAAATTAAAATTTACAAATAATAAAAATTGATTCTACCGTGCATTCGGAAAGTAGATTGTTATGGAGAAGAACGCACAAGAAACTCCATGCATACTCTTTTTAAAAAAAAATAGATGTTTTACAATATTTACATAAGTACATACATTAATAAATTAATATATGTGAGGACGATGCACCCAGAATAGCTCTACACACTGTACTACGTACAGGTATAAAGTATTAAAAAGCAATAACAGGAAAATTAATTAATTTAATAAGTAGGAACATGGTTCTCACATACTTACAAATATTGCAAACATAGGTAAAATACCTAATTCAACAACAACGGAACAGTGTGTGAGTCAATTTATAAAAAAATAAAATAAACAATTAATACGTTAACTATGAATAGGAATATAAATTAACAAATTTGATTTGGTCTACACCAAAGATTGCCCTATGCAAGCAAGCATTCTTAACTTGAATATAATCTCATCTAATTTGTAATATGCTTGTTTACAAAGAGTGCTTTTAACTAAAGTTTTAAATTTACTTTCATTTAGTTTTAATATATCAAAAGGTATTTTGTTATAGAATTTAACACAGCACCCCATGAAAGATGATTGTACTTTAGCTAGTCTGTAAGAAGGTTGATCTAACTTATCTTTATTTCTGGTATTACAATTGTGTCTATCACTGACTTTACTAAAGAGATGTATATTTTTCCTTACATATATAATATTTTCATAAATGAATTGGCAAGAAACTGTCATAATATTAATATATATGTATATTTTTAAATATGTAGTTCCCTAAGAGATTCACGGTGACGTAACTTATATATGGCTCTGACAGCTCTATTTTGCAATATAAATATGGATTCAATGTCAGCCGCTCGACCCCACAGTAAAATACCGTATGACATTATGCTGTGAAAGTAACTAAAATAGACCAAACGCGCGGTTTCTACATCCGTCAATCCGTCTTATCTTTCTAACAGCATAAGAGGCTGAGCTTAGCCGACCCGCAAGAGATGATAAGTGAGGACCCCATTGCAATTTGTCGTCTAGAGTGATTCCCAGGAAAACTGTTTGATTTACAAAGTCCAGCTTTTCGCCATTCAATATGATATCGCATTTGGTACTTCTAACATTCGGCAATGTGAATCTAATACATTTGTTTTTTTTTTCATTTAGTACCAAATTGTTTGCCGTGAACCAATTTTGAACCTGATGTATGGAGTTATTCACGTCATCAAGATTTCGTGACCGCCGATCTATTTTAAATATCAAAGATGTGTCATCAGCAAACAACACAATCTTCGATTGATTTTGTAGTAATTGGGGTAAATCGTTAATATAAACTAATAAAAAACTTTTTTGCAAAAAAATACTATAGACTTCCAAATGAAAAACTACAAAGTGAAAAATAACTTAACTTTTGGAAGTCGGTGTCTTTCGTAGGAACCATTTTTTTGCGATATGGACACCGACTTCCAAAAGTTAAGTTATTTTTCACTTTGTAGTTTTTCATTTGGAAGTCGGTAGTATTTTTTTGCAAAAAAGTTCTTTATTTTTCCCTTTTTAGTTTTACCTACCTAATAGCAAGTTGTTTATTAAGGTCCCTATAACTCCAGAATAGATTAACCGAATAACATGAAACTTGAACATAACCGGTGAAATGAGAGATCTGCGTACCCCTTTAGAGCATACTGGCGTGATGTTATGTTATGAAATGGTATAAACAACTAACAGACATGCGATTGCAGCAATCCCGAGAGTTTTGCCGTTATTTATTGAAGAGTTCTGTTGTGTATCTCCGAAGTTCTTCATCAGACCTTCACCAAATTAAAATGGGACCAATTTCGAAACATACTCTTTCAAACAAAATCAACATTCTTCATTCAAAAACAAAATTCAAAATCGGTCAACAATTGACGGAGATATCGGTGAACATATAAAAAAAAAAAAAAAAAAAAACACAAGAAGTCGAACATAGAACCTCCTCCTTTTTTGTAAGTCAGTTAAAAAGAGAAAAGGATCCAATATCGAGCCTTGAGGAACACACATTGTCATTTCAGACCCTAGTGAGTTTACGCCGTTTACCTGAACTTTAACTTGTCTGGCTTTTAAATATGATCTAAGTAACTCAAGGACTGTATGTCTAATTCCATAGTGCTCGAGCTTCAACAATAGTGTCTCATGGTTAACGCCATCCAAAGCCTTCGAGAGGTCGCAAAAGATTCCAATGGCATCCTGTGCTTCCTCCCAGGCGTTAAATATGTTCTATATTAGGGTGACACCCGCGTCAGTTGTGCAACGCCCTGTGGTGAAACCGTACTGTTGATCATAAAAGATGGAATGTTTGTTAAAATGACGCAACAATTGGTTGAGCATTAACTTTTCGAAGACCTTACTGAGAACCGGCAGAATTGCCACTGGCCTATAATTATTGGATTCTTTGCTATCCCCGGATTTAAACAATGGAACTACCTTACTGTGTTTCATGAGGTCCGGAAAACCTCCTTGCTCGATACTAGTGTTAAATATGAAAGCTGAATAGGGTGCAACAGTTTCAATGATTGGTTTACACACTTTTACAGATAGTCCCCAAAGATCTTCTGTTGATTTAATTTTAAGATCTTTAAAAGCTTTTAAAATAGCCTGGGGGTTTGTATGTTGAAACTTGAACTCCGAAGGGCACGCATTAACGTTCTTTCTAAGTAAGGCAGCAGATAGTGCGGGTGAGGAGTTTAAGGCTGCTGTAGTTTTAAGTGGAATATGAACAAAAAAGTTTTCAAATGCCTGAGCTACCTCTATAACTGAGTTTGTGGGGCCATGTGCAGTCGCCAAATTAAATTCAGTATTACGCTGTTTCTTCCTACCTGTTTCATTATATATTATTTTCCAGGTAGTTTTTATTTTATCGTCTGCTGATTTTATTTTATTGCTAATAAACAGCTATTTTGCATGCAATCTTAAAGTTTTTGAATATTTCGCAACATATTTATCTAAACTTGTATTATTTATATGTTGCTTTTGGCCATAGAGTTCATAAAGTTTTTCCCTGCTTTTACGAATGCCTGGAGTCACCCAATCTCTGAATAAGAACTTGGTGTAAATAATTTTTGCTTTCAGTGGAAAAGTGTTATTGAATTGCGTGTTGAGTACTTTAAAAACTGTTGTATGGGAACCCCACTTAAAGATTCATTTTATTCTGTTTTTAGTATATGTTGTTATAGCGGCAACATAAATATATCATCTGTGAAATTTTCAACTGTCTAGCTATCACGGTTCATGAGATACAGCCTGGTGACCGACGGACAGACAGACAGATGGATCGTGGAGTCTTCGTAATAGGGTCCCGTTTTTACTCTTTGGCTACCTACGGAAACCTAAAAATCGACCAATCACATAGACGGCAAGCCACATCGCGTCTTTCATCTCGCATGTGATTGGTCGATTTTTCATACTCTTTGCCCTGCGCTCTTTCCGAATTCATTACGCAATAAGGCTGCTGGGGCTCTTTAAGTGAAAAGTGATTAGGTTACTTGGAGGCAAACGTGCTTCACCGTCGACCACATCATCGCTTACCATCGGGTGAGATTGTGGTCAAATGCGAGCCTATCATTATTAAAAAAATAATTATAATAATCACATGTAAACAGTCAAGTAAACGTGCTCCCTCACTTGGAGCGTTCGCCTGTAATTCAGATTGGATATTGAATGAACATTACATTACAATACTGCCTCCTTGTCTGACGATCATTCATCAATATAACATTAGATTAGATTTTAAGGATTTATTTGATTAAACAATGTCATACGAAGCGATCGTTGAAGTTTTAAGATGTATCAAATTAATAATATATTGTATCTAATAATTATTTATTATTATTTAGCTCTGAATTGTTTTATGTGTTTATTTTTCCCTTCTACACACGATGTCTACATTTCTTTTTTTCATCTTTCCATTCGCAGGTATGCTGGAAGTGATTTCATTAGAAATAGGCATCACCTATGTACCTATTTTTCTGTTCGTCCTTCTTTTCTGTATATGTGTGTGTGCATAAATGGTTAAATAAATAAATACTCGGTTCTCTGCCCGCACCAATGTAATGCTCAAATCTGTAACATAACAGGTTGCGCACTGTAATGCTCGGTTCGCCGCCCTTACTGATATAATGCGACTATGTAACGTTACATTACAGGCGAATGCTCCAAGTTCACAATGCACCTTCATGGAAACCCGTAACACTCAATTTCGGCAATAAGATTTTGAAGTTGAGTAATTTTCAAACCCTACTTTAGCCCATAGACTATACACTTATATACAGAGATAGATGCGCATCTCTAGGTACGAAAAAAGTTAAATCAAAAAATCAAAAAACCCGACTGCTTCAAAAGCGAACTAAAAAGACGTAAACAAGGAAAAAATCATGCTGTGCAGTCGGAGGATACATAGTCGCGGGCTGGCTGACCAAAATCTGGTGTATCCTCCGCCTGCACAGCATGATTTTTTCCTTGTTTACGTCTTTTTAGTTCGCTTTTGAAGCAGTCGGGTTTTTTGATTTTTTGATTTAACTTTTTTTATTTATAAGTTTTTAGTTAAGTTTTTTCGAATTAGATACATTTAAACATATAAGTGTTATATATTTTTGAAATCACCTCTTAAAACCCTTTATTTTGATACGCCACACACTGGGTTTGGAAGAAAAAAAAAATTTGGGACCCCACAATATGGCGCCCAAAATCCGCCATTTTTCTATTGTCCAATTTTAACGTAGTCTATGACACTCGCAGGGTTAAGACGAATCGATTGACGTATGAATCATCAAAATTGGCCAACGCGTTTGGTCTCTGGAACGCCACATAGGAACAAACATACATACATACATAGAATGATAAACACATTACCCTCCTTCGGCAGTCGGGTAAAAAGGTGTGGTGTTTGATGCCCCTAACCATCAGGGGGCGCTTTTAGTTCCAAAATAATACATCAGAGGGCGCTTTTAGTTCCAAAAAATTCCTGCAGGCCGCGCTAGTGTTCTTTTCTCCATTATGTACTTTATGAAAATAGTCAAATTAGGAATTTGATAAATAAAAGAAATATTTATATTAAAACATTTATTGTATCGAATACATACAATTCTATACATAGTTTGTAAATGATAATAATTTAATTCCATTTGACTAGAATTTGCGTATTATTTAATAGAGTTTTCATTTTAACTTTTAATAATTATTTTAAGAATTACAAAATACCTACAAACAAACCTTTTCGAAAAGGTTTTGCCACTGTAAAGTCCGAGATATATTTGAACTTACCATAATTTTTGCACCCAAAAAAGCAACGTAAACGCGATTGCTTAGGCATTTTGGGTTTCGAATCCTTCTTTTATCCGAATCGGAAAGAAAAACTCAGTAGTCCAGGTGTATTGCCAAGTAGATCAGAAAAGCAGTAATCGGTGTCCAAATTCAAAGCCAAGGTGGTTTCAGATAATACACAGGGTTCGTAATTCCGTATGTCGAGCGCAAAGTCGTAGAAAAATATCAAAAAACACGGAAAATCGCAAACAACTGATAGACACCAACGAAACTCACGAAACTCAAACTTTTCAAACTTTATCAAGTTCACAAATTCGTTGCCGCACTTAAAAAACATTTTGCAAGGGTTGCTATTAAATAAAGTGCTATTTTCTGTGCTAAACAAAGTGCTATTTAAGCGAAATATTATACTTAAAATAAATTTACACTATCATTAAAACATTTCTGCTATTTTTAGAATTTTAAATTTGATCAATTTACAAAAAAATATACATAGTCTGCGGTTTTACTGCCATCTAGGTAGATTTACATAAAACAAGCTTTAAAATTAAAAGGACCTGCACCGTCAGATGGCGCTAGCTTTAGTTGTTCAATTTTGAATCCTAGATTTGTTCGGCAGTTTCATGCCCCTGCTTTAACCTAAAAACCTGTCGAACTTTGGCATTAATTTAGGGTTTGACACGTTCGTAAATTAAAAACTCTCAATTCATAAAGCGCAGGCCACACCGCCAGCTAGCGGGCGGGCGGGCTAGGCGGGTGGGCGAAGCGAACGAAGGAAACTATACAAACTACGCGAAATATTGGCGAGCTAAACTATGGGGTTCACACCGAAAACTACGGACGGACGAGCGACGGGCGGAGCGCGCGGAGCGGGCGAAGCGGACTAAGCGGGCGAAGCGGGGTGCGCGGATGGGAGAGCGAGAGGTTAGCGTTCTATCTGTCGACTAGTCTACTCGAAACGGGGAGGACGGGCGAACGAACCGGGCGAGCGGGCTGGCGGGCGAGCTAAGCTAGCGAAGCGCGGGCCATCGAGGTGAACGAGTAGCTTCGCTGGAATCGTCGGATATTTCGTTAGCTTAGCTCGTTAGGTTAGTCGGTAGCTCGCGGTGTGAACCGAAGTATGTAAAGAGGTGAAACGATGTTCGCCCGCCTAGCCCGCCCGCCCGCTAGCTGGCGGTGTGGCCTGCGCTTAAGCCAGAACTTTTAAGAATTAAGATGCTTTTGAGTAAGAAAGGCAGAATCTCAAAGTTATAAAGCGTAGGTATCCGCCGCTTATAAGTTCATCATCAGCCTATAGCCGCGCGTGCACTGTTGGACATTATTATTATTATTAGAGCCTCTTTATTTCCTTAATAATTATTCTAATAATTCACCAACCCGCACATTGCATAATATTTTGATGTAATAACATATTTCAATAATTAAATTATTAAAACATTCAAAACAAAAATATTATCGATGTCAACAACATTATTTCATTTAGTAGGTATATACGTATTTCATTTCTAATTCGAATAAATCAATAAGAAATTTTATAAATAAATATGTAATGGATTTATGCATTTCAAACTGTTTTAATAAATCTTTTCTTCTGAACTGTTTAGTATTATTAAGGACCTCTCAACGAGTACAGGCCTCCATTTTTCTCCAAGCCTCTGATTGACAGAGGTCAATCACTTTTATCATCCAGTCTGTGCCAGCAATCTTGTTTATCTCATCTGCCCATCTCTCTTTTGGTCTTCCCACGTTTATTTTACTGATGGACATAGGCCTCTGCAATTGCATGATAGATTTTGTTTCGATATTCGGCTGGTAGCAACTATCATCCAGTTGCTACCAGCCACCATGAGAAGATTGTTGCTCCAACTCCAACAACCTGACGACGTGACGTCTTACTTTACGTTTATCTTTTCGCAGTCTCCATTCAAGAACACGTCTACACCAACGGTTATCGATTCTACGTCTAATATGGCCAGCCTCCCTAATGCCACTTCAGCTTGCTTATTCTGTGAGCTATGCCACCAACTTTGGTTCTCTACTCGCTTAAATTATAAGTAATTAAGTTTTATTTTTGTCTGCGGTTATTATATTAGCTGACCACAAAATGGAAAATGAATGTCCAGCATAATAATGAAGATGATTTTATTTATTGGACTTAATAACAAACTTGCTTGGTTTTTTTTTGTCTAGCATTACGAGTAAACTGCCTTTGTTTGACCGTCGTCGGAGTAAGATCTTAATTAGGTACACGATCATATAGGCACTTAGATATACGATGATGTTACCATGGATTGATGTATTGGAAAATCTACGAACTCGTACATCACGTCGTATTATCATTATCAGTTCAGCCGAAAGAAGTCCTCTGTTGGACATAGGTCTCCTCCATCGTCGCCACATCGATCAGTCCTGTGGACCATCGATCCACCTTGTGGAAGTCACCACTTCAGAGCCATGGACCATCCGTTCTGCAGCAATAGTTTCCCCACTACCATTTCATCATCGTTTCAGCCGAAAGACGTCCACTGCTGGACATAGGCCTCTCCCAAGTGTCACCACATTGACCGGTCCCGTGAGTCTCGCATCCAGCGGGTCACCGCAACCTTCACCAGGTCATCAGGCCACCTAGTGGGAGGCTTTACAAAGCAACGTCTTCCGGTTCACGGTCGCCACTCCAGAACTTTTCGGCCATTAAAGGCTACCATTTAAGGTTTGCAATAAATAACGATTAAAAAAAACTTACAAAAATATGTAGGTAGGTACAAGAGACGACGGCATTGGGGTGCACAGTAAAGAAGAGCCCAGGGAACGGGCGGTGTCGCTGATTTTGCCAATGACTGCGAGTTATATATCATAACTAAGTCTGAGCTAATTCTCTTATATCACCTGACAATGTTGCCAGGGCTTTTCGAAATCTAAATAAATGTTCCTAAATTGGAAACCAACCACAACTCTGGGCAAAAATAAAACAAGGAAACATTTTTATGAACACATCTACCTAAATTAAAACGGGTAAAAATAAATAAAAGCCTGTTTCTGTAAGCTTACCTCCATGTTTGAGCAAGTTTTAGAAAATTAAAGGAGTATCCATTTATAACCATTATTTATTACTTAAATAGGTACCTAATCTACTCTACTGCATGCAAAAAATGAATCGAGTACAAAAGCCGGTTTATCAAGTTAGGAGCAAGATCTGTCGATGTTAAGTAGCCTACAGACAACCCGTTTGCTGACAGATCGGAGATGCTGATTGCATTTGTGTATTTCTTGGCTATTCAATTTTACACTTTATTTCAGCCAAAAAGTGTCCTTACTTAAATATTGACCTCTAGCATTATTAAATCGATTAGCCCTAAGTTTCCGCAACCAGTGATCCAGTATTGTTTGTAATGGACCTATCAACTCTTTAGTGTGAATTCCCAGTAGGTAATTCAATAAAAACGGAGTCAGCATTTTTTGTATCCTTTGAAGAATTCCTCGTGGGTAGTTGGATTCCCTCCGTTTGGGAAGCACGCAGGGCTATGTCGGACTCTTAACGACTAAAACTATGGTTTCCCTCTATCTACCATTACCATAAGTCCGCAGGATTTTCAAAGTGGTATTATCTCTCTGAAACAGAGGCAGGTAGCCTACTGCTAGATGACCATCGAGTGCCTAAGAATGAAAAGCACGTAAAAAATTGGCTATTCACGTTGCACCTCGCACTTCTACGGGTCTGGCGACAGTTCGGGTCGTCCGTAGGCTTCTCTAGGCTCTCGTGATCCGGATAGATGCACCTACGTCACGTACGAGTCATTGTCGAATTGATTAGAATGATTCACCCACTGTGGCGCGATACGTAGTTCTAGACAATAGAATTGGGGGATTTTTTGGCAATGATTGTGCAACATTAGTTACTTAATACGTTTAGTGAATTAAATATGAAATAATTAACTAATTTACAATTATTTACTTACTTTGGTACTTACTAGTTAGGAAGAGCTCTTGGCTAAATAATAACAGCCGCATGGATCGATCTTCAAGGTAAAGCAACGCTTGCCGCGGTCGGTTCGTGGATGGGTGATCATCTTTAGGTATATAGCGATTTTCCTTTCTTCCACGGAGTTCACGTTAAACTGTTGGCCCTAACTTTCATTTGAAGATCTGTGACAGTCGTTACGTGTAGTCAGCAGAAGCCTGAAACCTGGCACCAGTCTTTGGCAGTCTGGTCAAGGGTTATCGTGTTTCCCAGTTACTGGGTTGTGGAGGTCAGATTGGCAGTTGCTCCTGTAAAATACTGGTACTCAGCTGAATCATCATAATCCTGTTTCCTTATCTGAATTCCGTCCTATCTCCATATTACCGTTTCTTTCCAAAGTCCTTGAACGCCTTATCCATAACCAACTTAGTACATTGCTGTGCAAGAACCACCTCCTTAATTTTTTCCAATCCGGGTTTCGTCCAGGACATAGTACTACAACAGCTCTTGTAAACATTACGGACGATATTAGACTTGGTATGGAAAATGGAAATCTGACGGTTCTTTCCTTATTAGACTTCAGCAATGCTTTTAACACCGTCGATTTTGATATCTTACTCGGCATACTTGGCTCTCTTAACATATCTCCAACGGCAATTGATTGGTTTCGTAGTTACCTGTGTGGCCGCCGACAACGTATTTGCATTGAAGATTCTTCTTCGTCATGGTGCAATACCTCTGCAGGCGTACCACAGGGGGGCGTTCTATCTCCTCTGCCCTTCGCTATTTTTATTAATTCTATTTCCAATGAACTTCTATCGTCTTACCACCTTTAAGCTGACGATCTGCAAATTTATTCGCAAGCTCCGGTAGAAGAATTGTCTGAGGCAGTTGATATGGTCAATAAAGATTTAGATCGTATTTCTGATTGGAGTTTGACTCACGGTCTGAAGGTAAATCCTACGAAGACTCAAGTAATTGTTGTCGGCAGTCCTAGGTTGCGTTCGAAAATAAACTGGTCGCAGCTCCCCCGGATTGTCTTTGATGGCTCAGCTATTCCATACAGCGACTCAGTGAAAGACCTGGGTATTTTAGTTGACAGGGACTTTTCGTGGGGTCCTCAGCTGCAGGAGGTTAGTCGCAAGGTGTTTGCATCTATGGGGTCTTTGCGCAGACTGCGCAATTTCCTTCCAACTGCCACCAAAACTGCACTCGCCCAGTCCCTCCTTCTTCCAATCCTCGACTATGCAGATGTCAGTTATTTAGATCTGAATGAAGTGCAGCTAGATAAGCTTGAGCGACTCCAGAACTTTTGTATTAGATTCATATTTGGTTTACGCAAATATGACCATGTTTCTGAATTTAGAATTAAGCTCAAGTGGCTGCCAATCCGCCTTCGCCGGAATGCCCATGTTTTATCTTTACTCTACAGTATTCTGTTTGTTCCTACAACCCCCTATTATCTCAAAGAACGCTTTAAGTTCCTTCATGACACACATTCTAGACACTTGAGATCATCGGAGAATTTGAAACTTTTGATGCCTGCTCATTCCACTAAGTTTTACGACAAATCGTTTACGGTCCAGGCTGTGCGATTGTGGAATGAGTTGCCGTTGCCTGTTAGACAAGCCCAGTCACTGGCATCTTTTAAGAACCTAGTTAAAAACCACTTCCGTTCTCTCTTACGCATTTATATTGGGTCTAATTACTTTCATCATTATTATTTACTTCTTTTTTTTTGTCCCTCCTTTCTTTGAATTTGTTAACATGTAATATTATTTATGTATGTAAGTATATATCTAAGTATATGTATATTTAAGTTTATGGATAGTATTTATTATAAAAATATTTTTTTGAATATATATATATGTTTTAATGTAATAGCAGTACACCACAGACTACCCCCATTTTCATTGTAAGTTCTTTCAGTCCATCCAAAGGTTGTCTGGTGGATATCGCTGTCAGCGATAAGACCGCCTGTACCCGTATAATTAAGTTTTTCTTATAAAATAGATGTGTAACTTTTATGGTGTACAATAAAGTATATTCTATTCTATTCTATTCTATTCTGAATCCGGTTAGATTTGGACCCGATCCCAACATAGGGAAGTTAGTTGTTAGGCAGATTGACAATTTTTACTTAGCATTATCAGACGATTATGACATTACCACTGTTGGGGATGCAACCGTCCACTCCGTGAGAGGGAGTGGCCCACTTCCACTCAATTCTCAATAGACCTGCGAGGTGTATGTAAGTTTACATGTCTTCAAATATTTGGTTCTCGGACATGCGTTTTCCTTACGATTTATTTATTTATTCAATTCAAACTTTATGCACAAGTACCTACTTACAAAGGCGGACTTAATGCCTTCGGCATTTTCTAACAGTCGACCTTAGAGTAGTGCAGAGATAAAACAAGGCAGGTGCAACTAAATGATAGGATAAATAGAGAAAAAAAAATCTTTAAATAATATATAGGTATATATAAAAATATATACTTTATACGTACATATAAACAATGTTATTGAGAAACCGAAATGAACAAATCAATTCAGTGATGATTCTGCAAACTTCTTGCAAATGTGCTCGCGTGTCTTAAATTTGAAAGAGACCCGACTTGTTGCTATCCTAATATTCTGAGGGAGCGCATTTCAAAGGGAGATCGCCTGGACAAAGAAAGGCGAGTGAATAAACCCAGAGCGGTGAGAGGGACATTGTAGAAGACCATTGTGGATCGAAGATTTTTACTGTGGGCAGAGCAAAGGAATTTAACGTGAGAAGTCAGATAAGAAGGAGAAGTGGGTTTATCAACGTTTCCTTTTGGCTGACACTCGTTACCTGTTTGCGCCAGTCAAGATAAGTGTAGACGAGCAGACCAAGATCCTTAACCTCGGAGCTAAACGGAATTGGTACGTTGTTGAAGATTATGGGTGGCACAGTTAAGCCATTGAGCTTTCTCAAGCTATGGAAGCTCCCAAGTATGATAGCCTGACACTTTGCAGGGTTACCGCTACATTAAATCCGTCTGACCAGCCTTTAATCATTATCATAATTAAATCCCGGTTTAGCCCTTCGGTTTAGATCCGATAAGTTGTCAACACCTACCTGATAGTAGAGCTGTTAATTTTCAGCGCAGATCATACGCACACGGAAGCTCGGTGTTTATAAGATTTATGAAAATGGAGAACAGAAGAGGAGATAAAATACCGCCTTGAGGGACGCCAGCTGCAAGGTCACACCACTGAGAAGAAAATCTTCAGTACGAACTGTCTGCTGACACTCCCGAAGTTAAGAGGAAAACCATTTTAATACCTCGTGAGAGACCATACGATAAGAAAGGATTTACAAAAGGACATCGTGATTGAGGGTATTAAAGGCATTGGAGAAGTCGATTAACACTAAAGTAGTAACTTTAGTGTCCTCTATTCCCCTTCTTATATCGTCAGTTACTTTAAGGAGAGCTGACACAGTACTGTGCCCGGGCCTGAAACTGGATTGAAATGGGCGTATGAGAGAGTTGACTGGTATCTATGTAAATAAAAATGATGAAAAAATAAAATTATTTTAAATTATGATATTTTATTTATTTATTAAAACAAATAAATAAAATAAAATGAATTTAACTCATCGGCATTGTTAAATAGAGGTTGAACTTGCTTACTATTTTACAATATTTCCAAGCTGGAAACATGCTGCACAACGCTTCTGGTAAGATATCTACTTGTAATTCAGTTATGCCATATATAATCTTATTCACGGAATTCAAATAGGAGGAAAACACGACAATATTACTATTTTCTACACGTGCGTAAATTTCAGCTTTGTCACCTCTAACAAAAAAGTGTATGACTAGCAATTTTACTGATTTTGCACAAACAAGGATGATTGTCACTTTTGGACAATGGAGTGGGCCCTGTATAAAATGATGTACAGGCGACGATCTGTCATTACTTTGAAAAGCGATCAACAAACCTCAACATGGTCAGATTAGCATTTGTGATTTTCGTTTTGCTCATCGTCTCCTGTTTTGCAGCTCCAGGTACGTTTTTATAGTTTTTTTTAACCTACTCATATACCGAAACCGAATGCTAATGGGTTTAAAAAGATTCAAAGATATAAAGACAAATAATAGGCTTTGTTACCCGTCTCAGACATAGCCGCTATAGAGCAGAAACTTTTTGATACAATGCTATACAAATGTAACAATTTTTTTTTTTATTCATCCATTTCAGTCTAGAGTCTAGCCGCTAGCATTGTACTATTTGGATCAACTCACTTGTACCAAAACCTACTATATTCCTAATTCTTTATACACAAATAGAAGCGTTAGCGTTATTTGTGTATAAAGATGAAAGATAGAAGAGACAGATTGTGGTAAATGTATTGTGATTTTACACATTTGGAGTTTGGAATTAGAAATAAACAGTCATTGAGATACTAAAAAAATATTTATAATAATGACTGCTTTCAAGATTTTATTTTAAACTTCATAAACAACATTTGAAGCCAATATTTCAAATCCCTTTCTGTTTTATTATTTTATACTTTTGCAAGCTTGTAATAATAGCTCTCTGTTATTTTGTTATTACCATAGATTTACGCGCTTTAAATTCAAAACGAATGTAGTGTGAACTTCTTTTAAATGTATTTAGAGTCGAGGTTTGCAGTACAAGTGCAACTGTGTTTAAATATTATCTATTTTCTCCAGGTGAGCGTGTGCGAAGGCACGGCTACGACTTCGGGCATGGCGGTTACGGTGGTGGTTATGGTGGTTACGGCGGCCACGGGATCGCTGGCGGCCACGGCGGTGGCTATGGAGGTCAAATCCCCATCTCTCAGTCCTTCTCCAAGTCTTCGGCCAGCGCCAGCTCTGTCGGTGGAACTGTTGTAGGATGAGAGTAAAGAGGTAAAGGCTAGATTTAATGTTAGACTTCGTCCTACTATTACCCTTATCATTATGGGTATAATCATGTTGTCCCAAGCAAGACCTTAATCCTCTCCTTCCATTTTTTCTGGTCTCATCTCACCATCTATTTCTGGAACTGGATTAATTTCTTAATATTTGGGATCCATTGAGGGATAGTTTTCGCCCATTGCTCTTCTGACATTATGACAGTTTGCTCTGGCTATTTCCACTTTAATCCAGCAGCCATGTGGTTCGCGTCCGCTATTTGTGTTCTGTAACGAAGTAGGTTTAGAATACTCTACAAGAATTCATCAGTTGCTGTGTTCAAGTTGAAACACATTTATTTATTTGTAAAAAAAAACAGAATTTGAATCACTTGCAAAATACTCTCTACGTTTTCCCAAAAAAACTAGTTTTCTTATGTTTTTTTTCTGTAGGCAACTATTTATAGGTATGTTTCTATCATGGACATATTTAGTATCCTTTTAGGTCTTAGGTATTTATTAGCTCATAAGTGTCATTTTGTTTTTTGTTTCAGATAGAACTGCGCAATCCCAGGATGATAGTTGCTAATATCTACCATAAGATTTTTAAGACAGTATTTGATGTGATAAGTTTTTCAAATAAGAACTTAAGTAGGAATTTTGATTCGTTTTCAAAATAAGTAAGATTATGCCTATAGATACTAATTTATTTGTACAAGTAATATTAAATTAAAAATAAACCTTTTTTTTGCAATTAACTTAGTTGTTTACTTCTTTCCTTGTTCATGACTTTTGTGAGCTTACAGCAATAAAAATATACCAACGCCCGCTTGCACCACTATCTTACGAACTCCGAGTTAGGGTGTTTTTAGTATCACGCGGATTTGCTCACGCACGCGGGATTTACAATAAAGGGTACTAAGCACACACATAAATCTAGATAACACAAGTCCCCCCATCTGTATGAAAACCAAGTGTGCCACTTTTTCACAAACAATTTAAAAACAAATTTACTTACCAATGAAAGAAAACATTTCCAATGCCTTGGCCAACTTTTTCTATACAGCTCAATATGGCATAAAACGGCATTTTTCAAGATTTCGGTGGATTTCCGGTGCTGATAATGCTGTAACTTCACTCCGTTTTTTGGAACGTGAAGTAAATACAATCGCGTCATCTAGTTAAATGTATGTCTGTGGTACTAAGCACGCAAGGCCAAATGCAGGCCAACCCGCGTGCGTGAGCAAATCCGCTCGCCAAACTTTTGGGCCGCCCTGAAGTTGGCTTTCCGATGTGCAAGGCATGGATCGGTGCTGTTTTGTATGAGATTTCCTACTGCGCAGCTATTGTAGACAACTTCAGGGCGGCCAAGAAGTTTGGCGAGAATTATACTAAGCTAACCCGGTAAATTATAATACAGGGTGTCCCAGAAATCGACGTCAAGCCGTAAATGGGTGATAGACCAAGTTATAACAGTTCTCAGAAAAATACGAAAAAAAATCTATCTCATGTTTTAAAAAAATTATGGTCACTTTAATAATTTACTAAAAAAATCAATCCCTGTAATGGTTCTTTAACTCCAATTGCTACAAATCCCATAATTTATCTAATTTTTTTATTATTATGTAATCTTGAATAATGCTTGTGTAGATTTTTGCCTAAAATTCAAAGCCAACTCCTCCTACTTGGAAGAAAATTAAACTTTTTCAAAACCAAATTATTCAAATTTACTATTTCGCCCAACTTTAACTGACTGTACTGAAAAAAAAATGTACTACGCTAGTTTGGCAAGTAACATGAAAAATTGGCGCATTTAATAAGGATTCAAAAATGGTGTAACACTTGCTAGATTACGTTTTCAATAATTGGTCAAGTTTTTTTTTGTAAATAGTCTCAGTTTTTACACAAAATGTCCATACTTCCTTAAAATGACTTTAGCTTACCTAAAGCTTTGCTAAACTCCGTTTCTAGTTCGATAGAGACTGAGAGAGTCATTTTACGAAGTGTGAGCGAGACAGAGAGTGACGTGACGTTTATGCCCGTTTAGTAAGAGAACATCTTGATGAAGAATACCCGCTCAGGTGGATAGGGCGCGGTGGGACAATCTTGTGGCCACCCCGTTCGCCTGATTTAAATCCCCTAGATTCTTTTTTAAGAAGATGTCGTGCTTGCATTGCCGTCGAAGGAAGGCAGTTTGAACATTTATTGCAATAAAAAAAAATTAAATCTGATAATTTGTTTTTTTTTTCTAAGATGAGAAATCTGGTCCTGACTTAAAGTAAAAAGGTTGAGTCACTATCATAACTTTGCTCTTAAATTACGTAAAATTTCGATTTCTTATCTCGCTCACACTTCGTAAAATGACTCTCTCCGTCTCTATCGAACTAGAAACGGAGTTTAGCAAAGCTTTAGGTAAGCTAAAGTCATTTTAAGGAAGTATGGACATTTTGGGTAAAACCGATACTATTTACAAAAAAAAATTTGACCAATTATTGAAAACGTAATCTAGCAAGTGTTACACCATTTTTGAATCCTTATTAAATGCGCCAATTTTTCATGTTACTTGCCAAACTAGCGTAGTACATTTTTTTTTCAGTACAGTCAGTTAAAGTTGGGCGAAACAGTAAATTTGAATAATTTGGTTTTGAAAAAGTTTAATTTTCTTCTAAGTAGGAGGAGTTGGCTTTAAATTTTAGGCAAAAATCTACACAAGCATTATTCAAGATTACAAAATAATAAAAAAAAATGATAAATTATGGGATTTGTAGCAATTGGAGTTAAAGAACCATTACAGGGATTGATTTTTTTAGTAAATTTTTAAAGTGAACATAATTTTTTAAAAACATGAGATAGATTTTTTTTCGTATTTTTCTGAGAACTGTTATAACTTGGTCTATCACCCATTTACGGCTTGACGTCGACTTCTGGGACACCCTGTATGTATGACATATTTGTTATTTAACCTCGTGTTAGCAACTTAGTCTGAGTTAAGTTTTCAGCATAAGTTAGTTATACAAATAATACCAACAGGCATTAAGTCAAAAAGATAAAATTAAGTACAAGCTACACAGGAGTTCGTCCAAACTCCTTCATTTATTTCTTCACAGTTCCTCTGCTTTATTTGAATCAGACGGAAGAGTAATCAAAATTATTTTGGAGTTTACCTACCTAATCATCTTCAGTGAGTTGATTGCCAATCAAAATAATGGTAATAAGTTGCGGTTCTTCACATTATCCTTAGTGATATAAATATACGACCATCTATAAAAAAACCTGCAAATTGCGTTTTGGATTTCGCAAATTTAGGGTTCCGTACCAAATGCAGAATATATTGGTATTTGTTAGTAAAATTTATTTATTTATTTATAATCGCCAATTATAACATCCTTACAGATTGCTCCAATATGATGCTACAAGTCACAAACAGACAAAATTACATACAACTAAAATAGCAGCAGCAAAATAGCACACAATAAAATAATAATAAGTATTCATACATCAATAAATTAATTTTACCATGACAAAGTCTATAGCTCCAGGCCTCTTTCAATAATGATTTGAGCCCTTTGGAGAAAACTCCGCAGGCTTTGCCCAAATATGTCTTCCGACATTGTAATAACGTTAATTATACGCGCGGCTCGTGAGATAGGGGCAAACTTGAGGAGGTTGGTCCTAGCCGATGGCACGTCTAAGAGAGCGGCGATGGCACGTCTAAGAAATATACGTAACTAGCTTTTCCCCGCGGCTTGGCTGCCGTGGCCCACCGCACAGTATCCTTTTTCGGGATAAACAAAATAGCCTATGTTACCCAGGAATAATGTCCCAATCTACTGTTGAACTTTTTTTTTACAAAATCGGTTAATAGTTTTGAAGTTTATCCATTACAAACAACCAAATCTTTCGCCTTTATAATATTAGTGTAGATAATAAATATTATCACCATATTTCAACTTCATATTTCAACATATTCGGAACAAAAGTTTTGCGACGGACAGACGACGGACAGACAGACGGACAGACGGACACCTTGGGTAAGGAACCCTAAAAAAATTAAATACTAACTACTTGAAATAAAACCGAAAACAACAAAGCAACGTTTTCGATTTTATTTTGGTACACTTTTTTTTCTAATTTAACAGGTTGTATTTTATTAGGTAATCGAAAAACCAGTTCAAAAATCAACGATAAAATATATTTAGTTGGAAAAAGATAGAATGAATATCTTAATACTTAATATCTTAATACTTTTATGGTATTGGAAAACTTAGTTAGAAAATACCCAGATAATGACATTATAATATAGGTGATTTTAATTTGAATTCTTGTAATCAACATGTCAAAAAGGAGTTTGCTTATTTAGTTGCATTTTGTAAATTGACGCAGCATAACACAATCAAAAATAAACACGGTAATATGCTCGATCTGGTTCTGAGCAGCCTGTGTAGTGAGTATTTACTTATAAGAGAGGATACGGAGCCGCTGGTGCCGGAGGACGCGCATCACCCCGCGCTCGGGGTGACGCTCAGGGTGCCGCGGCCGGCGGCGCGCGCGCTTGCACCGTGCTTGCCGCCTCCGCCCGCGTCATCTTTACAAGACTCACCACCACAGTGGAATTTTAAAAAAGCTGATTTCGAGCAGTTATATCATACAATTGCGGGGCTAACGTGGGATGAGGTCCTAGAAACAAAAGACGTTAACAGAGCCGTAGATGTCTTTTACCAAAAATTACACGATTGTTTGCGTTGTCATGTTCCTGTGAAAAAGCAAAGGAAGGTTGGCTCGAGGTACCAATATCCAACATGGTACACTCCTGACATAATTCAGAGTATACAGATGAAGTATACCTATCTAAAAAAATCTAGGGAAATATTAAATAATGAGTACTACATAACTATGTTCAAATTTTATAGGCAACAGGTTAAAACTTTAACAAAGCTTGCTTACGATAGTTACATACAATAAAAAGTTATAAATAAAAAAAGTTAATTCAAAAAATCAAAAAACCAGACTGCTTCAAAAGCGAACTTAAAAGTCGTAAAACAAGGAAAAAATCATGTTGTGCAGTCGGAGGATACATATTCGCGGGCTGGCTGACCAAAGTCTGGTGAATCCTCCGCTTGCACAGCATGATTTTTTCCTTGTTTACGACTTTTAAGATCGCTTTTGAAGTCTGGTTTTTTGATTTTTTGAATTAACTTTTTTTATTTATAACTTTTTATTTAGTTTTCATTTAAACATATAAGTGTTATATATTTTTGAAATCACCTCTTAATACCCTTTATTTTGATACGCCACAAGATGGATATGGAAGAAAAAAAATTTGGCCCCCACAAAGACACCCAAAAGCCGCCATGTTTCTATTGCCCAATTTTAATGTAGCCTATGACACTCGCAGGGTTAAGAAGAATCGATTGACGTATGAATCATCAAAATCGGCCAACGCGTTTGGTCTCTGGAACGCCAAATAGGAACAAACATACATACATACATACACACTTACATACATACTTACATACATATATACATACATAGACTGATAAACACATTACCCTCCTTCGGCAGTCGGGTAAAAAAGAGTAGGTTGCCCAAGTTACAAACATAAATATATAGATTCGTCTAAACATACATCATATCATTCTTACATGCCTTAGAGGGTAGACAGGGCATCAAATATCACGAAAAATTTAATATTACGCCACATACGATGAATATTGGAGAGTAAAAAGACGTAGTAATAGTGTAATAATGATCCCACTTAAAAAATTAAATTGTAAAAAGCTCCAAGCTCGACAAAAATATAAATGTGAAAAAACAGGTAGGTACCTAATAAAATCAAAAAACCAAAGATGATCTTAAACAAGAAGAAAATTATGCTGTGCAGTCGGAGAAAACATATTTGTAAGCTGACTTGAACCTTATTATTATGACAAGTGCCCAATTTCATCTATGGGCTTAAAATAATTTATTATAATCCTAGATAATGAATTTCTAATTTGTCATCTTGAAAGATTAATGACCTTTATAACTTAAAAATAATTGAACGAAAGAATTAAAAACAAAAAAGTAAAATCGATCTGTAACAAATAATAAAGGTAACCCATCCAATGCAACCAACCTCGTTACAGTACTTAATGTATGAATAACGTGACAAACGCCTGCACAAAGCAATCATGACAGCCGCGACTGAGCTCGGTCCAATATTGCCCAATATTCCCTGTAAAACCGAAATGTCAAAGTGAGAGTGGCCCCTCTGTCTGCGGCGCGCCGCCGCTTACGTACTTTGTGGTGCTAGTAAGTAAGTTCTCGGCCATAGGATTCACACCTAAGCTATTAAAATTATTTTGTAGTTACTTTGCTAATCGTATTGCCTAAATACGTTCAACTCGCCGGTTATCGGTCTGACACGTATGTAACCCAGTCTGGAGTGAGTCAGGGAAGCACTTTTGGCCCAACCCAATTCCTTGTCATGGTCAATGACTTGCCGGAGGTCATTCAGGCGGCACAGTGCCTCATGTTTACTGATGATCTCAAAGTCTATATGGGTGTGGGGACTGCAGCTGATTGTGATGCTCTTCAGCGGGACATCAACAATTTGGTAGCCTGGAGCAACCGGAACCACTTGGAATTTAATAAATTCAAGTGTAAGACTATTACATTCTCTCGCTGTCGCTCGCCGCATGTGTACACGTATAGTGTGTCGGGCACCCCGCTGGAGCGCGTTACAAAAATCCGGGATCTTGGTGTACTGTTGGACACTGAGCTGACTTTTAATGATCACATAACTGCTTTGTGTCAACGAGCGCACAAATCCCTCGGGTTCGTCATGAGGCAGTCGGCTCGGTTTACCAACAAACATGCAATTGTTGCCTTGTACTTCGCATTTGTTCGCAGTAGGCTTGAGTTCAATTCGATTGTATGGGATCCACACGAGACAAAGTACAATCTCCTATTGGAGCGGGTACAGCGTAAGTTCTGCCGGTACCTTTACAAGAAAATGTATGGGTATTACCCATACCCCCTGGTCTGTCCACCCGACCGAATTGGAAAAAAGCATCCTGTGCGTTATCTGTCCACCCGACCGAATCGGAAAAATACCTGTCAGTACAAGTTTTGACCGAAATACGTCACGGGAAAGGATATTCTCAAAGGATCAGGGTTTAAATCGGTACTTTAATAGACGATAGTATAATATAATATATATAATATATCAAATATATTACAAGGTAAAACTGGGTAAATCCCTATGAAATCAGATAGCTTATTTTATCACAATTCTAACAACATAACATTTATACATGGTCCCCATACAAAAGTACCGAGAAATCGGCGTTTTACTGAGACCGGGCGATCGCAAAAAATGGCCCCCGGGAACGTCATCCGACAGCGCCCCGGCGGCCGGCCAACCTGGACAGTTGACCGTATACTTGTATCCATCTCTGTTCGTCTCAGGAATGGTGGGTATTGATACCCTCGAGCTAAGATTCGACGTAAATGTGCGCTCCTTTTGCATTATTTCTTGCTGCTTAACGGCAAAATTGACAACCCTGCGACTTTGTCGCACTTTGGACTGTCAGCGCCGGCTCAGTACACGCGACTGCGCTCGCGCCCTCTACTCGCGGCACCCAGAGTCCGGACTCGTACTGCTCAATATGCCGCTACTAATCAAGCGGTATCATTGCTCAATACACTGACTGCTCAGCATCCGGATGTGGACATATTCCACTCGAATCTACGTTTATTTTTGATTAAATGCAAAGATTGTTTTAGCACATAAATAATAATTTTAATTGATTATATTATTGAAATGATTATTTTTAAATGTATGAACGATGATTATAACGTATTATTATAATATTAGGTATAACTCGTATTTGATAATTGAATAGCTATTTTGAAATTGAATTTATTTTAATTATTTATGCTTTTTAATTTTGTTAATATTTTTATATGTGTATGTGATGTCTAAATAATGTAATTATTGACTCTCTGTACGTTTTGGGTAACACTGTAAGTGCAGAGAGTAATTGTAATAATAAATAAATATGTTTCATCTGGGTTGTATTTTTACATATTCATCTACTGTGATTATTGTTTATTTTTACATGTATTTTACCACAGAAGAATTAATTATAAAGAAAAATATTTACTTAAACAGTTAATTAAAAAGGCACTATGATAATAATCTAGTAGGTAGGTAAATACCTAATTGTACAAGAATACATGTATTTAAACAAAAAGAATCCTTATCATTTCGCATGAATCAATTAACCCCGTTGGTACACAATGAAAATAGTATTTTACCTGCTTCTTCGGGTTTTTCAGCATCAAATAATGATTCTAAAAACCTTAATTGCCTGGGTTTCCGTAATTTCAGGCTGCATGTAAGCGATCAAAGTGATTAGAATGTACAGTCAACAAAAGTAAATGATAGGTATGCTATACTGGCTGACAATACACATCTAAATTATAATACGCAGGTGTTTAGGATTCTGAGGCTCTAAGGGCCGATTTCACCAATGAAACTAATAGCGATTAGTTCAACTAAACTCAGTTTATGCAAATACAGGGTTCTGATTGGTAGTTTCTCAACGGTCTCAACCAATCAAAACGCTGTATTTGCATAAACTGAGTTTAGTTGAACTAATCGCGATTAGTTTAATTGGTGAAATCGGCCCTAAGCCTAGACAAGTGACACAATCAATGAAAGCGTCGCTATAGCGATTGGCAAAGTCACGTAAAGTGTCAAACATGTATAGGATTGACAAGCGTTATCGAAATATCACGTGACGAATCCCCTTCATTTGGCATTTCGACAAGATTTTGACATAAAAAGATAAAGATTTTGATTTTGCCACTTCTGCCTCTCCTGCCGAACGCGCTCGCCTGCTGGCTGTGGGTGAGTGGGAGTCGGGCCTCTGGCTTCACGCACTTCCGTCGTCGAACATAGGCACCTTGTTTGACGACACTACTTTCCGCCTCGCTGCTTCCCTACGTCTTGGCGCTCCCTGTTGTACTCCTCATCGTTGTCACTGTGGCGAAGTTGTCAACAGCCTCGGTCACCACGGTCTTTCATGCAGCCGAAGTGCGTGTCGCATAGCGCGTCACGGAAACTTAAACGACATCATCCGACGTGCTCTCGTCGCCGTCGGCGTTCCGGCCGTATTGGAACCCCATGGCCTGGCACGCGACGATGGCAAAAGACCGGACGGGATGTCTTTGTTTCCATGGAAGATAGGTAGGCCTTTAGTGTGGGACGCTACTTGTGTCGATACTCTTTCGCCATCCCATCTTCCTAGCTCGTCGTGCTGTGCTGGCGCTGCCGCTGCGGCTGCAGAGAACCTCAAGCGGCGGAAATATAATAACCTCATTG
Source organism: Orthosia gothica (assembly GCA_949775005.1). Classification (NCBI taxonomy): domain Eukaryota; kingdom Metazoa; phylum Arthropoda; class Insecta; order Lepidoptera; family Noctuidae; genus Orthosia; species Orthosia gothica. The sequence continues at coordinate 15,600,295 of OX459057.1, forward strand.
GTAGTTATATTTTCGAGCCGTTTGGGGTTGAAACTCTTGAATATAATAACCTCATTGGTAGTTATATTTTCGAGCCGTTTGGGGTTGAAACTCTTGGTCCGTGGGGTCCGAGTGCTCACGCTTTGTTTAAGGATCTTGCCAAACGCCTATTTGACACTTCGCGTGACCCAAGGGCTGGCTTTTACTTTGGTCAGAGAATTAGCATTGCCATACAACGTGGCAATGCTTGCAGTCTTTTGGGCACATTACCAGTGGTCAACGATGAAGAGGAGTTTTTCGACGCCATATTTTAGTTAAGTGTATATTTTTAGGTTTAGTTAGAGAGTAGTTTTTGGTTTAAGTGTATATTTTGTAGTCTTAGTTAATTAAGTATTTTATACACTGTATATACTTGTATCTATGTAAATAAATAACTCATTTTTGTTAGTCAAGATTTTGACATCAAAAGATAAAGATTTTGACAAGACGGTGGATTTATTCTCAATAGACTCTTGTGCAGCGGGTCCTTGAAACTTGCCGAAATAGTTCGCCTTTCTGCTAATACATTGTGCGCGGTGTCCGTGACATGGTTGAAATTTCCAGCTTAAAACTATGTGCTGCATGCTTATCACTTTTGTTGACTGTACGTAAGTATATCAAATCAGAATGACGTAAGATGGACAACAAAGTTATCAGGAAACGCTCAAACAACATGTAGACAAGCCATTAAATAGAGGTTCCCACAACTTTGAACCACTTGATTTCTCGGTACTGTATACTAGCATTTTTTTAATTCGTTTTATGACTGATGGCTATTATATTAAATGGTGATTACTTGTTATTTTGTATATCAATGTGGAGCCGTAGAGTTGCTATGCTTCAACGATAATTTTATTATTATGTATCAAAACAAGAATCACCTTGACCTTCTTTGAACTTCAACCACAATTAATTAGTAGGTGTATTTGTAGATATATATGTATTTAGTCACCTTTCGGTGGATGATGAGTAGAATCTAAAGGTTTACTTAATTTGTATTTTAAAATGCTATTATGAGGAGCTATTAACTCATATTTTTTTTATTGTACCAGATCGTTATTGTCTGTGATGTCTCTATGGATTAGTAGATATGGATACAGTATTACTTATTAGGGTTCCGTAACCAAAGGGTAAAAACGGGACCCTTTACTAAGACTCCACTCTCCGTCTGTCTGTCCGTCACAAGGCTGTATCTCATGAACCGTTATAGTTAGTAGTTGAAATTTCACAGATAATGTATTTCTGTTACCGCTATAACAACAAATACTAAAAGCAGAATAAAATAAATATTTAAGTGGAGTGATACAACAAATGATAATAGTACCCTTTGTGCGCGAGTCCTACTCGGCTTGGCCAGTTTTAAACTTTTGTTTGTTAGAATATTGGCCAGGCCATCCATACGCACCAAACGTTTTAGGATTACTTTTATTATGCGTATAGCAAAAGAATGGAATGCCATGCAGGAGCAAGAGTCATGATCTTCGGAGTCTTTAAGTCAAGAGTGAATAGGTTTCTTCTAGGCAAGCGTGCTTCATCATCGACCACATCATCACTTACCATCGGGTGAGATAGTGGTCAAGCGCGAACCTACCAATAATAAAAAAAATACACAGAAAAAGATAATCGTTAGTACCTGTACTTATGAAAATCATTGTATCACATGCACCATCAAAGTAGCAACACATTCTTAGGATGATGTTTTCTATTGAAGCCTATTACTCATACATACAGGTTGCGCTAACCTTCGTGTGTTTCTTCTTTTAGTTGGTAAGGTAGATTTGGTTTCAGGATAATAATAACAAAATTCAGTTTCATACCCGCATTTTATTTTAACTCATTTAGTTTGGTGGCAATTCAATGTCAACTTTATACAAATAGAACTAGATCTAAAACGTAAATAAACTGATAAAAGTCTTTGTTACAGCCAAACCAATTTCCTAACTTACAATAAAGATCTAAGTAAAAGATAGTAAAAAAGTAATACAGGATAAAAAACTATGTTTACGTTTCCTGAACGTTCCATTTAATACATTCTAAATTAAACGCGTTCTTATTTCAAAGGTTTGTCTTTTGGTCCTGGTTGAAAGCGACAGCGGAGGCAGAAGCGGAGGCGGATGTCTTGCTGAAGGAGCGGTGACGTCGATCGCTTGGGCGGTTGTCCCTATTGTAGGATAGTTCGTGGCTCCCGCTTCCATAACTGAAATAAATGCAAATTAATCTTTAAATTCGTAGAGGAATAAATTTCCAATAAAACCGTAAGCAATTTGGTAAGAGATCGCTATAATGTCTTTTAGTTTGAAGGTTTAGGTATAGATTCTTAAGCCGCAGATCGCTTGTACCTTAGAACCACGTATTAAAAATGCTGAAACAAATTGAGTATGAAACAATATAGAATAGTTAACTATAATGTCTTATCAACTAATCTGCTGTCTGTTGACTTATCAGTGACAGTGAATTATTGCACCGAACTGGTGCAATAATTCAAACTGGTCATACTGCCCACTGTTAGACTAAGGCCTCCCTCTACCCTAAAATATGTTTATAAGTATAATGAAGCTGTGCAAAGGTACGTATCCTCTCGGCTTATGTAGAAGAGCCGAGAGAATAAAGAGAAGGAAATACCATCAGTCACCGATTCACCACTTTGAACGTTTCGTGATAACACTTTCAGAATGATCGTTTTTGGGTTTACTTATTGACATCGTGTTCGTGTATTCAACATTTATGACCTGCCATATGGCAAGGTAAAAACGAATTCTTACACTACATCGTCCGACGCCTTAATAAACACTTCTTATTTCTAGATTTCCAGTGGCTCACCCACTACTACGTAAAGTTGGAAGGCCTCCTTCTAGGTGGACCGACGGCATCCTGTGGATGCAAGACGCGCAGGTCCGATCAGTGTGGCGACGCTTAGGGGCGGCCTATATCCAGCAGTGGACCTATTTCGGCTGAAATGATGATGATAATGAATGACCCGGTATTGGATTTCTTGCTCATTAACTAACCTGCCACGTCCTTCCTCCTCACTGCACCCAAGCCGCTCCTTGCTGACACTGGCGTCGTGCTCATCACTCCTGCCGTATTTGTCACCGTGGCCGAACGAACCAGGGTTGTAGCCACGCTTCGCTCTTTTTACTGAATCAAATCTCCAGTCTAAAACATATATACAGTTAGTTAGTTATAGGTCTGCCAGAATCTCATGGCATTTTTTTTTTTTTTTAAATTGTGATTTTCATATGGCAATGTCAATTGTCACCTGTCAAATCAAAGTACTTGATGTGTCAACCGCTGCTGAATTTTTTTGATATTATCTTGATAATTTGTTATTTTTGTGAAAATGTCGAAAAACCCACTTCGATCTTAAGCGAGACATATTGTTTTCAATGTGTATCATAAAATAAGGGCAGAAGAAGGCGTAAATTAAACTCAATCTTTGATTTTAAAGTGCGTCGTAGAGTGGACCGGTAAGTTGGACTGACTTGTTTTGATACTTTTAGTTTATTTTATATTTTTCTTACTTAATTTTTATTTCTTTCCATTACTATTAAATGGTAAATCGTAGGTCAGGGCACATCGATTGATGGCTGGAAGGAAATGGCAACAGTAATGTAACTGTTACTAATTCTTCGACAAGATATTGATATTAACGGAGATTGAGAATCTTACACGTAAGAAAAATAATAAGTAATAATCTGCGCCCTGCAGTGGGACATGTATATAGACGGGAGTTTTTGGCGGGATTTTGTCGAGTGAAGTTCAGTGGCTGTTAATATTATTTGCAAATTGATTCCTAGTGGATATTGTGATATATTATTGGTGTAGTTTTGTGTCTCAACTGTCTACGCAACTCGACAATTTGTAAAATCATTGACAAAAGCGATCTCGGGATAGTGGAGCGGAGTATTTTATTGTAGTATTGACTGCTTCTGCAAAGCTTACTGGGAAGACTGACTCGATACAATTTGCTGCCAAATACTCCAAAAAACATTAGAATCTGTTACATCCGCATTCTAATGCATACTAAAGAATAAATATAAGATCCAAAACTCTTTCCAAAGACGTGGCTAAAAGGTCCTAGCAACCAGGCCATAAAACTTACATAAAAAAAAGTATATATAGACTGATGATGATGAATGACTATAAGTGACATGATACATTTTATTATTTTTTACAGAGTTTATACATAAAGAGATTGGTTTTGAATATGTTAAATGCCAATGAAAAAGAACCATTTTGATGGAGAGAGATGACATAAAACTACAAAGGTACAAGTTTTTGAAATGCCAGTGGAGTTCATGGAATCGTATTCTAGTTTTCTAGTTCTGAATGAGGTTTTAAGTTATTAGTATGATTTAAATGATATATAATAAATTATTACACAAATTAATATTCAATTGATTTATTTTTCCTATGTTAAGAATCCGATGTATAACAACATTATTCATACACATACCTATAATACTCACAGTGGATCTTTGTGTCTCTGAATTGGTTGCAAGACCCCGCGCAGTAGCTATTTTTGTGTCAATTTTGAAGGTGAAGATAGCATTGTATAACTGTCTCTTTCACTCGCTTATGGATGTCACATCGTCCTATCTCGCTTACTCTATGCAGTATACTCGATGACAAACTGTTTCTTACGCAATGGTTGGCAGGACCAAGTTCAAAGACACAAAAAGCCGCTGTGACTACTATAATATAGGTACCTCATGTTCATTAATACTAAAGACATAAATAAAAAATAAACAGTATCAAGATCGTTTAATCCAATTTCCCCAGTATTGCACACAACAAATTTTTATTTCCACATTTGCCATGAGATTCCGGTAGACCTATAGATACGGAAGTTTTTGGTTTATGAAGTACTTCAAACACTAGGGTCGATCGGAAAACGGGCCAAGAAGCCCATTGGCAATGAGGCACTGGTTGAGTCAAAGCTCCAGAGCCTTGAATATCGTCGCCGAGTTGCCAGGTTGTCGGTTTTTTATCGGTTACATTTCGGGGAGTGTGCGATGGAATTGCATGATCTGATTCCGCCTAGCCTGTTTCATCATCGGACTGCAAGACGTACGGCGATGCGCCATCGTTACATAAAGTAATACATACTAAACGTTTTGGAAATACTTTCATTATGCGTACAGCTAAGGAGTGGAATTCCCTGCCGGAGTATGTGTTTCCCGTTAGCTACAACCTCGGGGTTTTTAAGTCAAGAGTGAATAGGTTTCTTCTAGGCAAGCGTGTTGCACCGTCGACCACATCATCGCTTACCATCAGGTGAAATACTGGCCAAGCGCGAGCCTATCAATAATAAAAAAGAAAATAAAAACCTTGAACTACCTTTTTGCCTGTCAACATCTTCCCTAGAATTAGAAGAAGCCGAAAGAGAATAACTTTTGCCGTGGAATTAACCTTATACTCCAAGTTCATTCACTTTGCTCCGATATTGGTGAGCGAACTGAAGCTGACAAGTGGCATACGATGTCAGCGATATTCGAAAGGTCAAAATGTAAGGGATTGATTTTTCGATATCGCTTTTCAATCCCATACAATTTTGCTCTGACAATCGCTATCGCCTCGCTTTCGATGATAGAATGTCACTTGTCTAGGGCCTCAGGTTCTTCATCTTTTTCTTGTCGATGGTAATCTTTTTAGATTAGACTTAGATATTAGAACTATAGAACCTCTCAACATTTTCTGACCATCAGGCAGGTTTAATTCATGTGTGCTTTTTAAATTTATCTTGGACAACACAGGCAACGGTGCAGGAAAATATCGTGAGGAAACCTGGAATTATATGATTAATGTAAATCTGAAATAGCCAAGTCAGAGGCCTGTGGGGTTCCTAGTGGCGGATCTACGAGGCATGCAAATGAATTAAACTTTCGCGATGGTCAGGAAATGTTTAGAGGTCCTGTAGTTCTAATGCCTAGTCTAATGTAAAAAGATTACCATCGACTCGAAAAAGATGAAGAACCACCGCTATGCTATTTCTAACATCATCTGGGAATGGGTTGATGGTCAGCTCTGCACTGAATGCAAAGCCTTTTCAAGTCTCTAGTCTAAAATAATTTCAACAAATACAAATCCAGTTGTACAGACTTACCTCTCCCTTCCACAACCACAGCCAGAAGCACCATGAACACGAACACCGAGGCTACCTTCGCCATGATCAAACCAATCAACACTGAATCTGTTCCATTTGTCACCCACACATGGTATATATACGTCCCTCATCCACACAGGATGACTGATGCCCATCGGATGTCACGGTCTGTCAAAACGTCATGGTTTCGGTGACACGCTGTGATAGTCGCAACAAAGGCGCCGCGACGGTTTAATTCACTTTTGACGAATTATTTGCCGCCCTTGACTTTGGGGACACGGGCCAATTAGCCATAGTAGTAATAACCTTACAAATGTCAGAGGAGGACATGTGGAGGTTTTGGTAGTTGGGACAATTCTGACAGCTAAATTATGATGGTGTGAAGTGTTTTTTGGTGGCATGTTGGATGCTCACAAAGTTACTGACGGTGATATGTAATTGAATCGTCAATGTTAACCAAGAACAACTGTAACTGCAGTTCGGATTGGTGGATATATGTGCGTATTTGCGGTTCCTTTTTTCGTTTTAGCAGTTTTGCATAAAGAATCCATCATCATAATCTCAACCATAAGACGTTCACTGCTGGTCATAATCCCCAAGCGTCGCTATATCGACCGGTGCTATTAGTCACGTACCAGGAGACGCAGCGTAGGCAATAAGCAGTTCAACTTTGGTATATCTACCAACCCGCATTGGGCCCGCGTGGTTGATTACGGCCCATTCCCTCTCACAGAGAGGAGGCCTGTGTCAGTGGAAACATTAAAAAGGCTGATGATGATGATGATACTTTGGTAAAATTATAAGACAAATTTTAAAAGGGATTATATTTTCTACCATATTATGATAGGATTCGCGCCCTGGCTGTCCACCAGGGCCTATCGCAAATCTTTTAAGTTAAAATAAAAAACCGGCCAAGTGCGAGTCGGATTCGCGCACGAAGGGTTCCGTACCATTATCGCAAATAAATCGAAAAAAAAATTCAACTGTCTAGCTATCACGGTTTAGACAGACAGACAGACGGACCGTGGAGTCTTAGTAATAGGGTCCCGTTTTTACCCTTTGGGTACGGAACCCTAAAAAGATCTACGGGCAACTTGAATCAATCCTATATATATAATCCTAAAAGATTTATGGATGCCAGGCTTTATCTTAACGATCGAACACATAATCAAGCAGATTGATCCTCAGGCTTCTGACATCACCAATATCGTATTATTATTACTAAGCACATTACTCAGCCGGTTTGAACTCGGTCCTAACACTGACCTTGTCTATTCGGTCGTTCGCTTGATTTTTTCCAGACCTTTTTTCTTCAAACAATCATCGCTGGCAATCATAATAAAAACATTTCGGTAGAACCTTTCGGAACCAACTGAGCGTAAATTTAATTACAACTAGCGATGTACCTGGCTTTGGTTGTAATTTTGATTGGGAATCGAGTGTTCCTGGAGATTTGTAGTCAGAAGTGATTTATAGGAATGAAGGCGAAGAAGCAGTCTCATTTTTTTATAACAATGTCCGTTATATAAATAAGAAGTTGCGCGGTAACTTTTCGTCTAACTTACCACAGTGTCTCAAGACGAAAGTCTATGACCAGTGTGTGTTTCCAGTGAAAACTTACGGGACAGAGACGTGGTCGCTCACAATGGGCCTCATCAGAAAGCTTAAAGTCACCCAAAGGCCAATGGACAGAGCAATGCTCGGAGTTTCCTTGCGTGATTAAAACAGAAATAAAGATATCCGCAGAAGCCAGCATAGCCCGAAGAATTGCCAAACTTAAGTGGCAGTGCGCAGGCTACATTGCACACAGAAGAGATGGCCGTTGGGGCTGAAAAGTTCTAGAGAGGCGACCGCGTACCGGAGGACGTGGCGTTGGAAGGTCTCCCTCTAGATGAAGCGACGACCTGTTTAAGGCTGCGGGAGCCCGTCGAAAAAGTAAATCGCACAGGACTGATCAGTGTGGCGACGCTTGGGAAAGGCCTGTGTCCATCAGTGGACGTCTTTCAGCTGAAATGATGATGATGAACCATGCCCAGGGTATTTCCTCTTTTACACAAACAAGTTCTCCTCAAAATCAATAAATCTGCATAGCCTTTTCCAAACTATGTTTTTGACGGTTTTCCGTCTATCCGGTTGTATCTGATTACCAGTATAGGTACATGAAGCAACTGCCTGCCTGGAACTGAGTTGTGGAGGTCATAAACAAACAAAAGTCCCTATTTAATCTAATATATCACGATGTTTTTTTTGGAGAATGTATATAACCAATTCGGCCTAACGAGTCCAAAAAAATCGGGTTTGTTTATGATTTCTTGTTAGCTATTCATAGAATTTACTTCGTGAATTCATGTAATAGTTAGCGTCAATAACGGCGCTTTTTCGATGCATGCAATCTTTTTGCTTGTATGTGTTATTTCATCGGAATAATTATCATCTGCAGAAAAGGTGTGATTACTGAGTTCTGAGGCGTCTATCTAATAGTTAGCGTCAATTAGTATTTAATAGCCAGAAGTCGGAATTGATTCGCGTTTCGTCTGTTTCTCCTTGAAAGCTTAGAGGACAATCTTTATCAATTTAAATATAATTTCAAATAACTTTGAGTTGAACTTAACTCAGTGCAATTGCATGAAATATATCAATGTCATTAGGTACATATGTACCTAACTCCTTGTTATTATTTCATCACTATATATTTGGTAAATAGTACTTGCCCGTTTTAATTGACGGCAAAAAAGGAATGTTCATCATCATAATATCTGGAGTCTTGAAAACTTGAGTCTTGGGTCAAGTCAATAAACCCCCTAATTTTCGATTTGATATAGCACATCCATCCACCATCCTTCCATCCAACCCCATTTTACCTTGAAGAACGATAAAAAATATTTATAAACTATATCGAATAAAATTGATCCATAAACGCTTCAAGTAGCTTTACCACAGTATTAATGACCAGCTCAGAAACAAACAATAATTTATGCATGAACTAATCTTTATTCATATGTTCCTGCTAAACATTTTTATTCACATAACAAACTACTGTCGCATTACAAACATAAGTTCGCATAATTTATGACCTCATCTATCTGTAGAATGTGATCATATGATTGAGACAAATTAACTATGCGCATAAAATTTAGTTCGTTATTATTGATACCTAGGCTACGCCTACGAGAATCTTCTTGATATTCTAGCTTCTGCTTGGTTTGTCTATTGAAGGTTGCAAGTGCTGAAAATGCAGGTTGAGTTCCAGGGTTGAGCAGGGTTATTGAATTTTTCATCCTGGAGTTTCTTAGTAGTAGGTCTGGTGTCTGGTTTTATTATGGTTGATGGAAACAGGCTGACCCTCTACTTCTTCTTCTTTTGTTGCTGGTATGACAGCAATTTTTTTTTGTCCCATGACTTCGGCTCTTCAACGGCATCACCGCTGGCCCATGTATTGATTGGGGGTGCTTAACTGTTGAAATGCGAGTGTACTATATGTAGGTAGGGACACCTCTACCAAACGCTTCGGGAAATACTGGCAATATGATAAGTAAATTACTTCTTGATATTTAACGGTATGTCATTGAATACATAATTATGATTAATGTTGTTGTTGTTATAGGAACTTGGCGCCTCGTCATTAATTTATAATATAAATGGAATAATCACGAGTTTTCGTGACTGAGAGATCGAACTGGATCAAGTTATAAATACTGGTTGTTTCCATGCATTAAATATTTTGAATGGCTAGGTATTTGTAGATAAGGAAAAATATTTGGAAAACCGCTGTTGTTTTCTTGAAGGACAAGATTTATAAAATAAAACAATTCGTTTTAAAGTTCAAATTCAAATATCTATTGAAATGTGAAAATACAAAATTGTGCACGGCTAAAGAACTAATTAACAATATATGCGATGCAGTTTCAAGCACTTACAATACAAAAAAATAAAATAATTCCTACTTTAAAGTAGTACATAAACTTTTCTTAAAACTATGCTTTCATAAATTATCAGTTTCTATTTATCGCCAACTAAAGTTATCGTAACATCATTAACAGTTTATCTTTACCGCCCCCATCCGTATCCTTTTCCATACTCTTTGCCATCATATTTGTCATCTCCTTTGCCACCGTCTTTACCCTTGTCATCACCTTTACCCTTATCGTCTCCCTTACCCTTGCCCCCACCGCCATTACCCTTCCCGTCTTTGCCGCCATCTTCTTTACTCTCACTACTACTGCTGCTGCTGCTGTCACCACCCTTGCTACCGCCTTTTCCGCCACCCTTGCCTCCTTTGCCACCATCCCCTCCTTTACCTCCTGCAAAATAAGTTGGTAAAATTTAGGTTTAATGGGCCATTTATTAGGATTTAGACGTAACTGGTGAAACCAACGCCAACTCGAATATCGCGTGGTCTTCTATGTTGAGCAGTGGTGGCCCAGTGGTAAGACTCGCGACTTACAAGTTATACCATAACTAATAAGTAATCTGTGGTTATACTTTGTGTAAATTATTTCATCACCACTGCTCTCACAATGGTGAAGTAAAACATCGTGTGACAACGGGCATGTTCTAGAACCAAAATTTCGAAGACATGGGACATCCCCCAACCCGCACTAGTCCCGCGTCGTGGATTACGGTCAGTCTTTCTTACAGAGAGGAGGCCTGTGTGATTATTATGCTTAAGCTTCTATGTTATGTTTTAGAATATAGGTTTCCACCTTGAACTCGATACCGTTGGTATTTCCATGTGATTGATATTATCTTAAGTTATATAACAGATTGTTATTAATAATTCTTATGTAATTTAATGTAATATAAAATGATCATTACAACATGGTTGTAACGCGGTAATATCGGTATTATTACTACGGTTCGGTTATTAGTGATATTATCATTACGTTACAAGCTCGTATGGATGAATTGTAGCATAAAAAGTGTATTTTATGACTAGTATCAGTAAGAGTAAAGAATGTTGGAGTTCAAAGGACTGTACGAAGAGATAAAAAATATATATTAGTCTTACCGCCAGGCGCTGCGTAAACGCATACTCCCAACACTATCAACGTAAGAGCAATGACAGTCAAATTCTTCATCTTGAGTTGTGTTCTATCTTCCTTTGCTTTGACAGGTAATAATGAATTTGTCTCCCGTAAGTAGTCTTATCTCACACTCTTCGATTGACTACAATCACTAGAAATCAAACTGTCCTTTAAATACTCATTCGCTTTCCGATTTTTCATGATATTTTTTGCTTCAAGTAAAAGGTTCGTAACAATCTAATCTATCTTTAATTACCGTATATAATAAAACCGTTCAAGAATTTACGTTTTTGCGTTGATTGAAATTGTAAACTATTTAAATTAATTATTATCAATTGCTTATTGGTTCGTTTTACTCGAATTTCGGCTTAAGCTGGTCATGCTAAGTTTGAAATTGTAGTTATAATGATAATGAGGTAGAAAAATTTGATTAGTTCTAGAGATGATCCAGATGAGGTCACATTCATTAGCTTTAGTAGATTGTCGTTAGGCTTCAAACAATGCGGACGATTTTAATTTACGATGGTAAGTATCAAATGCTTTATTAAAAATTTTGTCTGTTTACTCTAAAAGTTATTTATCTTATTTTCAACCGGGATTTTGGTGACATATTTACCGAGATACATATTGTATATTTTGTGCCATCTATACATGCGGTCCTTCCATTTTCCTAGGTTTCAATAGCTTCATATGTTTTATAGTTTTTCTATCGTTAGATTACTCGTCATAACTCATCTACTGCTATATTTAATGTTTTAAATTTCAGGTGTTTCTAGTCAAATCCTTTTTCTGTAATAGTAGTATGCAAGTGGCTTGAGAGGCGCCACGGGCGACGTCCTCACCTTCCGCTTGACGCAGGTCCTCACCGGTTACGGCTGTTTCGGGAGGTTCAGGATAAGCCAGGAGGGAACGCCCGGGTGTCATCATTGTGTGGATCGCCCGGAGGACACGGTGGAGCATACGGTGGAGGTTTGCCCCGCTTGGGCGGAGCACCACCGTGTCCTCGTGGAAGCGATTGGCGGTGGCGACCTCTCGCGTCCGGCCCTGTTTCAGGCCATGGTTCGAAGCAAGAGGGCATGGGAAACTGTCACCTCCTTCTGCGAAGCAGTAAAACTCGCGAAGGAGGACGCGGAACGCTTGAGGGAGATGTAACGGAGACGCCCTCACACCCCTAGCCACCGCAGGAGACGCCCCGGGCGTCGGGAGTCACAAACCGATGCCCAGCCACCGTAGTCGCGGGCTTGCGGACGGCGAGTAAAGGGTAACTCGCTGTCCGATAAGGATCAGGCCCGAGTCGACGGCGAGTTATGTTCCACGCACGCGCACCTCAAAGAGATGTCAGCAAAACTAACGGGGTCCGCTGGGGCCGATGCCTGTCTGGGTAGTGGATAAATTTGAAATTTTAAGAGTTACCGCGGCCCCGGCTGAAGCAACTTGGATGGTTTTAGTCAGTAAAAGTCTGACACGTCCCATTTCACCCAGAGCGGGAAGAGTCATTGGATGATTTCCAACCCCAAAAAAAAGGTATTCATTCTAATTGATAAATGGGATGATCACATCCTTCATCTTTGATTCATCCATCTTTGAGAAGACGTAAGTATGATTTCTACTCCTATGTTTAACTAATTCATATCTGCGGCTGTAAATTTGAAGATCTTTGACAGTCGTTACGGGTAGTCAGAAGCTTGAGATCTTACACCAGTCTTGCTAAGGGGCGGTACCGTGTTACCCAGTTACTAGGTTGTGGAGGTCAGATAGGTAGTCGCTTCGTATATAACACTGGTACTCAGCTGAGTCCGGTAAGACTAGGAGCCGACCCCAATATAGTTGGGAAAAAGGCTAGGCAGATTGATTGATTGATATCTAATATGTTGTGCAGTGCTGATACTGTATTGCTTCTTTTAAGTCAGATAGGTAGTCTACTTTATGTTAAATACTGATATTCAGTTATATCCGGTTGGACTGCAAACTGACGCTAACAAGCACAGTTGTGCAATGGGAGGATACATAAGCTGGCTAATCAAAACCAGATCATAATCAAAATCATCTTTATTTTTCTTCCACTAATAACACTTAAGAACTAAAAACTCAAAAAGAGAAAAATAATAATAACGATATGCCACATAGTTATTTGCGGGAGACTGGTGCCTGAGCTGAGCCGTAACCTGTATTTCAGGACACCAGAGATGTATCCTCCGACTGCACAGCATGATTTTCTCCTTGTTTACGTCTTTTTAGTTCGCTTCTAAGGCAGTCGGGTTTTTTGATTTTTTGAATAAACATTTTTTATTAATAACATTATAGTTAACAGTATATTTTTGAAATCACCTCTTAAAACTCTTTATTTTTGATACACCACACGATGGGTTTGGAAGAAAAAAAGAATCGAGCTTCTACAATATGGCGCCCAAAAGCCGCCATTTTTCTATTTTCCAATTTTAATGTAGCCAATGACACTGACAAGGTTAAGAAGAATCGATTGACGTAAGACTCATAAAACGGCCAACGCATTTGGTCTCTAGAACGCCATACATACATACATAGGTACATAGACTGATAAACACATTACCCTACTACGGAAGTCGGGTAAAAATGCTGGGTAGACAATGGTGATGATGATAATGACGGTAGTGTCTTTATAACGTGTAATTGAAGAATATTTTAAAGTCTGTAACGTGTGTTAACCTTTCCTAAAATTCACAAAGTCTATTTTTTTATAGGGTCGCGCTTGACCACTATCTCACCTTTTGGTAAGCGATGATGTGGTCGACGGTGAGACACGCTTGCCTAGAAATAACCTATTTACTCTTTACTTAAATACTCCTAGATTGTAGCTGTCGGGAAACACAGACTCTGGCCAGGGAGTTACACTCCTTAGCTGTACGCATAATAAAAGTGTTTCCAAAACGTTTTGTGCGTATGAGTGGGATCTTCACCATGTAATGATAGCGCATCGCCGTACGTCTGGTAGTCCGATGGCGAAACGGGCTAGGTGAAATTCCATCGCACACTGGGGAGTGTAATGAAATATAACCGATAAAAAACCAACAAGATGGTAACTCGGCGACGGTGTTCAAGGCTCTGGAGCTTTGACTTGGCCAGTGCTTCATCACCGATGAGTCTTTTGGCTCGCTTTTCGATCGACTTTAGTGCGTCAAGTTGGTATTTGGCAGATCCGTCCCAGAGATGAGAACAGTACTCCATGCATGATGGATACAAATTGAGAAGCAGTTCCGGCGTGAAGTATCTTCTCACCTTTGCAAGGATTCCCAACTTTTTGGCAGCCAGCTGAGCCTTTGCATCAATGTAAGGGTCAAAATTGAGATTCGATGTCAACGTAGCGCCAAGAAGCTCAAGGTGATCCATTAATGGTACGGTCACATCCCGGAAAGTTGGAGCCGGTTCAAATTGTCTTTTGCTAGCGTAAAAAGAGACAATTTGAACAAGTATCGTTCAAATTGTCTTTTTTTTGTCTCTTTTTGAACTTAAGTCTTTGCGGGTGGGTATTATTTACGAACTGACATATCTGTCTACTCTCTTCCTCATTCGTTTTACTCGCACGATACCGCTACCACCAGAACTCGTCTCACTAGTTCTCGTGATCATAGCGCTTGTAACGGTGCTGAAATATCGAGCTCTCAACCAAATTCAAAATATAAATCATAAATATCCTTCAGAAGCTGTTTGATTCCGTCATACTCGAAAGGAAAACGCCATAGGAATGGTGTGGTGGTACTCTTCTTCAAGAATTTCCGTTTGAGGGAATTATTATATATTATTAATAGGCCCATCTCACTTCTTAGTCATGTCTACAAGTTGTTTTCAATTATCATCACGAATCGTCTCCCGCGCTGGTTTAATGATTTCCAGCCTCCCGAACATGTCGGTTTCCGAAAAGGCTTTAGCACCGTAGACCACATACATACGCTACGGCAGGTTATACAGAAGACCAAAGACTATAACCTGCCTCTTTGTTTAGCGTTTGTGGACTACGAGAAAACCTTCGATTCGATCGAGACTTGGGATGTACTGCAGCTTTCCAACGGTGCCAAATCATAAACTACCGGTACATCGAGGTGCTGAAGTGTTTACACAAAAACGCCACCATGTCAGTCCGACTTTAGGACTTCGGAACCAATCCTTCTGCAGCGAGGTGTGAGACAGGGAGACGTCATATCTCCGAAACTGTTATCTGCTGCACTGGAGGATGTCTTTTTTTGACTGGAGAGGGCTAGGCATCAACGTCAATGGCGAGTACATCACACACCTTCGGTTTGCCGACGATATAGTTAGGTATGGCTGAGACCATAGAGGACCTCAGTATAATGGTCGATGACTTCAGTAGAGCTTTCGAAAGAGTGGGTCTAAAAATGAACATGGACAAAACCAAGGTGATGCAACACCGCAACCTACATGTTGGCCGCTACGTCGTCGGCTTATCGGCAAAGCCCTGACGAGCGGCCCCTCCTCGGGTTCCTCTTCGCTTCACCGTGGTTGTCCAAGCCACGGCTACTGAGCCCCCCCGCCTCGACAATACGGAAACCCACCGGGGGGGCAATTTTAACTATTCCACCATTCTTTCTTTCTTTCTATTGATATTGATAAGGCTTGCAGTAACCCCCAAAACCTGAGTACTGATAACAACACAAGCGGTTCAGTTAGGTAGGTCCAACTTCGAGAAAGAGCTAGATCATGCTCGTCCTCATCTTCTTGTCCAACTTACCACAATGTCTCAAGACGAAAGTCTATGACCATTGTGTGTTACCAGTGAAAACTTACGGGACAGCGACGTGGTTGCTCACAAAGGGTCTCCTTAGAAGACTTAAACTCACAAAGGGCAATGGGAGAGGGCTATGCTCGGAGTTTTCTTGCGTGATCGAATCAGAAATGAAGACATCCTTAAGAGAACCAAGGTTACCGACATAGCCTTAAGAATGGCCAAACTTAAGTGGCAGCGGGCAGGGCACATTGCCCGCAGAGTGGATGGCAGTTGGGGTCGAAAAGTTCTAGAGTGGCGGCCACGTACTGGTGTTCGTACGCAGCGTTGGAAGGCCTTCCTCTAGGTGAAGCGAGGACCTGCAGCCCACTCTGAAAACGAAGTTGAATAAAGATTCAACTTCCTTTGCCGAATTTACTTACACAATTAGGCTGCTGGTCGAGGCTGTGGGCGTCCGGTGGATGCGAACGCACAGGATCGATCAGTGTGGCGACTCTTGGGGGAGGCCTATCCTATGACCAGCAGGGTACGTCTTCCGGCTGAAATGATGATGATGATGTACTTTTCTATATAATTTTGTTTGGCTTTTATATCTAAAACCAAAGAGCATTAGCGAATCTTATGTAGGACTCTTTTGTGCACAATTGAACAAGGAATATACTTGCTCTGAGCACAAATTGCAGTAAAATTGAAACTACGAGCACTAAGCAAAAACTGATTTTTGGGCTCTTTGACGGCCCATTTCTTGCTCCTTTGCGATTTCTATGGACTTTTAAGGCAACGTTACTGCTACCATAATAAACATAATTCCGGTGAAAGTACTTAACTAGGATTTTTTCCTCAGAAAATGTCGTGAAGTCTTTAATTCCTGGACTATAACGCGTATTTTGAATCGAAGAAATAATGTGACGCATTTTCGTTTTTTTTAAAGAACCGGGGGGGCCGGGTTTACTCCATCCAGAACCGGTTCTAAAAATAACCTAATAGAACCGGGTAGAACCTTGATGCATGCTCTAGCTGTAATCCATTAATATTTTGTGTTTTTCACTTCAATGAAATAATGCAACAGGACAATATGGGCATATTGTCCTGTTGCATTATTTCTATCATCAGTTGCATCATTTCTATTTGTGTAAAAACACAAATAGAAATGCACCAAATAAAGTGATTTTCTTGTACCGAGAGGTGTGAACATAAGGACAAAGTGGTGTAAAATTATAAAAAGACACATGATTCAACTTGTTTATACTGGTGTGAAGACCATTTCGACGAAAGTATTTATTTTACTTTAAGTACAATTTGTTTGTTTACCTGCCAATCTTTGCAAGTGTCACCATTATAGCCTAACTTGAAATAGTAGTTTATGCAATGGCCATATAACTGGGGTTATTAAAATACGAGCGTGGGTTTATCACATGAGGCGAAGCCGAATTAAGGCGGTTTCCCGAGCAAAACGCCGCGCAAGCCGATTTTTGTGCTGTTTTTAGGAGCTATCTACTCGTTATTTAAAAAGAAATATCAATTAATAAAAATACATTAAATTTCTACATAATATTGATTCTAAAATGGTAGATTTAGTTTTTTTTTAAATGTTGTATATATTTCACTAATCTACTTCCAAAAAAACATAAAAATGAGAAATAATTATTGATATTATGCATCTCCTCGTAAAGTGTTCATTGATTATTTTTTGTACTAACACTAATGGATAGACAATTTAATAACGAACATTTTTGTAGAATTATTTTTTTCAAAAGACCAAAATTCGATTTTATAAAGATTTTATTCTAAAATCTGGGCGTATTCACTACTGTAATTCATGCGCCACCAGTGCCGCTAGACCAATAGGAACGCTCATATCTCATGCCGATTTTTTGGTCAGGGTACCGTCTTAAGTGATAATATTAACACGCGAGTGTTTTAATACCCAATTATATGCCGTTGCATACACTACTTTATCTTCACTCATACAGTTGAAATAAAATAAAAGTGGAAAAGGAAAAAATATGCAGTATGCCGGGCAATTTAGATTCTCATTGCACCATGACTGTCAATGTCAAAGAGCCCAAGCGCCAATAAATTAAAAAGTAAAAGTGTGCTATAAAAAATAAAAAGTTATTTTATGATGCAGTTGTTTGAAAATCAAAGGAAAATGTTGAACTGTAATGGTTTTTTTTTAATTTTACCTGTCCACGAATATAAAGTACGTGTTTATGCAATATTTTTTGAATTCATATTTGGAATATTACGTTGTGAGTGTAGATAAAAAGATTTATGTGATGACACTTAGACAATGCTGCTGCAGCTTCAGATAATGTTTTTTTCTATGAAATACTCATCATAACCTTATAATTCTCATTCACATTTTATGCTATTTTTCTTGACTTATAGGTAAACAAAATCCAAAGGCGTGGAAGATCGAATAAACATAATATTGTTTTTTTTTCTGGATTCTCTCGGCATCGTCTGCAGTTGCACGCCACCCTCGCGCTGCTACTGCTGCTTCCAGACGCGTTTGCTGCTGCTGCTTGCTGCTTTCACTCCTATTATTTCAGTAGACGTAAAATCCGAATTTGATGCGAAGTACGTGGTCATCATAAACACATAAATTTTCGGCAGATTGTCCGATTGTGCCTTGACGTAACCGTTATCAGTCATTTTTAACCCCCGCCAGAAAAAGAGGGCTGTTATAAGTTTCACGTGTGTTGCTGTGTATCTGTGTGTCTGTCTGTGGCATCATAGCGCCTAAACGGATGAACCGATTTTGTTTTTTTTTTTGTTTGAATGGTGATTTTGTCGAGAGTGTTCTTAGCTATGTTTAAATGAAATCGGTTCAGCCGTTCAAAAGTTATGAGCGTTTTACTGTTTGAATCAAGCTGTTTTCGCAAGATAAATGCGTCAGGGGTTTTTTAAATTTTGAAATTTTACTTGTCGTGTGAATCTTTCTACTACTCATTTACAAAACAAATGTAATTTCACTTCAATATCTGCAACAAAGACCTTATACTTCTTCCTACTAGACTGTGCACTATGGCGCAAAAAACGGTCCGAGCGAGAGGGCTCCCGTTGGTAGTGTGTCACTTTCTAATGAGGTGACCATGACCAAACATAACAAGGGACAAATTGATAGTAAAAACAATAGTGTAAGTATCCCGATATATGTATATATCCTACCTAACTACGCTACCTAAACCTACCAAATTCAAGGAAAAAAAAGAAACGTGTGTATATTTTTTGGAATCTACATCACTTACCGTATGGTGTCGGGCATAAAGAATTTCAACAGCCCATGTTTTTCCATTGGTGTCATAAGAGGCGACTAAGGGACAAACCAGAGAATGGGCAGCAGCGTTTTCTGTGCATTTGTAAAAACCATACTGGGATCGCCAACCCGCCTGCAAAACACTCCCCATGAATAGCACAAATAAAACATAGCCCTTAGTGCCCGGCAGCCTGCCTACCCTCGACTACGGTAGCGATCTAGGTTAAGGTATGGCAAGGGGTTCAAAGAATCCCGGACGAGATCCGGCTACCCCAACAAATACCGACGACAGGACCTGGCAACGTACAACACGCGCACACTCCGGACTCCGGACCGACGATAAGATCACCGAACTCGAAGAGGAATTGAGCAGTTTACGATGGAGTATTATAGGGTTATCTGAAGTTCGAAGAGAGGGGGGGACTCGATAACCCTCAAATCCCAAGTCTGGATAAGTCTTGCTCTTCAAGACCCATCGTATAGATAGGAACAAAAAGCTCTCTGATCTTACTCTCAAGCTCATGAAGGAGAGGCGTGAGATGATCCTGCAGTCTTCAGACGATGCTTTGAAATACCCCAAAGGATCTCAATTATTTCACTTTATGTCCAGTTGCGTAGACAGTTGAGAAATTTAACTTCACCAATTTTATTCCACTAGCAATCAATTTGCGAATAATATTAACAGCCGCTGAATTTTACTCGAACAAAACCCGCCAAAAACTCCACAAACCTGGTGGTCCTACATTTAGTATTACCAGGACCAAACATTTAAAAGTACTACAATTACTCAGTATTAATGAATTATTTTTTAAATACAATGAATTGATAAATTAAAGGCACTGTAAAAATATTTAAATACGCTTCAAAGTTTCATAGACTTTGAAACGTATTTAAATATATTTTTTATTCGTTCGTTTTGGTATTAAATATAAAAGAAAATATAAAATTTTCTACCATTTCTACCAAACCCAATGATTAGTTGAGCTGGCAAGATGTCAGACAAGGACACACTACCAGCGGGCACCCTCTCGCTCAGGACCGCTTTTGGTTAGCTACCGCTTATAAGGGAATAGCTAACCTAGATGTATGGTAATAGATTTCATTTTAGCTATACAAAAATTTTTGGTACACAGTCTAGTAGTAAGAAATACGTATAAGGTCTTTGATCTGCAATCGCAAGCATTCAACAACTGTGCCCTAGCTGACATGTGTTATTATAGACTTTGACGTCACAATTCCTTCCGTCCAATAGCGTTGCGTTTCAACTAAATTGAATTTCCCTCTCATTTTGTGCACTTATCAATAATTATTTTCTTAATCAAAACGAAATTATATTAAAACATATTAATATGTCCATAAATTTAAAAGAAAAGAGTTTAGGAGCTTTATTTGAATAATACACATATTCCCTGGGTCTCAAGTTGCAGAAGTGATGAGACAAAATTAACAATAGTGTGTGGACTTGTGATTTTGTGAGTTTGTGTGGTATTTGTTTTGCGAATAGAGGAGAATTTGGTGTATTAGAGAAAAGATAACTTCACGAGACTTTCTGTTTCATCATAGCTCTGTATCGGTAAACGAGTAGGTAGTTATTTAATTTCTTTATATAGGGTAAAAGAGTAAGTAGGTTGTGGATTAAAAAGATGAAGTATTTTATAAAAAACGATAAACTTTATTGCTTTGAATTAATACATAATATGTATGGCGAAACGTAAACTATTTGTGTTATCACATTGAGCTTTTGAATTTCTTTGTATGGGACCTTCTGGTAGCAGCTTAACGTCTGGAACAAACAAAAAAACAATATGAATAAGACAGTTAACATAACATATAATTGTATTAACCGGAGGGTTAGGCAGGGGTCCAGCTATATACACTCCCGTTTCGACTGTTGTGCTTAAGCCCTATCTAATGGAGGGTTGCCATCAATCGGTCAGGAATACCAGATTGAAAACACAAAAATACAGTCAATTGATTTACAAATGATTATGTGATGCGGAATAGAGATGAAGCAAGAAAGTAGTTTTAGGAAGCTTCAAATTTTTTTTAAACTAAGGACTATTGTGTCATTAAAGCCTTTTCTATTCGAAGAAAAATATTTTTACAGAGCACTAAGAGAACAATATGAGTATAAGATAAATAAGTGTCTTTACCCGTAAGTACTGCCGCCACTGTGTCCACCTCCGTGTCCACCTCCGTTTCCACCTCCGTGTCCACCTCCGTGTCCACCTCCGTGTCCACCTCCGATACCAGCTCCGTGTCCACTACCGAGTACACCTTCATGTCCACTTCCGTGTACACCTTCGTGTCCACTTCCGTGTACACCTTTGTGTCCACCTCCATGTCCACCTCCGTGTCCACCTCCGTGTCCACCTCCAAATCCACCTCCGAGTCCAGCTTCGTGTCCACTTCCGTGTACACCTTCGTGTCCACCTCCGTTCCAACCTCCGTTTCCACCTCCGTTTCCACCTCCGTTTCCACCTCCGTTTCCACCTCCGTTTCCACCTCCTTGTCCACCTCCGTGTCCACCTCCTTGTCCACCTCCGTTTCCACCTCCGTTTCCACCTCCGTTTCCACCTCCTTGTCCACCTCCGTGTCCACCTCCTTGTCCACCTCCGTGTCCACCTCCTTGTCCACCTCCGTGTCCACCTCCTTGTCCACCTCCGTGTCCACCTCCTTGCCCACCTCCGTGTCCACCTCCTTGTCCACCTTTGTGACCGCCACCGCCTCCTTGACCACCGCCTCCTTGACCACCGCCGTTTCCATGAGAACCACCTCCTCCGGAAACACTCTGTCCACCGTATGCGCCACCGCCACTACCGCCGCCCGAGCCACCGCCGCCGCCACCGCCCGAGCCGCCGCCGCCGCCCGAGCCGCCGGCGCTGCCGTATCCGCCTCCTCCTCCACCACCCTGGCTTCCTACGCCATATCCTGGAAATTACAAATAACTCAACTTTAACAAACATCGTGTAACTTTAAAATCCTAGAGGTAAGGACGGCAAATACATTTCCATCGAATACAAGGATCATCTCAATGTGCTGTATCACGAAATCGTTTTTAGCAAGGATATAAAATGCAGTTAGGTCACCGCTACAACAATGGAAACGGGTCATCATCTGCCTAGCCTTTTCCCAACTATATTGGGGTCGGCTTCCAGTCTACAACAATGGAAACGGGTATAGCTCCAAAAAACACAAAAAATCCTTTTAGAAAAACCGCAACATCATTGTTTTGTGTTTATTTGTGAATTCCCTATGGTAAGGACGAAGCTCATATTAATTTCCATAGAGGAAACCAAATTTTTTTGTGAAGCGAATGTTAAATCAAAACAAATCTAGAATAATTAATAATAACAACAAAATAATACCTGGAGCGGCGTAAGTGATAGCAATGAGCCCTAAGGCTACTGCTGTGAGTACTGCTAGACGAGCCATGCTGATCTGTGCCCCGAACTCCCTCGACCTAGCTTATATACAGGCTCGCTTATGTCATGGACTTGAACGAACAAATGTTTATTAGACTCTTCACTTTTTGCCGCGCTCTTTTTTGTAATAATTATTATGGTTCCGCGGAATTAAAATATCCTGATTTTATGCATCGAGATGGATATAGACGTGGACTAATAAAAATGATTGCTGGCTGTTCGTTAGTTCTGATAGCTTTTAGATAATAACTTGTAGAGAATATGTTCCAAGTTTTTTTTTAGCGTCCATCACCCAAACGAGCTTTTGTTTGCTAATTTCATGTCGTGAATCGTGATTGACTGATAATATACATACACATATACTGAAATATAATAACAATAATTTTGGGCTTGGATTTTATTATGTTCTCTTTTCACTCGTTTCTGTTGGTATAGCAACTGAGCCTCTTTGGTAAAAAAATAAATAAACTCGTTTGACATACCTACTGTCACTTTGCTGAGTCTTCTTGTTGATTTAGCTCTCCTTAATGCAACGCTGTGATCAACACTTCCAGCGTCTTCAGAAGGTGAATCGCTAACAGTTTTGGAATTAGATTTTGTCATTTTTTTGGTTTGGTTTCATTAATTTAATGTTATGCCAGTAGGATATTTTAATTTTTTTATTGAAAACTAAACTGATTTTTGCAAATGTTTATGTCATTTGTCATTGGTACCAGTAACATTTTTAATAAAGCAGAAGAATTCAAGAAGAATTAAGTTTGTTGCTAATCTAAGAAGGTGCTATTCTTTAAATAGTTTAAAACAAAGTCCCTTTACGTGTCTGTCTGTTTGACCGCTTCGCTTGTTTAGCTCTTCTAAACTACGTAATCGATTTTGATGCTGGTTTCACCAACATTTAAAGCATTGATTCGGGAAGGTATATGTGTATAATGTAATAATTAAATTAGATAATAAAAGTATAAAAAAATCTCAAGGTTTCGCCATACGCCACTGATATATTTCACTGCCCGAAGCAAGGGTGAACGGAAATAGGGCGAGTCACAACTAAACTACCTACGTATACAGTAGGCACAGCGGATCTTTGTGTCTCTGATGTTGGCTCTGCGAACCATTGCGCAAGAAACAGTTTGTTATCGAGTATACTGCATAGAGTAAGCGAGATAGGACGATGCGACAAACGTAAGCGAGTGAAAGAGGCAGTTATGCCATGCTATCTTCACCTTCAACATTGACACAAAAATAGCTACTGCGCAGGGTTTTGCAGCCAACTTCCGAGACACAAAAATCCGCTGTGCCTACTGTACGTATGTATGTACTTGTACATAAGTTAAAATAAAGTATTAAGTCTAGGTGAAGTGATTATTCACTAGGTAACTGGATGGACATAAATACCCGTGAATTGATAAGCTTACAAACATCTTAATTTATGATAAAGAAAAAAGAAACAAGGAAAAATTGTTTATTTTGCTCAGACAAAGCGCAGAAATAAAACAAATAGGTACTGCAGGGAAAAATAAAATAGGTAAAGATAAGTTCAAATAAAAAGAAAACTAAAAGCTGAAAACACAATATCACCTATATGTATGTATGTGCACGTATGTTGGACTCGATAATCCTCAAATCCGGTAACCTGCTCTATTTCCGAGAGGGAGACCGGCAGTCCCAGGGTGGTGTTGGGTTTATCGTCCACAAGTCTCTTGTGAACAACGTGGTGAAGATCGAGAGTGTGTCGACCAGGGTGGCGTACCTTATACTCAGAATATCCGCAAGATATTCGCTGAAGGTCATACAGGTCTACGCCCCGACCTCGGCACACCCCGACGACGAGGTAGAGGCCATGTATGAGGATATCTCTATAGCCATGCATGGTTTCAAAACTCACTTCACCGTTGTCATGGGGGACTTCAACGCGAAACTGGGCAAACGAGACGAGGATGAGCTGCAAGTGGGGCAATTTGGAGTTGGACGTCGGAACCACCGGGGTCACCTACTGGCCAGTTTTATGGAGAAGGAGGGCCTCTACATGATGAACTCCTTCTTCAGAAAGCGTGAGCACAGGAAGTGGACCTGGCAAAGCCCCGATGGTGCAACTAAAAACGAGATCGACTTCATCATGTCAACCAAGAAGTTATAGTCAAATGTTCAATGATGTCTCAGTGATCAATTCGGTGAAAACCGGCAGTGATCACCGCATGGTAAGAGGCACATTGAACATTAATTTTAAGCTTGAAAGGTCTCGACTGATGAAGTCCACGCTCCGTCCAACACAAATCCAGGTCCAAAACCCCGAGAGCTTTCAGCTCGAACTCCAGAACCGTTTCGAGTGCCTAGAGAGCTCCGTGGACGAATACAGCGATGGGTTCGTGGCAGCTGTCCATACGGTCGGGTCTAAGTTTTTCAAGACCCGCCGTACAGATAGAAACAAAAAGCTCTCTGATCATATTCTCAAGCTCATGAAGGAGAGGCGTGAAATGATCCTGCAGTCTTCAGACGATTCGTTGAAATACCGGCAGCTAAATAGACGGATCTCAAAGTCCTTGAAAAGCGACCTCCGCCGCTTTAATACTGAAAGTATTAAAGACGCGATTGAGCGGAACAAAGGCTCCAAGGTCTTTGCAAGAGATCTGTCTATTGGGCAGAGCCAGCTCACGAAACTGAAGACCGATGATGGCAGGATCGTGTCCGCCAAACCGGAGCTTCTGAGGGAGATCGAGAGATTCTATGGACAGTTGTACACGTCAAAAAGTAAACCCGTCGCGAATCTAGCGAATGACCCAAGAGCTAGATTGACCCGACACTATACCGAAGACATTCCGGAGGTCAGCCTGTATGAGATTAGGATGGCTCTGAAACAACTTAAAAACAACAAGGCACCGGGTGATGACGGAATTACGGCCGAACTTCTGAAGGCGGGTGGAAAACCAGTACTTAAGGCCCTTCAGAAGCTTTTTTGATTCCGTCATACTCGAGGGGAAAACGCCACAGGCATGGTGCAGGGGTGTGGTGGTACTCTTCTTCAAGAAGGGTGATAATGCCCTACTGAAGAACTATAGGCCCATCACACTCCTTAGCCATGTCTACAAGCTGTTTTCAAGAGTCATCACGAATCGTCTCGCACGCAGGTTTGACGATTTCCAGCCTCCCGAACAAGCCGGATTCCGTAAAGGCTTCAGCACCGTAGACCACATACATACGCTGCGGCAGGTTATACAGAAGACCGAAGATTACAACCTGCCTCTCTGTTTAGCGTTTGTGGACTACGAGAAAGCCTTCGATTCGATCGAGACTTGGGCTGTACTGCAGTCTCTCCAACGGTGCCAAATTGACTACCGGTACATCGAAGTGTTGAAGTGTTTATACAAAAACGCCACAATGTCAGTTCGACTTCAGGATCAGACCTCGGAACCCGTCCTTCTGCAGCGAGGTGTGAGACAGGGAGACGTAATATCTCCGAAGCTCTTTACCGCTGCACTGGAAGATGTCTTCAAGGTTCTGGACTGGAGAGGGCTAGGCATTAACGTCAATGGCGAGTACATCACTCACCTTCGGTTTGCCGACGATATAGTGGTTATGGCTGAGACCATGGAGGACCTCAGTACAATGCTCGATGATCTCAGTAGAGCTTCCGAAAGAGTGGGTCTTAGGATGAACATGGACAAAACTAAGTTGATGTTGAATGCCCATGTTGCACCCGCTCCTATCAAGATTGGAGACTCTACACTCGAAGTTGTGGGCGACTATGTGTACCTGGGACAAACGATCCAATTGGGTAGGGCCAACTTCGAGGAAGAGGTAAACCGTCGAATCCGACTCGGCTGGGCAGCGTTTGGGAAGTTGCGCGGTATCTTCTCGTCCAACTTACCGCAGTGTCTCAAGACGAAAGTCTGACATAGTGATGACATATGGCTCTGAGACGTGGTCGCTTACAATGGGCCTTATCAGAAAGCTTACAGTCACTCAAAGGGCAATGGAGAGGGCTATGCTCGGAGTTTCCTTGCGTGATCGAATCAGAAACGTAGAGATCCGCAAGAGAACCAGGGTTACCGACATAGCCCGAAGAATTGCCAAACTTAAGTGGCAGTGGGCAGGGCACATTGCTCGCAGAACGGATGGCCGATGGGGCAGAAAGGTTCTGGAATGGCGACCGCGAACCGGAAGACGTTGCGTTGGAAGGCCTCCCACCAGGTGGACCGATGACCTGGTGAAGGTTGCGGGGATCCGCTGGTTACGAGATGCACGGGACCGGTCAATGTGGCGACGCTTGGGGGAGGCCTATGTCCAGCAGTGGACGTCTTTCGGCTGATATGATGATGATGATGATGATGTGCACGTAGATTTAAGCAAAACATACATTGATCTATTGTCCATATTGCGGAACCCTTTGGCCAGATAATAATAATACATTTATATTTAATTCATTCGTTAACACGTCGAAGTAGCTGAGAGTTTTTGTGTAGCTCAGCCGATCACTATACCTATGTATGTATAGTATATGTACTAATAAACTAGTACATTGTAAATATTGCGTTCGCGTCGCTAATGGTCAGCTAAGGTAGGGCGTACTCTGCAAGCTATAAAGCTTGTCTATGTATATTTCTCTTCTTTTTTATTACCGACTTAAAAAAAGGAGGTAATCAATTCGACACGTATGTATGTAATATTGTTGGAATTGCACAATATTTATAAATGTTACTCGTATCAATCTGACAAGCCTTTTCTCAACTATGTAGGGGTCGGCTTCCATTCTAACAGGATTCAGCTGAGTACCAGTGCGATGCTTATCTATCAGATGGAGCGACTGCCTATCTGACCTCCACAACCCAATAACTAGGTAACACGGTACCCCTTGGCAAGACTGGTGTCAGAGATCAAGCTTTTGACTACCCGTAAAGACTGTCAAAGATCTTCAAATGACAGCCGGGACCAACGGCTTAATGTGCTTTCCGAGGCACGGAGGAAACTCGGTATGTTGAAATGGTCACCCATCCACGGACCGACCTCGACAAGCGATGATTAACCATTATGATCGACCAGTGCGGCTGTTATTATTTGGCCACGAGCTCCTCTATATCTATCTAAATATATATTACTCTATATGGGCTTCTAAACATTTCTGCCAAATTTCATAAATGTATTTGTGTTTGTTTGCATTTCTTAGAAACTAATTATCGGATCTTGATCATTCTTTTTTTATTTGATTAAGTATCTCAACTTTGGGAACAGTGCAAGTTTCAGTGCAAAATCGGTTCAGCAGTTCTCAAGATGGCACATACAACAGAACTCCTAAGCGACAAGCAGCACGAATGTGTAAATTAAGTTATTATGGGTATTTTGTCAATCCTTTACGGACCTTACTATAGACCTCGCAACATTTTTAATGATACGAGTGCTTCAACAAAAAAGAGAGAAATAAAATCTTTTTCACAAAAATAGACCGACTTCTCGAGAAAAATACTTAAAACTGCAAAAATAACTTTGATTTCGGCAGTTCGGTGTGCAAAATCGATAAAAACGAGAGGTATCAAAGACACTGACTTTCTAAACGAATGTTATTTTTGCATTTTTGTGTTTTTTAGGGTTCCGTAGCCAAACCGCAAAAAACGGAATCCTTATAGATTCGTCATGTCTGTCTGTCTGTCTGTCCGTCCGTATGTCACAGCCACTTTTTTCCGAAACTATAACAACTATGCTGTTGAAACTTGTTGAGTAGATGTATTCTGTGAACCGCATTAAGATTTTCACTCAAAAATAGAAAAAATACAATAAATTTTGGGGATCCCCATACTTGAAACGGAAACTAATTTTTTTTTCCATCAAACCCATACGTGTGGGGTATCTATGGATAGGTCTTCAAAAATGATATTGAGGTTTCTAATATATTTTTTTTCTAAACGTTTGCGCGAGAGACACTTCCAAAGAGGTAAAATGTGTGTCCCCCCCCTGTAACTTCTAAAATAAGAGAATGATAAAACTAAAAAAAATATATGATGTACATTACCATGTAAACTACCACCGAAAATTGGTTTGAACGAGATCTAGTAAGTAGTTTTTTTTAATACATCATAAGTCGTAAATCGCAATTTACCAAGTACGGAACCCTTCGTGCGCGAGTCCGACTCGTACTTGGCCGGTTTTTATATAACCTGTCCATTTTTTTACTTGTTATTTTGTAAACCGAGAGACTGGGTTTTCCATGACCGATATGAATTAAAAAATTTCAGTTTATATAAAGGGTTGCTACCCCAGCCTCACTGTGTAGCTCATAACTTTGTTATTTAATTAATTACCTACTGAGATATACGGAACTAACTCTAGGTAGCATTAAATATGTAGCTTTCGGTTTTCTATTTGTATTTGACTTAACAAGGAAAAGTGCCTTAAGTTCGAAATGTTCTGGAATTATGCTCTTCGGAATTATTAAGTGATCTCATAGATACCTAAGTTATTTATTTTATTATTCATTATTTGGAGCAGAAACTTAGTTTCTCTAATTAATTACGACATTAGCCTACAGACTTCTCCAGACACATTGATTCAAACGTCTTTCATTCAGAAAAAATATCAGTGCTTCAGTCGCTAAGAGAACATTTTGTGCGGTGAGTGAATTGCATAGCTAGGCTCGGACAACAAGCCTTATTCAATATCTCCTTGTAAATACCTGGAACTCTTTTTTATTCAGTAACCAACTGACTGATAAGGAAATATTATTATTTTTGTTATTGTTGTTCTACGAATCGTTTTATCGATCGCGGGATCTGTTTGAGTGGTTATTTCCCTTTGTGTGTGCGCGACTGCGCGCGCGCAGTCGTCTACAGATGATGATGCTGCACGCTCGTGTCATTGGTGAGTATCAGGTTCACTTTGGTACAGGTATGTAAGGATTTTTTGTTCAGGTTTGCACCACCATAGGCACATTTTTTGACGTAAGATTTAGTGCGTACAGAACCCTGTTTCCAGTAACTTTAAATCGACAGACTATTGAACTGAATCGTTTGTTATTTAGAGGAATCAGGGTCCTAGAGTGCGATTTTTTTAAATCATGTTTTAAAGCGCTTTCTTCATAAAAACTGTGTTAACTAAATCTATAAGGGCTGATTTTTCAATAGTCTGATGATAACTTTTAACTGAGGAATAAAAATGGTGGTTTGCTATATATTTTATACAAAAGCTGTATATTGAAAAATTGACCCTTATTTATAAAAATCTCGACAGTGTTTAGCAATTTATTATAAGGTTCTAGATTAAAATTTTGTCAAAACCATAAACAAAATACAAAAATAATATTTTGTTTCTCGAAAGAGAAATAACAGATAGGTATGCAAATACATAAACTTGTAATATTCAGGAATTCAATTCTGCTGTTCTTATAACTTTCAAGTTGGTATGGTTTTTTAATAGTGTCTTGATGTTTTTTGTGTACTTTTCATGAAATATTTTTAACCCCCGCCGGAAAAAATGGGGTGTTATAAGTTTCAGGTGTGTTGCTGTGTATCTGTGTGTCTGTCTGTGTCATCATAGCGCCTAAACGGATGAACCGATTTTGATTTAGTTTTTTTTGTTTGAAAGGTGATTTTGTCGAGAGTGTTCTTAGATATGTTTGAATAAAATCGGTCCAGCCGTTTAAAAGTTATGGGCGTTTTACTGTTTGTGTTCTGCAAGATAAATGTGTCGGGGGTTAATACATTTTGAAATTTTACTTGCTGTTTTTTTGTAGATATTTTTTTTGGTCTGAATATGCTGGGCTCTATGGTTATGTGCAGTGTGCATCATATCGTTGGTTAAGTGTTTAAGCACGACAATGTTCATAAACGTAGGTAAACAAATACAAAAGGTATGTTAATAGTATTGGTGTTAAAGTATGAAATTGCCGATTGGTACTGAAAATTGAAATTAGTTTTTTTTAAATTCATATTTATTTAATCAAAATAATTACCATTATTATCTATACATTGCTGCCATCTAATAGAAAGGTCATTTATGCCTTTGCGATAGAACTCTGGTGATCTAGATTCGTCAAACTGAAGAAAAGTTTTCATCACGTAAAAATTGTCCTAATCACGAAAAAAATGGTAGTCCGTTGGTGCAAGGTCTGGCGAATACGGACGGTGACGAATGGTTTCTAATTGCAGTTCCTGTAGAGTTAAAACAGTTTCTCGTGCTGTATGAGGTCTCGCGTTATCATGGAGCAATAATGGTGAAGATCGATTCATGATTCGGGGCTGTTTCACTGCTAGTTTTGCTATCATTGTTCGGAATTCGGCACAGTAAACATCTGCCATTATTGACCAGATCGGAGAAAGCTGTAGTGAATAACAACATGCTGAGACCACCAAACAGTTATCATTACCTTTTTATTGGTAAGCTTTGTTTTAGGACAATGTTGCGGCGTTTGACGTGGGTTCAGCCATTGCATTTTTCGCTTACGGTTATCGTAAATAATCCACTTTTCATCACATGTCACAATTCGATCCAATATTCCTTCATTTCTGTATCGATTCAACAAGGCAACACAAGTTTTAACATGCGTTTCTTTCTGCAGATCAGTCAAATCATGAGGCACCCAATTTCCTTTTTTTTTATTGATTTGACGCAAATGAGTCAATATTGTTGGTAAGGTGACGTTATACCATGCCGCTAATTCCTGGGTAGTTTGGCTCGGATCGGCTTCCACCATCTCTTTCAATTCATTGTTATTCACCTGTGTGGGCGGTCTTCCACGAGGTTCGTTCTTCAAATCAAAGTTTCCATCACAAAAGCGTTTAAACCAACATCGCAACATTGATATTGCGAGCTGTTTATACCGCGTTAGTTCCGCGTCGGAAATCGAATTCAAAAATCACTTGAATTTTCCAAGTATCCAACTTTCTTGTCTAAGCTGAATAGAAAAAAACAACTGAAAGTCGATAATCGAATGTTGCAATTTTTTATGTACATAGCTATTAGTTTCTGTAAGCAGCGTCGCCTGCGTTCTTTCGTATCCCAAGGGAACTTATAACGTATTATAATGTCATAGATCCAGCCCTTGTGCTATTCCAGACCAAATCTAAACTCTGTGCCAAATATCATCCAGATCCGTTCAGCTGTTCTGGCGTGATTGAGTAACAAACTGAAAAAAAATCGGTAGGAATGTAGGTGTACCAACCCTACTTACCTTCCTGCGTGTCCATAATTGTTTTTGAAACTTATATTTACCACTTGTATGAGTTGTATGTACATTATGGATGCAAAAAAAATATTTGAAATTGAACAACATAAATTGTTTCTTTGCATGATAATAGTAAGTACTCTACTTGAACCTGAAAAAAATTAGGATAGCATAAGCTGGGACACAGGTCTCCTCTCTATTAAACGCAAGGGTAGGTGTCACATGTCATGGTCGCGGTTAGATTTAAAAAAGAGTTACCGTGGCCCTGGTTCAAGTAACTGAAGGATCACGGGTGGGTTTTAGTCAACAAAGTCTGACACGCCCCGCCGCTACACCCAGAGCAGGGGAAGTCATTGGATGATTTCATAAACAAAAAACAAATACATATATATATTTGTCACATGTCATCGAATTTTTAATTCCAGGACAAATTGGCTTCCTCACGATGCCGATGTTTTTTCTTAACCGTTTTGAGAGTAGTGGTAATACAAAAAAATACACAAAGTAAAGCGGCTGTTATAGGTTCGAATCCACAGCCTACCTATGACTCGTAATGCAATGCAGCTGACACACTTATGTGTCGTGACGTGGTGCGGGAAGCACCAATCACACGAATCTATTCAAGCTAGCGTCATATCGCAAGGAGTATTTTAGCCAATCAAATCCGTCATACATAAGGCGCCACGCCACGCTACGAGACGTAAGTATGTTTCCACTTGTCGGGGCCATAACTACCTAAAAAAAAAGTTAATTTAAAAATCAAAAACCCGACTGATTAAGAATCGAGCTAAAAAGCTGTTAACAAGAAAAATCATGCTGTGCAGTCGGAGGAAACATATTCGCGAACTGGCTGACCACCTGACCACCTCCGACTGCACAGCATGATTTTTTCTTGTTAACAGCTTTTTAGTTCGATTCTTAATCAGTCGGGTTTTTGATTTTTAAATTAACTTTTTTTATTTACAACTTTTTATTAGTTATATTTTTATATTTCGAATTACTTTTAAACATATATGTGGTATATATTTTTGTAATCACCTCTTGAAACCCTTCATTTTGATACCTCACTCGATGGCTGTGGAAGCAAAAAAAAATTGGGACCCGCACCATATGGCGCCCAAAATCCGCCATGTTCGTTTTTTTAGAACTTCACCTATCTAAGAACACTTGGGCGGTCAAGACTTATCTATCGATGTTTTAATTATAGAATTCGGTCAAGTGGTTTAAAAGATATGAGGTAATAAAGAATATTACATACATACAAGATACGCGCGAAACACATAACCCAGTCGGGTAATAAAAAAATTGGATGGTGATCAAGCTATAGGTACTTCCCCCCCGGTGGGTTCCCGCATTGTCGAGGCAGGAGAGCTCAGTAACCGTGGCTTGGTCACCCACGGTGAAGCGAAGAGGAACCCGAGGAGGGGCCGCTCGTCAGGGCTTTTGCCGACTAATCCGAAGACGTAGCGGCCAACAAGTAGGTTGTGGTGCCGCTTGGTAACAGAGGTGACATCAAGAAGTCAATTGATCACAACTCATCAGATACTCGGACAGTTGAAATTCATATGCGATAGATGGCGTTGGGCATATGAAGTCATTTTCTGAATGGCGGTGTTAAAATTCTACGCGAAAGAATGACCTCGGAAAAAAATTGGTAGGTAAAGATATGTAGGTGTACCAACCTGGCAGGAAGGTAAGTAGAGTAGGGTAGGCAGTTGACGGGAGCGAAGTGTATTTAATAAAACTAATACTTAAAATGTCTATATTATTATATTTTGAGTCAATTATCTATGAATGTCATTTTACTTATCGAGTTAACAGTTATCATTATTTTTAATTTAACGTCGTTTATCCGTCAGATATTCGTCAATTGTATATGAGCTTTTACGAATTTATTTATTTATTTAATACTTTAAGCACACAAATGTACAGAGGCGGACTAAATGGTACCAGTCAACCTTTTCTACCAGTCAACCTTTAACCTAACATTTAACCTTTTTTTAAGAATTGTTTTAATTTATTATTAAAAATATTGATTTTACTATCTTGTTTTATGCATACCAGTAATTAGGGTTCCGTACCCAAAGGGTAAAAACGGAACCCTATTGCTAAGACTCCGCGGTCCGTCTGTCTGTCTGTCTGTCTGTCTGTCTGTCTGTCACCAGGCTGTATCTCGTGAACCGTGATAGCTAGACAGTTGAAATTTTCACAGATGATGTATTTCTGTTGCCGCTATAACAACAAATACTAAAAACCGAATAAAATAAATATTTAAGGGGGCTCGCATACAAAAAACGTGTTTTTTTGCCGTTTTTTTGCGATGATGGTACGGAACCCTTCGTGCGCGCGTCCGACTCGCACTTGGCCGGTTTTTTTATATATTTTTCTTTATAGTTGATCGTAGTAATGTTATCATTAATCACTACAAAACCGATCACAAAGGACGTACTTTTTGCTTAGAACCAAAATAGTGCAGAATAGTCATATGAAAGAGGGTTCCGGCGACTGATCCCGCAATTAACTGATCCCGCGGGATGAGTTGTCGGATACATTTATTTTAATATTTTTCTTCCGTTGACTCATCCCACCCATAAATGAATAACAATAATCTATCGTTCAAGGCAAAAACAGTACTGTCAAATGTTTAATTTAATAATTAAAGGAATAAAAAACTTTTTAACAAAAAATCAAACCGACTTCCAGAACAAAAAACTACAAAGCAAAAAATAAATTTGTTTGCTGAAGTCGGTGTCTATTCTACCCATTGTTTTCTGTTTTTCGACACCGACTTCGGAAAAGAAATTTATTTTTTGCTTTGTAGTTTTTTTTTCTGGAAGTCGGTTTGATTTTTTGTTATTTTTTCACTTTTTAGTTTTGGTAGGTACGACCAATTAACATGATTATAATTTATGGCCAAAGTACATCTCATGTCGATTCCAATAATAGACCGATAGCGCTAGGTTTTGAGGTTTCAAAAATATTAAAGTTGTTTGTGTTTCGCATATAGTTTCCAGACCATTTGCCCAACCTAATACCTTAGTTTGTGTCATCCTAGGTATTTGCATAGGTAGAAATTTAGGTATTTGTCTTTTCGACCAGTATTGGACGAAAAGAAAATTAGAGATGAAAATTTTACTTTCACGATAATAACGAAGTAGTAACTGATGTACCTAGGCATTTTGTGTCACATCTATCCACGATAATCCTAATACTTAACCAATACCTAACATGTCGGCCAACTAGCTCAAAAGAATATTACAATAGGTTAAATAGGTGTTACGCGTTTTAGAGTACTGATATCTGTTGGTTAAAATATTTTGTGTCGAATTCATCCACGACTTTTATAGATATTTTATTTTTTTATTACAACACCCTGTAAAATCCACAAAAGAAAATGCAAGTTATTAGAGTTTACGTGTTTTTGATTATTATGGTGTAACAAAACACTGTGCATAATTTGTGTCGTTTTTATCCACGAAATCTTATTATTAAAAAAAAGTACTAGACTTCTTCGCACGAAGGGCGAGCGCGGAGAAAAGCGCGGGAACGCGCGCGGCGGGTGCCGGCCAGCCAGACTCGTGGCGCGTATATTTATTTACATTAGGTCTTTGCAAGTTGCAACAAACAAGTGCGTACGTTATTTATGATGTATTGCACTAAAAACTTAACTAAGAATTAGTTGCTAACACGAGGTTAAATTGACATTAATGTATAACAAACTGTCAATTTAATCTAGTGCTAGCAACTAAATCGTGAGTTAAGTTTTTTGCGCAAGTGGGCCTTAACCATAGAAATATTATATCTATGGCCTTAACAGTTAGTTATGAAGCCGTGACCACGTGAGTGACCACGACCGCTCTGCCAAGAGCGAAACGACAGAGAAGAAGATGAAGCCGTGAAAGACTAAAATGGAATATAATCTAAATATAATAAATGTGTTATATCGACACCCAATATATAACCCAATACAAAGTAATGGTTTTCAACACAGTTTTTTTTTTGCAAGGTTTTTTTGTTTAACTACTGCAGGCATAAGTTGTTCTGTACAATTTCAGGTTTCATGTTAATAATTTTAATTGCTTTCTCAGTTTTAATTAAACTACTGCAAGTATGATTTTTGATTTGATATGATTGATGTACAGATTTTAAGTTTAATATGAAAATCATTGTAACTACCGTTGCAATGCAAATTGTCCAGAATCCAGACCGATACAAGTGGTGTCTAATCCCAAACAAAGAAACCGAGCCGACGTACTTTACTGATTATACTGATTATTTTATGTACACCAATCGCGTTCGGTTCCGTTACACGGATAAAGATGGTGATCTATCTATCGCCGTGGAACGGCACCGAACGCGAACGATTAACAAAAAAATAATTGGTATAATCAGGTGAAAAACGCTAGTTACGTCGGCACGGTTTCCTAGTATGGGATGAGGCATCTGTATGTATATAATACTAGATTATATTATCTGTGTCGCTACTCTGTGTCGACAAGTTCACCTTGGGTAACGGCTAACTTATGTCGGAAAATAAGGCCTTCAACAGCGCTGCCAAGTCCTGCAAAAAGGTGTTGCAAAGGTCTCGGTCCGACCACATTACTAACATGCTACTTAACTACAGTCGAATAGGGACATAACTTGCGTCTTACCCAGTAGGTAATAAAGAGTTTCGGTCCCTGGGTAAGTCGGTTGAGTCGAACTTCTGCCATCCCTCACTACCACCACTGCTGAAACCCGACTTCACTGAGGAGAAGGCAAACTTATTTGCCTTTTTTTGCGGAATCTTTGCGTCTGCATTCTGGTGATGCGTGGCCCCTTATTTCTCCTGGTGGGTGTGAGACATATATGTCGGACATTCGCATCCATCGAAATGACGTTCGTAGAGTGCTGGGCAACCTCGACTTGAACAAAGCTAGTGACCCCGACGGTATACTAGCACTTGTTCTTAAAACTTAAGCGCCCAAACTGTCTACGATCTTGACACTTCTATTTCGCCTTTCGTTTGAAACTGGAAAAGTGTCGAATGCTTGTAGGTAAGCTAACGTACAAGTCCAAGAAGGACAGTTGAGCTGATCCGGCCAATTACAGACTTCTACGTGTGCTTAATATTAAGCTCTTGGCATACCTAGAAGCTAATGACATCCTAAGTGATTGCCAATACGGCTGCCGCCGAACTCGTTGTATGCTATTCACATCTGGAGTGAGGCAATCGAAAGGCACGGGGAGGCGCTTGCCGTCTCCCTCAAAAACTCGAAAGCTTTCGATAGGGTCTGGCACGGAAGCCTTATTAGTAAGCTTCTTTCATTAGGTCTGCCTGGTGATGATATGTGTGATTGAATTGTAGAATTTGAGTGGTTATAGATGGGTGCTCGTTGGACCAATTGGATATTAATGCTGGGATCCTTCAAGGGTTGGTACTCTCAGCAACGTTATTTTTGCTGCATATAAATGATCTGCTAAAAATTTGGGCATGCAGACGACAGCACTGTTGCTGAGAGGTACTTGGCCTTTGTGAGGCTGTGGTGGAGCGTTTGAGCTTATCCTTGAAGCCAGTATCTAAATGTGGTGATGCCAATTTGGCCAGGTTCTATGCTGCTAAAACCCAGGCGTGTCTTTTCTCTGTTAAAATGAGCGAATTCCACTCGGCTCCTTCCTTCCGAGGTGTAAACGTGCCAATAATGGACCATCTTGAGCTTCTTGTCGCAACTTTTAACACGATCCTCAATTTTGGGCCATACATTGAGGCAAAGGCTCAGCTGGCTGCTATAAAGTTGGGTATCCTCGCAAAGGAGAAAGAGGAGGAGAGGGCTATGCTCGGAGTTTCCTTGCGTGATCGAATCAGAAATGTTAAGATCCGCAAGAGAACCAGGGTTACCGACATAGCCCGAAGAATTGCCAAACTTAAGTTGCAGTGGGCAGGGCACATTGCTCGCAGAACGGATGGCCGATGGGGCAGAAAGGTTCTGGAATGGCGACTGCGAACCGGAACGTTGCGTTGGAAGGCCTCCCACCAGGTGGACCGATGACCTGGTGAAGGTTGCGGGGATCCGCTGGTTACGAGATGCATGGGACCGGTCAATGTGGCGACGCTTGGGGGAGGCCTATGTCCAGCAGTGGACGTCTTTCGGCTGATATTATGATGATGATGATCCTTGCAAAGGTGAGACGGTTCTTCACGCCAGAACAGTTTTTCAAGTTGTATCAAGCGCAAGTTCGATGATGTATGGAGTACTTATCTCATTTCTGGGACGGATCTGCCAAATACCAGCTTGATGCACATAAGTTGATAAAAATACCGGCCAAGAAGCTCATCAGCGATGAGGCACTGGTAGAGTCAAAGCTCTAGAGCCTTGAACATCATTGCCAGCTTATCGGTTTTTTATCAGCTGCATTTCGGGGAGTGTGCAATGAAATTACATGATCTCATATTCCGCCTAGCTCGTTTCGTTCCATTCCCGTTCGTAGAACATAGAGCAGTGATGGCCCAGTGATAACAGATTACATAAAGTTAAACCAATGTGTAACTAAAGTTACAATGTTATTCATATTGGGTGTCGATATGTGGTCTCATACTGGACGTTAATACAGTGATTGTTAAAAAAGGGGATTATTAAAGTTCATAGAATCGACCATTGTAAAGGATGACGGAAAAGCCGAAAAAAAGTCCTTGTTTTAAGGACCGTGATGAAATAAAACTATACATAATCACTATCACCACACATATCTGGAGTTTTTTTTTCACTTCGTGTATTATTTGTTTTGCTAACTGTACACTACCTACTCGAAGCGTGGCACGGGATATTGAGAAGCAGTATAACGAAAAAGCGGTAGGTAGGTAGGTACCTACCTACCGCTTACAGGTTCAAATTGGAAGCGAATCGAAGCGTCAATCCAAGAAAATAATTGACCACATTGACCGTCTTCTAAGCATGGACCATTAACATTCGTAGGTAAGACAGATTGCAGACGCATGATTTGTACAAAATTCCCACGTCATTATTTTTATCTCTATAGGTTACAAATTTGTTCATTACGTAGCGGAGATAAGAATCAATCAATACTCAATATAATAGTTATGTTATCTATCTTATTATATTATATATAAACATATAAAAGAAGAAAGTGACTGACTGACTGACTCACTCACTGACCATCAACGCACAGTCCAAACGGCTGAAGCTTCAATCATGAAACTTGGCATGTAGGTTCCTTTGGTAGTGTAGGTGAGCACTAAGAAAGGATTTTTGGAAATTCCACCCCTAAGGGCGTGCAATAGGGGATGAAAGTTTGGATGTTTGTTTGTTTGTGTTGTATTGTTGTTGTTGTTTGGGTTTGGCAGTATGCTGGTGTTGATTTGAGGGAGAATTGCTTTTCCCATGGACAGTTCTATGTAGCGTGTTCACGTGTTAGCTCATCAAATAGTCTGGTGATATTGGCGCCGACATCCAAAATGGTTAAAAATGTTGTTTACAAGGAAATACTATAATTTAATTGCTTACTTATGATTATGATTACTTATTATTGGTCATGGATAAACACAGAAATAATGAAGGGATAGGGACAGGACAAGGATAGAGCGTATTGATTTAAAGTAGGTAAGTATATGTCTGTCCTAAGAAAAACTTTCATATTACATTATTTTTATCATATTTTTTACTTTTTCTCTACATACTGTTAAAAAATAGTAAGGAGAAGCATTTAGTCTACGCGTGCGAAGCCGCGGGCAAAAGCTAGTTTATTTATATTATGAACGCTACGCATCTAAGAAGAAATCGTACCGAACGAAAGTGTGTGCGTGCGTATGCCGCCTGGCCTCCTTCGCCCGGCCTCCTGCGCCCGCTTCGACCGCTACCATTGTTTTTGTGTTTTATTCATATAAAGGTACATATCGTGCATGAAAATGACACAAATTTACAATGTCGATTTTTCATGCATTTATGATATTGATTATGTTAACTCTAATGATTGTAATATTTTTTTGAAGCGTTTGTAGCTTGGAAAAACAAAATAATTAAAAATCTTAAAATTGCGTGGCCTAATTTGGCACAAATTTAATTAATAGGGATATGTAAGTGATCTGAGAAAGGAAATAGTAATTTCATAAATTGTAATATTTTTTTGCACTATTTTTACACACTGACCCCTATGTCAGTTTGCACTGGACGAATATGACACAAATTGGGTTTACACACTCCGCAGACTATCCTAGATATGATAGCATAATTATTTTAAACTTTAATTTAATTTTGCCAGTTTTGATTTTAATAAAAATAATCAACCACAAATCATCGAATTACTGAAAATGCAAGTAACAGATGTGACACAAAACGCAAAAATAAGCTACATAGGTACGACTGTATCCACAGGCAAGAAATAAGCAACTTTAGAATTTTTTTAACTTATGACATCAAAATAGCCTAGCGCTATCGGTCTATAAGCCCAAACACGACTAGGATACATTGTTTTATTTTAGAGTTCCAGTGCCTACCTTCCGGCTTTATCATCAGATCAGTTCGATGGTGCCATTTTCATCAGTACCATTTATTTATAAGTATTTGCTTCATTATAGTCGGTTAACTATTCGAGATATCGTATGCCCGTGACATTTCTGAGTGCAAATGATTGCATTGTTGATGAAAATACCAAAATCGCTACATGTTTGCCTATATTATTTGAGCAGTGCCCTCGATTTCTCTAGGATTCCATGATCAGATCCTGACCTGATGACTATGGGACCAACTAGGAAGTATACCCTTTAAAAAAAAAGAAGAATTTTTGAAATCGGTCCAGGCGTCTTGGAGTAATCGGGGAACATACCCCCTCCTCCTTTTTTTGAAGTCGGTTAAAAACCACTTGATTCAAAAATATCATTTATTTATGTAATATATTATAATATAAAAACACCCTTTTGATTACAGTTCTTGTTATAGCTTTGAACATTTTTTCGTTTGACTGTAATGTTTTCTTGTGTCAATGGGTGGGACGAGTCGCCGGAAGAAAAATATTAAAATAAATGTATCCGGCAACTCGTCCCGCGGGATCAGTTAATTACGGGATCAGTCGCCGGAACCCTCATATGAAATCTCATTGTTGCACAGTTTTTCATTAATGCACTGTTTTATATTTAGATATTAATTTACCACAGAGGTTTAATGTTTCCCATTAAGTTTAATATAAAATGTATGTACTAGATCAAAAAGATACTGGCTGTAAATAAAAATAGGCTGAATAAAATCGATTTAATGAAAAAAAAAAACAAATGGCGTGCATTTTGTACCATTATAAAACTTTAAAACTTCATATTTAGCAAGAAAAGTTAAAAAAAAATGGAAATAGCGATATGAATACAACTCCAGAAAGTATAAAATAATACAGCTGCATATTAAATTGTTAATAACCTTTTGCCGCAAATATCGCGGGATAAATAATTCTCATTAACTTGAGTTTTTTTTTTGAGTAGGTATACTTTATCACGGTGGGTAAATTGGTAGTTGAAAGAAAAATACGACGGGAATATAAAAAATATTTAATTTTGGTAAATTCTTGACCAATTCGGTCGAAATCTTCTCAATGACGGGCGATAGCCGTTCATCCCATGATAGTTTGTGTAACCATAATTTTTGGGGTAACACCTTCATCACTATGATACATGGAGTCAAAAGCCCCAAAGGAACAAACATTTGTGATATAATCAAAAGTATGTCACAATTTGTATTGTTACAAATAATTGGTTCACAAAGGGAATAATAATGTTGATCAGATTGTGATTCCCAACCTAGACCTATGGTTTTGGTTTTGGTTTATTGAGATCAGTCCGAACAAATCACCAAACGCATCATTTGACTTCCACTTTCTTAGGTTCATTCTAGCTGAAGCAAGATTAGAAGTAACTTTATGACAGAAATCTTTTACTTCATTGAAATCATCTCCTCCCGTCAGCAATTCGTCGACGAAGAATCGCGAAGAATGACCTCAGCAGCCTTTATATCAACGCACTTTAAACATAACTGCTTTAGGCACCTTGTTGCAAGGAACGGAGCGCTGACCGTCCCGTAAGTCACGGAATTTAGCTAGTCAGTTTGTAACTGAATTAACGGGACATCACGCCAGACGATTTGATGGAGATGTCTGTCATTGGGATGAACTACTATCTACCTGTACATTTTCTGCACATCACCAGCAATAATATATTTATGTTGTCTAAATCGTAACAGTATTGATAAAAGATCATACTGTACTACAGGTCCGGTCATCTATAGGCTATTAAAAGAAGTACCTGTAGTAGTGGCGCTACTGGCATTAAAAACCACTCTTAATTTAGTGGTGACACTGCTGTCACGCATAACTCCG
The DNA here is from genome assembly GCA_949775005.1 of Orthosia gothica. Lineage (NCBI taxonomy): Eukaryota > Metazoa > Arthropoda > Insecta > Lepidoptera > Noctuidae > Orthosia > Orthosia gothica. Next base: position 15,642,345 of record OX459057.1, read on the forward strand.
TGATGTGGGAGGTAATGAGCAGAATGTTTAACATTTTCACATTTTGACATAATTCTGACCTAAAGTTTCGTACTCTTATACTCTTATGTCATGAACTCTTTATATATCTTGGACAGATAACGTTGACTTTTGAACTTACGCTCTAAAGAAGAAAAACAATGTTTAGCCCTCGGCAAAGATTCACCCAATATATCCAGGGAACATTTCAGTGGAATTTGAACATAAAACTGCCCGTTCTCCAGACGTGTATTATTCTTTACAAAATGTTCCTCGTAAAGTTTCTCTTATTGAGAATACTCTGATGTAGTACAAACCTCTTCCAATTGCCAAAACCTTGTGTGTTGATGATCTACACTATTATTTAATTCATCGTTACCGTCTGAAACAATGTTTGTGAAATTACATTTTACTATTCTAGCCGGGGTCGATGCAAACTAATTTGAATTGGGCCTGAAACGAGCCATCCAAGTCTAGTCTCGCAAAGAATAGGTTGTCCGTCTCCTAACTTAATTGTTTGGGATCCCAGAAAACCACAAAAGATGTCAGCACCGAGCAAAATATCTATCGGGGCTGGTGAGTAAAAGATCAGCCACACAAATATTAGATGGTACGAGTATTTTTAATTTTAATAAATCTAACTGCCTACTCGGAATATCATCAGTAATTGACGGTACAACAAAACAAATAATTTTAATGGAAAAGTTATCGTCTAAAGATTTGAATGAGACCGGAAACATTTTATTGATATACGAAGATGAACTTTATTATTAATACCTAATATGGAGTTGTTCACAGTATTGGCAATTAAACCTAATTTGTGGTTTCTAGCTTTCAGACATGAGGCATGATGTGATCATATCATATTCAACGTTCGCAGAAAGGGACAAGTTTGCACTAGGAGCTGACGGAGCGGGGGCACTGGTCGCATCATCACTGTTAGCAGAAGTAATAGCCAAGTCTCTGACTTCTTCGAATGATCTGAGACATGCACCATACTGTGGATCTTGCGCCGAGATATTTTGCAACTTGCCTGTTTACAGTTATTAGCGTAACGTCCTGAAGACAAACAATTCAAACAAATCTTATATTTCGGTAATAATTGTAACAGGGCTCAACGCCGAAAACTCAGGACAACTGCTTAATTTGTGCTCACCGTTACATTTAACACAACTTTTAGGCTTAGAAGAACTATAACTAAACTAATGCGTGCATGTCTGGTGTTCTGCGAGAGAAAGTATGCGAGGGTATCCCACTGCTCCATGTTAATTGTATATTGTTATTTTTGAATTATTGTATACATTGCCACTCCACTGTGCCATGTTAATTGTCTAGGTGAAATATTTGATTATATCTTGTGCAACACAATTGTCAACGTTGTTATGTTTCACAATTTCTATTTTAATTAATGTAATTGGTATCTGTATCGTTTTAATCAGCTATAAATAAATAACTCGCATGATTATTCTTGTCTATTATATTATTGTAATCCTGTATTAACATTGTTTAGAATTTTTGCAAGTGTTTGAATATTTAATAAACTTGAACTTGACATTTCTTATGTTTCGATTAAATCAGCATGAATGTGACACAGTTGTCAACATTAAAATGTTTCACAATTTCTATGTGGTATATTTGTATCTTTTTAAGTAACTATAAATAAATAACTCACATGATTATTCTTGTCTATTTTATTTTATTATTGGAATCCTGGATTACCATTGTCCTAACTCTAGAATTTATGCTAGTGCAAACACTAGCAAAAAATCTAGTTACAGTAATGTTTCACATCACATCACATCATCAGCCTATTAATGTTCCCACTGCTGGGACACAAGCCTCCTCTCTGTGAGAGGGAATAAGCCGTAATCCACCACGCGGGCCCAGTGCGGGTTGGTGGATGTCACATTTCTTCGAATATTTGGTTCTAGGACATGCCGGTTTCCTCACGATGTTTTCCTTCACCGTTTTGAGAGCAGTGGTGAAGAAATAATTTACACAAAGTAAAGCGCCTGCCTGGGATCGAACCCAAGACCTACAACTTGTAAGTCGCGGCCGATACCACTGGGCCACCACTGCTCTCAGTAATGTTTATACAATTTTAAACTTACTAAAAAATGTTTCGATTAAACCAGCATGAATGCAAGGAATGGGAGGAGTTCTGTGTCACAGTAAATGTAATCTTGAAGTCCTTGTCAAGGCGACCCATAAACTCTTCCCATTCACGGCCTCAGATCAAATAAAAAGTCAAGATGGAACGTTGCAAACAACAACGTTTCGTTGTACGTATGCGCGTGCAATTGTGTATGTATAAGGCAAGGCATAGTTTGAACCGGCTTCACTTTGTTGTTTGCAACGTTCCATCTTGACTTTTTATTTGATCTGAGTTCACGGCAAGTTTAAGTGTCTAACTTATCTATACCTCTATACCAATATTAAAAAGAGGAAAGATGTTTTTGTTTGTTTGTTTGTACCGAATAGGCTCCGAAACTACTGGACCGATTTAAAAAATTCTTTCACCTATGGAAAGCTACATTATTCCTGGGTAATATAGGCTATAATTTATTCTCAAAAAAATTAGAGATTCTTATGAAAATTGCAATAATGTAATCCAAAGTAGCAAAGTTTTTCCTATAAAATTCATTATTTGGCGTGCGCTGAGAAAACTATTGATGATACATAAAAATTATGTACTACATGATTAAATTACTCATTATTACCTACAAAAAAGTCTTCGAGAGAATATATTTCACTATCATAGTTAAGTCGCAGCAGCGTTTGTGTTCTAAAATTAAATAGGTAGATCGGTAGAAACTAAAGTTGGTTACATTAGTTTTGTAATATTAATTCGTATTCAAATAAATAGTTTAACAAATTGGTAGGTAGGTAGGGTAGAGTAAGGTAGGATAGGTAGGTATGTAGGATAGGGTTGGGTAGGTAGGTTGATCGGTAGGGCAGGTGAGTAGGTTGGTAAGGTAGGTGGGTAGGAAGGTAGGGTAGGCAGGCAGGGTAGGTAGGTGTGGATTCTAAAGCACGCAAGTTCTTATTAATTTGATCGATTAAAGCTTTTAAATTCACTGACGACTCCTTACTGATCCTCTCGATATCAAATATCGATGTTGTAACATGTTGTTGAATCAACAGACGTTTATTATCAAATCGAAATACATCACAGAGTAAAGAACGAGTTCAACGAACAATAATTAGTGGCCGAAAATTGAATGCAGTTTATCACTACGGCAGCTGAACCTTCTAGTGATGACCTCAAATAATGGAATTCATTGAATTTTTAAAACGAATTGACTGTAAATATCTACAATAATCAACGATTATACGTTTTAGCAATAACAAAAATTTGTAGGTACAAAGACCCAAGTAACTACTATAAATGAATGAAATGAACCTATGTTAACTTTTAATATGATAACATGAATAAATGACTTAGTAACTGTTACCTACCTAATAAGGGCGTGCTTGATTTCGAATGTCATATGCCCGATGGCTAATTCCTTGAAGTCATCAGTTCGAACGTCCGAATCGCCGAAATACCATGGCATCGATGTACCACCATTTAGAATAGACATTAGATCGAGCGTCCGTTTCACCGAAAAACCATTGCAACGATAGTCCTATCCATCTATTGTCTTTTGGCTCGACTTGCCAATAAGTTGAAAGCTATTCAACCTAAAATGTTCAAGAAGACTAAGAGGAGGAATATAAAATGGAATAAAAACAAACCAGCAGGGTTATCTGCCTAGCCTTTTTCCCAATTGTTGTTGGGGTCGGCTTCCAGTCTTACCGGATTCAACTGAGTACCAGTGTTTTACATGGAGCGATTGCCTATCTGACCTCCACAACCCAGTAACTGGGTAACACCATACCTTTTGGCAAGACTGGTGTCAGATCTCAAGCTTCTGACTACCCGTAACGACTTTCAAAGATCTTCAAATGACAGCCGGGACCAACGACTTAACGTGCTTTCCGAGGCACGGAGGAAACTCGGTATGTTGAAATGGTCACCCATCCACGGACCGACCTCGTCAAGAGTTGCTTAACCTTGAAGATCGACCCGTGCGGCTGTTATTATTTAGCCACGAGCTCCTTGGTTTAATCAACAGAATTCTTTAGATTTCCTAGGAATTGTATTAAATTCCTGGTTATCACAAATTGATTATAACATAAATATGTTGATTATTCGAAATTATGATACAGTGCAATAAACCCACCTAATTTTTAATTATTATTTATTTGTCTCAGATATGAAATCCATAGTTTGAAATTTAGATACACATACAATAAATACACAACATGTAAACATTGAAGTACACTTATAAATTTTTAATAAATATAATTTTCTAACCGGTATTGGAACCGCCACATGCTTGCCACAGCCATGCCGGCCATAAGGGCAGTCTAGTCTGTCGGTGATCATTGCCCGGATTGTATTGGGGCTGGCCCGCACCCGGCGCACCAGCGACGCACAACGCTTACGCATAACAGCGTGAAAACAATCAGTGCGCGCCATTGCGAACATCCCTGATGCGCTACAGAAACGGGGCAGCCCCAACATCGCCCGGAACGCATTATTGTACTGGACACGGAGGGCACTGTACGCCCTTTCAGAATAGGCAACCCACGTGTACAGTGATGTGCAGTACGGTCAGGTTTATATCAGGTTTATTTAGCGGCAGATGTAAAAATACGCCTTGATTGTTCAGTAAAATTCGTATAGTGAAAAAAACATATTTCAGTCGCTAAGTGATTAAATATAATAAAAATAATAGATCCGAGCCAAAACACACGTAGCTGCACCAGTGATATGATGATTTAGGTAGGCGTTCTGCGCAAACAACTATAGTCCCATGTATTCAAATTATGTATAACTTTTTAACCCCCGCCGGAAAAAGACGGGTGTTATAAGTTTCACGTGTGTTTAACCCCCGCCGGAAAAAGAGGGGTGTTATTAACCCCCGCCGGAAAAAGAGGGGTGTTATAAGTTTCACGTGTGTTTAACCCCCGCCGGAAAAAGAGGGGTGTTATAAGTTTCACGTGTGTTGCTGTGTATCCGTGTATCTGTGTGTCTGTCTGTGGCATCATAGCGCCTAAACGGGTGCGCCGATTTCGATTTAGTTTTTTTTGTTTGAAGGTAATTTTGTCGAGAGTGTTCTTAGCTATGTTTGAATAAAATCGGTTCAGCCGTTCCAAAGTTATGAGCATATTTGAATCAGGGTGTTTTCGCAAGATAAATTGTGTCGGGGGTTTTAAAATTGTGAAATTTTACTTGTTAAAGACGCGATATTCATCGTGTGAATACTCCGGTTTATCGGCAATAGGTACATGGTAACTTGTTAATTTGTAAAGAAAATGTGAAGAATTTAAAGCATGCGACGATAAATAAATGGGAATGAATTCTAACTAAAAAGTCATAAAAATTTGACTAACTCATTAGACCAATTGATTATTAATGCTGGGGTCCCTCAGGGGTCGGTACTCTTCAACATTTTTCTTGCTGCACATTAACGATATGCTAAAACCTTTGATTTTGAGAGATACTAGTCCAACGCACGGGCACGGGGTCTCATTGGTAAGAAAGAAAATTTGGTTCAAATAAATCTCACTAGATGGCGCGACATGTACACTCAATTCAATAGAATTGTAGGTAAAATTAACGTTTTCTGGAATTCAATATAAAAATTGTATTTTCTTGTTTAATCAACTCTCCTAAGTACACAATTATGGAATATTGGGCTCTTAATTCACATTTCAAAGATTATTTGGACGGATCATTTAAAATTGATGGCAATAGATGGCGCATTTTTAAATTTCTGTTGCAATCGAGTGGATTTTGGTGCAAAAAAACTATAAAAACGTGCAAAAATACTATAAAACGAACCTTCACTGTATTTAAAGATAAAAATATTCACGAACCTAGTAAACCCTTTTACTTGCAAGTCGCTGCTAACACCATCTAATGCCGTGAAACGGGATCGAACGCGATTGATGTACTTACAAAAATAACAAGATTAATCAGATGAAAAACGCTAGTTACGTCGGCACGGTTTTTTTGTATGGGATAAGGCATCTATATGCTAGTATTATATTATCTGTGGCACGGGCTACCAGGCCGCAGATCCAGTCTCTCTGTTTATGGTGAAGCGATTGAACCTGTCCTTGCAGGCAGTCTCCGAATGGGGCGATGCCAATCTGGTCAGGTGGAATGCTGCTAAAACCCAGACGTGTCCTTTTTCCGCAAAAAACAGCCAATTTTAACCGGCTCCAACTTGCCGAGATGTGACCGTGCCAAAAAAGGACTATCTTGAGCTTCTTGGTGTTACTTTGATATCGACTCTCAATTTTGGCCCTTACATTGAGGCAAGGGGCGCACGCATGGGGCGCACGGTTGGCGCAGTGGTTGAGCGATTGACTGCTGCGCTGCGTGTCGCGGGTTCGATTCCCGCACGGAACAAATATTGGTATGACCTACAGATAGTTGTTCCGGCTCTGGGTGTTGTGTGTGTGAGTTTATATGTTTGTAAACGCACCCACGATACAGGAAGAATTTCCTAGTGTGGGGCAACGTTTTTAAAAAAAAAAAAAAAAAAAAAGGCTCAATTGGCTGCCAAAAAGTTTGGGATCCTTGCAAAGGTGAGAAGGTACTTCACGCCGGAACAGCTCCTCAATTTGTATCAAGCGCAAGTTCGATCATGCATGGTTTACTGTTCTTATCTCTGGAACGTATCTGCCAAATACCAGCTTGACGCACTGGAGTCGATCGAAAAGTGGGCCAAGAGGCTGATCGGTGATGAGGCACTGGTCAAGTCAAAGCTCCAGAACCTTAAACACCGTCGCCGAGTTGTCAGCTTGTCGTTTTAATTGCATTGGAATTGCACAATCTAATTCCACCTAGCCCGTTTCATCATCGGGCTACCAGAGACAGTAAGATAGTAGTCAAGCGCGAGCCTATAAAATATAAAAAGAAAAAGACTGATAGTCTGAACAAATTTAATCTTACGATGCCTTCTGAATTTAATTTTACATTTCGTTATATTGATCAGTATCTAGGTCCAGAAAATTCCCAGCTCTGAACTGAAATTCTGTTTCTAATTACCATAAAAAAAATCATGCAATGCTTTGCTAGACTATCAATTTATTAAAACAATAATGCAGTTTAAATAATTTATATAAAATTAATTAACAACATTATTTTGTTTTCAGGTCTAGCCAGGATTGTCGTGCTAGCTGCTCGTTATGTATCGGCTAGATTTCAAGGATCGTACTACGACTTTGTTGCTAGTCAGTGCCTAGCAACAAAGTTACGTTGAATATTATTCATCTAAATAATTGCGTAACCTGACCATAACTTCTTAAATCTAATTAATTGATTTTGTTGCAGATTGCCTTAAGGCGGTTCCCCGAGCAAAACGCCGCGCAAGCCGTTTTTTGTGCTGTTTTTAGGAGCTATCTACTCGTTATTTAAAAAGAAATATCAATTAATAAAAATACATTAATTTTCTACATAATATTGATTCTAAAATGGTAGATTTAGTTTTTTTACGGAACAAATATTGGTATGACCTACAGATAGTTGTTCCGGCTCTGGGTGTTGTGTGTGTGAGTTTATATGTTTGTAAACGCACCCACGATACAGGAAGAATTTCCTAGTGTGGGGCAACTTTAAAAAAAAAAAAAAAAAAAAAGGCTCAATTGGCTGCCAAAAAGTTTGGGATCCTTGCAAAGGTGAGAAGGTACTTCACGCCGGAACAGCTCCTCAATTTGTATCAAGCGCAAGTTCGATCATGCATGGTTTACTGTTCTTATCTCTGGAACGTATCTGCCAAATACCAGCTTGACGCACTGGAGTCGATCGAAAAGTGGGCCAAGAGGCTGATCGGTGATGAGGCACTGGTCAAGTCAAAGCTCCAGAACCTTAAACACCGTCGCCGAGTTGTCAGCTTGTCGTTTTAATTGCATTGGAATTGCACAATCTAATTCCACCTAGCCCGTTTCATCATCGGGCTACCAGAGACAGTAAGATAGTAGTCAAGCGCGAGCCTATAAAATATAAAAAGAAAAAGACTGATAGTCTGAACAAATTTAATCTTACGATGCCTTCTGAATTTAATTTTACATTTCGTTATATTGATCAGTATCTAGGTCCAGAAAATTCCCAGCTCTGAACTGAAATTCTGTTTCTAATTACCATAAAAAAAATCATGCAATGCTTTGCTAGACTATCAATTTATTAAAACAATAATGCAGTTTAAATAATTTATATAAAATTAATTAACAACATTATTTTGTTTTCAGGTCTAGCCAGGATTGTCGTGCTAGCTGCTCGTTATGTATCGGCTAGATTTCAAGGATCGTACTACGACTTTGTTGCTAGTCAGTGCCTAGCAACAAAGTTACGTTGAATATTATTCATCTAAATAATTGCGTAACCTGACCATAACTTCTTAAATCTAATTAATTGATTTTGTTGCAGATTGCCTTAAGGCGGTTCCCCGAGCAAAACGCCGCGCAAGCCGTTTTTTGTGCTGTTTTTAGGAGCTATCTACTCGTTATTTAAAAAGAAATATCAATTAATAAAAATACATTAATTTTCTACATAATATTGATTCTAAAATGGTAGATTTAGTTTTTTTTTAAATGTTGTATATATTTCACTAATCTACTTCCAAAAAAACATGAAAATGAGAAATAATTATTGATATTATGCATCTCCTCGTAAAGTGTTCATTGATTATTTTTTGTACTAACACTAATGGATAGACAATTTAATAACGAACATTTTTGTAGAATTATTTTTTTCAAAAGACCAAAATTCGATTTATAAAGATTTTATTCTAAAATCTGAGCGTATTCACTACTGTAATTCATGCGCCACCAGTGCCGCTAGACCAATAGGAACGCTCATATCTCATGCCGATTTTTTGGTCAGGGTACCGTCTTAATATTCGGTGTTATTGGTTAAGACTAGAGCTTCATAATATTACCTACAACAAAGGATGTAAAAACCCGAAATGCCTTTGTCGCCGACATTTACATAAGAAGAAAACGAAGTGGCGAGCACCAATGTAACACAAACTGTGAAATTGCCATCCAAATCAATCCAATATCGCTTTGAAAATTGTACGTTCACCAATTGTTTTAATAATTAAACGATTTAAGCAATACATGCTTGTTTTTTTTCTCGCAAATCTATTGAAAAACGTTGTATGAAACTCGTGAGCTGTGCTCATCACACGCTCTGCTGAATTATGCCCTCGCGTACGGCTTGGGCTGCAACCCATAGCATCGTGTGTAATATGCAACTTAGCTCACTTGTATCATAATATACTACTAGCTGACCCGGAAAACACGTTTGCCATAAAAACACCAAACATTTATCTACCCTACCTACCCTACCTTACACTACCTACCCTACTCTACCATATACTACCCTACCCTACCCGACCCTACACTACCCTACCCTACACTACCTTACCCTACACTACCCTACCCTACCTTACTCTACTCTACCCTACACTACCTTCCCTACACTACCCTACCCTACACTACCCTACCCTAAGTTTCAATTTTTTTTTCTTCACATAAACCATCTGCTAAATAAGCCGAATAAAGCTTAAAAAATTGGGTTGGATAGGTGAGCCCGTTCTTGTGTTATAAAATAACAACGAAAAGTGGCATTGGTTTTTATGTATATAGATTACGGACGCATTTCTAAATAATATCTTTTTAATATAATTTAAATGCTGTTTTTATTCGTTTCACTCCTTATATCTGCCGGCAGACTGTTCAATAGATATAGTATTCGTTTTTTTAGGGATCTGCCACCAAAGTAATTAGTGACTCTGGGTTCATTGAATCTGCCAGCAGCCATAGATCGTATGCATAACACACGATCTATGTTGTTGATTACGTGAGTGATAGTCTTGGGTGCCATGGTGGTTAACTGCTTAAAGATACTTATGTTTGTAACTGATCGGTAGAATTTTACATATTTTGGATAGTTTCCTATAATCTCCTTTACAACTGTGATGCAGCTTGCAACTTGGGCGGAGCACCACCGGGTCCTCGTGGATCGATCGTCATACGCAGATTCCTAGCGTATGAAGTACACAGACATTGAAAGAGAGGGATGAGATAAGAAGGAGGGGTGGGAGAGTTAAGTAGAGAGAAACGCGTTGTCAAAGCGCGTAAATTTCGCCTCTGCCGAATGGGCATCTATTTGAGCTGAGTTCTACAGCTCGACACATGGTCATATTTCCTCAGGTTGAATTAAAACCGGATGCAGATGTTTAGGAGCCTATTAAGCTTATCCAGTAATACCGCGTTTAGGTCAAAGTAGCACACTTCACCGTAGTCGATTATAGGGAAGAGTAAAGGATATCGCAGTTTACACTAAAGAGATCCGGAGAGTATTCTGCAGTTAGACGTGAACAAGGTCAGCGGACCTGACGGCATTCCAGCGAGAGTGTTGAGGCAGAGTGTTAAGTTTTGACAAGCTTGTTCCGCCTCTCTCTTGTAAAAATAACGGTGCCAAGATTCTGGAGGCTTGCAGATATACAACCAGTGCCCAAAAAACGCAACCGTGCAGACCCTGTCCGTTACGGTCCGATCGCCATTACCTCCATTCTGTGCAAAGTTATGGAAAGATAACTGAACAGTAAGTAGCTGATCTACCTTGAAAACAATGATCTCCTCAGTGACCGTCAATATGGCATTCGCCGGGGATGATCAACTGGTGATCTTCTTGTGTATTTCACGCACTGCTGGGGCGAAGCCATCGAGAAACACGGCGAAGTGCTGTATCGCTTGATATGTCGAAAGGCTTTGACAGAGTCTGGCTCGCAAGTCTACTCAGTAAGCTTCCTGCATCCTAGCTGATTTTTGTAGCTAGATATCAGACTTCCTTAGTGAACGGTTGATCCGAATAGTTATTGACGGCTGCTCCTCTGACCTTATGGTTATTGATCTTCAGGGGTCCTCAGGGGTCTGTTCTCACTGCAACTTTTTTCCTGCTGCACATCAATCACCTTCTTTAGCTTGTATTGTTAGGTACGCAGATGACAGTGCAGTTTCAGAGAGAAACTTGCCCAGCGCAAAAACCAGCGTGGATGAAGTTCGTTCCTTGAGAGAGGCTATGGTGGAGCGGACAGATTTGACCACATTAAGCCTTGTCTCCCAGTGGGGTGAAAATAATCAGGTCTCTTTTATTGCCACCAAAACACAGGCGTGACTTTTTACCATTAAAAGGAGTCGTTTCGATCAAACTCCTACTTTTCAGGGTGCGTCTGTTCTTGTAACTGATTGGCTCGAGCTCCTATATAGGCATTGAGTTGACATCCAGTCTCAACTTCGGCGCCTCCATTGAGTACAAATCCCAAATTGCGGCCAAAAAACCGTGCATCCTAAATAGCGTTAAGCGATACTTTACTCATGGACAGCTTTTAACACTATACAATGCGTAAGTCTGATCCTGCATGGAGTATTGCAGCCAACTAAATATCAACTTGGCGCGCTTGACTCGGTGGATCGCAGAGCTAAGAGACTCATTGGCGACGTTGAACTGGTGGATGCCAAGCTTCACAGCCGCAAGGTTGCCTGCTTGTCGGTCTTCTACAGACTGTACTTCGGTGACTGTGCTCAAGAACTCCACGACCTCATCCCACTGGCCCCCTTCTACCATTGGACATTTAGACGCACTGAAAGTTATCATCCTTACCTGGTTGCCATTCCACGAATTCACAACAAGCGCTTCCAAACATCATTCATAATGCGCACAGCGAATGAGTGGAACTCACTACCTGTGCCCGTTTCCGGTTTTGGTTTCCGAACGCATTCAACCCGAATCTCTTCAAAGATAGAGTGAACATTTTTCTTCTGTGTAAGCTCACTCCATCGTCGCCTCTGTCTCTGTCACCACTGGCCTATACTAGAGTCAAGAACCCGAGATGGGAACCCATCTCGGGTTCTTGACTCTAGTATCAAAAAAGCATGTTTTTTATTATATTTTTAATATATTTAGAGCTTATTGGTTGCCACCTCATGGACAAGTTCGTAGCTTTTACATAGGTCTACCCACAGACATAAATCTAAAAAGATAACGCAAGTCCCTCCATCTGTATGAAAACCAAGCGTGCAATTTTTTCACAAACAATTTAAAAATAAATTTCCTTACTAATGAAAGAAAATATTTCCAATGCCTCGGCTTAGTTTTTCTATACATTCTTTACAGCTAAATATTGCATAAAATGCATTTTTCTAGATTTCGGTGGATTTCCGATGGTGCTAAATGAAAAGCTCAGATTACGATCATTTGTCGTAAGTTTAGTCCGTTTTTTGGCACGCGAAGTACATACAATCGCGTCATCTAATTAGATTTATGTCAGTGGGTCTGCCTGTCCAATCAAATTTCATGATACGTATGTTTTATATTTTCTATTTCTTTATCGAATGTAGACGCCAATTTATTACGACTTATTCCACATTGGGCACCCGTTTTTACGGCACCTGAGGTATTCCACATTCGGCACCTATCAACATTTTTCGCAGGTGCCGTAAGTGAAATAATTTATTTTTTTAAATTTTATGCTATATTTGGCACCTATACCCAATAATAGGCCAGAATCATGAACAAGTATTAATAAAAAAAAAATTGTTAGTTTTACCTTATATTCACGAAGTCGAGTTTCCCATAACACGGGGTCTCATTGCCAAGAAAGAAAATTTGGTTCAAATAAATCTCACTAGATGGCGCGACATGTACACACAACACAACAATTGAACATAAAAAAAATTATGTTCTTGTTTAATCAACTCTCCTAAGTACAAAATTATGGAATATTGGACTCTAAATTCACATTTCAAAGATTATTTGAACGGATAAATTAAATTTCTGAGGCATTCAACTCGATTTTTAAAATTTGCATTGTAACACATTTTGGTGCAAAAAAACTGTAAAACGTGCAAAAAAATACTATAAAACGAACCTTCACTGTATTTAATGAAAAAAATATTCACGAACCTAGTAAACCCTTTTACTTTCAAGTCGCTGCTAACACCATCTATTGCTGTGAAACGTGATCGAACGAGATTGATGTACTTACAAAAATAACAATCAGATGAAAAACGCTAGTTAGGTCGGCACGGTTTCTTTGTATGGGATGAGGCACCCATAGTGTGTTTTCTCAGGTAATTTCAAAGAGACAACGAACTGATGCCAGTGATACTCTTACCCTCAGTTTCCCAGCTCAAAATTATCGGAGAATTAATGTGACAAATTGTCAATCACGCGTTATCTGCTGTGATTGGCTGTAGAAAATTCATTCAACCAATCACAGCAGATAACGCGTCTTTGACAATTTGTCACATTAATTCTCCGATAATTTTAAGCTGGGAAACTTGGGGTTAGAGATAATCAGATTTATCGGTGACGTTTTGATAAGGCGTATACATTCCTTAATATTAACGCGATGTTATATTAAATCGTTACACGGCCAGTACGGCCGTGTAACGATTTAAAATAACATCTTACAAAATAATAAGGTCAGTAGCGGCATCTAGTGATAAAAATTAGAAATGGATGAATGATACTTTACCATACATCGGATAGATGGCGCTATATGCGATAGATTTGAACATACAGTTCTATTTATAAACAATTGAATTAAATCTTATATTGAAATTAGAAACATAAAGTAAACCATAGATGAGCGGTCTACAAACATAAAAGAAAAAAAGAACGCCCAAAGGTTATTCGTTGACAACATGTATCATCTTTTTCGTTTGTCATCTTGGATCAGCAACATCTATTTTAATAAATCCCAAGAAAACTTAAACAATCCTGATGACTCGAGGGATAAAGAGGACCAGTGTTAAAATGAAATATTCCATTGATTTGAGGAACTAATCGGCGCTGTGAGTATCAGTTTAATTTGTCTGAATATGTATGTTGTACCAACTATGTGCATTGTGAATCTCAACATAAATTTTCATCTTGGCAGGGTCCTTAGGATATTTCAATAGCTAAATACATAAACATATTAATATGGTCATCTCAACCTAACGTTTACATCATCCCAAGACTTCAGCAGCAAGTTTCGAATACAGATTTCTTCATTGTGTGGTTGATGCTTAGAATCAACTGCAAAGGCTGAACGATGCTGTTTGAGACAGCATGTCTCCAGTGTTGAATCTTAAGGGTATATGTATCCATTCTAATGTAAGCTGTGCTTATTTAATAATATTTATCAAGAAACTTCAGTGACAGACTGTATTTGTGAGAAGATTAAATTAGTTGAGAAGACCAACTGAATGACTTTTACTTCAATCAATACCTCACGCGAAACAATCCTTATTTAGTCTCATGAATTCACTACCACTGGGTAAGTTGGTGAGTAAGAAAAACTAAACTTACAGCCGTTTTCAACATTGGATCTTTTTTACCCGACTGGGTTGGATAATTTTGTTTACAAAATATCAATTATCAAACCATTTAACCTAGCCTTTACGAAGAAGTAAGCTTTAAAGTGACAGTTTTACGACACCAAAACGGAGGGGCCTTAACGAAGATATCTCTTTAGGGCAGACTGTCTGTAGTACAAAAGTAGTTAGTACTATTGTTTTTTATAAGGGATGAAAGGGTAAGTAGGTTGTGGATTTAGAAGGTAAAGTATTTCATAAAAACGATAATCTTTATTTGCTTTGAATTAATACATAATATGTATGGAGAATCGTAAACTATTTGTTTTATCACATTGAGCTTTTGAATTTCTTTGTATGGGATCTTCAGGTAGCAGCTTAACGTCTGAAACAAAAAAAAAACATATTTAATAATACAATCAACATATCATCACCCATGAATTGCCCTGATAGGCAGAGATATCTATAACACACCCACATTTCGCCTGCTATGTTTAAGCCCCATTTAATCGGGGGCAAGTCTCTTACCGGGCTAGCTAAATCATTTATTTTTAAGCACAAAGGACTTTTTTCCATTAAAGCATTTTCTGATCAAAGACACTCGTTTATAGAGTACTAATGGCCTAAAGAAAGACAAAAGTACAAGAGAATAAGATGAGTATAAGATAAATAAGTGTCTTTACCCGTAACCGCCAGCTGGTTTTCCGCCACCGCTTCCGTGGTGACCACCGCCGCCGCCGCCGATGTTACCACCGCCTCCATGACCGAAACCACCGCCGCCTCCTTGACCGCTGCCGCCTCCTTGGCCGTAGCCGCCACCGCTGCCACCTCCGAGAGAACCACCTCCTCCAGAACCACCGTGTGCACCACCGCCGTGTCCACCGCTGCTGCCACCGCCACCACCGCCGCTGCCTCCGCCACCACCGCCGCCGCCGCCGCCGCCGGATCCACCACCACCACTCTGGCTACCTCCGCCATATACACCTGGAAATTACAAATAACTCAACTTTTAGAAACATAGAGTAACTTTCAAATCCAAGAGTTAAGGACGTCATCTCAATTTGCTGTATCACGAATTCGTTTTTATCAAGGATAGGAGGTTTTTATCTGTAATTGGCTCTATGTCTCATATACAATTGTTATCCATCTGTTATAGCTGTTGGTTCTTCTAGTATTAAATAAATAAATAAATACAAATTGCTCCAATAAAAACACTAAAAAACCTTTTAGAAAAACCTCGACATCATTATTTTGTGTTTATTTATGTTTTCCATATTATTATGTTGCTAAGGATGAAGCTCATATTAATTTCCATAGAGAAAGCATATTTTTTTTGTAAAGCGAATGTTAATAAAAACAAAACTAGTATACTAGATAATAACAACAAAATAATACCTGGAGCGGCGTAAGTGATAGCAATGAGCCCTAAGGCTACTGCTGTGAGTACTGCTAGACGAGCCATGCTGATCTGTGGCCCGAACTCCCTCGACCTAGCTTATATACAGGCTCGCTTATGTCATGCACTTGAACGAACAAATGTTTATTAGACTTTTCACTTTTTGCCGCGCTCTTTTTTGTAATACTTATTAAGGTTCCGCGGAATTTAAATATCCTGATTTTATGCATCGAGATGGATGTAGACGTGGACTAATAAAAATTATTACTGGCTGTTCGTTAGTTCTGATAGCTTTTAGATAATAACTTGTAGAGAATATGTTCCAAGTTTTTTTTTAGCGTCCATCACCCAAACGAGCTTTTGTTTGCTATTTTCACGTCGTGAATCGTGAATTGACTGGTAATTACGATAATATTGGGCTTGGATTTTATTAAGTTCTTTTTTCACTCGTTTCTGTTGGTAAAGCAACTGAGCCTCTTTGGTAAAAAATAAAATAAACTCGTTTGACATACCTACTGGCACTTTGCTTAGTCTTCTTGTTGATTTAGTTCTTCTTAATGCAACGCTGTGATCAACACTTCCAGCGTCTTCAGCAGGTGAATTACTAACATTTTTGGAATTAGATTTAGTTTTTTTTTATTGAAATATAAACATACGGTAGTATCTCTAAGAAGTCTGTGATCTCAACTGATTTTTGGAAATGTTTATGTCATTTGACAATGGTACGGATTGGTACCAGTAACATTTTTAAAAAAAGCAGAAGAATTCAAGAAGAATTAAGTTTGTTGCTAATCTAAGAAGGTGCTATTCTTTAAATAGTTTAAATCAAAGTCCCTTTACGTGTCTGTCTGTTTGACCGCTTCGCTTGTTTAGCTCTTCTAAACTACGTAATCGATTTTGATGCTGGTTTCACCAAAATTTAAAGCATTGATTCGGGATGTTATATGTGTATAATGCAATAATTAAATTTATATAAATATACCTTTAATTATTTTTTTTTATATATAGGCTCGCGCTTGACCACTATCTCACCTGATGGTAAGCGATGATGTGTTCGACGGTGAAGCACGCTTGCCTAGAAGCAACCTATTGACTCTTGACTTAAAGACTCCTAGATTGTAGCTATCGGGAAACACAGTCTCCGGCAGGGAATTCCAAAAAACGAATAAAACAAAGTCGTGTTAGTTACACCACTATAACTCTAGAACAGCTGGATATTTTTTTCACGATTTTTGTGTTTTTGGATTTAACTTCTTCAGGAATAGGATAATAATTAATAAAACATCGAAAAAAATTACGATAAAAAAAGCATTTTGCGAACACAGCGCCATCTCTGATACATGATAGAAACAAAGCACATACAAAACTGAACATGGCATTGTATGCTGATTCCGGTATTGCCAACAGATGGCGTTGTCGATTTTTCTGAAATTAATGCTATAATTCTGATTTATAAAACACAAGAAATGTTTCTACTTATGTCCGTTATAGACTTTGAAACCATCCAACCGATATGGCCCAAACCGGTTTCATTAGCAAGGCAATGCGAAGATGGTTTTAGACCAAAAAAAATACTGGTAGGTAGGTGGGTAGGTAGGTATGTCGGTAGGGTCGGTGGGTAGATAGATAGATAGGGTAGGGTAAGTAGGTACGGTACAGTAGGAAAGGGTGGGTAGGGTAGGGTAGGTAGGTACGGTAGAGTAGGAAAGGGTGGGTAGGGTAGGGTAGGTAGGTATGTCGGTAGGGTCGGTGGGTAGATAGATAGGGTAGGGTAAGTAGGTACGGTAGAGTAGGAAAGGGTGGGAAGGGTAGGGTAGGTAGGTATGTAGGATAAGGTAGGGTAGGTAGGTGACACTTTGCTCAAGATAGTTCTCACGTACAGTTAATTAAGTGATCTCATACAAATCAATAGTGTTCAACACGTGTCACGAGCCCCCGCCAAAAACAACCATTGTGTTACCTGTATAAACCATTTCATTATTAAACGACAGTTAAAAATACTATAATACCCAGTGCGTGCAAAATTTTTGGATATCTTTGAAATAATTTATATGGCAAAACAACGTTTGCCGGGTCAGCACTCAGCTAGTAGCAAGACACCTCAATGTTTCGCCATACGCCACTGATATATTTCACTGCCCGAAGCAGGGGTGGGTAGAGAACGGAAATAGGGTTGGTCACAACTAAACTACCTACGTATATAGTAGTCACAGCGGATCTTTGTGTCTCTGATGTTGACTCTGCGAACCATTGCGCAAGAAACAGTTTATCATCGAGTATACTGCATAGAGTAAGCGAAATAGGACAATGCGACAAACGTACTTTAACTTCACCTTCAACATTGACACAAAAATAGCTACTGCGCAGGGTATTGCAGCCAACTTCCGAGACACAAAAATCCGCTGTGACTACTGTACGTATGTAGGAATGTACGCAGAAATAAAACAAATAGATACAGCAGGGAAAAATAAAATAGGTAAAGATAAGTTAAAATAAAAAGAAAAACTAAAAGCTACAAAACACAATATCACCAGAAGAATAGATTGTAGTAGTAGTACGTGCACGTAGATATATAGCAAACGAATACATTGATCTATTGTCCATATTGCGGAACCCTTTGGCTAGATAATAATAATACATTTATATTTAATTCATTCGTTAACACGTCGAAGTGGCTGAGAGTTTTTGTGTAGCTCAGCCGATCACTATACCAATGTATGTATAGTATATGTACTAATAAACTAGTACATTGTAAATATTGCGTTTGCGTCGCTAATGGTCAGCTAAGGTAGGGCGTACTCTGCAAGCTACAAAGCTTGTCTATCTATATTTTTCTTCTTTTTTTATTATCGACTTCAAAAAAAGGAGGTAATCAATTCGACATGTATGTATGTAATATTGTTGGAATTGCTCAATATTTATACATATAATTATGTTACTCTATATGGGCTTTTTTACCTATTTTTTGATTTATTACCTATACTAGCTACTGCTGCCTGCTGCTATGCTAGCCTTCCTGTTTTAGCTATACTTAGGGAACAGTGCAAGTTTCATCAAAATCGGTTCAGCAGTTTTCAAGATATGGAACATACAACCGAACTCCTTAGCGACAAACATCATGAATGTGTAAATTAAGTTATTATGGGTATTTTGTCAATCCTTTACGTACCTTACTATAGACCTCGCAATTTTTTTAAACAGACAGAATAAAAACACTAAAAAGTGCTAAAATAACTTTCATTTCGGAAGTCAGTGTGCAAAATCGATAAAAAACAAAGACATCGACTTCCGAAACGAAAGTTATTTTTGCACCTTTTTGTGTTTTTTAATAACTCTTCCATTTTTTTACTTGTTATTTTGGAAACCGAGGGTCTGAGTGTTCCATCCCATGGCTTCAACATATTCAGTTATTTAAGGGTTGCTACCTTAGCCTCACTGTGTAGCTCTTATCTCTGTTATTTAATTAATTACCTACTGAGACATACAGAACTAACTCTAGGTAGCATTAAATATGAACTTTCGATTTTCTATTTGTATTTGACTAAAGGTTACCCTAGTCGACGGCACGAACTATTTTGTGCGCGAGGTTAAAATGCATGCTATCTCATCCGACAACACGTGCGAAAGAGATAGATGCTGTGTTGAGCAGTAAGAAGCTAGTTCGCCTACGAATAAGCACTTTTGCAAATTTGTATCGAAATGTATGATGATTAAGAACGAAAACGAGCGCGCGAAATTTTATAAACAGACCTTTGGGAGTCTAGATATCATGAAAAAACGACTTAATGTATGGTATTCAAAATAAAATTATTTGCATTGTTAAATTACTGATCTATCCCTGTATGGAGGCCGTTTTGCAATTTTTGTTCTTCTTATGGTATTTATTTCCGCCCAAAGATGCGTTAAAATTAGTGTTGAAATATGGAATTTTCGGCGCTCATAACTTTCGGTTTTTTATTTTTATTTTTTTGTTTCCATACAGGGCTAGATAATGATGAGACAAATTGATATCATTTTATTTTTTTAACGACTCCGCTAGACTATGTTTGTATGGAAGAATCTTTGACTAGTGTAACCTTAACAAGGAAAAGTGTCTATTCTAAAAGTTCGAAACATTTTAGAATTATGCTCTCCGGAATTATTAAGTGATCTCGTAGACTATTCGATCTAGACGGTATACCTAAGTTATTTATTTTTAACAAACATTATTTGGAACAGCAACTTAGTTTCTCTAATTAATTACGACATTAGCATACAGACTTCTCACAATACTCCAGACACATTGATTCAAACATCTTTAATTCAGAAAAAATATCAGTGCTTCAGTCGCTAAGTTGTCATTTAGTGAAGTGAGAGAATTATAGCATAGCTAGGCTTGGAAAACAAGCCTTATTCAATATCTCCTTGTAGATACCTGGAAATCTTTTTTATTCAGTAAGCAACTAACTGATAAGGAAAAATTATTATGTTTGTTATTGTGGTTCGACCATGTCTGTGGGTTCTACGAATCGTTTTATCGATCGCGGGATCTGCTTGTTTCCCTTTGTGCGCGGCGCGCGCCGCGCGCAGTCGTCTACAGATGATGATGCTGCACGCTCGTGTCACTGGTGAGTATCAGGTTCACTTTGGTACAGGTATGTAAAGCTTTTTTGTTCCGGTTTGCACTACCATAGGCAATTTTTTGGCGTAAGATTTAGTGCGTACAGAACCCTGATTCCAGTAACTTTATGTCGACAGACTATTGAACTGAATCGTTTGTTATTTAGAGGAAAGAGTGCGATTGAAAAAAAACTGTTTAAAGGGCTTTATTCATAAAAAAACTGTTTAATTAACATCCTCGGAGCCGATTTTTCAATAATCTGATAACTTTTAACTGAGAAATAAAAATGACCGTTTGACATATATTTTATACAAAAGCTGTCAAACCTCCCTTTTTATTTATTCCTCAGTTAAAAGTTATCAGACTATTGAAAAATCGGCCCATGTTTATTAAAATCTGGACAGTGTTGAAGGTTCTAGATTAAAATTTTGTCAAATCCAAAAACTGTGATTTGGAGTTTAGAATGTCTATATGGTTTGCGGTGATGCATAAACGAAGTCGTATTTTTGGCGCCCTATGATTACTTTAAAAAAAAGTTAGTGATTGAGAATAAAACTACCATAGATAAAGATTTGATTGCCAATAAAAAATAGAAAATTAAAAATTGTGCCATTCCCTGTTCTTTGCATGTACCATGGTAACATACTCCGTATATGTCTTTTTATACCATGGCCGGTACCCTTCAAGTGGCGTTTGTGGTCTGAAAATGCTCAGCTCTTAGGTAATGTGCAGTGTGCATCATATCGTTGGCTTCAGAGTTTATAAGATTGGTTAAGTGTTTAAGCACGACAATGATCAAAAACGTAGGTAAACAAATAGAATAGGTATGTTACTAAGAATTAGTGATATCATTTGACATTCGCCTCGAGGAGTATCCGTTTGTTTTATACTCGAAAACTTCTTTAATCATTTAAAACAAATATTTGGGATGGCTTCAACACGCTCTTCAAATTTCTGATGAGGACGAACTTGTTTGTATGCAACTGCTTGAAGTTTAGTCATCTATATTTTTATGTACATATCTATTAATATTATTATTATATACTTCATTGTACACCACAAAAAAATAAAGGAAAAATGAAAGGATCTACTAGCTTCTGTAAGCGGCGTCACCTGCGTGAAATGTGCTTTCGTATCCCAAGGGAATTTATAACGTGATGAAAATGTAGCAATATAGATCCAGCTTTTGTGGTTTTTAATAGTTGAATATTTTTAAAATTCTGTATTCTATGGCCGTAAAAGTAAAAATTGCTCTATCTTTGAAACTCTTGGGATTTAATCCCATATATGGAATGTTTTACCGATAAAATTAAGCCTTAAAGTTTTATTATTACGAAACCGGACACATTGTGTAGTGGATAATATAAGCAAGAGGTCACCAATTACTTTCATTAGGGGTCCGTTCTTTTAAATAATATAGCCATCGCGGTCCGTAAGGCTTAAAGCTTCGATGACAAGTGACATCTACCATTCCTTTGATATCATATCCTGGCCTGTGTCCCATCAGAAAGAAAGAAAGAAAGAAAGAATGAAAACTTGTTTATTTGGCACACACAATGTACACATATAAGGAAAAAGAATTTAATAAAAACAATTACATACATAGTGTGCCCCGCGACTGCGCCAAAAAGGTCCAGTTCAGCAAAATGCCAGACAACTGGGAGTTGCCTGACGCTGGTTTTCAACTGAACCTTACGTTGAAGTGCACGGATGTGAATCAGTTTTGATTTTGAGGTTACAATACAGGTAAATAGATATGTGTTTGTGTTCAATACAGGTAAATAGATATATGTTAGTGTTTTTATATGATATACAGGTATGTATAATAATTTGGTATGAACCATTATGTCATGAACAGCATAGCGAGTACTATCAACTGCGAATAGGATCGACATCATATCAGTGAAAGGTTCAAGTGTATTAAGTCTGGTCAGCGAGAACATTATAAACTAATTAAGTATGCTTATGCTATCCAAATAATTTACTGGTACGAATAGAGTACTAGTATCAAGCAAAGACACAATTTATGTTGTTCAATACATTTTAGTTTGCATAACTCGACAAAATGTTGGAAAGGGGTTTTTAGGGTTCCGTACCCAAAGGGTAAAAACGAGACCCTATTACTAAGACTCCGCGGTCCGTCTGTCTGTCTGTCTGTCACCAAGCTGTATCTCATGAACCGTGATAACTAGACAGTTGAAATTTTCACAGATGATGTATTTCTGTTGCCGCTATAACAACAAATACTAAATACAGAATAAAATAAATATTTAAGTGGGGCTCCCATACAAAAAACGTGTTTTTCTTGCCGTTTTTTGCGATAATGGTACGGAACCCTTCGTGCGCGAGTCCGACTCGCACTTGGCCGGTTTTTTTTTTACAAAAAGCGTTTTCGAAAACAAGACCGATAAAGTGTAAACAAATTTAATCTTGCGACGCCTTCTGAATTTAATTTTACTTTTCATTATATTGATTGGCGGTGATAGGATAGATGGACACTCTTTTCCGCACTTAGACGTCCATTTGGTTCGTTGTGCGAGCAGGCCTCCTCTCTGTGAGAGGGAATGGGCCGTAATCCACCACTCGGGCCCAGTGCGGGTTTGTGGATGTCACATGTCTTCGAATTTTTGGTTCTACTAAGACATGCCGGTTTCCTCACGATGTTTTCGTTCACCGTTTTTTGAGCAGTGGTGATAAAATAGTTTACACAAAGTAAAACAACTTACTGGGTTCGAGCCCAAGACCTACAACTTGTAAGTCGCGGCCGTTACACCATTGTTTGGCCTTACGCAGACACCACTGCTTTCAAAACTATCTTGATCGGTGGTGTTCAGTAGCAAGGACGAGTAAGTTCTCGCCTCTGATCTGGAATTCTGTCTCAAGTTCCCATAAAAAAATCATGCAAAGCTTTGCTAGGCTACCAATTTATTTAAACGTCAGTGAAATTTTATTAATTTATATAAAATAAATGAATAACATTATTTTTTGTTTTCAGGTCCAGTCAGGATTTTCGTGCTATTTTTGTATCGTCTAGATTTCAAGGGCCGTACTACAAAGTGACAATGCCATCATGATGAACGCTTTGAAAAATAAAACCGACAAAGTACGTTTCGGACTGCGAACATTTAGGGTCCCGTACCAAACCGCAAAATTAAGTTGGTTGTAATAGGAAAAATAAGAGAATTTCAAATAAAAAATCTGATTATTGGTATTTGTTAGTAAAATACAGTAAATTTCATGGTCATAAGTTAATGGGAAGTTATAAAAATCTTCGGTACAAAATTTTGTAAAAAGAGCTGACCATGGCGGCTTCTCATTCCATTGTTTTCTAAAACAAAAAAAAATACAATATTTATCTACTCAACGAGCAAACAACGATATCCCAGCCGATGGAACAGGACAAAAAATATTTTTCACGCCCCCTTTATCTGTATCGGAGCCTTCCATCTATACCAATATTATAAAGAGGAAAGATTTTTTTGTTTGTTTGTTTGTACCGAATAGGCTCCGAAACTACTGGAATGATTTTAAAAATTCTTTCACCAATAGAAAGCTACATTATTCCTGAGTGATATACGCTATTTTTTAATCCCGAAAACGTGTCCTGTCGGGTGGCCCACGGGAGCGAAGGCGCGGGGAACATAAAATATAAGAAAAATTGCATGACTTAGGGTCAACAAAATGCTTATACTTTCAAGGTTGTCGCCAAGGGACAGGTAGGGGCAGCTGCCCCCCCCCCCCCCCACCTGGAGATAAAAAAATAAGTAGCCAAATGGAAAGAAATCAAAGTCCTAAGTCCACATAAACCTAACCCAACACATCTAGCCATTTGTTGATGTCTTAAAAAAAAACTAAAAGCGTTGAAAATTTTGGTCGGCCTACCAAAATCAATCAAGGAGACTAAAAACCTGGTTAAGAAGTACTATGGGGGAAAATCGCCTCAATGGTCTGGCCATGATGAATGTGCACAGAAAACTTAATAATGAAAACGTATAAGATTTTCAAGTGGTCGAGAAGTTTACCCAAAACCCCCGATGATTGAGCTCGTGGAACGTTACCCATTGGACTTTATACCGTTCTTATAACAATCGCCGTAGGGGCAAGACTCGTACTATAATGTTCTGGCATAACTGTGTGTACCTTATTATAGAACTTGCTGATTATGTACCAAAAAGATGAAAAATAAAAACTCTTTTACATAAAAATACAACCAGTGGTCGCTCACAATGGGCCTTATCAGAAAGCTTAAAGTCACCCAAAGGGCAATGGAGAGGGCTATGCTCGGAATTTCCTTGTGTGATCACGTCAGAAATGATGATATCCGCAGGAGAACCAAAGTTACCGACATAGCCCGAAGAATTGCCAAACTTAAGTGGCAGTGGGCAGGGCACATTGCTCGCAGAACGGATGGCCGATGGGGCCGAAAAGTTCTGGAGTGGCGACCGCGAACTGGAAGACGACACGTTGGAAGTCCTCCCACTAGGTGGACCGATGACCTGGTTAAGGTTGCGGGAAGGCGCTGGATGCGAGACGCACGGGATCGGTCAATGTGGCGACGCCTGGGGGAGGCCTATGTCCAGCAGTGGACGTCTTTCGGCTGAAATGATGATGATGATGATGATGACAACCAGTGAACACACATACTGACTAAAAACACCGTGTGGTTTTAGTCAGTATGTGTCAGATAGATCCCTCTGCGTACCTCAAGGCGGAGGACATCCATGAGGATTTCCACAGGTAAAAAAATAGAACACGTTAAATTAAAGACAACGTAACAAAGTAATATATATTTCAATGCAACGCAACAAATAAACGGGCAAACTGACAGAGATACTTCATACATTTTACTAAAATACTGTCTTCTGATGGTTATTCAGTTTTTGTTAGGTACTGCTATTAATTAGTCCTTGATTTTAGGTTTTGTATAATCTTTGCCGTAGTCACCCATGCTCTAAATATTATAACGATAACGATAAACAAAACGATAACAAATAAAGACTTCTGATTCTGATGTTCAAGTTCACACATAATAACAATTAAAGGGCATTTATTTGGCAGTAATTAAAGTTTATAATTGAAAACTCATTTATATCATACATGGGAAAAAAACTAAGGTGACTTAGAGAATATATTACCTACCTACGTAATTAGATGATTATCGTATATGTTCATAGTCCTCCAGACCGTATTATGCCCACAACACAAGTGTGTATGCAAAAACAGGTGCACTTTATGTTCCCTCACCTTCATAGTCCGATGGGGCGTCAATCCGACACGACCGGAGAGAGATCAGGTATCGGACCATAGATCGTAGGACCAACGGCTGAACTTGCTTTCTGAGAGTTTCAAACCACCTACTTCCAAACTCCGGGCTGCTATCTACTGAAAAATTCCTTAAGGCACTTCGCCCGACCTTGGAATCGTACCTGGGACCTCACTCTCAGCAGTCGCACTTGCGACCGCGAGACCAACGAGGCAGTGAATTTGTGACTAATACATTTTTTTTGTCTTTGGATAATGCTCATGCATACTGCGCTACCACGGGGAGATAGCGTAGTTATGGTGGACTCCAACCCACTAAAACTCCACGGTGTCTTCCTGTGCCGCATGGCAGGAACACGGGCACGCGTTAGCACTCACCGCGAACACGCCGCATCTGTCCGTAACCGGCCCCTTCTCTGGGGTATGTCGCCCATCCCAGTCAGACCATCCCAGGGACCAATCCAGCACATGGGTACCAGACGACCCCGTGTATGGCACCCTTGGTCCCCTATGACGGGTCAGTTCAGTGGCCCAGCCACCTACCATTTTTCGGCCGCAGGGGATAGGGAACTCCGCTGCGGCCCCACCGCGTCCGCCATCAGACGGTGGCGACCCCGTCCAGGCCGTGGAAGGTAGGGAGAGCGGCGCACCGCAATACCACCGCTTCCCCCAACCCTCAGCCGCGATACCGTATGGGACCTGGGACGCTCCATACAAAATCGCGGCCCGCCTCAGTTAAAAAAAAACAAGTTAGTCCTATTTATTTATTTATGTACACACAAAACATTTAAAAGAGAAAGTACATATAAAGAAAGTATAGCACAAAGGTGCTGCTTATTTCTAAAGAAATTTCTTCCAGCAGACCTACGACAGGAGAATTTGATAAGACACATAGACACAGTGTGTATAAGTACAAGGAAAGATAATGAAACTTAACTAATACGAACATAATATATAAAATAAAATTACATGCCTAAACATTATTATAAATTATATAAAAATACATAACTACTATAAAATAAATAATTATTAAATAAGGTACGTTTCATTTACTTAATCACCCGATGGCAACGGATTTTTCCATTTCACAGGGATCAAGTACCCTGCTTGCAAGAAGAAACTGCAACAAAATAACAATTAATCAATATGCCTAGCCTGAGTCCAACTTTATGGGGCTTCCATTCTAACAACGCTGTCTTATAAAACATGACTGAACTGTTGGTGAAATGTCTGGTTCATTCTGCAGTTACTTAAAAATAACGAATCTAAGCGCCTGTTTCAAAGGCTTTACTTGGCTTATGTTGAACGCTTCCACTAAGCTGCAGGCGCTCGTTCGAAAATAATTTTATCCTCTACAGATAGGTACTGTTAATGTCCCTCTTCAGGACAAAAGCCTGTTCTCTACAGAGCAGGCATGAGTTTAATTATCACGAAGCTCAAGATAGGTAAGCGATTTCAAACTTAAATTAACTTTAAGTTCTGGTTTCATCACGATGTTTTCTTTCACCGATGTCAGCAAAGTCCATGTCCAAGATAAACTTAGTAAGTACATATACATTGAAAAAGTCACATTGGTACTTTTGGTGGCCGGGCTTTAAACCCACGACTCGCACGAAAGACGAGGTACTAATCCTAACCACTGTATATTTTTTTGTTATTTAAATAGTAAAGCAAATTAGTTGACAACGAGGCCTTGTTAACAATATGACTGAAGATTTTATTTACTATTAAACTTCATATAACTTTGGCTAAAAAACTGTCGATCTATACACTCACAACATTCAGCTGACGGCGATGTCTATTTTTGTCAATAGTAAAAAACTCTTTATTTTAATTTCAATCAGTGTTATATTAATTTATAACACTAGAAAACCTACCGTGTTGGGTTGTCCTTAAGGGTTCTATTTGTTGTGAGTGGTAGCGGAGGTCTGATGATGGAGAGCAGAAAGGTTGATAGTGAAACTCACTAGTATACTTGTTTTGACTCATTATAAGATTCGTTATGATGTGGAGTAGTCATTGTTGATAAGGGTCAAGGCATGACAAGGGTCTTATGATGAAGAACTTTACTATTTTCAGCTCTCCATCATGAGAGCTGAATTTGACTACTTATACCCATCGTGAAACAGCTCATTTGAATTTTCCTGATGGATATTGATTGAAGTTTGACTAGAACCTTAATTAACTGTTAACTATGCAAGTTATTCGGTATGCAACAGATGTAACGCTATCTACTGAACTATAAGTTTTTAAGACAAAGGGTAAGAGACACCCAAGGAAAATATTACTTTTTCACTCATGGTTCTCATCATTTTCATCAGCCTTTTAATGTTGTCACTGCTGTGACTCAGGCATCCTCTCATATAGATGGACAGCTTTCATCAACAATAAAAGAAAACATATCAATAAAATAATTTTATTTATAAATCCACACTTTGACATCTTTTGGCGAATAATATCCTCATGATTGACCTTGGTTGAATTTACACTTTACCCGTAAAAGTTGACTGTACCATTGATTCCTCCCAAAATACCATGGTTGGGGCCTAGGGCGCTGTCGTTAAAGTTGGTGTTGGCATTGTTGGTGCCGCTCGTGGATCCGTGTTTGATGGTGAGGCTATCAGGACCAAATAATCCCTCTTCCTTTACATCCCCGTCAATGTTGCCCAATGCTGCTTGTCTCACCTTCTTATGTACTGAAAGAGAGACTCATGTTTAGTGGAATATTACAACAATATCTGTACCCCTAGTAAAAACCAGTAAAGGGAAATATTGGAGAAATTTTCAAACAATGCTCTGATTTTGATGAGCAAGGTATTTTTTCCATGTGGTTTTTAATACATCTTCAAAATGCCGCTTTCAGCGAGCAAAGTGACAGTGAATCAGCCATAACTACTGTCATCTTTAGACTATTTAAATAGTGGTCCCGTCTGCTGTATTAGCTATGGGTAGCATATAGAACAGCTGGAGATGGCAGGAAACGGATTCGTGGAAGACCGTGAAAAAGAAGTCGGGAATATCAGAGGCTGTTGACAAAGTGACGGTCTATCAGCTATAAAAAATTTCGAAAAGTCAAAATATAAGGGATTGACTACGTGACTTTTCGGTAGCCCTTTCATTAAATTCGTTTGGAAATGTCACGAGATCAATCTCTTTCATTTTGCATTCGTCCACTGTCATCACTAAGGTCGAATGATACTTTTCTGGAGCCTCTGGTAAAGGTCTGGCATCAGGCAGCGATGGCAGAGACAAGTGACAGGAGAGCATAGTTGAAATAACAATGGAAAATTTCCACCTTCTTGTCTGGCAGGCAGAGTGTTGAAAGGTGCTGCCTATTGCTTTGTCATTTATTATTTAATCATAACACGGCCACGGCAAAAAGCCATAGTCATTTTTTGATTTGATTAAGACATGTTGTGTTTGTCATAACAGTCACAGCAACATGTCTTCTTATTTCATACTTCGCATTTAGTCGCCCTCACATAAAGAAAGAAAAACATTGAAAAACTGAGCCGCACAGGACACAGGACAGATCATCATCATCATCATTTCAGCCGAAAGACGTCCACTGCTGGACATAGGCCTCCCCCAGGCGTCGCCACATTGACCGATCCCGTGCGTCTCGCATCCAGCGCCTTCCCGCAACCTTAACCAGGTCATCGTCCACCTAGTGGGAGGCCTTCCAACGTATCGTCTTCCAGTTCGCGGTCGCCATTCCAGAACTTTTCGGCCCCATCGGCCATCCGTTCTGCGAGCAATGTGCCCTGCCCACTGCCACTTAAGTTTGGCAATTCTTCGGGCTATGTCGGTAACTTTGGTTCTCCTGCGGATATCATCATTTCTGACGTGATCACGCTAGAAAATTCCGAGCATAGCCCTCTCCATTGCCCTTTGGGTGACTTTAAGCTTTCTGATAAGGCCCATTGTGAGCGACCACGTCTCGGTCCCATAGGTGATCACTGGCAACACACACTGGTCATAGACTTTTGTCTTGAGACACTGCGGTAAATTGGACGAGAAGATACCACGCAACTTCCCGAACGCCGCCCAGCCGAGTCGGATTCGACGGTTGACCTCTTTCTCGAAGTTGGACCTACCCAACTGGACCGTTTGTCCCAAGTAAACATAATCGTCTACAACTTCGAGTGTAGAGTCTCCGATCTTGATAGGAGTGGGTGTTACATGGGCGTTCACCATGACCTTGGTTTTGTCCATGTTCATTTTAAGACCCACTCTTTCGGAAGCTCTACTAAGGTCATCGAGCATTTTATTGAGGCTCTCCATGGTCTCAGCCATGACCACTATGTCGTCGGCAAACCGAAGGTGAGTGATGTACTCGCCATTAACGTTGATGCCAAGCCCCTTCCAGTCCAGAACCTCGAAGACGTCCTCCAGCGCAGCAGTGAACAGTTTCGGAGAAATGACGTCTCCCTGTCTTACGCCGCGCTGGAGAAGGATTGGTTTCGAGGTCTGATCCTGAAGACGGACTGACATGGTGGCGTTTTTGTACAGACACTTCAACACCTCAATGTACCGGTAGTCGATCTGGCACCGTTGGAGAGACTGCAGTACAGCCCAAGTCTCGATCGAATCGAAGGCTTTCTCGTAGTCCACAAACGCTAAACAGAGAGGCAGGTTATACTCTTCGGTCTTCTGTATAACCTGCCGCAGCGTATGTATGTGGTCTACGGTGCTAAAGCCTTTTCGGAATCCGGCTTGTTCGGGAGGCTGGAAATCGTCAAACCTGCGCGCGAGACGATTCGTGATGACTCTTGAAAACAACTTGTAAACATGGCTAAGAAGCGAGATGGGCCTATAGTTCTTCAGCCGGGCATTGTCGCCCTTCTTGAAGAAGAGTACCACCACACCCCTGCACCATGCCTGTGGCGTTTTGCCCTCGAGTATGACGGAATCAAAAAGCTTCTGAAGGGCCTTGAGGACCGGTTTTCTACCCGCCTTCAGGAGTTCAGCCGTGATTCCGTCATCACCCGGCGCCTTGTTGTTTTTAAGCTGTTTCAGAGCCATCCTAATCTCGTACAGGCTGACGTCCGGGATATCTTCGGTATAGTGCCGGGTCAATCTAGCTCTTGGGTCGTTTGCTAGATTCGCAACGGGTTTACTGGTTGACGTGTACAACTGCCCATAGAAACTCTCGATCTCCCTCAGAAGCTCCGGTTTGGCGGATACAATCCTGCCATCATCGGTCTTCAGTTTCGTGAGCTGGCTCTGCCCAATAGCCAGATCCCTTGAAAAAACCTTGGAGCCTTTATTTTGCTCAATCGCGTCTTTAATACGCTCGGTATTAAAGCGGCGGAGGTCTCTTTTCAAGGATTTAGAGATCTGTCTATTGATCTGCCGGTATTTGCACGCCTCATCTGAAGACTGCAGGATCATCTCACGCCTCTTCTTCATAAGCTTGAGGGTATGATCAGAGAGCTTTTTGTTTCTATCTGTACGACGGGTCTTGAAAAACTTAGACCCGTCCGTATGGACAGCTTCCACGAACCCGTCGCTGTATTCGTCCACGGAGCTCCCCAGGCACTCGAAACGATTCTGGAGTTCGAGCTGAAAGCTCTCGGGGTTTTGGACCTGGACCTGTGCTGGACGGAGCGTGGACTTCATCAGTCGAGACCTTTCAAGCTTAATATTAATGTTCAATGTGCCTCTTACCATGCGGTGATCGCTCCCGGTTTTTACCGAATTGATCACGGAGACATCATTGAACATTTGCTTCTTGGTTGACATGATGAAGTCGATCTCATTTTTTGTTGCACCATCGGGTCTCTGCCAGGTCCACTTCCTGTGTTCACGCTTTTTGAAGAAGGAGTTCATCATATAGAGGCCCTCCTTCTCCATAAAACTGGCCAGTAGGTGACCCCGGTGGTTCCGTCGTCCAACTCCAAATTGTCCCACTTGCAGCTGCAAACTGGGCAAACGAGACGAGGATGAGCTCATCCTCGTCTCGTTTGCCTAGTTTCGCGTTGAAGTCCCCCATGACAACGGTGAAGTGAGTTTTGAAACCATGCATGGCTCTGGAGATATCCTCATACATGGTCTCTACCTCGTCGTCGGGGTGTGCCGAGGTTGGGGCGTGTACCTGTATGACCTTCAGCGAATATCTAGAGGATATTCTGAGTATAAGGTACGCCACCCTGGTCGACACACTCTCGATCTTCACCACGTTGTTCACGAGGGACTTGTGGACGATAAACCCGATACCACCCTGGGACTGCCGGTCACCCTCTCGGAAATAGAGCAGGTTACCGGATCTGAGGATTATCAAGTCCTCCCCCTCTCTTCGGACTTCAGATAACCCTATAATACTCCATCGCAACCTGCTCAATTCCTCTTCGAGCTCGGTGATCTTCTCGTCGGTCCGAAGTGTGCGCGTGTTGTAAGTTGCCAGGTCCAGTCGTCGGTGATTGTTGGGGTAGCCGGATCTCGTCCGGAGATTCTTAGCACCCCTTGCTATGCCGTAACCTCGACCGCTACCGTAGTCGAGGGTAGGCAGGCTGCCGGGCACTAGGGGCCATTTTTTATTTGTGCTATTCATAGGGGGGGGTTTTGCCATAATCGCCACGCTTGGCAGGCGGGTTGGCGATCGCAGTATGGTTGTTATAGGAGCACAGAGAACGCTGCTGCCCATTCTCTGGTTTGTCCCTTAGTCGCCTTTTACGACACCCACGGGAAGACATGGGATGGTGAAATTCTTAACGTCCGGCACCATACGGAACCATACGGATCCCTTTCCTCAACCGAAACTTACAAGTATTTGGGTATGTCGGAAGCACTAGGCGTCAATGCTACTGAAGTGAAACAGTAATTGAAGGAGCGCTTCTTTGACCGCCTGAAAAAAGTACTAAATATAGTCTTTATCAGGCGGGACAAGATGCGCGCCTTCAACGGCTGGGTCATGCCGGTCTTGATGTACTCTTTCGGCGTACTAAAATGGACTCAGACAGAACTTGACACCTTGGATAGGAGACTCCGCACATTGCATACCACAAATCATATGCATCACCCACGGTCATCGGTTATGAGACTGTATATTCCGCGGAATTGCGGCGGTCGTGGCTTTTTAAATGCTAAGACCCTGCACGAGGTATGCAGTCTTAGGGAATACTTCCAGGCCGCCGACGTCCGTGACTTGGCTGCGATTTGGTGACCTTTTCGGCGAAACCAAAAGTTTTGTCTTTGCGTTAATAGACGAAGTTATGATGAGGAACATCTACCGGAAATAAAGGGTGTTTTTTTAGAGGTTTATAACTTTGAAATGGAATAAAACAAGATGAATGAATTTTAAAATTAACATAAAATTGACTTTATACAAAAGATATTTTTTTGGCATTATAATTTATATATTATTTCTGGGGTGTGTTACGTCACTGGCATATGATCGCCACGGCTGGCTCGGAAGTAATCTAATCTGGAGGTCTAATTTTCAATATATTTTTTTTGCAACATTTGAGGCAATAACGTGGCGAATGTTGTCCTCCAAGTGGTCGATCGTTTCGGGCTTATCGGCGTAGACTAGCCACTGCACATATCCCCAGTCTAGCGGCGTTAAATCGCACGTTCTTGGAGGCCAATTCACGGGTCCGGTACGTGAAAAAATGCGGTTACAAAACGTTTCCATCAGTAAATCAATTGTGGCACGAGCTGTGTGACATGTTGCGCCGTCTTGTTGAAATCACAGCGCCTGCAACTCATGGTTGTTCAATTGAGGAACGAAAAAGTCAGTAATCAGGCTTCTATAGCGATCACCATTGACTGTAACGTTCTGGCCAATTTGCATAAAACAAGAAATTTGCAGAATTTGGAAGCGTTGTTCAGGAGTCAGTCTATTCATGTTGAAATGCCAAACCAAACTAAACACAAATCGCTTGACAGCTGTCAAAATGGCCGCCAGTTAAAACAGTGTTGCCAACTTAAAGTTCTATACCTCCAAATAAAACACCCTTTAATGCGAAGGACAATCAATCCGACACATTACCTCCGGTTGTTCTAGTCTGGCTAATGGAGACTAAATTTGCATAGACGCAACCTTATAGCCAGGATTATCCAACAGCAACTTGCTCTTAAATACAATCTTGTGGAATCGGAAGTGCCTTAAGTATGTGCCCGACCCAGTTCTCGAAAATTGTAATGTCACGTTGTATAGGGATCGGCCCATCATCACTGACAGGACTGTTGTTGCTAATAAGACTGACATAGTGGTGATAGACCGACTAGAATGTCGCGTAATGATTGTTGATATAGCGGTCCCCCATGACGAGTACCTCGTGAAGGCTGAGAGAGATAAGAAACGTAAGTATCTTGATCTGGCTCGCGAGGTTGTCGACATGTGGGATGTGAATACAGCAGTCATTGTGCCGATAGTCGTGACGGCCTATGACATAATAGCCAAGAGCCTCGACGAACATTTTCAACATTTGTATCTTATTTTATAAGCTAATATTTAAAAATGTAAAAAGTATGTGCATTAATTGAATAAAGGAAATAATAAAAATAAAAACCCCGCGCGAGACCAAAAAGGCTCCTATCTCACCATGTGCAGCGATATCTAAAAGGAAATAACGCTGCGCTGTGCAGTCACCCTATTTGTAGTCATTAGCATCTTTCACACTGTCCATCCGTGGTTGTTCCTTAACTCATTGTCTTCATTACTCCGCATCACATGTCCATACCATGACTATGTACGCACCACTTTTGTCCCTTTCACGTTTGCTCAGATAAACTCATTTCTTATTCTATCCCTTCTGTATAACACACATCTCTCTCAGCAGTCTTACCTTTAAATTTACTGTTTGTGACCAAAAATTCTGATATAACTTGCTATATAAGTAACAAAATGAGTAAAAGGCAAGAAAACTTTTGAAATATTTCTGAGATCTTGTTAATTAATACTTTTTATTTTCTCGTGATTTCTAATAGAAAACCAAATTGCCCTTCTCAGAGGCCCTATACAGAGTGCCTGTCTATTTATGATAACGGCTGTCTACTAGTGGTTGGTCGTTCGAAGAACTAAGTAAAATTTAGGTAGCGTACGTCAATTCCAATCATTGCTTTTTGGAATTTTCGATTGTATTGGTGTGAAAAATAGAACGCAGTATAAGTGGCAACTATTACCATAGTATTAAGGCGTGGCTCAGCTATGGGGTCATGCTGTGGGGTAACAGTACAGATTCACAAACCATATTTATTTTACAAAAAAAGTTAATTCGAATAATAACCAACATAGATCAAATGGATAGCTGCAAACCACACTTCCGAAAACACAAAATACTCACGCTTCCCTGTTTATACATCCTAGAATTATGTAAATTTGTCAAAAAACATCCAGATTTTTACACAACTTGCGAAGAAACACAAACAAGATTCAATTTTAGACACAACAAAAATAAAATAAACATACCTCAATCCCGACTAAAAATGCACTCAACCAGCCCTTTAGTAATGTCCATAAAAATTTATAACAATCTGCCAAATGATATTAGAGAAATAAACAAAACAAATATATTTATTAATAAAGTGAAACAATTTCTTGAATCCAAGTCGTATTACTCAGTTAAGGAGTTTTTTAATGACAAATCAATTGCAAAATAAAAAAAATCCCTCAATTATACATCCAATTTAACATTTATAATATTTTTTATTAGTTTTTTGGATACTATGTAATGCCTTGAATGCTACTTAGCCCTCTTCCTCTCTCCTAATATTTGCTGTGCCCGACGGGGTCCATATTGATCTTTTACCATGTCTATACCATCTATGTAATACATATGGAATGCAATAAAGTATTGAGTATTTAGTATTAGAAAATCGTAAGAAAAATATTTGGAACTAGGCTAGTCACGTCTGCCTTATGAGCTACGGGCAAAAACCGAGATGGCAGGCAACGTTTACATGGCAGGCCCAAAAAGATAAGTCTGAAAGACCTGCAGTCATGGAATACATCGCAAAAGCCGGCATTTTGTAAATTTAACAGCATACATTGCGAGTTTGACGCTGTCGAGTAAAAGGATTTTTAAATATATGAAGCAATGGATTAGGAACTCCGTTCGGTTGAGATGGAAAATGTGATTTATTGTATTACGTAATTAGGGTGCTGGACTTATATCTACAGGACTGCCACCAGGCGAAACAATAGTAAATGAATACTGATAAATACCTGGCGATGGCGCTGCCCAGACACAAGTGACTGCAACAATTAGAACGACTGTCACTATACGTGCCATCTTGCTCACGATGGAATTGTTCGGTACACTGAATGAGGATTCCATGTTTTAGCAGCTTTTATATATTTTTAGATTATTATTGGAAACCCTTAAAAAAAGAACATGATGTAAATACTTTGAATATATAATTAATAATGTCCAGTCGTTTGGAAGAACCGGTTCAGATAAAGGGCGGTTAGGTTAAAATCATAAAAATGTGGATATCGCTCTAAATCTTTCGCATTTGGGATTGTTTTCTTTCCTCTTGCCCATCGTGATGTTGGTCTTGGTTGACCTTTTGGATTTGGTACCTATTCCGACTGGCTTCGTTCTTATGTTTTTTTATAGTTTTAAGGATAACAACAATACTTGATGGGTTACTGCATTCTTGACCAATCGAGACCTCTGCGTGCCTGATGTATTTCCAGTCGAAACGGATTGCCATCCCTCCGGACTATAAGAATAGGAACAGCGAATGCACTTGTGATTGCGTACACTCTTGTGTATTATATAGAATATAATATAATAGAATATACTTTATTGTACACCAAAAAAGTTGTCGAAAAAAAAAGTCGGGCAGTTGCGTGGTATCTTCTCGTCCAATTTACCGCAGTGTCTCAAGACAAAAGTCTATGACCAGTGTGTGTTGCCAGTGATCACCTATGGGACCGAGACGTGGTGGCTCACAATGGGCCTTATCAGAAAACTTAAAGTCACCCAAAGGGCAATGGAGAGGGCTATGCTCGGAATTTCCTTGCGTGATCACGTCAGAAATGATGATATCCGCAGAAGAACCAAAGTTACCGACATAGCCCGAAGAATTGCCAAACTTAAGTGGCAGTGGGCAGGGCACATTGCTCGCAGAACGGATGGCTGATGGGAACGAAAAGTTCTGGAATGGCGACCGCGAACCGGAAGACGATACGTTGGAAGGCCTTCCACTAGGTGGACCGATGACCTGGTTAAGGTTGCGGGAAGGCGCTGGATGCGAGACGCACGGGATCGGTCAATGTGGCGACGCCTGGGGGAGGCCTATGTCCAGCAGTGGACGTCTTTCGGCTGAAATGATGATGAATAATGATGATGAAACCAAAAAACAGAAATAACACATTTATTTACAGCCACTTAATACTATGGGTACAATGGCGGTCTTATCGCTGACAGCGATATCTACCAGACAACGTTTGGATGGACTGAAAAACTTAAGATAAAATCAGGGGGTAGGGTGTACTGTTATATAAAAAAATATTAATACATAAAAATTATATAGCTATACACAAACTTGCAAATAAACATGCATACATCATATTGCATTTAAAAAAAAATCAGAGAAGGGTTGAACAATGATAGGAACAAAAAATGGAAGAAACAGAAAAGCATTAAAGAGAAAGGAAATGGTTCTTAACAAGATTTTTAAAAGATGCTAGTGACTGGGCTTTGTCTTACTGACATCGGCAACTCATTCCACAATCGAACAGCCTAGACTGTGAACGATTTACTCTAGAACTTAGTAGAATGAGCAGGTATCAAAAGTCTCAAATTCGCCGATGATCTCAAGTGTCTAGAATGTGTGTCATGAAGGAACTTAAAGCGGTCTTTGGGATAAAAGGGGGTTGTAGGAATAAAAAGAACACTGTAGAGTAACGATAAAATGTGGGAATTCGGTGAAGGCGGATTGGCAGCCACTTGAGCTTGGTACGAAATTCAGAAACATGGTCATATTTGCGTAAACCAAATATGAATCTAATGCAAAAGTTTTGGAGTCGCTCAAGCTTATCTCATACATACATCTGCATCATCGAGGATTGGAAGAAGGAGGATTGGGCAAGCGCAGTTTTGGTGGCAGTTGGAAGAAAATTGCGCAGTCTGCGCAAAGTTCCTGCACACGCAAACACCTTGCGGTTAACCTCCTGCAGCTGAGGACTCCACGAAAAGTCCTTGTCAACTAAAATACCCAGGTCTTTCACTGAGTCGCTATATGGAATAGCTGAGCCATCAAAAACAATCCGGGGGAGCTGCGACCAGTTAACTCTTGAGCGCAACCTAGGACTGCCGGCAGCAATGACTTGAGTCTTCGCAGGATTAACCCTGAGACCAAGGGCCAAACTCCACTCAGAAATACAACATAAATCTTTATTGGTCATATTAACTGCCTCAGACAATTCATCTACCGGAGCTTGAGAATATATTTGCAAATCGTCAGCGTAAAGGTGGTAGGATGAGAGAAGGTCAATAGAAATAATCTTATATATCTGTTGCGTAGTCATACTATGTCCCTTGTAAATATGTAGTCTCTCAGTCTCTTGAGATTGTCCGCCATGACCAAAATTCGGAATGTTTAATAAATGTCGGGATGATATTATTATTTATCAGTCATAGCTGACTAATGTGTTCTTATGTTTATGTTTTTTTTAGGGTTCCGTACCCAAAAGGTAAAAACGGGACCCTATTACTAAGACTCCGCGGTCCGTTTGTCTGTCACCAGGCTGTATCTCATGAACCGTGATAGCTAGACAGTTGAAATTTTCACAGATGATGTATTTCTGTTGCCGCTATAACAACAAATACTAAAAACAGAATAAAATTAATATTTAAGGGGGGCTCCCATAACAAATGTGATTTTTGTGCTGTTTTTTGCGAAAATGGTACGGAACCCTTCGTGCGCGAGTGCGACTCGCACTTGGCCGGTTTTTTTAATTAGGATGAGTTTTCAAGTGGGAGTGGCTGGCCAAATCTGAAACTAAGAGTAATAGCGAAAAACTCTCAAAAGAGTCATGGAGCCGATTTGATGAAATCTAAAACAACATCATTGGATATTTGAAAAATAATTATTCCTAGCCAGGCATCGAACCAGTTGACTTTAGAATAAAAACACGTGCTGTATTATTAGACAATACGATAGTGTCGCTAATGAGGATCCAATTCCTTCGCCCGTTACCTTTGCCGAGAGTGGACGTGTTATCGGTTCTAAAAATTATAATATAGTGTGCTTACGCGATTCTAACCGTTAGGATTAAGTTTGAGGGGCTAATTTTCCATCAAATTGGTTCACTGTTGTCGTTTAACTTCTAAGCCGCTAATGTTCCGCTAGCTGGCCACGGCCCCGTGCAAGACAGAGACGGTCGCCATAATTGCTGTCCCACTCGAAATCAAGTGGTCGCTAAGTCCACGCTTATCGTGTCCATGTGACGTGTGCGCAGCTTTCGTGCTACGAGAACTTTAGAATTTATCACCGAGTGCTTCGGTTTACATTTCGTCTCCCTGCGCTGCGTGATGTCTCGCCTGCAGGGGTCTCCGCCGGCTTCGTCCACGGTAAACAAAAAGTTGGTTCAAGTTTCGTCTGACTCGGATATTCCACAATCAGTATACAGTGGCCAATTTGAGAATGTGAATATTTCTACACGGCACAAGCGTCCTCGCGACGAGTTATCTCCGACCAACGAACTGCAGGACTTTAAACATGAGATTATGCGTTTGCTTGCGACGTGGAAAAAGGAACAGGAATCTCATCTCAAGGCATTTTTGGATGAACAAAGCTTATCTATGATGAAATTGGTGTCCGAAATAGCAGAATTAAAACTCCAAAACACTGCTGTTCATAATTAAAATATGGAAATTGAGAAGACTGTCGGATTTATTAACAAACAATATGATGACATGTTGAAACAGATCGACGTTCTACAAAAGGATAAAAAAGGGTACAGAGATCACATTCAAACCCTGGAAGAAAAAATCCAAGATCTCCAGCAGTCAACACGATCATCTACTGTCGAGATACGCAATGTTTCGCACGTGAAAGAAAAGGAGTCTGTGGCGGAATTGACCGATATTATTAAAGTAGGAGCGGCAGTTAACGTACCCGTAAACCCCTCGCATATACGTGACATTTACAGGCTCCCAGGCAAACCGGGATCTTCTAATAGACCGATTGTCACTGAATTTACCAGCGTCAAAACCAAATCCCAACTGCTCATATCAGTTCGTGACTTCAATAAGAATTATCCTAAAGAGCGCTTGAGTAGCAAGAACATAGGTTTGGATGGGGACCGACGCCCAATTTATGTTGCCGAATATCTTCCACCGAGTTCTAGAAGGCTGTTCTTTGCTGCAAGAGAATTTGCTAAGGTGAAAGAATTCAAGTTCTGCTGGACCAATAATGGGAACGTATTTCTGCGTAAAGTTGAAGGCGCTAAGCAAATCCTTATTAAAACGGAACAGACCCTCCGTGCATTGGATGTGAATCAATGACTCTTGATTATTATATTAATTTTAAGTTTCCTCAATTTTAACACTGTATGTTTTAGCCTAAGTTTAGATTTTCACACACACAACTATACACGTAAGTCTTCCCTATTTTCAACACTTGTGCGTTTTGTAATATCTGAGCAAGCGGATTTTGTTCGTTCCTCAAACATAATTTATAACACACCCCAATCAATTTTGCATAATCCTAAAACATCATTAACTTTAAATTGCCTCATGCCCTATTCTCATGATTTCTGTTCTTTTTGTGCCAAGTTTTGGGTTAACTTATATTTTTTTATAAATGGCTAACCTAAATAAAGTAGACCACGAATTAGACTCACTATCTGTAGCTAAATCTTATAAATGTCAACCTGGATACTGCATGCGGTATATTGTAAATCCAAACAAGGGGTTGAAAGTACTTCATCTTAACATTCGGAGTGTAAATAAAAAAATTACGAAATCTCTGTGTTAATGGAAATTCTGGGTTTTCAGTGTGATGTTATTGTCATGCCCGAATGTTGGTTAAGTAAAGTAAGTCACCTACCAACTTTAGATGGTTTTGCTTCCTATTTTACGAAAAATACTTTCAATCAAAATGACGGATGCGCTGTGTATTAATAGTTCTTCTATGAAACACAACGTTATAGAACCCGATTTTGTTGATGCCAATTGTCTTATCTGTAGTATAGACAACGTCTTAATTGTTGCTTTGTATCGCTCCCCTTCCTATAAAAACATCAACAATTTCATTGAAAGTTTGGATAGAGTGCTCATCCCATCCACACTGTCTTGATTGGAGATATTAATATCGATATCAAGATTGGCAACAACGATACACACTCGGACGAGTATTTATCATGTCCTGCTGCGCACGGGCTTCTCCCTGCTCAACTGTTCCCCACACGTATGTCCAACTGTCTAGATCACATCCTCTAAAAAACAAATTTATCAGCAACAGCTATTGTCATTGAGTCGTCTATAACTGATCATGAACCTCTGCTACTATTTTTGCAAACTGATAATAAGTATCGTAATTTACCCCGTACCAAATGTAAAATTAACCACAATTCAGATGTAGAAAGTATCAATAGCAAAGACTGGTCTCCTATCTTGACAGTGTTTGATCCAAATAGAGCGGCGGAAGACTTAATAGGTGGTCTCTCTTCTATCATAAAGAATAACACACATGAAATTACAGTCCCCAGGCAACATAGATCTCTTAAGCCATGGATAACTCCTGGCTTGTTACGCTGTATCCGAAACCGTGACCGCATGCACGTCAAATTAAAAAAACATGTTAATAGCGAAATTCTAAGAATAAAATATACTCGCTACCGTAACTTCTGCAACTCATTATTAAGGAAACTTAAGCGTGCGTATGAAAAGGAAGAATTTTCTAAGGCAAAAAATAATATTAGAGCAACTTGGGATGTGGTGAAAAAAGTATCTGACCTTCGTTCACACTGTCCTCCCCCTATTGAACTGTTACATATTTCTGACACTCCAGGGTTCTCTCTTAATAAGGTCAAGAACTACTTTGCTGGTATTGGTGAAAGCCTTGCTACTAAAATAAAACCTGTGTCCGCCACGCCTACAATTTCTCCAACGAATTCAAGTGGCTCTATGGTTCTCCTTGAGTCTACGGAAATAGATGTTGAAGACATAATTTTGGGTCTCAAGTCAGACTCCGCTACCGGTTGGGATGGCATTCCCATTAACATCATCAAGTTCACGAGAAGTGTATTGGT
Organism: Orthosia gothica; assembly: GCA_949775005.1. NCBI lineage: Eukaryota > Metazoa > Arthropoda > Insecta > Lepidoptera > Noctuidae > Orthosia > Orthosia gothica. The sequence continues at coordinate 15,684,240 of OX459057.1, forward strand.
CCCAATCATTACACATGTTTGTAATCTTGCCATTTCATCTGGTGTCTTCCCATTAGTCTTTAAAAAAGCCGTAGTTCACCCAGTTCATAAAGCCGGTCGCAGAGACGTCGTTAACAATTACAGACCTATTTCGGTTCTTTCTGCCATGTCAAAGATCTTGGAACGAATTTTAAACAAGTGTCTCGTCAGTTTCCTCGATGTTAATAATATTTTAGCACCAAACCAATTTGGTTTCCGGAAGTGTATGAGTACTGAAGATGCAATCATGGCACTGTCTGACTACGCAGTTAGGACTGTTGACGACAAGCGAAAGTGTCTTGGTATCTTTCTTGATTTATATAAGGCCTTTGATACTGTTTCTGCGCCGGCCTTACTGAATAAAATGGAGGACATTGGAATTCGAGGCTTGGTGCTGGATATCTTTAGAGACTACCTGAGAAATCGCACTCAAGTGGTTAAAATCGGGCAAAATATAAGTGAAGAGCTTCCCATTACATACGGTGTGCCTCAAGGTAGCATATTGGGTCCCACTCTATTCCTTATCTATATAAATGAACTCTGTAAACTTCTCATTCAAAATTGTAAAGTCATTACATACGCTGATGATACTTCCCTGCTTATAGATGGAGTAGACTGGGCCCAATGCTAACGAAATGCCGAGAATGCGCTTACACGTGTAATGGAATGGTTGAGTAACAACTTACTCACTCTAAACGTCAGTAAAACGGTTTATATGCCATTTGCTATGAGGTCAAATTTATGCCCTTCACCTTCCCTTACTCTTAAAGCCCACATATGTTCCACCATTTGTGATTGTCTTACAGTCTCTAAGTCCACTAGTGTCAAATACCTAGGCGTACATATTGACCAACATCTCAATTGGTATGAACACCTAGACATACTTTCTGGTAGAACTCGAAGGCTGATTTACGTTTTTAAAAAATTACGTAAGTCTGCTGATAGGGATACTTTGAGGGTGGTTTATTTTGCTTTATGCCAATCGATCTTAGCTTATTGTATTCCGATCTGGGGTGGAGCTACTGAGAGCCATTTTATCCGACTTGAACGAGCACATAGAGCTGTTCTGAAGGTTCTGTTCTCTCGGCCGCTAAGATATCCCACAGTACAACTATATGCGGAATCGAATGTTTTAACTGTCAGGCAGCTGTATGTCCTCCAGTCAATGCTCCGTAAGCACCATTCTCTTCCGTCCTCAGAGCCAACAGGCAGAATTAAATACACGGTTTTTCCTCAGGAGTCGCATAGAACTTCGTTTGCCAAAAGACACTATTATGTCACCAGCACGAAACTTTACAACCAGCTAAATAAATTGCTAAAAATTTACCCCGATACTAAATATCAGGTCAAATCTAAGTTACAGGCATATCTTCTAAAACTAAGTTATCGCAATATATATATGGGCGCACGGTTGGCGCAGTGGTTGAGCGATTGACTGCTGCGCTGCGTGTCGCGGGTTCGATTCCCGCACGGAACAAATATTTGTATGACCTACAGATAGTTGTTCCGGCTCTGGGTGTTTGTGTATGTGAGTTTGTATGTTTGTAAACGCACCCACGATACAGGAAGAAATTCCTAGTGTGGGGCAACGTTTTTTAAAAAAAGAAAGAAAGAATACTAAGGATCTTGTTTCGGGAAATTTTAGTTATATAAATGGATAGCGGAGGTTTATTATAAAAGTTAAATTACATATTATACTATCGCATAAGCTCAAACACTCACTCATACTTACACTCACAGTCACACACACTCTTTCTCAAAGATACACAGTATATACACACTTTTAAACACATACACACACACATAATCTCCAGACAAATACACTAGTTACATACACTACACTTTCATTTAATGTTTTTTTTTTATTATTATTATTTTGTTTCTCTTGAACTGGCCCTAATGGATTATTGTGTATAAAGTGTGTCCTATTTTTTTGTAAGCATATCACTCTGAAGGGACACTGACTTCTACGATACAGGTACTTAAACCTAGTTTAGAAGTCAAGGTTTTTCACTCTGAAGCATTAGCTTAAGTAATCTTTTGATCAAAACAATGTAATGCATTTATGGAAAAATAAAGATTATTATTATTATATTATTATTAATAATTTTCGTTTGTAGGGCTTGCTCTAGTTAACGAGCCGATTACCATGCGAGTGCCTGGGAATTTATTTGGGTGACCAGCTCTGCCTAACCCTGTGAGAAATACAAGCGTGATGTACCTTACGTTAGGCAAGTTATTTTCCTGGATAGGTCATTGACTGATCACAGTAATGTTCGGTCGGAAACCCATGCCACGCAGATCATGTTTGATTCAAGTTTTATTTGATAATTGTCAATATATTTTTCTTTTTATTACGTTTTTGGCTGGCGTTGTAATTCATAATTCATAATAATTCATAATTCATTTATTCACATATAAATAGAGTAATTACATACGTTGGTTTGTTATGTTACATCATTGAATCTTATATTCTATTTAGCCTATGTATGGCATGTGAAATTATTTATTCATGCAAAGATATATAAAAATCGTGGGTAATTAACAATAATAATTCAGTCCTATTGTCTCTGAAATTCGGCGTGCATAATGTCAATTAAATATTACTTGGTTAAATACAGTGCAATATAGATTATTAGTCAGTTATATTATAACGTTAAATAGTGTCATTTATATAATATATTATTTAACAGTCAAATAAAAATAGTAGGTTCGATGTCACACTTTTACACACAAACTCATCATTGCATGTACATATATTATTCTTGAAACCATTCATTTATAGAGTAAATCATTTTTTTTAGGAGTATCTCTTTAAGCACTTTTTTAAACTTTGGTAGAGGAAGATCTTGTATGATTGTTTGTAACCTATTATAAATTTTAACACACATAGCTGAACAATTTTTATTAAACACAGCAGTCTTTGGTACAAATTCTAACACCAGTCGCTGACCATGTCTTGAACTACGTGGGTATTTATTATCACGTGCATAAATGTCACAAGCTTTCACAAATAGGTTAGGATTAGATTTTACAAATACACAAATTTCAAAAATATACATGCTTGGTAAGGGTAATATTTTGAGTTTTTTAAAGTACGGTTTACAGGACTCATATGGAGGAATGCCAACAATGGCTCTTATGCAGCGTTTTTGAGATAAAAATGCCCGCTGGGAGTCTGTTGAGTTTCCCCATAATATCAACCCATATCGTAACACGGAAGCTACATAACCATGATATGCTAACAATACCGTATGCTGAGCTGATGTAGTTCTAAGTTTATTTAAAACATATACAAAAGAGTTAACTTTCTTGCAGACTTCATCAACATGTGCTTTCCAATCTAGGTACTTGTCCATGGTGAATCCTAGAAATCTTACATTGGCAGTTTCATTGATTTGTGTACCGTCATATGAGACATGCCTAGGAATGATCTTAGATCCACGGGTTTGAAATTGCATAAAAGTCGTCTTACTAATATTTACGTGTAAATTGTTCCTTACCAACCACCCTACAACCAAGTCTATAGTGTTATTAATTTCAATGTCAAAATCATTATTAATTAAATTGTCATTTGTCAATATGATAGATATGTCATCTGCGAATAATATACATTTATTGGTAATAATGTCAGGTAGGTCATTAATATAGATAATAAAAAGAGGCGGTCCGAGGATACTTCCTTGCGGAACGCCGTAACCATTAACAAGATACTTAGACCTCTCTTGTTTTACCATTGCATTTTGTTCACAAGATATTTCGACACATTGTTCACGATTGTCTAAGTATTGTTCTATCCATCCCAACGCTGGGCCTCTAATACCATAATTCTCCAATTTATCTAGAAGCAGGTCATGAGAAACGAAGTCAAATGCCTTTGACATGTCAAAAAATATCACCATTGTCTGCTTTTTCTTATCAACATTTACTAATATATTGTGCACTAGATCAAATGCGGCAAGTGTAGTTGATTTTCGTTTTTGAAAGCCATATTGTTCCTTTTTTATTATTTGAAACTTATCTATATACGATGATAATCTTCTATGCATGGCCTTTTCAAATATTTTAGAGATGATAGGAATTAGAGTTATGGGTCTATAGTTGCTAATTTCTGTTTTATCTCCTTTTTTATGCAATGGCTTTACTACTGATTTCTTTAATCGGCTAGGAAAACTCCCTTGCTCGAAGGATAAATTTATTAGGTATCCTAACACGGGAACAATACTAACGATGCTTTTTTTCAAAACGTTAGTTGTGATACTATCATAACCAACAGAACTGGTATTATTTAAGCACATAACTATATTTGCAACTTCAATGTCTTCTACTGGTGTGAGAAATATACTATTGTTTGTACGGTTTTTATTTGTGTTTTGCAAGTTACCATTATCGCTGTTTGATAGTTGTATTAAGTAGTTATTAAATTTGTTTGCTATTTCATACGGACTAGTTATCGTACCATTGTCAGTTTTTATATTCTCTACAAATTCTTGACGGGTATTACTTCCTGTATCATCGTTTATAACTTTCCAGGCCGCTTTGCAGATATTGTTTGATTTGGTTATAAAATTGTCATTAGTAATTCTTTGTGACTTTAATATACAGCGCCGCAACAAATTCGAATAAGTGTGATACGTAGCTTTATGATCTTTTGTTCGTTTGTGGTAAAATTTAAATCTTAGATGTCTTTTGGTTTTACAGCTAAGTCGTAATCCTTTAGTAATCCACTTTATATCACGATACTTTGTGGTAATCATTTTTTTAATCAGTGGGAAACATAATTCAAAAAACAAACATAACTCATCATGAAAAATATTAAAGGCTAAATTCAGATTAGATTCTTTGTACACAGCATCAAATGTTAAGCTTTCCAAACTTTCCCGAAATTTCCGAATATTATCCTGACTAAAATCTCTCCTCATTATATAATATTTTGACGACTGAAATATTTTGGTTTTTATTGTCAAGTCCAACATCTGTGCTGTGTCGTGATCGGATAGTCCCAGTTTCAATATTTTACCAGATGCTTTCTTATCGTTACTAATTACATGATCTATGCAGGTATTTAGTCTTGTTGGCTCATTAATATGTAATGTCAGATCATAATTTTGTATAATGTCATAAAAACAATTTACAGTTTTGCATTTCTTAAGTGTGTTAATATTAAAATCGCCTGCGAGTACAATCTTGTGTCTGCTGTATTTACTGTTAAACAATAATTTATATAATAGCGTGTCAAAATACTTCAAAAATAACTCAACATTTGATTGAGGTGTACGATAAATACATATTATTACAATCTTTAAAGTTGGCACCTCAATCCCGCAGCATTCGAAGACCATTTCCCGAGCAAATTTTTGTATAATATTTAATTCGTTGTACTTTATCCCGTTCATAACGTATATACAAGTACCACCTCGCTTTTTACCTCTACAATATATGGATGCTAGGTAATAACCATTAATTTTTGCATTTTTTATATCACTTTTTATTAAGAATGTTTCACTAAAACACAGTACATGCGGGATGATTTTTGTTATCTGTAAATTAGTGAGAGTAATTTCAAGAATATCTCTTTTGCATAATAATCCTGCTATATTCTGGTGAAAAATATGGAAAAACGAAGTAATGTTTTTATTAGGAACGAAAAAAAGTATTAGTATTTGGTTCGCTTACTAGTGTGGTTTTAGTATTTTTTACAAAATAATAGGGGATTGTGCCCTTTTTTGGTTTATTTTCCAATGATGTTCTAGAAGCTTGTAAACTCGTGTGTTTATCCTGCTGAGATTTTAATTGAAAATAATAGGGTATTGTCCCCTTCTTTGGAATATTAATTTGATATTTCTTTTCATAGTTTATGGTGGATACCGGCACCATAGTATGTACATTTTTAGGATTTTTACTATTATATGTCAAATATTTTTGCTTGTAGTCACTATAGTCAATTGCTAAATTAATTTGTTTACATAGTTTATTGAGGTCCACCTTGCCATAATAATCATAATTTGTGGTAATATTATCTCTCTCATACCCATTTCCTATACTTAAGTCTATAAATTCACAGTTTTTGAATTCCTTACAAAGTAATTTTAACATGTTATTCATCATTTTTTCGTTTAAATATTTACTACATAATATACTTGTTACAAAAACATGTCGATCTTCGAGAAGTTTTAAAACAGCTGATGTTTCTGTCATCACCTGTGTGGGATTTACGTCGTGTTCTCCTATGGACAATATAACTCGGTCTTCTTCTTTAATTTGAGAATGGCTTTCTTGAATTTCTTTGAGTATGTCTTTGGTTCTAGCCCCAGGCTTTATTAATCCACTTATAAAGTATTTTTTTATTTCTCCACTTAGTCTTGAGTTTATTAGCTGACTTGATAGTCCTCGGCATTGTTCTCCTCCAAATATGTGAATTTTATTTAAATTATCAGCACCCTTCTGATCAGTACTTCCTTGCTCTAATGTGTTTGTTTGCTCAACTGAAGTCTCATTAAAATCAGGCACCGGGTTCTCGGCTTTGTTTAAAACTTTGACTTCGACTTCATCAATTTCAAGTTCCGCAAATTTAGAATTGTCGACCAGCATTCGTCTTGATTTTCTTCGTTTAGATTGCATCTGGTTCTTGACATTTTGTGTAGGGGGGGTAGTACATATGTTTTTTAGAGAGTTTATTTGTCGTGTTTGAAGATTAACAAGATTTTTCAGTTGATTCAATTCTAAGTGAAGATTTTCGATTTCGTTATTTGCTATCTGTAACTGCTCAGATAGTAATTGGTTTTCAGTCTTAATTTTTTCTAGTAAATCTATGTCTTGGCCAGTAGATAAATCTAAACTTCTTGTGAGTGGTTCCGTTGTTGATGAATTGAGTGATGAACATATAGATTCTATTGATTCTATTCTCTATTCTGTTGTGTGGGGCTAATGATCGCATCGTTGTCCTATACATGTCTGTGGGAAAACCTTTAACATATCTGTCTAGTATTAAAGTTTATATAAACTACTAGCAGTTGCCCGCAACTTCGTCCACGTGGAATTCGGTTTATCACGCACTCTTTACTTTCTTTAGACATATTTTTCTCCCATCACAGACAGATAAGTTAACGTTTGTACCTAATAATAGACTTTGAAAAAGAAATAAGTTAGTAGAGCAGGATACATAAAAAATGTCTATAAATACTCGAATAACGATGATTGCTTTCCTTCTGGGGCATTACTCGGCATTACTAACTCGCGAGCAAGTCACATTCAGTTGGCCGTGGGAAAAACAATTAGAACTTAGCTCGACACCAGCGGCCTTTAGGGTCTGCCTTTGACTCTTGTTTATGGATATCGCGAAGTAAGCGGCTACCGGAAATTCTATGCGATTAAAGTGGAAGAGGAAGCTGGTGGGGATCAGAGGTATGCGCGGAATCAAAACGTTTTGGGAACACTTTTATTATGCGTACAGCTAAGGAGTGGAATTCCCTGCCGGAGTCTGTGTTTCCCGATAGCTACAATCTAGGGGTCTTTAAGTCAAGAGTGAATAGGTTATTTCTAGGCAAGCGTGTTTCACCGTCGACCACATCATCGCTTACCATCAGGTGAGATTGTGGTCAAGCGCGAGCCTATAGGTTATAAAAAAAAAAAAGTTTCACCTGAGCCACATACAGTGAGAATTTCGGCTTCGATAATGTTTCTCTCTCTTTTCTGTAAGTTCGACTTTGTGTGAAGGAAGCCGACCCGCTCTAAGTGAGTTTAAAAACTCAACTGGGTAGTTGGTAGCTTTGGCTTGTTTAAGAAAACTGTTAAAATAAGTAACATACCTCTTCATCTCCAACCACTTCTGCTAATATTGTTCATTAACTACAGCGGCTTGATCGTTTCTTGGAGCCCATATAGCATGTTCACACAACCAAGAATTTTCTTGATTTGGTATGCTTGACAGGTCTCCGAATGCTGAACTTTTAAGTTCGTCGCCGGAGGAAACGATTCTACGAAGTGTTTTTGGAAGAATCACCTGACCGTGGTCCTCCTCCAACGTTTAACAAAACATCGGCAAATTCATGAGCGTGTAAATGCTCGCATGATAGTTGTGTATATAGTTATTCGTAGCTTTTCTATTCAAGGCCATAAGACAGAATGCTTCAGTGAAACATTGATCTCATCAGCTATAGTTCTCCGCTTCGGTCTATAAAGTTAAGATGTCTGCCGGCACTCATGGTTAAGGTAAGATGGTTTTAAGGCAATAATGTTAAAACTAATATTTTTGTATAGTGTGCTGTATGTATTATGTTTATGCATTGTGTGTTGTTGTGTACGTTTTTGTTTATTTTATTTAGTGATTAAGAATTTTAATTTATTAAGCGTTTTAAGCTTTTTTCTTGTACATGATGTGTGTATATGTGGATGTACTATCATATATCAAATTTCTCTGCGCAACTGAGGTTTGTTGTTAGAGAACTATTGCAAAGGAAAAAATCAACACTTTGCTGAACTTTGCTTTTAGTTTTACACACCCTCGGCTTTCGCCATCAATAAAAGAAAACATATCAATAAAATATTTTTATTTATAATACCACACATCGATATCTTTTGGCGAATAATATCGTTATGATTGACCTTGGTTGAAATTACACTTTACCCGTTACGAATGTTACCCATAAAAGTTAACTGTACCATTGATTCCACCCAAAATACCATGGTTGGGGCCTAGGACGCTGTCGTTGAAGTTGGTGTTAGCGTTGTTGTTGCCGCTCGTGGATCCGTGTTCAATGATGAGGCTGCCAGTGCCAAATAAGCCGTCTTTCTTTACATCCACGCCAATGTTGCCCAATGCTGCTCTTCTCACCTTCTTGTGTACTGGAAGAGAGACTCATGTTAAGTGGAATATTACATCAATATCTGTACCTATAGTAAAAACGAGTAAAGGGAATTATTGGAGAACTTTTAAAACAATACTCTGATTTTGACGGGCAAAGAATTTTGTCGTGTGTCCCGTCACTGGAAGAAAGACTCATGTTAAGTGGAATATTACATCAATATCTGTACCTATAGTAAAAACGAGTAAAGGGAATTATTGGAGAACTTTTTGAACAATGCTTTGATTTTGATGGGCAAGGAATTTTGTCGTGTGTCCTGTATATGGGCAGCATATAGAACAGCAGGAGATGGCAGGAAACGGATTCGTGGCAGGCCGTGAAAAATAAGTCGGGAATATCAGAGGCTGTTGACAAAGTGACAGTCTATCAGCTATGAAAAACTGCCGAAAAGTCAAAATATAAGGGATTGACTACGTGACTTTTCGGTAGCACTTTCATCTAATTCGTTTGGAAATGCCACGAGATCAAACTTTTTCATTTTAGCAATTCGATCTTTGCCATCACTAAGGTCGAATGATACTTGTGTGGAGCCTCTGGATTCATATATTAAGATCTGGCATCAGGTAGCGATGGCAGAGACAAGTGACAGGAGAGAATAGTCGAAACATAAATAATAATTTGTAATGTCTAAATATTTTTCTTTCTTAAAATAAAAATGGTAAATTGCCACCTACAGGGGAGTGACCAAATACCAGGTGACCTACGGCTATATTGCCTGAAGAAGTCGCTGTACATGATGCTTGTCTACCCTCCCTCTCTCCTGAAAGTGAAACTTATCTGTCATCTTCTTACTTATATTATAAATGCGATATTTGGATGTTAGTTACTCAACACGCCAGAACGGATTTGGATGAAATTTGCCACAGAGATAGATTGTAGTCTGGAATAGCACATGAGCTACTTTTTATCCCGGTGTTATGTTCCCTTGAGATGATAAAACTATTCACTCGGGTGAAGCCGCTGGCAGAAGCTAATTATAAGTGAATAATAATTGTAATAAATAACAATCATTTACTTGCCCATATACCTATTCAGGTGGGGTTGTAGCAACATGTCTTCTTCGTCCATACTTTTCTATTATTCGCGCTCACATACAGAACTAAAGAAAAAAATCTGATCCGCACAGGAGACACGACAGATAAGAAAAAACAAAAATTACAATAATAAAAAAATCCGCGCGAGACCAAAAAGTCTCCTACCTCAGCATGTGCAGCGATATCTAAAAGATAATAACGCTGCGCTGTGTAGTCGTCCTATTTCTAGTCATTATCATTTTTCACACTGTCCATCCGTGGTTTTTCCTCAAGTCATTGTCCTCATTACTCCGCATCACATGTCCATACCATTGATTGGCGCACGGTTGGCGCAGTGGTTGACCGATTGACTGCTGTGCTGCGTGTCGCGGTTTCGATTCCCGCACGGAACAAATATTTGTATCACCTACAGATAGTTGTTTCGGCTCTGGTTGTTGTGTATGTGGGTTTATATGTTTGTAAACGCACCCACGATACAGGAGAAATGCCTAGTGTGGGGCAACGTTTTAAAAAAAAAGAAAAAATGTCTTTGACAATGGCTATGGCTATGACTATGTGACTTTTCAGTGACTTGTGCCTCATCACTTTCTCATATAAACTTATTTCTTATTCTATCCCTTCTGTATCACACACATCCCTCTCAGCAGTCTTACCTTTATGTTTGTTGTTTGTGACCAAACATTCTGATATAATAGTAGAGTTCTTGTTGATTAATATTTTTTATTTTCTCGTGATTTCTAATAAAAAATCAAATTGCCCTTCTCAGAGGGCTTCTACAGAGTGCCGGTCTATTTATGATAATGGCTGTCAACTACATGTCAACTAATGGTTTGTTGTTCGACTAACATTTGGGTAGCGTACGTTAATTCCATTCATACATTTTAGAATTATCGATTGGTCTAGGTTCTCGGATTTACCAGTGGAAAATAGAACGCAGTAGAAGTGGCAACCATGGTGGTATTAGAAACTAGTCCGAAAAATATTTGGTACTAGGCTAGTCACGTTTGCCGTATGAGCTACGGGTAAAAACCGAGTTGGCAGGCAACGTTTATATGGCAGGCCCATAAAGATAAGTCTGAAAGACCTGCAGTCAAATTGCGTTGCATATAAATTCATGGAATACATCGCAAAAGCCGTCATTTTGTAAATTTAACAGCATTCATTGCGCTGTCGAGGAAAAGGATTTTTTAATATATGAAGCAATTGATTGGGAACTCCTTTCGGTTGTGATGGAAACTGTGATTTAGTGTATTACGTAATTATGGTGCTGGACTCATATTTAAAGTATTGCCACCAGGTGAAATAACAATAGTAAATGAATAATGATAAATACCTGGCGATGGCGCTGCCCAGACACAAGTGACTGCAACAATAAGAACGACTGTCACTATACGCGCCATCTTGCTCACGATGGAATTGTTCGGTACACTGAATGGGGATCACATCTTTTATTTAAATTGCAATGCCTTAACAGGCAACTATGTTCTAAGAACCTACCTTATGTTAGCATCATCAAAATTCTGTACTCTTAGTTCGCAATAAAGAATTTGAATTTGAATCATCATCATATCAGCCAAAAGACGTCCACTGCTGGACATAGGCCTCCCCCAAGCGTCGCCACTTTGACCGGTCCCGTGCGTCTTGCAACCAGCGGATCCCCGCAACCTTCACCAGGTCATCGGTCCACTTAGTCTTCCGGTTTTCGGTCGCTACTCCAGAACCTTTCTGCCCCATCGGCCATTGGTTTTGCGAGCAATGTGGCCTGCCCACTGCCACTTAAATTTGGCAATTCTTTGGGCTATGTCGGTAACCCTGGTTGCAAGACGCACGGGACCGGTCAAAGTGGCGACGCTTGGGGGAGGCCTATGTCCAGCAGTGACTGTGACTGATCCGTTAATCAGAAATGTAGAGATCCGCAGGAGAACCCTCCTGCGGATCTCTACATTTCTGATTCGTTCACGCAAGGAAACTCCGAGCATAGACCACTTCATTGCCCTTTGTGTATTAATGTTATTATTATTAATAATAATATTAAAGTAATGTTACAAAAAACACGCGTTCCTTTATTCAGTTACTTGCTGACAACCATCGACATCTTTTAGTGTTGTCCCCATCACTTTGTTTAGTAACATTAGTGTGGTACTACATATTCCCCATACAATTAACATTAAAATAGATTTTTAATCACATACATAATCACTTAAATATCTAGGAGGAACGACATTCCTTTGAGACCTTTGTAGTATTGTACGATTTTCATGTATCTGATAATACTGGCTTCTCCATCCTTCCCTCCCCTGACACTTTTTCTTCTGAAGATTGAGAGCTTTCACCTTCCAATATATCAAAATTGCGGTTCTTTGATTTCTTAATGAAAAGATGGTTTGACATGCAATGTATTTCTCCTAAATGTCTGACCGTCACCATTTCGCAAAATTAAGGACCTAGGAGAGTGGTGAATGTCAACTACCTCTCTTGGCACCCAGAGATTATTCTTTAAGTAACCTACATCTTGGCCAGGGTAAAACTGATGATTTACCCTAATTTGATGGATTAAAGCTGGGATGTACTGTATGGAGAACCCAATACAGGAGTATTTCTATATTCTGACAATATTTCTTCTAAATCAACACCAGTTTCAGAAGGTTTGTTCAACATATTTTTAGCAATTCCTACATAACTTTCAAAAAATCACATCAATAGACAACAATTAGACATTTGTCCTTGGATATCTAGGGCTTGAAGTCACTATTTTAAATCCCCAATACTTAGCAAAATTATGAAATTCAAAAGAATTAAACGGCATATTATCAGCCTTCAGTATCTTAGGTATACCATGAATTGAAAATATATTTTGTAATATTCTTATGACAGTAGTTGCTGTCAACGAATTTACTTGAATTAAATCAAACCATTTTGAGTAATAATCAGCTATTATAAAATATGTTTCAACACCCCATTGAAGGAAATCACAACCAGCTTTCAAATATGGTAAGTCCGGAAACTCATCCAGTAACATTGGTTCTTTTGATTTTCTTGCACTATAGTTTTCACAAATCTCACATTTTGATAAAACATTAATAAAAACAGCCTCAAGATTGGGCCCATAAAATAAGGATTTTGCTCTAGAGATTGTCTTGCGGATTCCAAAATGACTCAAATGAACTTTTCTTATTACTCTCTATCTCAATGTGAGTGGTACTACAATTTTATAATTCAAATAGACGGTTCCATTCTCATAAGTAATATTCTCTTTAAACTTGTTATAAAATTTCACATCATCTGATACTTTACTTCTACATTTAGGCCAGCCAATCTCATAATATAATTTCAATTGTTGAAGCACAGAATCCTTTTCAGTTTCCGAGATAATGAGGTTCTGTACTTCATCACTGACATCAATAGTATGAACAGTTTTAGTTAAAGTACTGTCTACCTCTAAATTACTTGCCTTGCTTGAGGCACGACTTAAAGCATCAGCTTCATACATTTTTGATCCTGGAGTATACTGAACATCAATATCATACATATTTAATTTTAATTTAATATTTCTTAAACGTTGAAAGTTAATAGTGTTCATCTCTTTTTTCATTATGGCTACAAGGGGTTGGTGGTCAGTCTGAACTGAAAAGAGTCATCAGCAGGTAACATAGAATACAATTGAAATAAAATAAAATAAATAACTATAAAATTAAACCATGGCGAAAAAATTGCCTTATTGTGCAACACCACTATCTTTGCACCACCCACCAGCAGAATGAGTACAAAATGATTTAAGTAACAAAATAAAACTAATACAAACACGATAACAATAAAAACAAGGTAAGAATGAAACAATACAACAACAAAGCACATGAGCAAAAACCGAACGCAATTCACTACACAAAACAAAAAACGTGGAACAGTGATATTGGACGTCAATTTAACACTAACATTTACAATTTGTAGGTTACATATAACAATAAATAATTAAATGCAGGGTATATGGATAAATTAATTTGGCTTAATGACATACTCAACAAGGAGGAAACAGGACAAAAAGGAGGTTGACAGGTAACAGTAAGTATTATTTACAAAGAAAGGTGACGAAACACAACAATTAAATTACAAGCACAAACAATGAACATAAACGAACAATTATACACATCTGGTGCCATTCAAACAAGAAGTGAAGTGATAAACGAACAAAATGTAGTATGTATATAAATAATCATATATGTGTCCACAAAGCAAACAGGCCGACGTAGATACGGCAAAATTTGCGAAACTAACAGCGAGAACTATAACGCACATAACAACACAAGACACTTAGTTTTTACGCACTCCACTATTACTTCCTATTGCTTCAGACGATTCCACAGCCTTCTTAGGGTACTTTCTCAACAGTGGATTAAGTTCATCCAAAGATGTAACTTTCTGCCGTGTACCGTTCATTACCCCGAACGGTGACCCCGATGACTATAACCCCGTCCTGTATCCAGCACACCGACAAACCCGAAGTGTATACGCACCTTTACAAATATAGCCTGCCTAGCCCTGGTTAAAAACTCTTTGATCGTAACCGAGGAACCCTTCAAACCTGACTTCGTCTTCCAGACAGCAGTTTTATGGTCAGTGCTCGAGAATCTTACCAGTATTGGCCGGCTGCGTGTAGCTCCCTTGCCTGCTGCCCTCAATCTATGGCAAACCATGACGGAAGATGCAGTGATGTTGGGCAGGGCCAGCTTGTTGTTTATTGTGTCCAACACAAGAGCCCTGTAATCCTCGTTGTCCGCCTCAGCAAACCCCGTCAAGATGGAGCATTATTTATTTATTTAGACTTCATGCACAAAAAGGTACAAAGGCGGACTTAATGCCTTAGGCATTCTCTACCAGTCAACCAAGGGTGGTGAAGAGATAACAAGGCAGGTGCATTGTTTAATCAATTTAAAAAGAAAAAGTTGTTATTAACATACTAAAATAGATAAAATACACGTACATATATATTGAATATAATATATACTTATATAAAATATATATTTATGAAGTAACAGGAAAGAAGAAAGTGAGACGACTCTTCTTAGTTGCGCTGAAAATAAATCCGCAATTTCCGCTTGAATGCAAACCGACTTGTAGCCGTCCTGATCTCGAGAGGAAGCGCGTTCCAGAGAAGAATGGACTGAATATTGAAGGAAGAGTGAACAAAATCAGTAGTATGAGAAGGACAAAGCAAGAGGAGATTATTGGAACAACGCAGATGCCGAGCATGTGAAGAACATAGATATTGGAATTTAGATAAAAGATAGGAAGGAGGGGTGGGTGAATTGAGTAGGGTGAAAAGCGTGGTCAAAGCGCGTAAACTTCTCCTCTGGCGAATCGGCAACCATTTTAGCTCAGATCTGTAGTTCGACACATGGTCATACTTTCTGAGGATAAATATGAATCTAATACAGTTGTTCAAGACCCTATCTAGCTTATCAAGCAAGACCGCGTTCAAGTCAAAGCAGCACACGTCACCATAGTCAACCACTGGGAAAATTAAAGTCTGCACAAGCATAGTTTTCGTTTTGGCTGGCAAAAACCTCCTCAAACGATACAAGGATCGCAAAGTACCGCTGGCTCTCTGACTGACACTGGACACCTGACTTTGCCAGCTAAGTGTCGAGTCAAGATGCAAACCGAGATCTTTCACACTAGAGCTAATGGGAATTCTGAGATCTGCTTCCGGAGAAGACCCAGCATGCCGTACACAAGCTCCCGGAACGATCGAAACTCCTCTTTGACCTCAGCAACGGTGTCTTTGGCGGGTCCTGCACACTACACATATTTGTGCCTCCAGTTCACCCATCTTCCTATGGAAGCACTCTTCCAAGATTCTCTGGGCCGATTGGATATCATCCAGTTGAGACATTTTTTTGAGTAGGTATTTGTGTTGGTCAAGAGATTTATGCAGTACCGACGATAGCTGGCAGGTGGTACAGTTTTGAGTACTTAGTTATATGTACTGGTTTACTAACATAAATATCGCTTCTTAACTGGACCCTTTTGTTATTTTCAAGGGCAAAAATATAAAAAAAATCTTTAATATATTATTGATTGAATTATAAAAAAAAACTGTTAAAAAATTCACGTATTATCTTTTTTACACAATATCTAACTGACCGACCGTATCGTTTTGTTTACATTATTTGGTTACCGAAAATACTATGTGTTATGTGTATGTCGCTGTAGTTATTACATAAATACCGCCAAAAAAAAATTTTTTTTTATTTATTTTTATTATAATATATAATTATTATATTAATAAATTTATATTTTTTTATCTATACATTTATTATAACTATCATTCCAAACAAATTCAATATTCTTCTTTAATAACTGTTTTAGTGGACTTAATATCTCCGACATATCAGGGATATTCTCTGAAATAATTTACAATGCCTAAATATCTCTGTAAACTTTGCTTATCATTTGAAGTATCATATTCTAAGACTGCACAAATTTTTGCACTAAATTGCCATCCACAATTTCATGGCCAAAATATTTTACAAAATGCGTCAAGTATTGGCATTTTTTAATATTAAATTTAATGTTTAATTCTTGTGCCCTGGTAAGGACTTTTACCAGAATCTCATCATGTTTTCCCTTCGTTCAGCATGAATCAGAAATTCGTCAATATAAATAAACAATCCTTCAATATCACAAAAAAACAGGATTTACAATTATCTTGAAAGATTTCAGCCGATATCTCCAATCCAAAAGGCAACACATTAAAACAGTAGGACCCATAAATAACCCATAAATGTTCAATATTTTCTACTATCGTGAGTAAGGCGAATTGTAGGAAGTTCATAATATTTCTTAAGGATGCAGTTGTGGAGATCACTGGGGTCTAGGCATAAACGGATAGACCCATCATCCTTTTCCACTATTACAACTCTGTTAACCCATTCAGTAGCTTCTTCAACTTTGGATATCACACCTAGCTTACTGAGTCTATCCAGCTTAACTTTTAATTTCAAAGGAACTCTGTGTGGTGGCTTCGATACAGGAATTGAATTATCTTTTAATAGCAGCCTACATTTTTTTCGGAAATTGGCCTGAACCTGAGAAAACATCCTACTATTTATTAATTACATTTTGGTATCAGGATAGTAATCCTAACAGACAAAATTCAGAAACAGTATTGATAGTAATCAATACTGTTTCTGAATTTTGTCTTAATAATACCTAGCAATAAACATGCTTCCTTGCCCAATGTTGGCTGGTATCCAGAATTGGTGACAATGAAATCTAGTAACTAAACTTTTGTTTTTAACTTTGCTTCTAACAAAACGGTACCTTTTAATTTAATTTTTGAGCCATTGTATGCTTGCAACATGACTTTTGATTTTTGTAATTGAAGACTGTTTTGTTTATGCTGTGACTTTTTGGTCTGGATATCATTCAACACATTTATTGGAATAAGGTTTACATCCGAACCAGTATCGATTCCAATATTGAATAATACTGACATTAGAACATACCGAGTCACAATAAAGTTGTCCTTGAGAACCATTTTCTGGGAAATGTTGAATTGACTTAATTTGGTCACTGTACATTGCTTCCACTGTGCTTGTGTGGGCTTTTGTTCGGCAGGACTTAGCAAAATGATTAAATCGACCACATTTTGTGCACTTAGATCCTCTTGTTGGACATTTAAAAGTAATTCAATATTTGTACATACATACAAACACTCATTTATAAATTTTATATATATATACAGCTATAAGGTAGTATTGTATTTTAAACTGACACAAACTCGTACACACACATACACAAACACAAACACATACACACACATGCGCACATATTAGCTTATTGTTTGACTTCTATCGAGAACGGTCGTATACCTATAATTCGCGCGAGTGCGCTACGTGAGCGTAATTCGCTGGCGCATCAAAATAACGCCGTCGTCGCCGCGTTGCGAAATCGGTTGGTCAAGGTCGCCGCGATGACCCAGTTATTTATTAATTATAGTGTAAACAGTGCAATCAGTTAATTGTGAAGGTGTAGTGCCTATTTACTCTAAAATGTCACCAACAAAAATAAAAATTAAAACTGATCTGGAAAAGCTGTTGTATGACAGTTACATCCAAGAAAAATCAGAAAGAGAAAAGCTGGCACTTCTTGTTAATGATTTGCAGGTCCAAATAGAAAGCCTTCAGTGTCAACTACAAAGCCGCCAAAATGAAAATCCCAGCTCAAGCATGGAACAAGGAAATAACGGCCCCAATGAGTTGGAAAATAAGAGCAACGTACGATTTGCTCAGTCTGAAAAAGGAAACGTCGAGTATTGCACAGACGAGGAAGAACTCGCAAAAGAGACTGAGTGGATAAGGGCCAAAAGTAGGAAAAAAAGGAAGCTAAACATTTCTCTTTCTCCCCCACAACAACCCGGAACAAACGCCCAACAACAAAAAACATTGGAAAAAGAACAGACATTAGTCAAAAAAGTGCGTGCACCACCGCCAATCATTATAGATCAGGTCAAGAGCTACCAAATGTTTTACGACTCACTGACTGAAACCCAACCAACTGAATCATTCACCGCCAAAATGATGAATGGAGACTGTGTGAAGATCAACGCTAAAACTGATGACTCTTATAGAGCAATTGTTAAGTTTTTGACAGAGAAAGACTATCATTGGCACACATATGAAAACAAACAGGCTAGGCCAATAAGAGTTGTAGTGAAAAAGTTACATTCTTCTTGCCAGCCAGATCGAATCAAAGATGATTTAATATCGCAAGGTCTTAAAATAGAAAAAGTTGACCACAAGTTGAGCTGGAAGAGTAAAGAACCGCTGTGAAGTAGCCAAAGAGATGCAAATGATGAAAAACAAAAACATCAAAAAGAAACTTGTTGTGCCAACAGCCCAACAGTTTTCTACAATAAGGAATCCTGACCAACACACACGGAAAGAAGGTGTCCAGTCAACTGTTAAACCTGTTCAAGTCACCAAAAGTATTTCCTATGCTCAGGCTGCAAAACAAGGCACCCAACCCTCAAATCTAGAAGATAAGATAAATCAGATTTTAAAGTGTATTACTACATTTGACAAAAGACTAGAGAAGTTAGAATCCAGCACTAAAACAGCTGCTCTTAATAATCATAAATGACTAATACACTAAAAATAATGGCGTGGAACTCTAATGGGCTCCTCAAACATCAGAATGAGTTACAGGCAGTCCTAGACACAGAAAATATTGACGTGTGTTTAATCTCTGAAACGCACTTCACTAAACAATCTTTCGTTAAATTTAAAGGATACAAGATATATAATTCGCTTCACCCTGACAACTCTGCCAGAGGAGGTAGCGCGGTTATAATTAAAGAAAACCTTAACCATTACGAGCACAGTAAATTTGAAGAACCGGACATTCAAGCTGTGGCAGTATCAGTCAAAACCAAATTTTGACACGTTTCCATAGCAGCTGTTTACTGTCCTCCAAGGCATATGATAAGAAAAGAGCGATATATGCAATTCTTTGAAGTTTTGGGTCAAAGATTCATCCTAGGCGGTGATTTTAATGCCAAGCATATGCATTGGGGATCACGACTGACTACAACAAAGGGAAGACAGCTCTTAAACGCAGTTAGAGACACACATTGTGAAGTTATGAGCACTGGCAAACCAACATACTGGCCAACTGATCTTCAGAAAATACCCGATCTCATAGACTTTTTCATATGTAAAAACATATCCACCAATTATGTTAGTTTGGAGGAAGAGTTTCATATGAATTCGGATCACTCCCCGATTATACTAAGACTTAGTCAAAAAATTCTATTAAGAGAATACCATCTAACCCTGGTTAACAAGTCTACAGACTGGGACAGCTTTGCGCTTGATCTAGATAAAATAATCGACCTAAAAACTCCATTACAAAATCATGATCAGCTTGACTCAGAAGTAAACAAATATGTTGTTAACATTCAACAATGTGCTTGGAATAACACACCGCAATTAAAACGGAAATACAAGGGGCATATCTATCCCAAGGATATTGTGAATTTGCTATCAGAGAAAAGAAAACAAAGAAAGCGCTGGCAGCAAACAAGATGCCCGCGAGATAAAACACTATTAAATAACCTAACTAAACAATTAAAGAGGAAAATTATACAATTTGAGGATGAAACCCTGAAGTCCAATCTTGTGCAGCTAACCAACGACCAATCAACGGATTACTCTCTCTGGAAAGCTACAAAAAACCTAAAAAGGCCGATTATGCAAATACCTCCCATCAGAAACAGCGATGGAAAATGGGCCATTAGCAATGAACAAAAAGCGGTAAGGTTTGCCCAATACTTAGCAGATACTTTTCAACCCAATGAAAGTTCCATAGAAATATCGGAGAGTGAATATGTATCACAAAACCAAAGAATTCGGCTTGTAACTCCTAAAGAAGTTGTGAGAGAAATTAAAAACAATATAAGCTCGAAGAAATCTCCGGGTTATGACCTCATAACAGGAGAAATTCTAAAACACCTCCCGCGCAAAGCCATAGTTAAGCTGACCAGACTTATTAACGCAGCATTTATGCTAAAACATGTACCTGAGCCATGGAAAGTTGCTGAAGTCATTATGATTGCGAAGCCTGGGAAACCACCCCATGAAGCATCATCTTATAGACCCATTTCCCTGCTGCCAGTATTATCGAAACTGTTTGAAAAGCTCTTATTAAAACGGCTAAAACCAATTATAGAAGAAAAAGGCCTTATTCCGGACCATCAATTTGGCTTCAGGGAAAAACATTCTACCATAGACCAGGTACACAGAATAACAAACATCATCGAAAAAACGCTCGAAAACAAGGAAGTCTGCGCCACCGTATTTCTAGATGTCGCACAAGCTTTCGACAAAGTTTGGCATGAGGGTCTGATATACAAACTCAGACGCATGCTCCCCGAATTTTCAGATATTCTAGAGTCATATATAAGCAACAGAATGTTTAGGATAAGACAAGAGGATGCATATTCTGAGCTAAAAACTATTCAGGCCGGAGTACCACAAGGAAGTGTTTTAGGCCCAATCCTGTACTTGGTATACACATGTGATATCCCAGAGCTGGAAAACAACACCATAGCGACCTTTGCTGATGACACTGCTATTATGGCTATTGGTTCAAACCACAAAGAAGCAGTAGAAAAGGTTCAACTAGCTGTGAACTTAGTTTACGACTGGACACAAAAGTGGAAGATCAAACTGAATGAGTCAAAATCGATTCACATTGACTTCACTAATAAACACTGCGATTATCACCCAGTCTATATAAATGGCATGCAAGTGCCTTATGCGAATACAGCCAAATACCTTGGCATAACTCTTGACGCCAAGTTGCGTTGGAAATCTCACGTCAAAAAGAAAAGACAGGAACTCGATATACGGTACAAAAATATGTATTGGTTACTCGGAAGGAAATCCTGTCTATCAATACACAATAAAATTATAATATACAAGCATATTCTTATGCCAATTTGGACGTATGGTATCCAACTATGGGGCTGTACTAAACAAAGTAATGTAAAAATTATACAACAATTTCAAAATAAAGTACTCAGAGATGCTGTTAATGCACCATGGTACATCAGAAATGACGACCTTCACCGCGACCTTAAAATGAAACTCGTCACCACCGTTATTCAAAACTTTGCTGAAACCCACGAACACAGACTTCATCGACATGTGAATGTGGAAGCAATCCAGCTGCTAGATAACACGGACATAGTGCGTAGGCTAAAGAGAACTAAACCATTTGAGTTAGTGTAGTGTATAATAAGTGAAAAAATAATAGCAAAGAATACTGTGCTATACATGTAACACGTGAACTAAGTGTTTTTAACGTATCAGACTCTAAGAAAGTGCTACCGAACTGTATAAAAGTGCAAATTGACACTATTCTTAGTCATAACATTTTACATTATAATAATAAGTTAGAGTTAAATTGCTTATTAGTCTATTAAGGCTAGATTGTAATTTGTTATTAAGAACATTAGTTTTTATTAATATAGAAAAAAAAAAAAAAAAAAAAATATTAGCTTATTCATCCACTCACATACCTGCTTACTCACGACGTCCGACAGTCTGAGCAATATAATTTAATGGGGGGCCTGGAGTTCTAAAATACAGGCCTAGGCTTAGTTTAGACTCCAGATCTCCCACAAATTACAAACTTTGCCAATATTTCTGTGTCTGACTGTAATTTATACTCACGTTGATATGTAATTTGTGGAGATAAATAAAGATTTTTTTATTATTTGCTAATATTCCGCTCATGCTTACCAGCACAATATGTGCACTGTATCACTGAATGTACTTTATGCATTTCAGCAACATTTAAATGGCGTTCTACCTCTTTTGTCTGTGTTTTGGTGATATCCCAGAGACGGAGTCTTTTAATTGCTTGATCCAGGTCAACTTCTCCAATACACAGCAGCTTTTCTTTTCTACTTTATCACTAGTGCCAAGGATTATTCGATCTCTTATTGCTTCATCTTCATTACCAAACTCACAATTTCTAGCCAGACTATTGACATCATTATAAAATGAGTCGAACTGTTCTCCTACTCTTTGGCCTCGGGTGTGAAAAAGGAATCTTGAATAAAGAATGTTCTTCTTGGGTTGGCAGTACTCATCAAATGCCTTAATTACATCCATGAAGGCCACATCTTTTTCGAGTTTGAAATTGTTGTAGATTTTCAAGCCTTCTTCGCTGATCAAATTTAATAAAATAGCAATATTTCTCTTGTCATCCTTTGTGTCAAGTCCAGACGCGATGAGGTGTATAGACAATTCCTTTTGAAACCTATTTCAATTGCTGGGCAAGTTGCCGGTTAGGCACGAGCGTGCAGGTAAACTAAACGGTACTGCTGCCATTTTTATTTGTATCACTGTACCAGCGCTGTTTTTCCTTACGAAGACGCAGATAGCGAGTTCGTCAGACGCGTCGTATCTATCTTATCTTACCCAGGGTTTACCCTGGAGCACAATTATAAACCGCGCGTGGGAGTGTGTATGTACGCCCGTGACGACACTTGCTATCGGCGTCTCCGTAACCTTGAGGATCCAAGATTTTCGACGCTGTGGGCTCTAGTGGACACAGGTCTGGATAAAATTATCTACGCCTGTGTCTACCGCTCGCACAGCGGAGATCAGGAGAAAACCAGGCTCACAGAGTACCTCAGTGAGGCGGCTGATGCGGCACAGCAGCGGTACCCTTCCGCCCAATAATTGTTACTGGGGGACTTTAATGCCCACCACCAGGAGTGGCTCTTCCCATACCAGTGCACTGACCATGCTGGACGGGAGATGCGTAAGCTTGCGCTTGCGCTTAACCTTACCCAGCTGGTCCAGGGGGCAACGAGGGTGCCGGAGGTTGATTCGCACACGGCCAATTGCTTGGACCTTCTGCTGACAACAGAGCCAGACCGATACTTTGTGTCCATAACTTCACCTTTGGGTAGTGCCGACCATTGTCTGGTCAAGTCTGTGTCCGTCTACTCCCCGCCCGATCCCAGCCCAAGAGGTACCCAGCGGGTTTGGCGGTACAGGTCAGCAGATTGGGATGGCATGCGATCTTTCTTCGCATGCTATCCTTGGCAGCCTACTTGCTTTTCTTCGGATGATCCTTCGGTGTGCGCGGACGTCGTGACGGATGTGTTGCGTCAGAGAACGGAGTACTACATTCCGTTTTCTGACGTTACAATGACCAATGTTGCAGCCATGGTTTAGCGCCAAATGTCATCGCGCCGACTAGCTTAAATATGAGGCGTACCTGGCATGGGTTGACGCTCGTTCGCGCAAAGCGAGTGACGTGGGTCAAAGGAAGAAAGCCTATAACAGGGCTGCCAAGTCCTGCAAAAAGGTCTTGAGAAGGGCTCGGTTCGACCACATTGGCCGAATAGGGGCCAAACTTGCTTGTTACCCAGCAGGTGGTAAAGCGTTTTGGTCCCTGGCTAAGTCAGTCGAGTCGAACTTCGGCCGTCCCTCACTACCACCACTGCTGAAATCCGACGGGTCGCTGGCCCACTCCGCTGAGGAGAAGGCAAATTTATTTGCCTCTCTTTTTGCGGAATCTTCACGTCTGAACCCTGGTGACGCGCGGCCCCCTCCTTATCCTGATGGATGCGAGACGAGTATGTCGGACATTCGTATCCATCAAAAGGACGTCCGTAAAGTACTGCGCAACCTCGACGTGAACAAGGCTAGTGGCCCGGACGGAATACCAGCAATAGTTCTCAGAACCTGTGCGCCTGAACTGTCTCCGATCTTGACACGCCTGTTTCACCTTTCGTATGAGACGGGAAAAGTGCCGAATGCTTGGCAGCTAGCTAACGTACAGCCCGTGCCCAAGAAGGGTAGTCGAGCTGACCCGGCCAACTACAGACCCATCTCTGTAACGTCCATACTCTGTAAGAGTATGGAGCGCGTACTTAACACGAAGCTCCTGGCATACCTAGAAACTAACGAGATCCTTAGTGACCGCCAATACGGCTTCCGCCGAAATTGGTCTACTGGGGATCTTCTAGCGTATGCCATTCACATGTGGAGTGAGGCCATCGAGAGGCACGGGGAAGCGCTTGCCGTCTCCCTCGACATCTCGAAGGCTTTTGATAGGGTCTGGCACGAAAGCCTTATTGGTGAGCTTCCTTCATTCGGTTTGCCCGGTGGTCTGTGTGATTGGATTGCAGACTTCCTGAGGGATCGGTCCATTGGAGTGGTTATCGATGGCTGCTGTTGGACCAATTGGATATCAATGCCGGGGTCCCTCGGGGGTCGGTACTCTCAGCAACTTTATTCTTGCTGCACATTAACGATCTGCTAAAACCCGGCACCTTTGGGTACGCAGACGACAGCACTGTTGCTGAGAGATACTTGTCCAACGCTCGTGCTACCGGGCCTCAGATCCGGTCTCTCCGGGAGGCCATGGTGGAGCGCTTGAACCTGTCCTTGCAGGCAGTCTCCGAATGGGGCGATGCCAATCTGGTCAGGTTTAATGCTGCTAAAACCCAGGCGTGTCTTTTTTTCGCTAAAAAAAGCCAATTTTACCCGGCTCCAACTTTCCGAGATGCGACCGTCCCAATAACTGACCATCTTGAGCTTCTTGGCGTTACGTTGACATCTACACTCAATTTTGGCCCTTACATTGAGGCAAAGGCTCAGCTGGCTGCCAAAAAGCTGGGAATCCTTGCAAAGGTGAGAAGGTACTTCACGACGGAACAGCTCCTCAATTTGTATCAAGCGCAAGTTCGATCATGCATGGAGTACTGTTCTCATCTCTGCGACGGATCTGCCAAATACCAGCTTGACGCACTAGAGTCGATCGAAAAGCGAGCCAAGAGGCTCATCGGCGATGAGGCGCTGGTCAAGTCGAAGCTCCAGAGTCTTGAACATCGTCGCCGAGTTGCCAGCCTGTCGGTTTTTTATCGGTTACATTTCGGGGAGTGTGCGATGGAATTGCACGATATAATTCCACCTAGCCCGTTTCATCATCGGTTTACCATACGTACGGCGATGCGCCATCGATACATGGTAGACATCCCACCCATACGCACAAAACGTTTTGGGAACACTTTTATTATGCGTACAGCTAAGGAGTGGAATTCCCTGCCGGAGTCTGTGTTTCCCGATAGCTACAATCTAGGGGTCTTTAAGTCAAGAGTGAATAGGTTATTTCTAGGCAAGCGTGTTTCACCGTCGACCACATCATCGCTTACCATCAGGTGAGATTGTGGTCAAGCGCGAGCCTATAGGTTATAAAAAAATAATAAAAAATAAACAGCAAACATCGACGGTTACACTTTTAACATCAAAAAATACTGCACCATGTATTAATGTTATTAATAAAAGTAATTTTATAGAAAACACGTGTTTCTTTATTTAGTTACTTGTTGACAACCATCGATATCTTTGAGTGTTGTCCCTATCACTTAATTTGTTTAGTAACATTAGTGTTGTACTACACTACACTTTGAGCGGCTGTAAGCTTTCTGATGAGGCCCATTGTAAGCGACCACGTCTCAGAGCCATATGTCATCACTGGCAACACACACTGGTCATAGACTTTCGTCTTGAGACACTGTGGTAAGTTGGACGAGAAGGTACCGCGCAACTTCCCGAACGCTGCCCAGCCGAATCGGATTCGACGGTTGACCCAACTGGTTCGTTTGTCCCAGGTAGACATAGTCGCCCACAACTTCGAGTGTAGAGTCTCCGACCTTGATAGGAGTGTGTGTAACATGGGCATTCAGCATTACCTTGGTTTTGTCCATGTTCATCTTACCCACTCTTTCGGAAGCTCTACTGAGGTCATCGAGCATTGTACTCAGGTCCTCCATGGTCTCAGCCATAACTACTATATCGTCGGCTAAACGAAGGTGAGTGATGTACTCGCGATTGGCGTTGATGCCTAGCCCTCTCCAGTCCAGAACCTTGAAGACGTCCTTCAGTGCAGCGGTAAATAGCTTCGGAGGTATGACGTCTCCCTGTCTCACACCTCGCTGCAAAAGTACGGGTTCCGAGGTCTGATCCTGAAGTCGAACTGACATGTACTTTGTATAAACACTTCAACACGTCAATGCAATATTCTTTTATCTTTCATCTTCATGTGCAGCGATATCTAAAATAAAATAACGCTGCGCTGTGCAGTCACCCTATTTCTAGTGATTATCATCTTTCACACTGTCCATCCGTGGTTTTTCCTCAAGTCATTGTCCTCATTTCTCCGCATCACATATCTATACCATTGACTATATCCGCACCACTTTTCAGTGACTTGTGCCACTTTCGCACTTCCTCATAAAAACTCATTTCTTATTATATCCCTTCTGTAAGACACACATACCCCTCAGCAGTCTTAACTTTTTTGTTAATTGTTTGTGACCAAAAAATCTGGTATAACTTGTTATTTGAATGACAAAAAGGAAAGTTTTAAAATATTTCTGAGATCTTGTTAATTTATATTATTTATTTTCAAGTGATTTCCAATAAAAAACCAAATTGCCCTTCTCAGAGAGCCTATATAGAGTTCCGGTCTATTTATGATATCGGCTGTCAACTTATGGTTTGTCTTCGAAGAACATCGTATCGTAGGTAGCGTACGTCAATTCCAGTCATGCATTTCGTATTTTTCGATTGGTCTAGGTTCTCGGATTTACCAGTGGTATTTCTGATTGGATTTGGTGGTATTAGAAACATGTAAAACAATATTTGGAAATAGGCTAGTCACGTCTGCCTTATAAGCTATGGGCAAAAACCGGGATGGCAGGCAACGCTTACATGGCAGGCCCAAAAAGATAAGTCTGAAAGACCCTTTCATATCATCATCATCATCAGCCTTTTCAATGTTCCCACTGTAAGTAAGTGGATGTCACATGTCTTCGAATTTTTGGTTCTAGGACATGTCGGTTTCCTCACGATGTTTTCCTTCACCGTTTTTAGAGCAGAGGTAATGAAATAATTTACGCAAAGTAAAGCACCTGCCTGGGTTCGAACCCACAACCTATGACACGTTAGTTGGGGCCGTTACCTCTGGGCCACCACTGCTCCCTCTGCTCTCTCACTGCGTTGCATATAAATTCATGGAATACATTGCAAAAGCCGACATTTTGTAAATTTATCAGCATTCATTGCGTGTTTGATGCTGTCGAGTAAAAGGATTTTAACACGCTTTTATTAGCTTGGTATGTATGTATCTATGAATCTACGTAACGGAATCTTTGAACGTGATTTTCATCCCTTTCAAAACGTCGGCTTAATTTGAAACTTTGCACACTTATTAAGGACCGATGACCATGCAATAATTCAAATAGTTTGTCACATTATCCTTACCAGGATCTTCAGGATTAGTAATTGAACTTAAAAGTAAAAATAAATAATAGTTTAAAAACTAAAAAGCACGCTTTAATAGAAAACCAAACTAAAAAGGAGATTTTTTTAAATAAATTTTAATTAAGGATAGTGTGATTACAAAAAAACAATATTTTATTATAAAAAAGCGTGGGGTGCATTTTGAGATATTTTTAAAATGACTCTAGACTCTACTTTTACCAATATCTGTAAAAAAAATATACAATTAACATTAAGCACCCCACGCTTATATATAATAAAATAGTTTTTTGTTAATCACACTATTCTTAATTTAAATTTATTGAAAAGTATTTGCTACTTGTTAGTTTGGTTTTCTATAAAAGAGTGTTTTTTTTAACCTTTTATTTTTAATTTATGAAGCAATGGATTAGGAACTCCTTTCGGTTGTGATGGAAACTGTGATTTAGTGTTTACGTAATTAGTGTGCTGGATTTGTATCTAAAGAACTGCTACCAGGCGAAATTATAATAGTAAATTAATAATGAATAATACCTGCCGATGGAGCGCCATGCAGGGCAGCGGCCCTGACATAAGTGACTGCAACAATTAGAACGACTCTGCTCACTATACGCGCCATCTTGCTCACGACGCTTTGATGGAATTGTTCGGTACACTGAATGAGGATCACTTGTTGTAGCAGCTTTTATATTTTTAGATTATTACTGGAAACCCTTAAAAAAAGAAAATGATATAATTACTTTGAATATATAAATAATAATGCCAAGTTTGGAAGCACCGGTTCAGATAAAGGGTGGTTCGGGAAAATCATAAAAATGTTGATATAGCGCTAAATCTTTTAGATAAGATATTTTATTTTGTAAAACATGAGTACAGTATAAAGGTCTTATATTAATATGAGTTGGCTACATGTTTTACCATTTATGGCGTACAAAATTAGTTACGAACAGCGCAAAAAAAAAATACAACAACACTATCAAACAAATTAGATTGAAATTACAATGTCAAAAATTTAAATTCAATAAAAAATAACTATGTCAAAATTTAATATAAACTGAAATTACAATGTCAAAATTTTAATTCAATTAAAAATCACTATGTCACAATTTAAATTCAATTAAAAATCACTATGTCACAATTTAAATTCTATTAAAAATCACTGTCAACATTTTAATTTATTTGAGTAGTTTTTAATTTGAGTAGTTAAGACAAACAGAAAAAACACACATTCAGAATTCTATAAATAAAAAGCGAAACATCGTTTAAAAATTCATCTACATTGTAATAGCACTTCTCTAGTAATATCCCCTGAATGGACTTTTTAAATTTGCTTAGAGGCATACATTTAATAATATCAGGTATTTTATTATAAATATCTGGAGCAATACCAAAGAAACTCTTTTTCAATAGAGCAGTTTTATACTTGATTCTTATATTCATTATTGTTTTAAAGATGTAACTGCATTCTTGACACATCGAAACCCCTCTGCATGCCAGATGTCTTTCTCGTCGAAACGGATTGCCATCCCTCCGGATTATAAGAGTAGAAACAGAGAGTGCACTTGTGATTGCGCCTCTTACACTCTTCTGCATTATATATCTCTACCTACCCTGCCTACCCTACCCTCCATCGTAGTGTCGGCCAGGGATGAGAAGGAAACGGACTGTATAGTCCTGGACTGACTTAGGAAGGTCGTAAACGCCAAGGGGGTTTAGCGGTAGAGAAAGTGAGGAAAGCAAAAGATAGGAGAGTTATACTAGGTTTTAGGTCAGAAGAAGAGAGGGAAAAGACCAGGAAGGCGCCCGAGCTGGAGGCGCAAAGCACATTTGTACATCAACATTATAATCACTCATGTTGTATATGTAATTTAGTTTTGTGTACAATGAAGAATTAAGAGGAAGTACTCAAGGCCCTAAAAGACCAAAATGCCGCCATCTTTCAAGATCTCAAAGATGAGCAGCCCTAAATGGAAATTATATACAGAAAGCGAGCCAGGAACACGCTAAAGTGTCACGCAGTGATGAGGGTCGCCACAGAGGTTTGGCAGTGCATGCTCGAGGTTGGGTCGGTGCACGTGGAGTTCCTTGCTGGTACAATGCTCACTCTGCCTCGGGTATGGGCATAGCCGACGCCTTTGCACAGAATCTGTGCCAAAGTGCAGCTACTGTGGCGGTCTCCACCTGGGGACGGAGTGCGCGGACTGGGCCGCAGGCCTACCTCCAAAGTGGTGAAATTGCACGCGCGCGAGGATTGACAGCGCTAACCACCACGCTTTCAGCTCGGAGTGTCAGGTTAGAAAAAGGTGGGATGCAATAGCCCGTTCTGTTATAGCGTACTGCTAAGGGCACCCTGGAGACTTCTGCCTAACAAAACGCAAGACCATACCGTGTGGCCCAAACAAACCTACAACGAAAGGACCTGGCAACAACCGAACTCTTTGTAGAGGCCAGTAAGAGGAAGATCTCGTGGGCGCTTTTCCAGGAGCCATACGTGGGAGGGGCGCGAGGTATGAAGAACTACCAAGGTTCGTGAATCTACCAGTGCGAGGTTTTTGGAAGTGGGAGGGTAAGGGCAGCAATTGCCATTTTTGATGATGACCTGGATGTCATTCCCTACCCGAAACTCACCACAAACAACATCGTTGTGGTGGGGATCCGGACCAAAGCCTGGGAGGTCGCAGTAGTTTCTTACTACTTCGAGCCAGACCAACCCATAGGACAGGACAGGACATTCCTGGACCAGGATCAAATCGGAAGTGGCCACCGGTAGATTGCTTATAGGCGGCGAGCGAACGCCAAGAATCCTTGGTGGGCAGCATCATCGAAGACTCCAAGGGCGAGGAAATGTCCGGAACCCTGGCGGACCTAGAGTTTCAGGTACTGAACACTGGTGATGCTCCCACATTTGACACAGTCAGAGGTGGTCGAGTGTATAAAAGCCATGTGGACGTCACGGCATGCTCGCTTGACCTTTTTGACCTGGTGGATAGCTGGCCGGTCGACACAGGAGCAACAGCATCGGACCATAACACCATATTTTTTTAAATAAAGGTTAAAAGTGAAATGGGGATGAATATTTGTAGGACCACCAGAAAATTCAGTACTAGGAAAGCAGATTGGGAATTATTTAAAATCAAATTTAGGGAACTTAAAATTGAAAACAAATTTTAACGTAGAAGCAATAGATAATATAAATAGTAAAGATATATTAGAAGAAACAATAGTTAAACTCAGTAATGTCATACTAGAAGCATCCCAACTAGCAATTCCTAAGGTCAATCGTAAGTAAAACTAGCTTGTCCGTGGAGCTCACTGTAAAGAAGAAGGAGTTTACCAGACTTAAGAACCACATCCGCAATGCCACGCCGGTCCGGCGAGCGATGGTCGTCGACGAGTACCAGAAGGCCAAAGAAGAATACGAGATGCTAGCAAAGAGCGCCCAACTTTCCAGTTGGAAGGAGTTCTGCCGGAAACAGGATCGGGGGTCTGGGAGGGAATTTTCACGGTGATTAGTAGGACCGCCAGAAGGCAAGAGGAACTGACCCTATGCAGCGATGGTGTAATCCTCAACCCAAGTGGCGCTTTTCTGGTGGTCGCCACTGTTGATTCTGGCTTTCAGGAGTTGCAGTGGTTTGGGAATAGTGCGGTGGGATTGTCCCAAAAACCCAAGTGGATCGGCCGACCTACTTGCTGATACGTTCTTCCCCGAAGACAGAGTAGACCAGGACAACGCTGATCACAGGCGAATAAGAGAAGCGGCCAAACGAGTAAATGAGTGGGTTCATGATGAATATCATGATCCAACATTTACCTCGCTGAGGCTGAAGAACGCCGTGGCAGGTTTCAATCCCAAAAAGGGACTAGGAGGATATGGACTGACGTCTGCCATCTGCAGTCGAGCGATCCACCAGGACCTGGACGCGTTTCTTGCCCTCTACAATAAGTGCCTTGAATTGGCACACTTCCCGAACATCTGGCAGGAGGCTACAGTCGTGGTCCTCAGAAAGCTGGGCAAGGACGATTACCTAAACCCCAAGGCATACAGACCAATAGGTCTACTGCCGGTTCAGGGGAAGGTCCTGGAGAAGATGGTAGTAGTGCGTGTATGGCAGCTTAGTAAATGGCAGCTTGTACCATGATTTAGTACTCGCCAGTTTGTCTTTATGCCCCAGAGAAGCACCGAGGACGCCCTCTATACGCTAGTGAAGCACGTACAGGACAAGTTGAGGCTAAAGAAGCTACTTGTCCTGAAGTCACTGGATATAGTGGGGGCCTTCGATAGTGTTTGATGGCCAGCCATCAAGGTCAGACTGGCTGAGGAAAAGTGCCCAGTGAACATAAGAAGGCTGCTAGATAGCTACCTCGACAGTAGGAATGCACTAGAGTGACTAGCAAGGGCTGTGTTCAAGGGTCAAAAGGTGGTTCAATCCTGTGGAATCTCATTCTAGACTCACTATTGCAGGAATTGGAGCAGCGCGGAATCTTCGGGCAGGCTTTCGCCGATGATATCGTCCTTGTTCTGGATGGGGACTCAGCGATCGAAGTTTCAACATCTGCCAATGCGGCTCTCGCCATGTTCAGAGTTGCGGTTTTAGAAACAAGCTGAGGTTCGCACCGTACAAAACCTGTGCAGTGGTCATAACCAATAAGCGCAAGTATGATACCCCAAGGCTGAGCATGGCCGGGGTCTACATTGGTATGGATAAGATGAAGTTGTTGGGTCTAACCATAGACGAGAAGCTCACCCTCAACGAGCACACTGCGAACGTCTGCAAGAGGGCAGTTAACATTTACAAGCAGCTGTCCCGCGCCGCTAAAGTTTGTTGAGGATTGGACGCACAGATCATACACACAATCTACACTGCTATGATTGAGCCCATAATAACGTACGCGGCCGCAGCTTGGGCTCCCGCTACGAAGAAGCTGAGAATACGGAAGAAGCTAGGCTCGGTCCAACGAGGATTCGTCCAGAAGATCTGTAAATCTTACCGTACTGTAAGAAAGAAAAAAAGAAAGAAAGAAAAATATTTATTTGTGACCCGCACAGGAGACACGAGAAAATAAGCATACACTTAAACAATAATAAAATAAAAACCCTGTGCGATATCCAAAAAAAGTAATAACGCTGCGCTGATATTCTGATAGGGCCTACTGTTGATGCCACGGACACACTAACGGAAACAGGACTTAACTCGCACTGTACACACTACGCTACACTTAACGGTACTGTCCGGAATACTACATCTAGATCTGCGCATACAGGAGGCAGCCGCACTATATAAAGCGAGGAGAGGGTCATCCCGGTTCGTGCCAGGAGATAGGGAGATCGAAAGTGCGGTAGGGTTTGCAGAGGCTCCTCATCCAGCTACACAAATGCCCCTAGAGTTCATGTGCCTGGCAGACCAACAGTTGCTAGACAGCAACAATGTGCAGGCGGATCTTTACCGACGGCAGCAAGATTGAGGGGAAAGTCGGAGCCGCATTATCCATTTGGGATAATAATGGCGAAGTCCGAAACCTCAAATTTAGCTTAACCGCGTACTGCACAGTCTACCAGGCGGAACTCCTGGCCATCTGCAAAGCAACGGATGTGATCCTCACGCGGCAAGAGACGAGCTATGGTTTGTACAGTGACTCAATGTCAGCATTGCAGACGCTTGCAAGCCATGGCTCTTTCCATCCCCTGGCGGTTCACGCGCGCACCAATTTGGCTCAAGCCCTGGGCCAGAGCAAAGCTGTGTCTTTGTTCTGGATCAAGGCCCACGGCACTATTCTATGCTTCTGCATAGAATAGCACGCACGAAACTGCAATGACTAGCGGTGCCCTGGGGTAGTACCTAGCAACAACAGATTGTTGAAAGCACTGTTGTGCTTCTCATCCCTATTTGTAAGGCTTAATTAACATATTTTCTTATTTACCCTTGTGATAAACAGCACATCTGTACCTGAGCACTTTATGCGTATTTTGTATTTGTAAACAGTACTTTTTGCACTTTTATATTTTAGCACTTTTTTCTTTTGACCCTACTTAAAATTGATAATACTGCCATATAGGTATTCAAACAAAGTGGGAGACCACACACTGAATACAAGAGATTTATGCAAGAAGAACAACTAGTATGAAGAATGAAAGTACGAGAGGCATGAAAGAGGAATAATAGAATGAATGAATTTGCTCAGAATAGGCGCCTACTTTGACAAAGACAAAGACAAGACAAAGACACCCACCTACCTAACAACCTACACACATACTCACCTATTTATCAACCTACCTATCTATTAAAACTACAAGTCCTGTGGAAAAATGTAAAATGGCAAAGTTGTAGATAATAAAAAGATTTACAACTTTTGTGTTTACACTTTTTGCACATAACCAGTTTTTTTTATGAAAAAATCAAATAACCAAGATTTTGAATTTTATTATTATATTAAAAAAAAACACGAAGTTTGGTGGAAACTTACATTTTATGTCCCAAACACACTGTAATTTTTTTATTTAAAATTGTTGATAATAATAATAATAATAATAATAATAATATAGCCCTTTATTTCCTTAACAAATATTTACATACATTTCATAATTATTGATTTGAATTGAATTTAAATATTTTCATTTTCATTAAACATTTTGGATTAATAAAATAACTTTTGACACAATTCACCATCATTAACGAAATTATAAAATTAGCATTAATTGATTAAATATCATAAAATAAAAAATGACATCGTGTTCAAATATAATCCTAGTCAAATTATCGTTAAAAAAAAAAAAATCATTAGAATAAAAAATAAATAATACAATCATAGTCAAAAGTTCATTAAAATCAAATGTATATGTCAAATAAATAATAATAATTTCTCAATTAGTCATTTTTGTTAAGGACCTCTCGACGAGTATAGGCCTCCTCCATTTTTTTCCACTTTTCTCTATCTTGGGCTATGGCAAACCAGTCATCTCCTGCAGTCTTCTTAATTTCATCAGTCCATCTCTCTAGCGGTCTCCCTCTTTTGCGTTTTCCAACAGGGCCGCTCCAGGTAATCACTTTCTTTGTCCATTTTTCATTTGACATACGTGCAACATGACCCGCCCATTTCCATTTTAATTTCAGACAGTGTGATAGAGCATCTATGACCTTTGTCCTTTTCCTTATATTGGTGTTTCTTATTTTATCTTTAAGTTTCAGGTTTAGAATACTCCTTTCCATGCTTCTCTGACAGGTTTCAATTTTCCTCCTTGTGAATGTATTATAAACCCATGTTTGACTTGCGTATGTGAGACATGGAAGTAAACATGAGTCTAGGATTTTCTTTTTCAGTCTTAAAGGAAGGTCTGATTTTAAGATCTCTTTGTAACTCCAAAATTTCCTCCACGTCATGTTCACACGTCTGTTAAGCTCGTCTCGATGCCTAGATCTTTTAAAAGATATCTCTTTACCCAGGTAAATATATTCTTGCACATACTCCAATTGTTTGTTGTTTACTTTTATAGGTTTTTCTAGATTGTTGGTCATAATCTTTGTTTTCTCTGCGTTTAGTTCTAAACCAATAGTGAGACTGACAGAGTTAAGTTCATTTATAATTTCCTCGAGTTGTGAAGCTGTTTCAGAGAACAAAACTATATCATCAGCAAATCTTAAATTGCTTAGATAGTTACCTTTTATATTTATGCCTTTTTTAGACCAGTTGAGCTTGTTCATTACACTCTGGAGTACGGATATAAATATTGTTGGAGATAAGGGATCGCCTTGTCTTACTCCCCTACATATGTTGAACTCCGGACCTGTCTTGTCTAGTTTAACTCGACTTACGCTTTTCTTATATATATCTTTCAGGAGTTCAATCGTTTCTGTTGGTATTTTGCAATCTTCTAAAGCTTTCCACATACTGCTGTGAGAAATTGAGTCGAAAGCCTTTGCATAATCGATGAAAGCCAAGTAGAGTGGACGTCCATGCTCTTCGAATTTCTCTATCACTTGTTCCAGAGTGTATATGTGGTCTGTAGTTGAGAAACATTTCCTGAAGCCTGCTTGTTCGACTGGTTGATATTCTTCTGTAAATGCAGAGATGCGTTGTTCTAAGCATGAGGCAAATAATTTGTAGAGGCACGATTGTAGGCTGATAGGACGATAGTTGGAGATATTAGATGGATCGCCTTTTTTATAAAGTATAATTATATCAGATTTTGCCCATTCACTTGGTATCTTTCGAGAGTCTAATATTTTATTAAAAAGTTTCGTCAAAATGGGTGCTAGTACATGTCTGCCTATTATAATTATTTCGTTGGGGATGTTATCTGGTCCACAGCTTTTTCCTTTCTTTAGAGTCTCTATTTTCTTGATAATCTCGGTAGTGGCAAATCTCTGAAGCTGTTGGTCATTCAGGTATGATAGATTCTCAGCATTTTCTTTTAGGTTACTTCTTGGTAGGTTGTTCTGCTTTGCGTAAAGGCTTTTGTAAAAATTTGTTGCTGTTTCTATTATTCTAGATCTTGAAAATATTTCTTTTCCAGATGACGTTTCTTTTAGGTTAGGAATCCAAGTTTTGGTGGAATTTAGGTCTTTGAATCCCTTTTTTAGACTTCCTGTTGACGTAAGATGCCTCTCTATTGTCTTTAGTCTGTGTTCTTTGTAATCTTTTTTAATTTTCTTGTGAACAGTTTTGAACAAGCAACAGAGTTCTTGTTTTTCTTCCTTTGAGAGTGGTTTTTTATGTAGAAGTTCATTTCTTCTATCCAAGAGTGATTTTGTTTCTTCAGAGATAACATATATATTTTGGATCTTTGTATTTTTTGTGGAAATCAGCCCATCGGTTATAATTTTCTTTATTCCTGAATAGTAAGACTCCACATCTGCGCATGTGTTCATCTTAACGCTTTTTATGCCTTGTTTAATTCTATCTATGAACAGTTTTTCATCATCTTTTGTTTTTAGAGTGGTGTTTTTGTGGTTGTATTTGGCTCTGCTTTTATTAGTTTTTGTAAGTTGAAACGTGCTTCTTATCAGTCGATGATCGCTGGGGTAGTTTAGTTTGTTAATAATTTCAATATTTATGAAGTTTTTCTTACTGTTAGATAAGATATAATCTATTTGACTTTTTGTATTCTTTGGGGAGAGCCATGTCCACATATTGCATAGTTTCTTTTTAAATATGCTGTTGATGAATGTGAGGTTATTTTGGAATGCAAACTGTATAAGTTTTTCACCCCTCTTGTTTCTTTTACCATAGCAATATGATCCCAATATATTTTCTTCTTTAAGTTTTTTTTTGCCCAACACAAGCGTTGAAGTCGCCCATCAGGATGACGGTCTTATTGCTTTGTTCTAAAGCTTCTTGCAGCTGGTCATAGAAAGCAAGGACATCGCTGTCCTGAGCTTTGCTAGTAGGTGCATATGCTTGGATAATGGTTATGGATGTAGTATCAAACTTCAGATTCAATGAGCATACTCGTTCTGAGAATGCAATAAAGCTTTCTATATTTGTTTTTAAGTATTTTTTTATTAAAAATCCGACACCATAAAGGCCCTTGGTTTTGCCATAGTAGCAAAATACATGTTCATTATCTTCCAGTATATTATAACCTGTTCTTCGGATTTCTGCAAGGCCAATTATGTCATATTTTATTTCCGAGACAGCGTCTTTAAATTCAAGAAGTCGTTCATCAGACAGCAAAGATCTTACATTATATGTGCAGATGTAGAGTGGTTGAAATGGAGGGTTGTGGTCATTAGTCCCCACGGTGACCAGCCGGGTTGGGGAATGTCGTGGAGAGGTCACAGCGTCTCGTCAGATTTTGTTGGGCAGCGGCATGTTGTTCCCAGTAACTGAATTTGGTGTATTATCTGTGTTCTGTTTTCTTATGACATAGCTATTAATAGACATGTTTGGTTTTTTTGAGACCTTTTTTGTATTTTGTTGTTTTGGATGGCAGTCATTTGTAAATTCTGGAGATTCTGAAAGGGTTCTCTTATTCTTGTTTTTGTCGCTTTGGTTGTATTTGTGGTCATCTTGTTTGTTTTCTGATAAAATTATTAATTTATTGTACTTTATGAACGCCCTTTTTCCTTTGTTTCTCTCTTCTGTCAACTGTTTAGCTAGTTTCTTACGCTCTTCTATTACTTCGGGAGGAAAATCTTCCTTTATATAATATGGTGTTAACTCTAACCTTTTCTTATTCCTTAACAGCTGGATTTTTGTCAGCATGGAATTTAGGGTCACTACAACGGGTCTAACTTTATTATCATTCTTCTTCCCAAGTCGTTTTATATCTTCTATGTTACCTTCGTTAATGTTGAAGTTCATTGTATTATTTATTATTTCAATTAGGGTAGAATGAAGTTCAAAATAATTCTTTTCCGTTTCTTCTATTCCAAAAAATATTATATTTTTCCTCTTCGATAGTCTTTCTAATTGCTGTATGCGCCGCCCTTGTTCTTCAACCGTTTTTTCTAATATGTTATATTTTATTTCAAGCTGTGAAAATTTTTCATCAATGTTTTTATTTATAATTGTTGGTATACTTTATTTCAT
Organism: Orthosia gothica; assembly: GCA_949775005.1. Classification (NCBI taxonomy): domain Eukaryota; kingdom Metazoa; phylum Arthropoda; class Insecta; order Lepidoptera; family Noctuidae; genus Orthosia; species Orthosia gothica. The sequence goes on from OX459057.1 coordinate 15,722,532, forward strand.
ATCTCTAATTTCAGTTGTCTGCTCGTCCATTTTTTGTTGTAAGTTTTTAATAAGAGCTGTTAATTCATCCATATTTATAATAATGATTTACTGTTGCAGGTGCTGCCCTCTGTTGTTGAGTAAAATACTCGTTCGATCTTCGTCTCGGTCGGGCGGTGGTCAAAACGGCAGCAACTGTTCTAGATCTGGTTTTGGTGTTGTTATTCATCAATAGATGGCGCTGATCGTGAACAGCGATTCTTATATGATTATTTACCTTTTGATTTTAGGCTATATATATTGTTTAGATTTTTATCTGACCTTTTTCCGAGTGATGGTTCTTCGCAAACTTGGCGAGATACTGTGACGATGGAAACGAAGGAAGATATCACTTAGAACAGATAACTGTCACTTCGACGCGAAGATCACATTCACTTTCTCTTCGATTTATTCACCGTTTCTTGAATTTTATGGCGTTACCCTTCAAAATGTTCTATTGTTTTTGATGGAGAGTAATGTTTCTATTTTGTATTATTTGATTATATTTTAATATTATGTTGTCGATAAAGCAGTTCGATTTTTTTTTTTATACTCTCCACTAGGTGGTGCTGTTGTCTGTGAAGACTGCGATTTAAAATTGTAGTTTTTCCTATTCCACCAACCGTATTTTTAGGTTAAAATTGTAAATATTTGCGAATTTTCATCTTGATCTTGATTTGTTTTATGTTTAACGGAACTTGGAGTCTGAAAATTATGTTATCTTGTTGTTTTCACAGCACTCGGGTCACAAAATTGTCTGGGAAAGTCTGCCCACTGGGATTATTTTTGTTCAGTTTTTAGCACTGTTTCACGATTAATACTTCGCACTACAACTTCAGACGATGAATTTTGGTTTATTAACACATTTTAGCAGCTTTATATTACTCATTTCGCAGTAGATGCATTTAATCACAAGCAAAAAACACGGAGGCGATGTTGACAGCTCAAGTGACGTCGAAAATTGTTGATGTTTCACCTTATTTTGACTTAATATCGAAAAAAGCACCCTAATTTACAATCGAAAATTCTCACGTCGTAATATCAGCTTTTTAAAAAAAACGGTTAGAGTTTGGTTCGTTTAAATCTCTATTTAAACGAAAATGAAAAAAAAAAAAAAAAATGCTAAAAATTAATTGTTTAAAATATTATCGATCCTGGTCTAAATACGAATGTTACGAACTTTTTTTCCAGAATAGAAGTATTTTATTGGTACCATAACATATATACAATTGAAAATTCTAAAAACAAAATCAAACCTATATACAAATACAAAAGGGAGACGGAAAAGACCTCATTGGGCATCAAAAAACGAACGAACGAACTAACTAACTACGAACTTTTGTTTCTACCGGCAAGTTATTTTCCTGGATAGGTCATTGACTGATCACAGTAATGTTCGGTGGGAAACCCGTGCCACGCAGATCATGTTTGATTCAAGTTTTATTTGATCATCTTTTTTTTTATTTTGTTTTTATTACGTTAGTTGGCCGCGGCTTTGTCTGCGTTGAACTCGTTTTATCACGCATTGTTTACTGGTTAATAATAGAAATATTTTTCCCCCATCAAAACGAGATAAGTTCACGTTAGTATCTAATAATATACTTTGAAAGAAAAAGATAGTAGGGCAGGATACTTTAAAAATGACTTTATATACTCGAATAACGTTGATTGTTTTTCCCCCTGGGGCTAATATAAATAGATGATCCGCATTACTAACCAGCGAGCAAGTCACATACAGTTGGCCGTGGGAAAAACAATTGGAACTTAGTTCGACACCAGCGGCCTTTAGGGTCTACCTTTGACTCTTGTTGTTGTAGTAGTAGTACATTATGTATGCAATAAATTTAATTTGAATTTTAAGCGGCTACCGAAAATTCTATGCGCTTTAACTGGAAGAGGAAGTGGGTGGGGGACAGAGATATGCGTGGAATAAAAACAGTTTTACCTGAGCCACATACAGTGAGAATTTCGGCTTCGATAATGTATAACTGAAGAGCAGTTTCCTTAAGTCGGGTTCCATTGCATAGCTTGGGTGGAGTAAGAGTTTTTTTGCCAGTTGGCATTTTAATGTTGTTAAGTTATTATTACTAGTTACAATTTCACCAGTCTCTCTCTCACTCTCTAGTGTGAAAGTAGGAGAAACGAGACCACAGAGTTCTGCAGTCCGACGGAGGCGGCTGCGGCAGCGGCGATGATGATGGAATGTCCGCGTGTGTGCTCGCTGCGGTCGAGAGTCAACACTTGGCTCCAAATTTATATTCCTTGTAATGCGGGAGCTAATTTCTTCTTTATTTCTTCGAGTCATCCATGTAGCACTCGGCTACACTGTTCGGACACCACCCACCGTGGCGTTTTAGTGTCAATAAGTTCGCACCTGAATCGGCGAGCAATGTAGCCGAGGACCTTCTGTAACTGTGCCCTGTGTATTTACGTGGATCATCCAAATTTAAAAAAGTGGCAATTTGTTTCGGCATTGCTCCAAATGTATTTATGCCAATGGGTTGGCTAGTGCATTTTCCATTTCGATAATTTTGAAAAAATGTGTTATTATGGTATTTCTTCACTATGTCGTGAAAAGGCCCCTGTATTGTGAACGATCTTGGAATTTTATTTTTTGAATTTTTGACCTGGACAAGAAAGACCCATGGTTCTCGACATCATTAGTTGTGATGTTTGCCAACTCTTGACGCCTACATGCATCATTTATGCCGAATATTAATACAACCTGAAAAGAGATAAAAACAGCGTACAAAACACCTATATTGTAACGAAATACGAAAGTGAAAGAAATTAATAACAATAATTTAGTTTCAATTCAACCGACCTTTGTTGCCAAATATCGGCAATCCGGCGCTTCTTTTAGGAACTTCTTGACATTGTCAGCCGAAAATACTTTAGACTTTTTACTCACATTGAAATTGTAACTAGTAATAATTTGACAATATTAAAAATGCCAACTGGCAATGTAATAATCAATTTTACAAATTGTTCAAATTTTTTCAACTGCTTTAACAAGTGAGTAAAGATTTATTCATTTAAGAAAGTCCGAGCTCTATTTATTTCTTCTCAAATATGTTATAAAACGTCGTATACGTGCGCTTTAATAATTACAGCCTCTGCTTTCTTGTAGCAATATCGCCTCGGCTGTAATTTTCAACTTACCGCACTTGTATCATAATGTACTATTATTTCGCACCAATAAGTACAACTTCTTACAGTATTCCAAGACGATGTTATACCACAGAATAAATAATGTTATTTTTATATGTATAAGCTTTATTTTGTCCCTTACATGCGTTGTGTTATTATATATACTTATTAATTTATTTGATATTAATGTTAGTTTTGTACTTAGGTTAGTATTGTTAGGTGTAATGGCCGACTTTTGCGGTGAAAACCTTATCCAAACCGTTCCAGGTAGCTCTATCCTTTTCCCGTGTAATGTTGTAACAATCAAAACAAAATAACAAAATCAAAACTAAAACAAAATAAAAAACTTTTTTGTAAAAAAATACTACCGACTTCCAAATGAAAAACTACAAAGTGAAAAATATAACTAATAAAATAAAAAAATATAAATAAAACTAATAATAACTTAACTTTTGGAAGTCGGTGTCCATATCGCAAAAAATGGTACCTACGAAAGACACCGACTTCCAAAAGTTAAGTTATTTTTCACTTTGTAGTTTTTCATTTGGAAGTCGGTAGTATTTTTTTACAAAAAAGTTTTTTATTTTGTTTTAGTTAATTTGCCTGCGTTATTACCAATTCTCGTTCAAACTGAGTTAGACTGGGATTGTATTGTCTTGACTGAGTGCTGGCTGCCATCTTACCTTTTGCATACCTCCTGTTGATGGATATGATAGTTTTGCTTCTACAAACAATCGAACGCAAAATGAAGGTGTAATCGTTTATTGCAGACGCGACTTAGTCATTTCAGTTGTAGAACCTATAGTATCGGATGCAAATTGTCCAGCAATTTCACTGAATAACAATACGATAGCTCTTGCTTTTTATAAACCTCCAGGATACAAAGATACAGGTAACTTTCTTCAGTCGCTTAACAGTTTATTATTGAAGTACTCAGCCAAACAAAACAAATATAGTACAGACTCAAATCTGTTCACATACTTGGACATTATGGCATTCCATGGGATAATACCAGCCCATACAAGTCCCACTCATAATAAAACATGTCTGGATCATGTAATACTAAAGACAAAATTAACTGCTCGTTGTCTTATTCTTCACACAACTCTGACTGATCATAACAGTGTTGCCTTACATATTGCTATGATTCCAGACCAAAACCTGCAAAAGTTAGCACGTATATAAATAACGAACATTTGAAAGCTGATCTCAAAAACACGGACTTCAGTTTATTGTATACGATCAATGATGCAAACGAAGCAGTGGCCTTTCTTAACAACATTCTCTATACCGCTATTATGGCAAATTCTAAAGAAATCAAAATCTCAAGACGAAAGAAAATAAAAACCCCGTGCGAGACCAAAAAGGCTCCTATCTCAGCATGTGCAGCGATATCCAAAAAAGGTAATAACGCTGCGCTGATATTCGGATAGGGCCCACTGTTGATGCCACGGAATAAAATAGAAGAATATATAAATCCATACTAATATTATAAATGTGAAAGTAACTCTGTCTGTCTGTCTGTCTGTTACCTTTTCACGCTTAAACCGCTGCACCGATTTATTTGAAAGTTGAAATTTAGATATTTTGAGACCTGGGAAAGGACATAGGCTATATAGGTAGGGTAGGGTAGGGTATGGTAGTGTAGGGTAGAGTATTGTAGGGTAGGGTAGGGTAGGGTAGGGTAGGGTAGGTTAGGGTAGGGTAGGGTAGGGTAGGGTAGGGTAGATTAATGTTAGGTCTTTTTATGGCAAAACAAAGTATGCCGGCCGGGTCACCTAGTACAAATATATAAATAAAACATATTAAATATAGGTAGACCTAGAAACAGACATCCGCAATACTCAAGGCGGAAACACATTACTGTGGCGTGGCATGGCGTGGCGCATACTGGCGTGGCGCTGAGTGTGCACACTAAGCTGGCGTGTCGTGGCGCGCCCTGGCGCTATTTCTGAATTAGTATATAACGAACCTTTGCAACGTGTAGACGTACATAAAATTAACTTCGGATTCGGATGATGATTTCGATTAAGACCTTCAATTTATTTCTATGCACCTGCCATGTTATATCTCCACCACCCTTCCACCATCTTGGTTGACTGGTAGAGAATACCTTAAGCTCTAAGTCTGCCTATGTACCTTTAAGTTGCATGAAATGTTAATAAATAAATAAAACTACTTATCATAGCAATTAAACTACTTTAGAGCAAAATTTAAAAAAAAAAACCGGCCTAGTGCGAGTCGAACTCTCGCACGAAGGGTTCCGTACCATTATCGCAAAAAACGACAAAAAAATCACGTTTGTTGTATGGGAGCCCCTCTTAAATATTAATGTTATTCTGTTTTCAGTATTTGCCGTTATAGCGGTTACAGAAATACATCATCTGTGAAAATTTCAACTGTCTAGCTATTACGGTTCATGAGATACAGCCTGGTGACAGACAGACAGACAGACGGACAGACAGACAGACGGACCGCGGAGTCTTATTAATAGTTTCCCGTTTTTATCCTTTGGGTACGGAACCCTAAAAAGAAGGCATGGCAATTTCAAATTTAAAAGTTTTTAACAAAACATAAAAAATCGGTTTGTTTACATTTTGATTATAATGATATGCGATTATCTCGGAAACGTGTGGACCGATTTACATGATTCAAACGGATAATACGGTTTAACCCTTTCAGACCTGAATTTTTTTATTTTCGCGTACGGATTTAAGAAAATTTTCAGTGTTATTATAGGCATTGAGAACTAAGAAAAAAATTATCGAAAAAATCCTGGGGATCCAGCCTTTGAGAAAAACTTGTTTTTCTTTATGTCCACAAATGTGGTCATCCGGCGATAATTATAATTACGATTAATATTTAGGGGATTTTTCTAGAGTAATAGTCACTGTTATTATGCTCTATTTTTATAAGAAATAAGCAGTAAAGTAAATAAAAATTAAATTGGATCTTCCTTTGGCACTGTTATTATATAGATCTAAGTTCAAAAATTTAGGAAAACAATAATTACTAGAAATAGTAAAGCCTCCTGGTCTTCGGAGAACAATTACGGGTGACGTCAGGCTACTGCCACTTGGACGGCCTATTTTAGCGAATCCAATCTGTTTATTTTGCAAAGAGTCGTTTGTTTATCGGGACTCCGCGTAATTCGTTGTCAGTCTGGTATTCCCGGAAAGCCTGAACAACTGCAAGATCTGATGCATGGAATATCATGCGTAGAGGCCATTTTTTTGATTTTATGAGTGTCCTGTAATAGCTCATGAGTTGATCAAGCAAGTCACATCCTCCCATCGTATGATTGTGCTTCTTTTTTATTTCTGGTCATTCAACTTCAACAAATCGCCTCTCCTTTTAACACCGTCTTCTACTAAATCCTTTTCCCTAAAACCAATAAAATTGGAAGCTAGGTGGGTAATTTTTATATCCAACAACTTGACTACTGTAACATCGCCATTAGGACTAATTATGTCTTCAGCAAAGCCTCTCGGTTTCTTGTTGGTTGGCTGGAGCTTCGACTTTGGCGTCAATAGCTTTTTGGTGTACACCAGTCTGATGGGTTAGTGTCTTCAAGTTCTTTGTTACTCCACCTAATTCTCGCATTTGATGTCAGTTTCCCAAAAATATCTTCATGTGGAAAAGCTACACCTGGTTGACTCTCAAATTGTTCGATACTCATCGAACACATCATCATCAGCAGTTTTGACTCAAGTAGGTCGCGCGGCCGCACCAGCGGAAAGCGTGAGCTACGCGAGCCAGTGCGCGATCGACCGGCATACTTGTAGCACTCATTACCATCATTAGCATTAATTAGCGTGAAGTTTCGGAATAAACGTACTCTGAATCTTAGCTCAGACTTATCATTTAGCACCCGAAATAGCTAGCAGCACGAACCTTACCGTTCATATTGGTCCTTCGAAACCGTCAAGGACTCCGCGACCGCGACAAGTCGTAACGCGAAGTGCTTGTACCGTACCAGCAACCTGTGGGTTGCCGCGAACTAGATTAGGCGTGAGTTCATAGGGATTCACAACCACCGTGGGAGCTACCCGCGCAGCGACAACAGCGAGCCAGCAGCATAGCAGCAATAGCCGTAGGACAAGGCGGCTTTCAAGTAAGAGCGTTCCGTATATTCTGTCTCGCTTAAGTCTAACAGCAGCACAATGGAGACTTTATACTTCCAACAAACTGAATTAGCAGAGAGCATTGCCAAGGTCCTTATTAATTTCAATAAGGATAGCAAACAGCGTAAGACCATCGACTACTGTAAAAAGAGACTAGATCTTTTAGAGTCGTATTGGAGAGAGTATCAGCTAAACAACGAAGATGGAAATTCCTGTGTTCTCAGGTAACTATCAGCAGTGGGTATCCTTCAAAGATCTTTTCGATGAAGCAATCCACAACAATCCTTCTCTATCAAAGGCACAAAAGATGCAATTCCTGAAGAGCAAGGTAAAAGGAGAAGCGGAGCGCTTGATCCAGCATCTCCCGATTAGCGCGGACAACTATAACACCTGTTGGGAAATTTTAACTCACAGGTTTAACAACAAAAAGCAGATATTTATGTCCCACGTAAATTCCTTTTACAATCTTGCCAATATACCGCAGCAGTCGTACACAGCCATCAAACGACTTCATGATGTCACCTTAGAGAGCCTCCACGCCATAAAAAATCTAGGCGTAGATATTACGACATGGGATCCTCTTCTTGTATATATACTAGCACAAAAATTGGATAGTGAGTCTTATTCCGAGTATATAGAGTCGTTGAAGAATTCGCGAGAGCTTCCGGAACTTCGGGACTTTTTGGACTACTTAGAGAACAAGTTCACTGCCCTAGAGTCATCTCGGCGACGTCAAGATGGGACAACTAAGGCAGTTTCATCTCAATCATCCAATGGTTCATCCAATTTTAATCGCAAAAATAATTTTAAATTGGGCAATGAATCTAAAAATAGCAAGAAAATGGAAATGGCGAAATCAATGCATGTGTCTGAGTCAGTAAATAAATGCCCTCATTGTTCGGCAAAACATAATTTAATAAGCTGCAAAAAATTTACAGAATTACCAAATGAGCAGAAAATAAAAATAATTAGCCAATTAAATTATTGCGTAAATTGTGTTTACGATCATAATGGCGCAAAATGCTACTTGACAAAAAGATGTCATAAGTGCAATGACGAACATCATACGACTTTGCATGACTATTTCGCAACACAATCAAAGTCTAACAACTTGACCGAGATTGCGAAACAAAAATGCGAAAACAACAAAAGCATCTACGCTTCTCAGCAAGTAACATCGGAGATTTTGCTAGCCACAGCGCTGGTGAAAGTCACAGCAGCCGACAGGACCCAGCACGTCATGCGAGCACTGATCGATCAGGGCTCACAAATTTCCGTGATCAGCGAGAAAGCAGCACAGCAGCTAGGATTAAAGCGAAAATCTTGTAAAGGGGTTATTTTCGGAGTAGGTGAACGTGAAAACAACTGCAAAGGAAAACTAACGATCGCTTGTCAATCGACTTACACCGATTTTAAGTTTTCTACTGATGTTGTCATAGTGAACAACTTAATAAAAAATCTGCCAAACGAAACGTTCGCTAAGCCATATTGGCAACATACAGCACATCTTTGTTTAGCAGATCCAGATTATAACATCAGTCGTCCGGTGGATCTTCTCCTAGGAGCAGAAATCTACGCCAACATCCTTTTAGAAGGATTAATTCGCGGACAAACGTCCTCGGAACCGCTAGCACAGCAAACTCATTTAGGATGGTTGCTGTGCGGTGGCAATACAAGCACCTCATTCCAATGCAACGTGATCTTGCATAACGTTGAAGACATTCAACAATTCTGGACAATTGAAGACATTCAAGAACAGAATTCTATGTCCGTAGAAGATCAGGAATGCCTAGATTTTTATGAAACTACGACGAAACGTCTAGAAAACGGTCGTTATGTAGTTAGGTTGCCCATGAAACCAGAATTAGAAGAGAAGCTAGGATCTTCGAAAGAGATAGCGATAGCACAATTTAAAAATGTAGAACGTAAGTTTAGCAAGAATGAAGACCTAGCGAAGCAATACAAGCAATTTATCCGCGAATATGAGCAGCTGCAACACATGAAGTTAGCGACTTCTAACAGCAAACAGAAGACGGAAATAGAATGGTTCCTTCCTCATCATGCGGTACTGAGAGCAGAATCTAGCACAACAAAGTTGCGCGTAGTATTCAACGCGTCGTCTAAAACTACTTTAGGCCACAGCCTAAACGATCTAATGTACAGGGGTCCAAACCTCCAGTTAGACCTGTTAGAGCTTATCCTGAAGTGGAGGCAATATCGTTTCGCATTCACAGCTGATATTGAGAAATGCTTCCGTATGATTTTAGTCGATGAGCAGGACCAAAGCCTACAACAAATCGTATGGCGACAAAGTCCGGATCAGCCTATAAGAAATTATAAATTAACAACCATAACGTATGGAACTAAAGCAGCGCCATTCCTGACAATGATGACTCTGCGAAAATTAGCGTCAGATGAGCAGCAAAAATATCCCAGAGCAGCTAAATGCATCCAGGAAGAGCTCTATATGGATGATTGGGTATCGGAAGCGCATAGCATCAAAGAAGGAAAGCGGAGGATTACGGAAGTAAACGCATGCCTAAAAAGCGGCGGATTTTCACTAAGAAAGTGGTCCTCAAACGATAAAAGATTGCTTGAAACAGTTGAGCAAACTGCCGACAAACAGCCAGCAGTCTTTACATTTAAAACTGAAAGCTCATCAAAAACTTTGGGGCTACAATGGAACTCAACCGAGGACGAATTCATCTTCAAATATGATTCAAACAGCACACAAACAGCAAAACTGACCAAAAGAATGCTTCTATCCGAAATCTCTAAGATTTTCGACCCTTTGGGATGGTTAGCGCCCCTAACCACAAAGATGAAAATTTTATTCCAGCAAGTATGGCAAGATTCTGAGGTCCAGTGGAGCGACGAAGTTTCTATTAAAACCAAAGAAGAATGGATCAAATTGAAGGGAGATTTAAATCTATTAAATCAGTTCCACATTCCTCGGTGGTTACAAAGCAAAGAGCATGACGTCATAGAATTACATGGGTTTTGTGACGCATCAATTCAAGCCTTCGCCTGTGTAGTATACGCACGAATCGTATCCAATAACTCTACATCAGTAGTGCTAGTAGCAGCAAAAACGCGGTTAGTGCCCTCTAGCAAGGCTGTATCGCTACCTAGGTTAGAATTATGTGCGGCCGAACTACTTACGAAACTCATGTCAAAAATCGTCAAAAGCATCAACAGCTTGGCCGTGAAGATATACGGCTGGAGCGATTCTAAGGTTTCCCTTAGCTGGATTCAAGGATCCCCGGAGCGCTGGAAGCCTTTCGTAGCGAACAGGGTGAAGAAAATTGCTAGCATTATGCCACCAAACACTTGGCATTATGTAAACACCAAAGAAAACCCAGCGGATGCAGCTAGTAGAGGCCTGACGACCTCACAATTGCTAGAACACGAATTGTGGTGGCAAGGACCGACCTTCTTATCTTCATCGCACTTCAAACCTACGGGTCAAACGAAGTATACTACTAACGAAGAGATAAAAAGGCAGGTAAACATTGTTCAAAATCCTATCATGGATAGCAGCATAGTCGACGATCTATTACATCGCTACAGCTCGTTTACAAAAACAACACGCATCTTAGCCTGGGTACGGAGGGCATTGACACCTGTCGTTAGTAAACAGAAAACAAAGCATCTCACTTTACACGAGCTTAGATCAGCAAAACTTATAATAATAAAAAACGTACAGCGCACTGAATTTAAAACAGACATTGAACGCTTATTGCAAAACCAGGAAGTAAAATCTGATAGCAAGCTACTCAACCTTAATCCATACTTAGATCAGGACGGGATCCTTAGAGCAAAGGGAAGACTCAGGCAGGCCAACATAAGCATAGAAATGAAGCATCCAATCATCATTCCATACAACAGTCGACTGACTGAGCTTCTCATCGCGCAAGCCCATGAGCTCACATTTCACGGAGGAGCTCACTTACTATGTCCTTTCTTAGACAAAAGTATTGGATAATTAAAGGAAATCGAGCCATCAAAACGCAACTTCATAGATGTGTTACTTGTAGGAAACAGGCACCCAGGAAGCTACAGCAGATTATGGGAGATCTACCTGATTTCCGCACCAACCCAGCTCCAGCGTTTTATCACACAGGTGTAGACTACACGGGCTTCATATCTGTGAAGGCAAATAAAGGGCGTGGAATAAAAACAACGAAAGGATACGTGGCTTTGTTCGTCTGCATGGTTACGAAAGCCGTGCACATAGAATTGGTGTCGGACTTGACCAGCACTTCCTTTATCGCAGCATTGAGGAGAATGTCAGCGCGACGAGGAGCCCCGAAACATGTGTACTCGGACAACGGCACTAACTTTGTGGGAGCTAACAAAGTAATGCAGGAGGAGTACGAGCAGCTAAAACAAGTTTTCGGTGACTCATTTTATAGTGAGATAACGGAAATGGATATAGAATGGCACTGGAATTGCCCTTCCTGGCCTAGTGCGGGAGGATTATGGGAACGATCAATACGAAGTCTAAAGCAACACCTCAAACGAGTTGTAGCGGACCAAGCATTGACGTATGAAGAATATAGCACCATTTTAGCGCAAATAGAAGCGGGTCTCAACTCTAGACCACTATGTCCGATATCTGAAGACATAGACGATTTAGATTTCTTAACACCCGCGCACTTCCTAACCGGTAGAGCAGGTCTAACCGTTATTGAAACAGCCAGTGACGCTAGGACTAGATGGCACTTAATAAACAAGATTTTCCAAGACCTTTGGAGGAGGTGGAAAACTGAATATCTTAGCCAATTATCTGTTCGTAGCAAGTGGCTAAAGCCAAAAAGCAACATTAAGATCGGAAATATGGTGACCATCCACGATGATAATTTTCCTTCTGGAAAATGGCCAGTGGGGAGAGTTGTCGAGGTACACCAAGGGAAGGACGGGTTTGTAAGGGTTGTGACATTAAAGACGAAGAACGGTTTAATAAAGCGACCTATTATCAAATTGTCCGTCTTACCAATCGAGCAAGAGGACGCAGAAAAGGAAGCTGAAGAGCAGAGTAAAAAAGCCAAACCCAAGATCACAAAGGATGAAACAAAAGCAAGTACGAGAAAGCATCGTAATTTCGTCAACATCGTTTTATCACCATTATTTTTTATCAGCATTTGGAGCAGCAGCGAAGCATCGAACCACATTACCCAATTTAGCGGTAATCAATCCTTATACTACGACCCAATAGGTAAATTAAATCTAATACGGGATCAATGGAAAATTGTGTCCTACTACAACATGCAACCTTATTGGCAAGGTGATAAAGCCGGGGACACCTTCATTAAATATCTAGAGCAGACATGTGAACAAATCAAGGAGCCTAGCCATTGTAACATGATTTTATTACAAGTGCAGCACGATTACAACGAGCTCCAATATCACAATCAGCTGCTGCTAAATCAGCATTTCGGCACTCGGTCAAGAACCCGACGCGGCCTTGTCAACGCGGTCGGCTCCATAGCCAATACATTATTTGGAGTACTCGATCAAAGTTTCGCTGATAAATACCAACGTGATATTGAAATTATAAATAGCAACGAAAAGCACCTATTACAGCTTTGGAAAAACCAAACATCAGTGGTAGAAGCTGAGTATAATATTCTGAAACGAACTGAGAAGACTATTGATACTCAGTATAAGCTCATAAATAGACATCTAAACCTCTTAGATCAAGCGACTAAGCAGATACAATTGCAAGGTAAAAGTACATCAATGTTACAAGAATTCACTCTCGCAGCCATGGCTACGACAAACATGATACACAACTTAAAGCGTGTCCAAGATACATTAATCGACACCTTAGCGGATATTTATCATAGTAAAATTAACATGCATCTACTTACTCCAGAGCAGCTCAGCAACGAACTTCAAATCATTTCCGGTCAAATATCAAAAGAACTTACTTTGCCTATCAACAACATCCAGGCCGATTTATATGAAATCTACAAACACCTAAAGATCAAGGCGAGAATGAGTAAAGAGTACTTCATGTTTGAGATCTCCGTGCCACTCATTAGCAGAGACAGTTTCCAACTGTACCGCTTAATACCTGTTCCTCTCCAGGTGGGAAAGGACATGATCGGCATTATTCCCCTCACAGATTACATAGCAACTAATCTGATGAGGGACTCCTATATCGAAGTCAAGAACGACGATCTTCAAACCTGCACCTATCAGGAGGAAAGTTATATCTGTCAGCTACGAGGTCCAGTCAAGCGACTGGGTCTAGAAGAAAAGTTCTGTCAAACCGAACAAATAGGTATCTGCCAGTCTAAGAAAGAAACCTGCAAGAATATGTGGTTACAATTACACGACCTATCGTCTTATTTGTATTTCGCATGCGATACCTATTCATTTACAATCATATGTGACAATGAAACCCGAACGCGCCGTGTCAGCAAGGCCGGGCTCATTCAACTCGATAAAGAATGCATAGCTAAGGGCCGTGACATAACACTTTATTCATATCAGCAGGAAAACAAGCTGACTTTGAAACCTGACCTATTATTAGCGAACATAGCTCCAATACAGCACTATCATTTGGTCAATATTACGCTACCGCTTCTCGAAACAACAACAGAAGATGCACAGATCAACAACACACTAACAAGTCTCGGCAATCAGATAGCCGCTATGAAGAAAGCAGCTTTAGAAGAAGGAACATTAACTACGCATGATATACATCACTATGCCATATCATACGTATTGCTAGCAGCAGTCGTCGCCGTCGTAGCGTTCCTGGTGTTCCTGTGGTGGCGAGGCAAGCAAGCCTCACCCGCGCCCGCGCCGCGGGCGGCGCCTACCAGCAGTGTGAGTGTTAGTGCTAGTGCGCGTAAATCACCCGTGCCCGAGCAAGGGCCCAGTGTTTGTGGGACCAAACGGTGGTCCAGTTTACGGTACAAAAGAGACAAATCAACGTCACCTATCAGTAAAAGACAATCGGTCTTTACGGTAGATCTAGATAGAGATTAGCTATCACTTAGGATAAGAACATTCAGCATTGTATTAACCTTCATTTAGCATAAACAAATACTGGTTCACCTATGTGTTACTAACCCTCTTAATTGTGTAATCATCTCATCTCATCTTTCCCATTTCCTCCACTCGGGAGCATGTTCGATACTCATCGAACACATCATCATCAGCAGTTTTGACTCAAGTAGGTCGCGCGGCCGCACCAGCGGAAAGCGTGAGCTACGCGAGCCAGTGCGCGATCGACCGGCATACTTGTAGCACTCATTACCATCATTAGCATTAATTAGCGTGAAGTTTCGGAATAAACGTACTCTGAATCTTAGCTCAGACTTATCATTTAGCACCCGAAATAGCTAGCAGCACGAACCTTACCGTTCACAAATACTCCATCAGAATTGTTAGGAACTTTGTGTATAAGAGCTGGTGGGACAAACATGTTATCGAGAGAAATATCATCCGTTTCATCTTCATCAGAGTCTGGGGGAAAGATTTTGGCTAACTGCATCTACGAACTGCGAATCGAACAGACCGCGATTCTCGAGCAAAACTACCTCCATTCCCATCGTCGTCATCAGAAGATAACTCCAAGTCTGAGAGATTTCCATCACGTAGAAGATCCAAGGCATTTCATATAAACATTATTCGTTGAAGACTTATTCTGAAAAATATGTAAGATACTGTTTTCCTCATATAAATATCTTGCGAAAACAGGGCACATTTGAGGACAAATCGAAAAATCTATTATTTTGGTATAAAAAAACAATAAATGACGCATAAAATACATCGTACATAATCTTAGTAATATCACTTACTAGCTGTTGCCCGCGACTTCGTCTGCGAAGCATAAGTAATTCGAATAGCTTATTTTTTGTATCGCAGCATAATATTGTGGGATTTCCTTACAATTTTCTACCCCTCTTTCCACCCCTTAAGTAAGATTTCCGGGATATAAACTATGCTATGTCCTGCCCAGCGTCTCAAAATATCTCCGAACCAAATTGCATCTAAATCGGTTCAACGGTTTAAGCGTGAAAAGGTGGATAGAGAGACAGACAGAGTCACTTTCACATTTATAATATTAACACCGCCCGCGACTTCGTTCGTGTGATGGCAACCAAAAATAAGCTGCTATTAAACCTGAGACAAACGGTCCAGTTCGGTAGTTCCAAATCGATGTAGAGGTCCCCATCCTAGTGCAATTTGATTCTTCAAAGAAACTTTGACACCCCTAAATCGTCTTATGGGGTTAAATCCGAAAAAGTAATGATGCCATCCTTTATTACTTTGCCAAAGGAATAAGATTTTTATACAAATAAATGTCTCCCTTTTAACCCTTTAAAAAGTTGAATATCCAAAAATCCCTTCTAAGTGCTCCCCAACGTCATACAAAGAAGCTATGTGCAGTAAAAGTAATCAAAAATCTTTACCATCCCGAAGTCGTATTTTAAGGGTAGTTTCGAAAAACTAATCATTGAAAACCTTTATAGTTTATTAAGGTTGGTATTTATGTCAAATTTATTGTTTATAAACCCAAGAAATCCGATTCTTCAAAAAAAATAACATCCCTCAAGTCGTCTTCTGGGGGTAGTTTCAAAAAATAATAATAGCAACCTTTATTATTCATTTAGGTTAGTATATGAGTGGCAAGATTATTGACTCAAGAAACCAGATTTTTCAACAACACTGTAATACCTCCTAAATCGTCTTTTGGGGGTAGTTGCAAAAAACTAATAATAACAACCTTTATTGTTTATTTAGAATGGTATTTATGCCAAGTTTCAAGTTTATTCACCCAAGAAATCAGATTCTTCAAAAAAACTAACATCCCCTAAATCTTTTTTTGGGGGTAGTGTCAAAAAATAATAATAGCGACCTTTATTATTAATTTAGGTTAGTATTTGTGGCAAGTTTCACGTGTATTGATTCATGAAACCAGTTTTTTCAAAAACACTGTAATACCTCCTAAATCGTCTTTTGGGGGTCGTTCCAAAAAACTAATAACTACAAACTTTATTGTTTATTTAGGATGGTATTTATCTCAAGTTTCATGTTTATTCACCCAAGAAATCAGATCCTTCAAAAAAATCAACATCCCCTAAGTCGTCTTTTGGGGGTAGTTTAAAAAAATAATAAGAGCTACCTTTATTATTCATTTAGGTTAGTATATTAGTGGCAAGTTTATTGACCCAAGAAAAAATTGTTTTTAAAAACTCTGTAATACCTCCTAAATCGTCTTTTGGGGGTAGTTGCAAAAAACTAATAATGACAACCTTTATTATTTTTTTAGGATGGTATTTATGTCGTTTCATGTTTATTCACCCAAGAAATCAGATTCTTCAAAAAAATTAACATACCCTAAATCGTCTTTTGGGGGTAGTTTCAAAAAATTATGAAAGCGACCTTTATTATTCATTTAGGTTAGTATTTGTGGCAAGTTTCAAGTTTATTGCCACAAGAAATCAGATTTTTCAAAAACACTGTAATACCTCCTAAATCGTTTTTTGGGGGCAGTTGCAAAAAACTAATAATCACAAACTTTATTGTTTATTTAAGATGGTATTTATGTCAAGTTTCATGTTTATTCACCCAAGAAATCAGATTCTTCAAAAAAAATAACATCCCCTAAATCATCTTTTGGGGGTAGTTTCGAAAAACTAACAATGAAAGTCTTTATTGTTTATTTAGAATAGTATTTATGTCAAGTTTCAAGTTTATTACCTGAAGTAATAAGATTCTTCAAAAAAACTTTAACACCCCTAAATACTCTTTTGGGGGTAGTTTCAAAAAATAATAACAGCAACCTTTATTATTAATTTAGGTTAGTATTTGTGGCAAGTTTCAAGTTTATTGACCCAAGAAATCAGATTTTCCATACAAATTTCAACAACCCCTAAATCATTATTTGGGGGTAGTTTCGAAAAACTAATAATGTCAATCTTTATCATTTACTTAGAATACTATTTGTGCTAAGTTTCAAGAATTTTGGTCGAAGGAATTAGATTTTTCATACAAACTTTCAATCCCCTTTTTACCCCCTTAGGGGTGAAATTTCCAAAAATCCTTTCTTAGTGCACACTTACGTCACTTGAGGAACCTTTCTGCCAAATTTCATGCTTCTAGGCTTAGCCGTTTTGGCTGTGCGTTGATTGATCAGTCAGTCAGTCAGTCAGTCAGTCACCTTTCGCTTTTATAGATATAGATTGATACATATTTATGTACATACAAATTTTTCGCAAAATCTTTGAATTTAGAAATAAAAATAGTAGGCTACCTGACCGATTCGAAATTTGTACGATCACTGAATGAAACTTGACAAAAATATGTTGAAACACGATACTAGATGGGGCTACTTGTAGCGTTTCTGTTAACTTTGCATGTGAACAAATGATTACAACCGTTTTTCTGTACGAATGAACGAAAGTAATACTTTTATAGTTAATTATATTTTATGTCCTCAATTGTGGACGCCAGGTCTGAAAGGGTTCCAAAACCTTTCATTTGACACTAACTGCATCTTGAAATCTCCACAAACAAAAATTTACGTTTTCAAGTTCCTCGCGTAATTATTAATGTATGATATCTCTTATCAATTCTTTAAAATCTATATATATCTTAACTTTTAATGTTCAAATTAGGATTGTACATGCTAGTTGGACATAAAACAAAACAAATACAACAATAATTAGTATCTAACAAGAAAACTGTACGTTGACGTACAAGTTCAATAAGCTCGTCGGTAATTTTCAACACGCAGCATACGAGCGTCCGCTACGAGTTCACGTCATTGAATGGCGCGCCACGAGCCACGCGGTGTAGAAACACATTTGCCTGGCGTGTCGTGTCGCGCCAGAGCGGTGGTGGGGGCTATGGCGCAATCGGTCGCGGGCAGTCCGCACCACGCCAGGTCGCGCCACGCTGGGCCACGACACTCAAATGTGCCTCTAACCATACTAAATGTATGAAACCGATAGGCATCTGGCGCGACACGCCACGCCACGCCACAGTAATGTGTTTCCGCCTTTTCCGCCTTCAATCATCATTTGTCGAAACCATAGACAAACGACAGAGCGCGCGTACCAAAGAGTGATTTATTAAATACGGAAGAAATCTATGGTCGGCTGTCAAAAGAAAAATGTTATGTAAGTTATGTTATGAAATAGTGTAAATGAATAAGGGTAAATAAAAAAAAAAAAAAACAAACTATTTATTTCTACAAGAATACATACAATTTTTTACATTTAAAATAACGCTCAATCTTTTTGAGTTAAGATTATGTGCGCTATCGATTCAGGTTTAGTTACACGATCACAGTTTATCTGGTAGTGGACCCACACGCAGGCCCCTCCCCCATTCTAAACTTTTCACCGGTAAAGTAGATTTTTAAGATTTTTTTTTATTTGTCGAGGTTTTTTGTTTTGCATTTTTTTGGCTATTTCCTTTGGTAACTTATTCAGAATGCTTGGAAGAGCATACGTCCAGATCCTTTTACCGTATTCATTATTTACTTTCGGCAGTTTATACAGAGGCAACTACGACAGGTTACGAACAAAGTTTGGTCTACTTATTTTCTCTAACTTACTTAGATTGTGGTTGGTAATCAGAGGCAACAGCTAATTTTACTTTACCAAATACATTCAAAACTTTACAATATTGCAATAATTTATCATAATCAGGTTTATACTTGAGTTTAATTTTATATGGTACCACTATTTTTAATTATCGTATTTGTATATTATATATTTTTTGAAGGTAAGTTTTATAGGTTCTTCCATAACTGGTTATACCATAATTGATAACAGCGTCGGCCAATGCCATATACAACCATCTCAGGGTCCTATAAGGCAATTTGTGCTTCAATATGCGCAATTTTGACATGACAGCTCTAAACTTAACGCATACGTGGTCCACATGTGGGCCCCAATTAAATTTATGATCAATCTTAAGCCCCAGATATATAAACAAATAAACCTGGCGAAATGAATACATAGAATAACTATTGCTAATATTGGATAAATCAGAGTGGTATGAATTAAAAATGTGTGGTGTGGTGTTCGCAAGAATGTTCATAATAAAGAAAATGGATTACAGGCAGTAAACTTAACTGCGTGCAAACCTCGGGTAAGCTAATCTTCCGGATTCCTTTTGCTTATGTAATAAGTACTGCTTGAATTTAGTACTAAATGTTCCAATAATTATAGACCAATTTTTATTCTTCCAACTCTTTCAAAAATTTTAGAACGCATTATTAATAAGAGATTAGTTAATTATCTGGAAAATGAAAATCTTCTTTCTCAATCACAATTTGGTTTTAGGGCAAACCAATCCACAACTGATGCGGTATTTGAGCTGTCAAATTACATAGTTAATAATTTTGATAATAAAAAGAAAACAATCGGGATATTTTTTAATTTAGCAAAGGCATTTGACACAGTCTCTGTCCCATTGTTGATGAGGAAGCTAGAAAACCTTGGTGTCAGGGACCTTCAGTTGAAACTTCTTCGGGACTACCTGACGGACAGGACGCAATGTGTGCAAATTGGCAATGTCATCAGTGGGGAAGACCCCGTGACTTTTGGTGTTCCTCGGGGGAGCATACTGGGGCCAACATTCTCCCTTGTGTACATTAACAACCTTTGTCAGATGCCTTCGTTCCGCCCTCGCCGCCGAGGCCCGCCGCGACGTCCCCGACAAGATATACAAGCCAGCCCGCGAAACGCTGTGCCATAGTTAAATTCTAGCTAGTTAATTGGAGTTTCTTGTCCGTTCTTCTCCACGTAGTCTTTTTCCGACCGGATGGTAGAATCACTTTTATCAGATCCAGCCCTAACTGTCCCCCCAGCGACGCCCTGAGCCGAGGTTCGACCCCACAGGGGGTAGCCCTCAGCGTGGTCGCTTAGTTTAAGTTTTTTGTGCCTGGCTTGAGGCTATACAGCTTAGTCTCCACAGGGAAGCCCGGTTAAGCAATAGCCGGTCACTTTGGCCGAATTGCAAGACGCCCCGTAGAAAAAAAAAAAACATACGTACAAAGCGTTTTGCAAATACTTTCTTTGTACGCACAGATAAGGAGTGGAATTCCCTGCCGGAATCTTTGTTTCCTGATAGCTACAAACTTGGGGTTTTTAAGTCAAGAGTTACTTCTAGGCAAGCGTGTTTCACCGTCGACCATCACTTACGATCGATCATCACTTACCATCAGGCGAGATAGCGGTCAAACGCGAGCCTATCGATAAATAAAAAAGTAAAATAAAAGAAAACATATCAATAAAATTATTTTATTATTAATACCACTTTTTGAAATCTTTTGGCGAATAATATCATTATGATTGACCTTGGTTGAATTTACACTTTACCCTTAACTGATGACCCATAAAAGTTGACTGTACCATTAATTCCTCCCAAAATACCATGGTTGGGACCTAGAAGGCTGTCTTTAAAGTTAGTGTTAGCGTTGTTGGTGCCACTAGTGGATCCGTGACTGATAGTGAGGCTGCCAGGACCAAACAATCCGTCTTTCTTTACATCCACGCCAAAGTTGCCAAATGCTGCTCGTCTCATCTTCTTGTGTACTGAAAATTTTTAGTGGAATATTAAATCAATATCTGTATCCATAGCAAAACTAGAAAACGGAAATATTGGAGATCTTTTTAAACAATGCTCTGATTTGGATGAGCAATGTTTTTTTTTTCTTTTCACACCACGTGAAATAAAACTTTTAAAGTTCGCTCTCAGCAATAACTACTGTCAACATTAGACCATTTAAATAGTGGTCCTGTGATTGTGGTGCATTAGCTATGGGCAGCATATGGAACTGCAGGCAACAGCAGGAAAAGAAGACGGACATATCAGAGGCTGTAGAAACGTGACAGTCTAACAGCTATAAAATATTGTTGATAAGTCAAAATATAAGGGATTGACTACGTAACTTTTCGGTAGCCCTTTCAACAAATTCGTTTGGGAATGTCAAACGCTCTCTGTCTCCAGTGCAGCGGTGAACAGTTTCGGAGATATGACGTCTCCCTGTCTCACACATCGCTGCAGAAGGATAGGTTCCGAGGTCTGATCCTGAAATCGAACTGACATGGTGGCGTTTTTGTACAAACACTTCAACACCTCGATGTACCGGTAGTCGATTTGGCACCGTTGGAGAGACTGCAATACAGCCCAAGTCTCGATCAAATCGAAGGCTTTATTTATTTATATACACTTTATTGTACACCAGAAAATACAGGAACAATTGAAACATAAAACTAAAAATATATACAATGGGCGGCCTCATCCCATTCTGCGATCTCTTCCAGACAACCTGGAAAGGACAGTGAATGCGTGGACATGACATGGGGTTGTCAGTGGTGCAACAATACCAACAAAGAATACAATGATACAAAAATAAATATAACAATGATACAAATACAAATAGATATATTATATGCCATGTAATAGATACATAAATACATAAATATTTGATATATAAGCCGTGAAAATAAATGTCGTATGACAATCATAGACAAAGTGTAAGTCAAAATACTATGAGCACGATTACAGCAATAAGTAATGTTAACTGATGACCTTAGAGATTTCATGTGGGAATCGCAAATAAACTGGAAACGATCCTTGAGGTAAAGAGGGGTGGAAGGAGTAAAGAGCACATTAAACAAAAGAGAAAGAATGTGAGTATTCCGGCGAAGGTGAATTGGCAACAACTTGAGCTTTACACGGAATTCGGCTGCTTTCTCGTAGTCCGCAAACGCTAAGCAGTACTCTTCGGTCTTCTGTATAACCTGCCGCAGCGTATGTATGTGATCTACGGTGTTATAGCCTCTATGGAATCCGGATTGTTCGGGAGGCTGGAAATCGTTGAACCTGCGCGCGAGACGATTCGTGATGAATCTTGAAAACAGCTTGTAGACATGTCTAAAAAGTGTGATGGGCCTATAGTTCTTCAATAGGGCATTGTCACCCTTCTTGAAAAAGAGTACCACCACACCCCTGCACTATGCCTGTGGCGTGTTCACCTCGAGTATGACGGAACCAAACAGCTTCTGAAGGGCTTTAAGTATTGGTTTTCCACCCGCCTTCAGGACTTCGGCCGTAATGCCGTCATCACCCGGTGCCTTGTTGTTCTTAAGCTGTTTAAGAGCCATCCTAATCTCGTACAGGCTGTCGTCCCGAATGTCTTCGGTGTAGTGACGGGTCAATCTAGCTCTGGGGTGTTTTACTAGATTCGCGACAGGTTTGTTTGTTGACGTGTACAACTGCCCATAAAATCTCTCGATCTCCCTCAGAAGCTCCGGTTTGGCGGATACGATCCTGCCATCGTCGGTCTTCAGTTTCGTGAGCTGGTTCTGCCCAATAGACAGATCTGTTGCAAAGACCCTGGAGCCCTTATTCTGCTCAATCGCGTCTTTAATACGCTCGGTATTAAAGCGGCCGAGGTCGCTTTTCAAGGACTTTGAGATTCGTCTATTAAGCTTCTTCGTCTATTAAGTATATCAACGCATCGTCTGAAGACTGCAGGATCATCCACGCTCTTAGCAGTCTTACCTTATGAAAAATATTTGGAACTAGGCTAGTCACGTCTGCCGTATAAGCTACGGGCAAAAACCGAGATGGCAGGCAACGTTTAAATGGCAGGCCCAAAAAGATAATTCTGAAAGACCTGCAGTCAAATTGCGATGCATTTAAATTCATGGAATATATCGCAAAAGCCGTCATTTTGTAAACTTAACAGCTTTCATTGCGTGTTTGACGCTGTTGAATAAAAGGATATTTAAATATATGAAGCAATGAATTAGTAACTCTTTTCGGAGTGATGGAAACTGTGATTTAGTGTATTACGTAACAAGGGTGCTGGACTCATATCTAAAGAACTGCCACCAGGCAAAATAACAATAGTAAATGAATAACGATAAATACCTGGCGATGGCGCTGCCCAGACACAAGTGACTGCAATAATAAGAACGACTGTCACTATACGCGCCATCTTGCTCACGATGGAATTGTTCGGTACACTGAATTAGGATCACATGTTTTTGCAGCTTTTATATCTTTTTAGATTATTGTTGGAAATCCTTCAAAAAAGAAAACGATATAAATACTTTGTATTTATAAATAATAATGTTAAGTCGCCTGGAAGAACCGGTTCAGATAAAGGGCGGTTAGGGAAAATCATAAAAATGTTGATATCGCACTAAATCTTTTGCATTTGGGATTGTCTTCTTTCCTCTTGCCCATCGCGCTGTTGGTCTTGGTTGACCTTTTGTATTTGGCACCTATTCCGATTGGCTTCGTTCTTATGTTTTTTTATTGTTTTGAGGATAACAACAACTCTTGATCGATGAACAATTTGTCAAGAATACAGTCACCCCTTGAAAAATCGAGACCCCTGCGTGCCTGATGTGGTGTGGTCTTCATTCCACATGTACGGTGAACCCGCACATTTCGTAATATTAAGTAGGTTAAGCTGATTTTACCACACTCAACACGGGTAGTTTATTTCATTATCCCCGTGTTTTCATAATTTCAAGTGTACAGGACAATCATCGTGCTCTTGAACAAAGTGTATAGACCTTCGTCGTACACCACATCTTTTAGTCGTCTTTTTTTTTTCTACTTACGTTTTCTAACACTGTACAAACCACACCTTCATATCTTTTGATATTGTATCAACTCATGTGACTCATTTTTACGTAATCTTTGATACTGTTAACACCTAAAAAGCATATTTTTAGGTATCTCTGATTGATTTAATATCTTCAATTTAATTTATATTGCTAATTTGTAAAATCTTGAAATATTTTATACTGTGACATTTTCATCTGATCTGACGTCTGTCTGTCTATTTTACTACATTATAATTTTCATAATAAGGGCAGCGGCAGACTGCCCCCTCTGTTATACCGTTTTTTATTCGTTCTGGTCTGGATTTCTTAATTGAGATTTGAATTTGAAATTTAGAAGATATGACAGAACGAGGAAAAAAACCGGTGTCAGCTTTTTGGTTTGAATCTGGCCCTGAACGCTGTTTTACTACTCAAGATTACCAAGTGTTTAATCTTATCTAAAAAAAACTCCTGGAAAACTCTTAACTGTAATACATTCAGCTGGTGAATGAGTGTAAATGAATATCTAATAACAATTGTAATATAATCAGCTAGTGAATGAGTGTAAATGAATCTCTAATAACAATAAATTAATAGCCTGGACTCTTGAATATATTTTTATTGATGTGCCAGTCCAGTACGTAGTGTATGAGCTGCATCCATCAAGCCTACAGCGTTACGCGCGGTCACAGCGCGCCTGCCAGCAGCACGCGCAGGTTCTGAACCCGCCTTCTTGTCCGTCTGCTTGAGACGCCAAAGCCCAGCTCATTCTCATACCTAGCTGCCTGCCTTCCTGTCTACTTGATTACCTGGTTACCTGCCTGTTTTGCATGATAGTCCGTCGTGGTACCGGCTCACCTTCCTACCTTGAGCATTCCACTACTATGAAGATTTCCTGTCCATCCTGCTGCCTGCCTAGCCGACGACCTCATTCAACCCACGACGTGCGAAGCCGGTCTTAATTTTTATCTTTAGTATTAACGTGGCTTACATTTAGCTCGACTGAGCTATACGTAACGTTACAGTGTCAAATTGAGAACCTCCAATTTGTTTCGTCGCTTAAAAATACAACAAAAAAAAATCAATTGTTTTCCTAATAAAAACAAAAAGTGCAAAATAACTTTAATTTCGGCAGTCGATGTTAAAAAGCGAAGAAACAAAGGAGCAGGAGCCGACTGCCGAAGGAGGGCAATGTGTTTATCAGTCTATGTATGTAATATGTATGTATGTTGGTCCTATGTGGCGTTCTAGAGACCAAATGCGTTGTCCGATTTTGAGGGTTCTTACGTCAATCGATTCGTCTCAACCCTGCGTGTGTTACTGGCTACATTAAAAATGGCGAATTTTGGGCGTCATATTGTGGGGCCCATAGGCCAATATTTTTTTCTTTGATACCCATCGTGTGGGGTATCAAAATGAAGGGTTTTAAGAGGTGTTTTCTAAAATATAAAACACTTATATGTTTAAATGTACAAAATTCGAAAAAAATATAACTAAAAAGTTATAAATAAAAAAAGTTGATACAAAAAATCCGAAAACCTGATTTTAAGCAGTCGGATTTTTTGGATTAACTTTTTTTAGTGTGTTTAGGGTACCGTAGCCAAATGGCAAAAAACGGAACCCTTATAGATTCGTCATGTCTGTCTGTCTGTCTGTCCGTCCGTATGTCACAGCCATTTTTTTCCGAAACTATAAGAACTATGCTGTTGAAACTTGGTAAGTAGATGTATTCTGTGAACTGCATTAAGATTTTCACTTAAAAATTGACAAAATACAATAAATTTTGGGGGTCCCGATACTTGAAACTGAAACAAAAAAAAAATTTTTTCCTCTAATCCATACGTGTGGGATATCTATGGATAGATCTTCAAAAATGATATTGAGGTTTCTTAAATCATTTTTTTCTAAACTGAATAGTTTGCGCGAGAGACACTTCCAAAGTGGTAAAATGTGCCCCCCCCCCCTGTAACTTCTAAAATAAGAGAATTATAAAACTAAAAAAAATATATGATGTACATTACCATGTAAACTTCCACCGAAAATTGGTTTGAACGAGATCTAGTAAGTAGTTTTTTTTTAATACGTCATAAATCGTAAACCGCAATTTACCAAGTACGGAACCCTTCGTGCGCGAGTCCGACTCGCACTTGGCCGGTTTTATTATAAGCCAGTTGTACTTATTTTCGTTGAAAAAGAAATAAAACTAAGATAATAGATGCACTCAACATTGAGTTAAGCTCTCGCTTTTGTACATGTACTTTACTATCACATTGTATTAAATATTGTTTTTGGTGTACAATAAAGAATTTATGAAATAAAATACATACATAGAACTAAACATTAAATAATTTATTCAAAATATAGGTTCACATTATTAGTAGGTATCGTTAACATAAGTCGAAGTAGGACATTCTACCCGTAGCTAGTGTGGCCGGCATCACCGCCCGTTCCGCCATACGTGTTGGTGCCGAAATTGCCACCGTGGCCCCCGTCACCCTTGCCGCTGCTCTTGCCACCGTGGCCGATGCTGAATGCGCCAGAGCCAAAGTCGCCACCACCTATGAATCCAACGCCAATACTGCCATCTTTAGCAGTAGCTGAATAGCTTGGTCTTGGTCGAATCTTCTTCCTGCGACCTGTAACAGAAACGAATTTTAGTGCAATATTCGTTGTGTGTACAAGCACTTAACTTGGAGAAGTCATTTCAACTAACTGGTTTTAGGTAATGCTGGATTGCTGTTCTGTAACAGACTTAGATGTTCAAGTCACGAACATTCGTAAATCTAATTCAATCTGTGGACGCAAAGATTGGATCGGATGCATTCTGTGTCTCGTCAGTCCCTTAAAAGTAGAAGTAAAAGTTTCAAGTTCATATACCGGCTCCAAGGGAGATGAAAAATATGCCAAGAATATGATTATCAAAACGGCAGGATACTTTTCAAAATATTATCGTTTCAACATATGTTATATGATTGTTGTGGAAATATTAATATGTAAATAAACTTGCTGCTCCAGGGCCTTACCATGACAATTCACAAATATCATGGTGCGCCTGTAAAAAAGAGACAGAAGCATACAAGTCATATACATCTGTCCCTTGCGCATAGTGGAAATAACCTTGCTCTAAGACCTTATGGTAACCCTCTAGATATATATATATTCAAAAGCAATTCAAAGTGCAATCCATCTGGTATTCCAAATGATCTCATTATTGAACATAGGCTCTCCTCTACAAAGACGCTCAGTTCATTCATTTTTATCTTTTAGTTAATAAGAATTGCATAAATTAAATAATGATTACCTTTCGCTGGAGCAGCAATGACGCAGGCAATTACAGCTAGAACTAGAATGAATGTCACCAAACGCACCATCTTGCTCACTATCTAAATATTTCGGTACACTGAATGAGGAGCGTTTATTAATGCAGCTTTTATATCTTTAATATTATTATTGATAACATTTGTTATAAAACCCTTAACTACCGGCGTGGGGTGCCGCACACCCCAGACCGTGTTTGGACTACTACATTTTAACATTTGAATCTACCACGATAGTACTACTGTTGCTGTAGTTACTTCGTAAAAACTTCGTGATAATGCCATGGGTGCTCAATTGTGTGCGGTTGTGATTAGTTACGTTACAGTCGAAACAGTCACGTAATTTAAGTGACGCAGTAAGTTACGCAACGTTATGACCTAAAAATTTCATTTATGCACAAAAGGCATTTAGAGTCTTAGTTTTTGTGATCAAAACTACGTACGAGTACCCACTCTTAATACTATGCCTATGACTACATGAATGTTAATTATTAAAGATCGTTTTTATTAATATTGTTATGACTTAGTTACTTTTCAAAAAGGTTGATTAATATGTCAGTTTAATTTTAGTAAAACTTTGCGAAGCGAGCTCGGGCGCTTAGGAAACCCCGACACACCCGGATAGGTTAGGTTCGAAGGAGATGACGGGCGCTGAAGTGAGCGAACTCAGCTCCCATCATCTTCTTCATGTTAGGTTAATTTCTGCAGACAGAAATACTTCGACTTTGTTGCTTAAATAGTAATCGTACTTACCTATTCTATATTAAAACCATCGACCATCACCAATGTCAACATTAAAATAATTTAAAAACAGACATGTTTTATAACCCGGCCCAATAAGCGATGGGCATTATTCAGAAAGCCCGGTCAATTTAATTATTTCAATAGTTTTATTTATTTATCTATTTTAGTACATTGAGGACTTACAGCTAATAAATATAGATAAAAAAGGAAACCATAGTCAACAGAAAGCTAATTACAAATCCTCACGTATAGACTTACAATAATAATTTATGATGTGAGCACAAAAACAAAAAAACGCACCGCTTTAATTAAAGTAACAAGCAAATACTAAGTTTGCAATTATATGACTAAATACAGAAACAAACAATATTACCTAATGCTACTTGTAAAATTTGAGGCTTAAGCACCTTCTGGCCGAATTTACACTGATTGTGAATGTATCCAAATCATATTCCTTGCATATATCATTGAAATTTCTGCTTGCACGCACAATATAACTGTTCTGCATATAATTCGAAGAAGTATGAGGTACACGTATGGGTAGATTAAACCGAAATGTTTTACATGGCACATTGAAATAAAATTTTGACAATAACTCGGGGTTATCAAGAATTTTCGATTTATTCTTCGTTCGGCCCGAAGTTTTGTCCCACATTCCAAAAAAATCTTAGTTCGTCCCACATCATCATTGAAGTACTGTTTCGTCCCATATTACAAGTACTTTAAAGGTACAGTCAATAAAAATAACACACACACATGCACACTGAAGTGTAAAATAAAAAAAATACATATTTTTTTTCGACTTATAATACATCGTACTTTAGAATAGTCAAAGAAAAATATGAATCTAGTTGCACATTAGCAAGCGTCAGTAGGTCTCTATGGAGCAGAATGTGCAAGAAACTCCATGGACTCTCTTTTCCATCAGTTTATTATTTGGTTACATCATTCTTGTTGAAAAATACATGTGTGAGAACGATGTAAAAAGTCGTGCACGTAATAGCATCACGAGTGAAACAAACAATAAAAAAATACAAAAAATAGGTAATTAAAAACTAGCCGAGGCAGCTAAGTTGAGTTGGCGAGTAAGCCAATCCCAACTGATGGCGCCCGTTTACGAACATGACGCATGAATTGGCACCACTCAGCTCAACCATCATGAAGGGAATTGAATAATCCAACACATGTGCCACCATCAGATAGACAGTTGAGAGAGCATGACACAATCTCAACTGCCAGGGCACACACAAGTCAACGAACGACACATAAGTACAGTAAATCTTAGATTTACAGTTGGTACATAGTACTCACACATATGCTGTGCAGTTATCACTAAACGAAATTGAGTTTATACAATAAAAATATATGCATAAGTCTTCAGCAGGTCCAACAATACTTTAAAACAATAATGTTCTACATATCACTTGTTTTTGCGCCCTAGTGGTTGTGGAGCAGGGCTATGATTGAGCCAAGCATTTTTATCTGCGATGTAAGCGCCCAACTTATAATATGCCTGCCTGCATAGTGTGCGTTTTATACAAGTTTTAAAGGAGATGTTCCAGAAATGTATGGAGCCTGGGCCAGCTCTATGTACACTTTATGTAAAAAATGCTGTATATTATAGTAATTGTTTTTTATTGTTAATTTTCTTTAATTTCACTTCGTTTCAATGTAAACTCAAATGAACTTTGTCAAGTAGAGCAACACAATTTACAATTAAACATGGTTGGTCAGATCAGCAGTAGGCGAAAAAAGTCATTTTGACAGTGACAGTATGCGAGGAATGACATTTTGACAATGACAGTATGCGCAGAATGTCATTTTGACAATGACATTTGTTTGACGTGTCATCGTAATATCTGCGTCAATAAAAACAACACTAATTCAATTGCAATAGAGAAGCAATCAGTTAATGTCCGTAGTAGTTAAACAATCACTAAAAACTCCGAAACATATCCAATTCAAAGTCAAAGCAAAGAATGACTCAAAGAAGTCACTTCTTAAAACTGTCAAAGTCGTCAGACGTCATGTCAAACACAAATGTCATGGCTGCCCTAAAAATAGGGTTATCTAATTAAAAAACTTTAAATTATCATTTTTGTTACTCCTGTATCCTTCTTCAAATTAATTTGTTAGTATTTTTATGGAATTCCCCTATTTTTTTTTCCTATTTATCTATGTAGTGTACATAGTGATGGCCCAAAATCGAACATCTCCTTTCGTCTCGTTCAGTTATAGAATGGGGGGAGGAATTTTATTGTAGCATTTTATACAGTACCCCATGAAAGAAGAGGCTACTTTAGCCAGTCTGAAACCTGGTTGAATTAATTGTTTCCTATTTCTACTAACGTAATTATGTCTGTCGCCGTTTTTACTAAAAAGTATTTTTTTTGTTTGTTTGTTTTATCTTGCGATCAGTCTTACACTATGAGCAGATGAAATGGTTCGGATGGCGTGTTAGGCTCTACTCTAAGTGGGGTCTGCCCCATCTTTACAAAGTCACTCTTCTGGCTCACTGTTCTGGTCGAAAATATCCCGCCGCTTTTTTGATCGGCGGATGCTTTCTGGGATTGTAAGTTGTTCTGCGAGCATGTTCGGATAATTTAGCAGTCGGGATTTGTACTGGACGCCATGTGCATTTATCTCCTCATTGACCATAGGAATATTGAGGATTTCATGAATTTCTGTTGTTTTGATAAACCATGGTGGCGTTGGATATTTGTTTTAGTATATAATTTTGTGCCCTTTGCACTTTCATTATGTTGGAGGCGCTGGCTAATCTCCAAAGTTGGATGCCATATGTCCAGATTGGCTTCAGTATGGTCTTGTATATTAGAAGTTTGTTATCTATCACCAGTTTTGAGTTTTTTTTAAGTAGCCAGAAAAGACACAGACATCCAACACCATTTAAAACTAAATGATTGACAGTGAACCAATCTTGAACCTGCCGAAGGGAGCTATTTACGCCGTCAACCTCACTGTTAAGTCTAATTATAAAATAAAATAAAGATGTGTCATCAGCAAATAATACCATGTTTAGTTTATTTTCCAACAACACGGCAGTTATATGCGTACTGAAGTGCAGCGATGAGTCCAGTATGACGCCCAAATAGTTATCCATAGCTATGACAAACTCGATCAATTCTCAATCTTTCTTTATACACACTTTAAACTGGTGACGAATGAGTACTAATATTGAATGCACCACTTTGCATCACAGGAGCTAGCGTGAAGCCTGTTTTGCTGATAATGGAAAGTAATGCTATTGGCCAAATGAGTCAAAACAAACAAAGGACGCAATATATAAAAGGGGTGGACCTTTTTTACCCGCTCTTTTAAACAGAATCCGGTGACGTCAGCTGTACCTATACGTATAACTTGCTCACTAAGAGCGGCTAGAAAGTGTTATTATAATAATAAGAGTACATTTTCCATCGCGGAGAAGACAGAGAGGAGCGGTGGTTTAAAATAGTTTATAGATGTTAAATATTTCAAAATACGTAACCCTTTTTAATCGCTGATTGTACAAACAAGTAAGTTTGGTACATACAAAAAAGATATGGGCCGTAGAAGGAATATAAAATAGGACGAAGCAGGCATAAAATAATTAAAACTATATTTTGGGACGAAGGAAGCATATTGTTTGGGACGAACCAGGATTTGGCATTTGGGCCGAAAATCAGTGGGCCGAACGAAGAATAAATCGAATTTTCAGCAAGAATAAACAGTCAGCGATCTTACGTCGATCTACCAGTGGTAGCAGATGATAGGTACTTCTTACAGAGTCCAAGTTTTTTTTTTTAGTTAACTGATATGGATTTTTTTGATGAAAGCAAAGATATTTTATGAAACGTCTTTGGATGTTTTATCATATTGCCTACACATATTGGTCATTTTTCAAACTGCCCGGGCATTATGAATAATGCCGTAACGGTATTACGATATATACGGTAAATTATTCCTTGGGGTATTGGACACCCCACGTGACCAACTGTGTATCTTTTTAAGCACGATTAATTAAGGGTTAACCACAGCGAGCAAAATGTTGTCCGGAAGAACCGGTTCAAACAATAAACATAATTAAGGAAAAAACGTAAAAATATTAAAATCGCGACGGAGTCTTTTGTAAATTGTCATTGGAATCTTGCCGTTTTTGTTGCTCGAATTCACTGACGGTTTTAGTAAAATAAGAATAGAAATAAAGAAAAGAATGCATTTTCTCGCGAAAGAGTGCGTTAAAAACTCGTACTAAGGCCTCAATTGACGTTTGAATCCTATCCTATCTTAGACTTTCAAGTTTTTAAACATTATTAGTTAACATCGATATCTATATATACTAAATATTATAAAGTGGAAAGATTTGTATTTTTGTATGTAACGAATAAACTTAAAAAGTACTGGACCGATATGAAAAATTCTTTCACCGTTGGAAAGCTACACTATCAACGGGTGACATAGGCTACTTTTTATCCCTGTATTTCCACAGGAACGGGAACTACGCGGGTGAAATCGCGAGGCGTCCGCTAGTTTAAATAATATTTCTGTTAGCCCCTCCTAAAAATGAATTTGCTTATAGAAGAGTGTTTGCAAATGATATACCAGTCTCTTGATCGCCAGTCCGCACTGAAACTGTTGAGATACTGTTGTCATGACCAAAGTAATCAGAACACTTCATATAAGTATGTAGTTTCTTTGATTATAACAGGTTTATATTTTGTAAGATGTATTTACATATCGGTGACGACATTATAACATTCTCATTATCCTCTCTCGAATAACTCTCTCCCTCTCTTCTCTCTATACTCTCTCTTCTAGTTCTAATATTTTACGTTTTCGAAATACAAAAAATTGTAGGCAAGCAGGCCTTTTAAACAACCGCCGGAAAAAGAGGGGTGTTATTAGTTTCACGTGTGTTGCTGTGTATCTGTGTATCTGTGTATCGGTGTATCGGTGTATCTGTGGATCTGTGTGTCTGTCTGTGGCATCACAGCGCCTAAACGGATGAACCAATTTCGATTTAGTTTTTTTTGTTTGAAAGGTAATTTTATCGAGAGTGTTCTTAGCTATGTTTGAATAAAATCGGTTCAGCCGGTCAAAAGTTATGGGCATTTTACTGTTTTAATTTGGGTGTTTTCGCAAGATAAAAGTGTCGGGGGTTTTTTAAATTGTGAAATTTTACTTGTACTTTGTGTAAATTATTTCATCACCACTGTTCTCAAAACGATGAAGGAAAACATCGTGAGGAAACCGGCATGTTTTAGGACCAAAAATTACAACAAAGACATGTGACAGCTCGTGGCTAAATAAAAACAGCCGCACGGGTCGATCTTCAAGGTTAAGCAACTTGCTTGTCGAGGTCGGTCCGTGGATGGATGAACATCTTTACATAACGAGTTTCTTCCGTGCCTCGGTAAGCACGATAAGGCGTTGGTCCCGGCTGTCATTTGAAGATCTTTGACTGCCGTTAGTTAGAAGCCTGAGTTCTGACACCAGTCTAGCCAAGAGGTATCGTGTTACCCAGTTACTGGGTTGTGGAGGTCAGATAGGCAGTCGCTCGATGTAAAACACTGGAAATCCGGTTGGACTGGAAGGCGACCCCAATAAAGTCGGAAAAATGCTAGGCAGATGATAAATACAAAAAATATGCGAGCCACAACTTATTTTTCTTTCTTTGTTTGCTCTGTATTTATTGTATTTGAAGGAGATTTTAGTGAAATTAAATGCATTAAGTGAAATATAAGTATTTAATTTAATTTAATCTTTTGCACTTTGAAGCTGGATGACATGTTTGCAAAAACTTATGATTCATTTCGCCTTTTTTAGACATGTTACCTACCTTCTGTGGAGTTTCGAGCTTCTTACATGCTTTAAATAAACCTGAGAAAATCCTGAAGCTTTACAAGTTTCATTTGTTTGGGTTCCGTAGTCCAACAAGGGAGGGTCCCTTGTTGACCTTAGTTTCGCCATGTCCGTCTGTCCGTCCGTCCGTCCGCAGCTTAGCTGAGTTATAATTTGGCCTGGATACACCAATTAATCACGCCGACAAAGTGGTAAAATAAAATCATATTTTTTTATGTTACTTCCTGTTGATACAGTCGGTAATATCTGTTACCTGACCCTACCCTAAAATACATTCGGCGATAGCTGTTACCTGACCCACCCTAAAAACGAATGATTTTGAACCCTATGCCTGTAACATTAAGGATCATTTAATAATTATGAGTCTATCAGACTAACGCTGCTCAGCGAGAAAATACAATAATACGTATACATATACGCAAATTTGATCTTCATGACGTTAGTGTTAGGATATTTATAACTATCTGTTACGCGATTTCGATTTTTATGCTGTAAGACTAAAAGTTTATCAGAGAATTGTACTCGTAATATAATAAGTGCCATTGCTACTAATAGCTAATTTTAATTATTATATTCGAGTAAATCTGGTCTCGTGATTCGCGTATAAGGTCGACGAACGAGATGCAAGTTCAAATCCTGTCGAGGATATATTGTTTTGCTTTCAATTTAGAATCTGTTCAATAAGTATTTCTTTCATTATTGTGAAGAACTATAGACGGAAACATTATTTAAATATAAAGGTGAACGGCAGATTTTAATAATTTTAATTAATTATTTAGAAATAGAAATATCAAGAAATATAATCAAACTAATCATTATCAAACTGTTGCAGTCCGCTGCTAGACATAGGTATCTCCTAATGCACTGAGTAGGTACGATCCTCATCTCAATCTACCTACTTACTGGTAAGCAAAACACTACAGTAGGATATCTTCCATGGGACCTGGAGAACTTATAGAAGTTGGCGGGCGATTTAATAGTCACCAGTCAGTTTGGAAATATTACGTGCCGCTTACAACAAATTATAGAAAGAGGTGGTGCTCCACTTCGCTATGACAGCATCACCTCCTGCCGTCAATAATACTTACGTGTGTCAGTGTGTCTGTTAAATAAACAGTTGCTATCATAATTTTTAAGGAAGTGTTTCATACAATGAATAAAAATATTTTTTTTACGATCATAACCATATTTAAAACTAAAAATACTTATACAAAATCTATAAAGTATTTTCGGTTGGCGCAGTGGTTGAGCGATTGACTGCTGTGCTGCGTGTCGCGGGTTCGATTCCCGCACGGAACAAATATTTGTATGACCTACAAATAGTTGTTCCGGCTCTGGGTGTGGTGTATGTGAGTTTATATGTTTGTAAACGCACCCACGATACAGGAAGAAATTCCTAGTGTGGGGCAACGTTTAAAAAAAAAAAAAAAAAGTTTTATTTTCTTTTATATTTTATAAGTAGGTAAGAAAGTTTATGTGGTTATGTTATTGGGGTACACCCAAATACTCTGAAATATTTTATTCCGAATTTAAATGTTCCGATTTTCAAAAGTCCGAATTTCATAATACCTAAGAACTATAATGTCTATTATTAAAAATCACGAAATTTATTTTACCGAAAGTCGTAAATGCGATTTGTTAGTTTTCCGATTTTCATTGTTCGAAGAATCAAATGCTCGAAGGGTTCTCGGTCCGAAAAACGACATTCCAATTTTCAATACTTCGAATAAACTAAAAGTCAACATGTTGTGCTACAAAATTTAGTGACAGAAAGGAATCGCTGCAAAACCGATTTCACGCAGTTTTATCTGCCCTACCCTAGTTTTATCTACCCTATACCCGCCGCGGCTAAGGCTGGCTGACTAAGCCGGCCAGTAAGCCGAAGCCGCGGCGGTGGTGAGCGTTAAAACCATCTGCGACGATAAGCTCGCGTGGGGCAGCCCAAACCCCGCAGCGCCGGAGCGTGAAACAAACAATGCTTGCTGCATGTTGCATGCCTGCTTGCTTGCTGCTTGCCTGCTGCATGCCTGCTTGCATGTTGCATACTTGCTTGCATGCTGCATGCTGCGTGCTTGCTTGCATGATACCTAATTCATTACTTTATAGGAAATATACACTACATAATAGCTGTAAACAATCTATGCAATTATGAGAAGGAAAACGCATCTGTCATTAGTTTTTTTTAATTCTACCTCCTCATACTAAACATAATATTATACTTTTCTCTGACGAGCAATTATGTGTCTATTTGTCTTGCTATTCAGTTTTACAAGGCGTTTTTATTTCGGAATTGTATTAATCGATATTTTATTAATTGTAATTCGTATTTTTGATGTTTTGAATTATCATTAAGTCGGACTTTTTGTTATTCGATCTATTGTCATTATCATATTGTAGAGTCAAGTGTCCCCCCAAGTCCCCCCCCCTCCTTGTCAGCTAAATGGTTGCTTTTAGATATGTGAACAACATCACGACAGTTCGTTTCGGTATAATTATATACTAATTATACCGAAATTAAAAGGAAAACTATCACAGATAAGTAAGCTTTGCAAGTTTACGAGTAATCAACTACGGAACCTTATTACTGCGCGTGTGCCGACATGCACTTGGCCGATTTTTTTCATATTGCGTAAGCAAACTTTTAGTTGTTTCTCCAAAACATTTATTGGGTACATATTATTATGCTGGAGTCAGGAATAAGTTACCTTTTAAGTTTGTATTTTCATTCAGGTTTGAAGACAAACTACAAAGAGAAGTAGTCTTGCGTTTATCTCAGATTTAAATATCTTACTTATTTTACTGTTAGGGTCGTGGTGGTTTCGGGGTAGATATAGTCTAATTACTCACCACCACGGAGATTAAGAGTTGGCGTTATTTTATATTTATTTTAGTTACTAAACGGTCAGTACCCCCAAATGACTTATGGCCGATTTCTGATTTAAGTATTTGAAGTTCAATCATCAGAAAAAGCAATAAATTTGGCACTTAATAATAGTTTGATGCGTTCTTAACTCCATGTACTCAATTCATCAAATCATCTTGAGCGATAATAAGCAAGGAAAAATGAAACAACTGTATACATTGAAAATAATCCCTTGTTGCCGATCGTATCAGTGAGAAGACTACGGGAATCTCATGTGGCCAGCGTCTCCTGCCTAGCCACCGTAAGAGTTGGTATCGTGGTTGCCTCCGTGCCCACCGTCTCCCTCGCCAGTGCTCTTGCCACCATGGCCGATGCTCAAGCTGGCTTCAGCAAAGTTGCCACCTGATATATTCCCTACTCCAAAACTGCCATCTGCAGCCGTTGCTGACCCTTGGGATTTGGCCACGGGATCTGCAGGAGAAACACGTTATCAAAGTTACTTACATAAACTCAAGTCTTATTCTTATGGGGGTAGGTTGAAACTACAGAACGCCACCTTCTATGATCATTATTTACTCCTTTAGCTTTATTAATCAAATTTTCATATTTGTCAGTCGTAGATATTATTAATCTTGTGGTTTTATGTCAGTGCCAAAACCGCAATTCGAATGTTGTCCTCAATTTTACAGAATTATAAAATCAATCAAATAAAAAATCTACCAAATAATAATGTGTAAATCTCAGCAATCAGAAACTATTATTTGTTGATAATTTGTAGTTACTCAAATCCTTTATTTAACTTGTAATCCATAACTTGTATTCGATTTGAAATCAATTTCAGGTCACGTCTTTTACCCTCTTACAAATAAACGCAGAATAAAGTTATACCAGGTATAAACCTATGAAAATGTATGGGTATACCTTAGTTATACCTGGTATAACTTTATTCCGCGTTTATTTGTTAGACGGTTAGACTTTTGAGATTAAAAGGTATAACAACAATTATTATTATAGTTCTATATTATCTTATTATTTGTTAAACATAATTAACGAACCTACCTAATATTGAAACATCTCACACACTGTGTAACTCTAACTATGTTTACAAATAAAGATTCTGTTTCTTAAAAGTCTTTATTAAGATAAAAACACGTTTTCGGAATATCGGTTGTCTTTGTAAGTTGTTTTAAAACTTTTCTAGCTCATAAAAATTAGGCAGATTAACGAAGATTATTACGAATACTTCACGTAAATTTAAGCTCTCTCTGTCTCTATCTTTGCGAATTCAGACTGGACTCCAACCCACTAGAATTTCACAGTGTCCTATTGTGCCGCTTATGGCGGGAACACGGGCACGCCTTAGCGCTTGTCCGTGAACCCGCCGCGGCTGTCCATCACCGGACCGTCCTCTGGGGATTACATCTCATCACCGGCGCACCAGAACACATTGCAAGCCGTGACCACCCCAGGGACCAAACCAGCACATGGGCACCCTTGGTTTCCCTGTGACGGGTCAGGCCAGTGGCCTCGCCACCTACCACTTTTCGGCCGCAGGTGCCAGGGAACTCACTCTGTTATCACCGGATGCCATCCTACCTCTGGCACGTAATCGAGGCCTATCTGACGGACAGGGCCGTAATCTACCCCGGTCACCAGGGAGAGTGGAATCGGTGAGAGATGTCGTGCAGTGTCCCACAGGGATCAGTCGTGGGGCCGCATCTGTGGGACATCGGGTACGTCTGGGTGCTGCGCGCCGATCTCCCATAGTGGCGTCAGCGTGGTTTGCTACGCTGACGACACGCTGGTCCTGGCATATCGGAGGTCGCGCCAGGCTGTGGCTGAAATAGCGACACGCGGGGTTGCGTCAATCGTCGAGAGGATCCGGCAATTGGGACTCGAGATGGCCCTGCACAAGTCCGAAGCCATGTGTTTTCATGGTCCTTGAAACGTGCCACCGGGTTCCCAAATAACGGTAACATAAATCATATAAAACGGAGTGATATTCCCTGCCGGAGTCTGTGTTTCCCAATAGCTGAAACCTTGGGGTCTTTAAGTCAAGAATTAATGAATAGGTTACTTCTACGCAAGCGTGTTTCACCGTCGACCACATTATCGTTTATCATCAGATGAGACAGTGGTCAAGCGCCAGCCTTTCAATAATAAAAAAATCTGCCATGAGCGCGTCGGACTTCGAACATTTAGGGTCCGTTCCAAGCCGCAAAAACAAGTTGGTTTTAATGGGACAAATTAGGAAATTTCAAAGAAATATCTGATTTATCAATATATTGGTATTTTTTAGTGAAACATACGTAGTAATAAACATTACCACTAAATTTGAAGTTCATAGGTCGATGGGAAGTTAAAAAATTCATCGGAACAAAATTTTGTAAATTATTTTATAAAATCAAAAAACCCGACTGCTTAAGAAGCGAACTAAAGAGGTTGCAGTTGGAGTTTACATCTGGTTTTGGTCAGCTCCCATTTATCTATTTTCCAATTTTAATTTAGCCAGTGACACTCGCAAGGTAAAGACGAATCGATTGACGTAATATCATCAAAGTCGGCGAACGCGTTTGGTCTCTAGAAAGCCACATAGGAATAAACTTATATGCATACATACATAAACTGATAAACACATTACCCTTCTTTGGCAGTCAGGTAAAAAAGCTGACTTTGGTGCCTTCTCATTCCTTTTGTTTACCATATTTATTGAAACAAAAAATATAGCATTTATATACAAGCCCTAAACATAATTTTTTTTACGCGTCCCCTTTTGCTGCATGGGAGCCCCCCTTAAAAACCATTTAAAATATTTTTTGCCAATTTCTACGGCTTTGGGTCAACCAGATGCTTATACTGTGAAAATGAACTCCAACCGTTTGTCTGTAAAATCTGTTTGACAGTCGACAGACAGAAGGACAGACAGACAGACGGACACGTGAGTGGAAGCAATAGGGCTCCGTTTGAACTCTTTGGGTACGGAACCCTAAAAAGACAGTAAAAAAGTACCTGCTACACTTGGAGCTGCAAACACACAAATCATTACTGCTAGAACTAAGAGAACTGCCACTGCCACTCGTTTCGCCATTTCGCTCACTATCGTATTGTTCCATACACTGAATACCGATCCCGACTTAATGCAGCTTTTATATCCCATAAATATGTTTGTAAGTATAGCTTTTTATAAAAGCCACGTCCATTTCTTTAAACTGTTCAGCGAAGGCTACCAACGTATGCAGAAAAACCGGTCCAGAAGTAAACTGCCTATGCATTAGTCGTAAGTCATGAGACAACAGTGCTTATACAGAAAGGTAAAAAAAATATTGATTGATTTAATACCTGATGATAAGCTATGATGTGGTGAACCGTGGCTATGTGGTGGCTAGAAGTAACCTATTCACTCTTGACTTAGAGACCCCTAGGCTTGTAGCTATCGGGAAACAAACTCCGGCAGGGAATGCCAATCCTTAGCTGTAAGCATAATAAAATATTCCCAAAACATATTTTAGGTAGGTATATTATAAATGATCTTAGGTTTCAATATCATCGCTATTTTGTGACATTTATTCTTTTATTATGGATTTAATAAACAACTCAAAACATGTTTTTATTGTATGGAGGTTATATAAGAGTTTTAATTTAATTTTTGGTTAGTGTTGTTTTGTCCGTGTACAAAATGTCTCGTTTTGCTCTTCTGTTAGTGTTAGCGCTTTTCGCATCTGCGTTTGCAACTCCAGGTAAATATTTTGTGCTTTAAGTGTTCGGAACAAATGCATCGTACATTTTAAAATGTTCATTACATATACGTGCCTTCCACTTCAATTTGTTCTGGCTTCAACTTCAACTTAGAATTATGCAATATATATATATAGATAAAAATAATAACGTAAACTTGTTTATCGATACGATCGATTACGCCGTTATGTACATCAAGGTCAAGTCAATGTACAGTCAAGGAGTATTACATTTCTGATGTAGCTTTTTGCAAAAACAGATGTGCATTGTGGAAAACCCGGTTCAAGAATTATTTCTTTCAACTTTTTAGGGACCTGTGTTGGAGACAACAGATACTTATAGATACTACAGAGACTTATAGAAAAAGGCAATATGTGTTTAGCCTGGGTAATTATGGTGGCTAATTATTGAGAAAAGGTTTCGGGTTTGTTATGAACGTAATTTTGTGGACCATCAATTCTGATATATAATCAGTTTATAAATATTTTCTCCTCGATTGGTTTCATATTGCCAGGCATCGATCGGGTGTGACTGGGATGAATTTTTAAATGTTATAGTACGTTCTTGAGCGTATTCCGCTAGTTTTTAAACCTGCCATCTGCTTTACCAACATGGTAAGCACTGGCCCATGATCTGTTAGCAGAATTTGGTACTCTTTTTTAAACCTAGTGAAGGTAAACGGGCACGGTAGGTTCTACAAAATAGGAGCTTCTAATCATCAGATTCTATCTTCTTATAATATGGTGCCGACTGTTTACCGAAATGTACTGGACAAAAAGCTCCGACACTGAATAATAACTGTTTTGTTTCTTTCAGTTCACCACCGTGAGAACGATGAAGGTAAACACAGCGAAGAAATTGAAAGTGAAGAAGATGATGAAGATTATAGTGATGAGGTTGATATCAAAGCAGAGGCTGAAAAAGGAAGCATTGGTGTAGGAGCCATCGATGGTGGCAAGTTTGGTGCCGGTAGCTTCAGCCTCAATCACGGTGGTGAAAGCGGTGGCGACGGCGATGGCGGACACGGCGGCAACCATGGCGGTAACTCTTACGGTGGCTCGGGAGGAGACGGTGGCCACACCAGTTATGGAGGTTAATGCAGTTAGTGCCTTCATACAACTGAGCGGGCACTGAGACGTGTAGGCCTCCAATGAACATGAACATGAGGTCAAAAATTCTGAACACTTCGCATTACCTTAGTCTTAGTCTTGAGCTGTCTCTAAATTTTGTTGTAAACAGTAATAAAAATAGATTTATTGGTTGAGAACCAATAAATCTATTTCTAACCTCTTGGAATTATTGCAAGTACTATTTTTGCAATGAAATAAATAATAATGTATCAATACGTACCTTTAAAGATACTCTTTGTTTTAATTTAATTATTTTTATAAATCAGACACAGTGAGGTTTATAAAAGGTGAATCTGTAACTATATCTATGCATAGTATAAAAACGAAGTCACTTTTCATGTCGGTCGGTATGACGACCTATTTCTTTTAAACATAATTTTAAGAATTTACTAAGGTTACATTATCTGTACGTAATGCATCCATGTTTAACTTAGATATAGTACATAAATCTTGATATTTTGGCATGTGGGTACATCAGCACATTGTAGCATACATCTAAAGGAGGTTTTACAAGGTAAACGCATCAATTATAAATTTTTGCTG
The DNA here is from genome assembly GCA_949775005.1 of Orthosia gothica. Lineage (NCBI taxonomy): Eukaryota > Metazoa > Arthropoda > Insecta > Lepidoptera > Noctuidae > Orthosia > Orthosia gothica. The sequence goes on from OX459057.1 coordinate 15,764,619, forward strand.
TGCTAAAATGTTAGTACAACTTCTTATGTGTTTAACAGATATAACATGCCCTAAACGTTGAATTAAAACACCATTTATATTGAAAGTGCCTTTATTTCAATAGTAGGGCACTGGTGGTGACCACCAGGGCAGCCACATCGGTCCATAGTCACTATAACAAACGAGAAAGATTTTAGCATTTGGTTTGAATGGATAAGAACACTAGGTACCGAGCATTTTTCAGTGCGGATTGTGTAGTAGAGTAAAATGAAAGAAGTGGTTAATCCTATTTTCTACTTATATTATAAATGCGAAAGTTTGGATGGGTAGATAGATGGATGTGGATGTTTGGCACAGAGATATATCTATTATAGTCTGGAATAGCACATTGGTTACTTTTCATTCCAGTTTAATGTTCCCTTGAGATATGTAACCACTTTTCACGCGGGCGATGCTGCTAGCAAAGACTAGTTCGTTATATTAACTAGAAGATTCACAAGTGTGTCACATAAACCCTAACGAGACGTAACAATTTAAGAAACATCAAGAGCGGAAAATAGGAAATAATTTATTAGGGCTATCTGGCGGCATAAATTGGAACGACTCTGTGAACAAGTAAAATTTCACAATTTAAAAAACCCCCGACACATTTATCTTGCGAAAACACCCCGATTCAAACAGTAAAATCCCTATAACTTTTGAACGGCTGAACCGATTTTATTCAAACATAGCTAAGAACACTCTCGACAAAATTACCTTTCAAACAAATAAAACTAAATCGAAATCGGTTCATCCGCTTAGGCGCTATGATGCCACAGACAGACACACAGATACACAGCAACACACGTGAAACTTATAACACCCCTCTTTTTCCGGCGGGGGTTAAAAATACGAACACAGGACGATGAAAAACATGCTCTCAGCAAACGGTAGGTAGAGTTAAGGCTCAAAAATGCAGACATAATCTACCAAAACAGCAGCGGCATTTTTTTTAGGTAGACGTATTTCAACTTTTCACGGTAAGTAGGTATAATCTATACTTTAATTTCTATACAACATATTAAATCAGTTGTGGATAGTTAACTTCGTCTATAAAAAACTAGCTATTTGAGTTTTAGTAGAGTAAGACTTCACTTTTGAACCTTGACTGATCATTAGCATAGCGCGAAAATTTGTTTGTAAGGGACAAACGTAGATGGCAAATTCGGTGGTAAGAAACATGAATAAAATTAAATATGGGTATTACCAGTCTGCAGTTTGACAATACGTATTATGAATAAAGGTCATCCACAAAAGTGAGAAATTACAAAATTTAGGTTTTCTTACTTATATTCGTGTTTGAATCTTCTTTTTTTGACGTGACAATTTTTTGTGGTGAAGCTTTTTCGTCCCTTGAACTTTGAACTGGATATGATCCCCGAACCAATGCTGCCTCCAACCGAGAGAGCGAATCCAACGTTGCTGTCACCAAAAACTATGAAACGACGATCTCTCTCTGCAAAAAGAAAATATTAAGAACCCAATATTATAGCATAATAAATTAAGGATCCCAACTCCCTACGCCTCAAATTGGCGACGAGCTAATCATGTTACAAGTAGTGTCTAAAGCTTTTGGAGTAAGATACATTAAAAAACCGGCCAAGTGCGAGTCGGACTCGCGCACGAAGGGTTCCGTACTTGGTAAATTGCGGTTTACGATTTATGACGTATTAAAAAAAAACTACTTACTAGATCTCGTTCAAACCAATTTTCGCTGGTAGTTTACATAGTAATGTACATCATATATTTTTTTTAGTTTTATCATTCTCTTATTTTAGAAGTTACAGGGGGGGGGGGACACACATTTTACCACTTTGGCAGAGTCTCTCGCGCAAACTATTCAGTTTAGAAAAAAATGATATTAGAAACCTCAATATAATTTTTGAAGGCCTATCCATAAATACCCACACGTATGGGTCTGATGAAAAAAAATATTTTTAGTTTTAGTTTCAAGTATGGGAACCCCCAAAATTTATTGTTTTATTTTTATTTTTGCGTGAAAATCTTAATGCGGTTCACAGAATACATCTACTTACCAAGTTTCAACAGCATAGTTCTTATAGTTTCGGAATAAAGTGGCTGTGACATACGGACGGACAGACAGACAGACAGACAGACAGACATGACGAATCTATAAGGGTTCCGTTTTTTGCCATTTGGCTACGGAACCCTAAAAAGGAATATGTTTAAAGTTGCCACGTTGATGCGATGTGCCTCTCAAGACAACTTTTAAAGCAAAATAAAGAACAAGGTTTACCTGCAGCATTACAATAGACTTGACTGCAAACCAGTAATACTGTAACCGATATCAAAGTATTTCTAACTAAAAACTCCATATCCCAAGAATTTACCAGCGCGGTATATGTAATTAGGGACGATCATCTGTACTGATCGGCTTTTATAAGGTATTCCTATTACATATTACCCCTTCCCTTCCAGTTCGTCAAAATTCGGACATGACAAGTACAATAGCATCGCTAATCAAAAGTTTAGGAGTATACTTAGGTTTCTTTTATGAATGCTGCATCTGACATGTAAGCATACCTGCCCACAACATGATAAGGATCATATAAAAAAGTTTTGTATAAACAAAGTAAGTTTTGTATAAGGTTTGTTTGATACACCATAATATTGAAGGTCTTTATACCTACACGTTCGTTAGTTCATTGATTGATGAACAGAATCGTTGTGATTTACTGCACCGTCATACTTTGACCTGAATGACCGTATGACCCCTTGTACTACCTATGCATAATTTTTATGTGTTTGTGTTTTCCTGTTGAACTTTGATGTCTCTCTCCACCACAGACAGTGATCTTTCTTTCTTTTTGTTACCCGACTGCCGAAGGAGGGTAATGTGTTTATCAGTCTATGTATGTATGTATGTATGTTTGTTCCTATATGGCGTTCCAGAGACCAAACGCATTGGCCGATTTTGATGATTCATACGTCAATAAATTCGTCTTAACCTTGCGAGTGTCATAGGCTACATTAAAATTGGACAATAGAAAAATGACGGCTTTTGGGTGCCATATTGTGGTGGCCCAAATTTTTTTTTTCTTCCAAACCCATCGTGTGAGGTATCAAAATAAACTGCTGGACATAGGCCTCCCCCAAGCGTCGCTACATTGACCCGTCCCGTGCATCTCGCAACCAGCGGATCCCCGCAACCTTTACCAGGTCATCGGTCCACCTGGTGGGAGGCCTTCCAACGCAACGTCTTCCGGTTCGCGGTCGCCATTCCAGAACCTTTCTGCCCCATCGGCCATCCGTTCTGCGAGCAATGTGCCCTGCCCACTGCCACTTAAGTTTGGCAATTCTTCGGGCTATGTCGGTAACCCTGGTAAATAAAGGGTATTAAGAGGTGATTTTAAAAATATATAACACTTATATGTTTCAATGTATCTAATTCGAAAAAAAAACTAACTAGAAAGTTCTAAATAAAAACTTAATTCAAAAAATCAAAAAATCCGACTGCTTCAAAAGCGAACTAAAAAGTCGTAAACAAGGAAAAAATCATGCTGTGCAGGCGGAGGATACTTCAGATTTTGGTCAGCCAGCCCGCGAATATGTATCCTCCGACTGCACAGCATGATTTTTTCCTTGTTTACGACATTTTTTGTTCATAGGTTTTACCAGGCCCCTCAGAAAGTATTGCGAAAAAAAGTTTTTATATATGGGAGACTGGCCAGTTATAATGTTTTTCGAAAATATGATTATTTATAAGTAAAAATAAGTAAGTTCCAATTTCAAAATTTCCCTCCACATTTTTTGCGAGTTAATTCAAAGTATTGTGTCTCACTGAAATATGGATCTGCGCCGGGAACATTTTAGAGCTATGATTTTATACGATTTCAAGTGTCGCCTGAAACCGGATGAATCGTACGATAGACTTCAAATGGCATTCATGGATGAAGGCCCTTCCAAGGCAACCGTGTATCGTTGGTATAACGAATTCAAGCGCGGTCGACCAACTTTGGGGGATGACGAAAGAAGCGGTCGCCCTTTGACGGCTGTTACCGAAGAAAACGTGCTAGCAGTGAAAAATTTAATCCAAGACAATAGGCGAATTACATATCAGGAGATTCAACACATATTGAAGATTGGATCGGGAAGCGTTCACGAGATTCTACACAGCCATCTTCGCGTGAGGAGGATAGTATCACGCTGGGTGCCGCACAACCTCACCGATGCTCAGAAGCAGGCCCGGGTGGAATGGTGCCGTGATATGCTTAACAAATTTGAAGCAGGCTCGTCTCGGCGTGTTTACGACATCGTTACAGGTGATGAGTCCTGGATTTATCAATACGACCCAGAAACCAAGCGCCAGTCGACTGTTTGGGTGTTTCAAAATGAGCCAACGCCTACCAAAGTGAAGCGATCTAGAAGCGGGGGTAAGATTTTGATCGCTAGCTTTTTTAATTTGACTGGCCACTTGGTATCAATTCCCTTACGGGATCAAAGAAGCATTAATGCCGAATGGTATACTACCAAATGTTTGCCAGAAGTTTTCTCTGTTATAAGCAACAAGCGACCAAACACAGGGCTCCGCGGGCTACTGCTCCACCACGACAATGCACCTGCGCACACCGCACTCAAAACGAGGGACTTCCTGGACAGCACGCCAGTCAAACTCCTGGGTCACCCTCCTTACAGCCCTGATCTAGCACCGTGTGACTTCTTTTTATTCCCAAAAATAAAAAATCAGCTCAAAGGGATACAATTTTCGTCGCCGGAAGATGCGCTGGCTGCGTTCGAGCAGGCTGTAAACGAGGTGTCTGCGGCGGACTGGAAAAAGTGTTTTGAAAACTGGTTTAGGCGCATGAATCTTTGTATAGAGGCTGGTGGAAAGTACTTTGAAAAGATTTAATAAAAATATATGTACGTATAGAACAATTTTTTTTAGTTTCGCAAAACTTTCTGAGTGTCCCACGTATGTGTTCCATGAAGAAGAAGAAGGCGTCGGGGAAGCAATCGCCCTGATACCTAAAATGCCGAAACCTCGCCTGCATCATAAACAAACGGGACTCCGGGGTTGCGGGATTGGGGAATCTGTCCGCCCACCAAGTGACTCCAGGAAAGACGGTGGCACCGTAATCATGTGCTCGAGCGTCTCCCTAGGGATGTGCCTAAACTGGCATTACACATAAGGGTGGCATTTTAAGAGGTCACGGGGCCCCTTCTACATACTGATGGTGATCACCGAGGTGGTTTTAGTGAGGTAAAATCCCACACTCCCTCCCGTCTTTTCCCCAAGAGTCCAGGAGCCGTTTTATAACGGGGGAAACCGTTACCAAAAATAAAAAGTATTATGTGTTCAGTGTAGGTTCTTTTACTTATGTGGAGTAACAGAGCGTAGAATGAAAGAAGACGTTCACTAATTTATTTTCCGTGCTCATCTAGGTATATTCTTTGTTGTAGAATTAACTTAACTTAATGTAAAGGTAGTAAATGGCTATGGTGATGTTGTCGATCTTCACTTTGACTGAAAATCCATCCTCATGTGTTTATCGAATAGCCCTTAATCTTGTTATTGTTACTAACTTTATCAAATTTCAATCAATTTTTGTCAATATTTTTCAATTATACTTATATTGACAATTTATCATATTTTTAAATATTTTCAAATTTTATTTTTACCTATTGGTGAACCTAATCAAATAAATAAACATAAGTTTTCACATTGGCTTGATACAGTTAGTTGTTGAACTAGTTTTATAACCTAGATATTCCATTATTGTCTGCTTTAGTGGAAGAAAAGGTATTTGAAATTGCCCATCATAATCAGAACCCAACTTAATAAGAATATATGCAAATCCACTAATTGAAAGTTCTTCCTTTTTTGAGATCAATAAAAAAAGCATTTATTGTGGTGCGGATTACATAAGCTGACGGCCTTTAACCTCTTAGTGGCTAAGATACACTTTGAAACAAGATCAGTGAGCGACTACGTTTAAGTGCCATCAGTTGGTCACTGCCAACATGCACAGGGGCAGTGGTGTCTCATCTCATCCCATACAAAGAAACCGTGCCGACGTTCTATACTGATTACTTTTTTACATCGTTCGCGTTCGGTTCCATTCCGTTCCGTTCCACGGATATAGATGGTGATCTATCTATCGCCGTGGAACGGCGGTATAATCGGATGAAAAACGCTAGTTACGTCGGCCGGGTTTCTTTGTATGGGGTGAGGCATCTGTATGCTAGTATTATATTATCTGTGACAGGGGCCTTAATACGACATGTCAAAACTGTCATGGTGTCACTGTGATAAAGGGACAGTGCTATTTCTTTTGTGTTTCTCCGTCTCTCTCTCTTCATGGAACCATGGTAGTTTTGACTCGTCATGGTAAGATCCCTGGTGTCAGGTTTTCGTTTTGAGACATTGCAGTATGTATGTGAGAATAGAGGATACCGCGCATCTTCCTGAACGCTGCCCAGCTGAGCCCGATTCGACGAGTGATCTCTTGATTAGACCTTCAAAACTAAACAGTTAGATCTTTTAAAAAAAGTCTCCCCAGAGCCTCGCTGTGCACGGCAGCACGTGGTTACTGTGGCACCGTCGTTCATGGAGTCACTCGGCGGACGGGCAGAGACACCAATCTGATCGCCCGTGATCCCGGAGCCATGACTGCCTATGATGCAGGTGAGGTTTGGGTGCTTAAGGCATCGAGGTGGTTGCCTCCCCAACGCCTTCTTCTCCGAGCGGTATTGGCCCTTTCACGGACAGTTTGAACCAGTCTACAACTTTGAATGTAGAGTTTCTGCACCAACTGTGCGGGCATCATAAGAATCTACAAAATCTGAGTCAGTAATTTGCTGTGTTGATCTCAAACTCAATATTATTTATGAATGCATAAAAAAAGTGAAATGAAAGTTATTCAAACAAAAAGTAATTTTAAGACCTAACCGGATCTGGTTTTATATGGACTAAACTAGTGACATTTGATTAGACTAGTGTAACATGAGACTACTACTTGACCTTGAGGATTTTGGTATTATTTTCATAATGCTGCAATATTGTTATTGCTACGTAATGTCGTTGCTTGTCTGCTTCACTAATCTAGAAGTCAGGCAAATTATTATTGAGTTTTTGACTCGGAATTTCTAAAGAGCATCTCGGAGCCTGCATTTGTCTTTATTTTATGGCATTAACTCACATCAATTACATAGTAGTTACTGGTGAAAGGCTGCCTATCGCTGTGGAGAAAACTGGCGTAATGAGGATTTTCTGAAATAATGTGCACCAGGTAGCAGCACTGACCGTCCGGTCCAGGCATCTGTTAAAAACGCATAAGTTTACTGACATTTGTTAATTTGACGTTAACGTCACGTTGACGATATAAGTTACGTTTTCAAAGGAAAGAACTACACTAAATCGTGGTGTAAATTTGTCTGAAAATCCTCAGAAAGAATTGTGTATAAGTTCTATGCTAGATGGCATTGATTTGTCGGTATAGGTAGAATCAAACCTAATTGTGGCTAGATCACTCTGCACTCGCTGCATAGGGGTGCAGCGGAGTGAAAAGCGCATACGTCATTCGACCTATATAAAAACTAGTAACCAAGTTTTCATGTATTCAGACTGATAAGATTTCTTTAGACCTGTGATATAGGTTGGTTGATATATCATTTCTCCCCAGATTGGCACGTGCCTGCTGCCATCGTCATCCAAGACGAAAGGTCCTGCCCTCGAAGTATATTGGCATACAGAGGATTCAGATAAAGCGACTTATATCAGCGATAACGATTGTCATAACTCAAATATATTTGGGATTGACACGTGACATTTTGGTAGCTTATATCAATATAATTACACCTGGCATACATACCAGCACCCATATTTTAATATTGTTCTCAACAAATAGTTTTGAATGTCTTGCTGTTGATGTGCCTACCTATATTTTTACTACTAATTACTACTACCATTTTCATTTCAGCTGTTTCATTTTGAAAACGTATATTATTGATGAACCCTTTGTCTGAGCACTTAGGTCGTGCCATCTATCGGTACGACAAAACACTCAGTGCAAACATCGTTTCGGGTAACCATCTAGCTCTAATATGAAAGCTCTTGCAACAGTGTTTTTTTTGCTTTTGACTTACTAAAACACTACATGAATTTAAAATTGTTAATTGCGAGGAACCTCTCAGGTACCTATCTTTTTATACAGATTTTGTTGCAAATATCAAAGTTCAATAACCTAGCAAAAATAGGTTCTACTGGCACAGTATTACGGATTTTAATACTGTGTATCCATTCATAAATCATGCATGAGTGATTGAACTTTATTTGAAATCGAGACGTGTAGTTTAGAACAAAAAATGGCTAGCTTTATTTTTATTGTGAAGGATTTATTTAACAAATTATACGAATATCATGAACATATTTTTCTTAACAAGGAAAAAAAAAATGTGATAACATTTCGCTTCTGTTTTTATCACATCTCTGTCGAAAAGCAAAATAAAAATATTATGTTAAAAGTACGTTGAGTATCGGGACCACATTGACAAAAGAATTGTTGCTGCCAATAATGTTGATCAAAATATTAAATCAGCTTTTTTGTTAACTGTACTTTAACTTCTTTTTTCTTGTGGTCCCAAAATGCTACTCAAAAATAATATTGTATTTATAGGTGGAATCCGGGATCGCGGTCCCGGTCCCAAAAGCCCCACGACCCTTATCTACATAGTAACAAAACACTTTTAATAATACTGACATAATGACACTACGGGTTTTGAGTTCACTACTTTTAAAAGGTAAATGTTTCTGTTCTTAATATTTAGCTACTCACTATTGACCTATCTGTTCCATATCCAAGGTTCATCATAGCCTCCTGAGTTTGCTTGGCCTTGGTTAGAGCCTCCAACGGTACCAGCATCATTATTATTTGCACCATGCCCTATAGAATATTGTGCTTCATTTTCTGCATGAAGATTGCCAGTATTGCCATTATTGACATCACTTCCAATCTGGGGCACGTCAGTTCCAGGTCTTTTATTATTGTTATTAATGTTCAAAGTTCCTTCTTCAAAGTTGCCACCAGTGATTGAAGCAATCTGAATACTTTCTTGCTCACCACCACCACCACCACCACCTTTATTGCTAAGGTCATTTTTTGTACTTGGAGAACCAATATTTGCACCGTTACTACCAAATATAGTTTCTATTGCGGCAGCATCAAGTGCGTCAGGTTGTATATTACCACCATGTCCTATAGAATCATGTGCTTCATTTTCTGCATTAAGATTTCCATGATTGACATCACTTCCAATCTGAGGCACGTAAGTTGCAGGTCTTTTATTATTGTTATTGATATTCAATGTTCCTTTTTCAAAGTTGCCACCAGTGATTGAAGCAATCTGAATACTTTCTTGCTCCCCAGCATTGCCAAGGCCATTTTCTGTGCTTTGAGGACTATTATTCCCACTGTTACTACCAAATATAGCTTCTAGTGCGGCAGAATCAAGTTCGTCAGTCTGTATATTATTACCATTTTTTGGTTTGTTGCCTCTGTTATGTTTATGTTTTAGTGTATTTAGTACTACTGAACCAATTATTATTTGACCACCTCCACTACCGCCTTCATTGTCTTCTTGCCCTGGGTTGGTGTGTATTGTCAGTGGTTGAACTGGATAAAGTTGAGTATTGCCACTATTGGCACCTGAATTGAAAGAAATACAAACAAATTATTAAAAATTGTATTGTGTGTCTCGCTAAAATTTCACAAGATAACGTGTATCAAACTATCAAAATTGCACTTTACGTGAAATGGTTATTTTGACCTATTGTTTCGGGTTGATACATTAGGTCGCATGGGGTCCGAGTGCTCATCGAGTTTTTTTGAGACATTGGCATAAAGCTCGTTGACTCTTCACGTGCCCTTGTCTTTCGTGGCTGACCTTTTCTTCGGCCAGAGAAGTAGCATTATCATTCAACGTGGCAATGCTGCGTTTGGACATGTTTCCCATTGACACCGACGTGGATGATTTTTTTGACGCGCAATGAGCCCTTTTGCCTCTCCCCTTTGTGTATAGGTTTGTTTTTTACAATATTCAATTGTATGTGTTAATAAAAGCGATGTTTTACAAATTCCCTATCAAGATAAATAAAGTATTCTTTATGTTGTGTTGTTCAACAAAATTATAGAAATATGATAACAACTCGTTGTTAAAATAATTTACACAAATATAAATAAATTCGCTGATTGAAAACTGTGTTTACCTTCAGAAATTTCAGGTTCTGTGCCACCACTTTGGCCACTTTGTAAAACAATATGTTGAGTATCACCGTCATCTTCTTGCACGTATACATGCGTGTTAGGACGGCCACCAGGCGAGCTGTTAATACTGAAGCTTCCAGGTCCAAAATTTCCGCCAGTTATAAGTCCAATCCCGATTCGTCCATCATCAACGACCACCGTACCAACAGATTGCTCTGGAAATGAAAAATGCTTGATTAAATAAAAATGTATTTTCAAAGTGACCTTTTGTTTCTTTATGGAGATAAGGAATCCTTTTTTCGGAATGATTCATTTAAGTTGGCTAAAGTCGGCATCCGCATAAAAACAAAACAACCTCAACCGAAACACTAGTATGTACAGTTAAGATTCTTGCATTTAGAACGTTATAATTTATATATTGGTGAGAATAAATAAACTCGTTTAGATGCACTCCAAAGGAAAACAACAACGCTGAACACAATGGCAATGACACATAGGTAACCAAGAATGTAAACATTGTAAACTTACGGGCTAACGAGGGACAGAAAGAGACGAACGCTAGCACAGCCGCAAGACGCTCCATCGTAACATTCACACAACACTACTCACGCGATGAGTACGAACCAGCTTTTATAAAGTTTATACTACTTATATGCGCATACGTTGTTCCAACCCGGGTTTTGCCATTTCGGAACTAAAATGATCGTTAACGTGAATGGTTTTTTGGTCATCGATTGATGTAGGTTGATGATTGGCATCCAATGCAATATTTTTAACATTTTTGTAAATAGATGATCAAATCGCTAGGTAACTCTCTTGGTCGGGTTTGTGGGAAATAAATATGAAGCCTAAATGGCTTCATATTTATTTACGGTTCGTTAATTTGAGTATCCGGTTTTTAATTGAGTTCTTCAAGCAAATTGTGGGTGCTAAATTTTATGATTGCAGTTCAACAAAATATTGTAATTCGTAACATCCCATAGTTTCAGTTAATTCTTAATGGTTTTGTACTGCCGAATAAATAATGAAAGTTTTTCACACACACTTTGAGGTATGTAGGTATTCGCTATTGTCCCTCGTGGCAAAAGAACATAAGTTATTTTAAATGAAACAATCGCAGACCAATAGGGTAAAGTGAGGAACAAGTATAACATTCACATCAAAAGTGTCTAGGGATCAAGTACGTTTTATGGTATCGCCGCAATTGAGTATTATTATTTTAACTTTTTTGGGTAGTTGTTCGTTCTTTTTAGTGCATTTCAATATAGTAATAAAACAATATCTTTAAATTTTGAAAAATAAAATAGAAAATCAACTGTCAATCAGGATTCCTATAAAAGTGTGTAATAGCGTTTTTACAAAACCATTACAATTTTTGCATCGGAACCGAAAAAAAATGCGTCGATATGGAGCGACGACATCATTTGTCATGAGAAGAGATGATGAGCCGTTGGAATGTTGCAAGCTGGTTCTAGGCAACGTACTGTAGCTATCGCTCTTGGCACTACACATAGCGTCATAAGCCACCTCTGGACACGATATCGTATTCGAGCCGAGCGACATGGAGGAAGATCTCGCATCACCACTCGCAGACAGGACCGGTAGATCCAAAATAATGCTCGACGGAATCGTGCCATGACCGCCATGATAGTATAGAATAGAATATACTTTATTGTACACCATAAAAATTGATGGCTATGAGGCTTCACAGATTTTCAGGTTTGCTGACAAGCGACCAAACCATCTGAAATCATTTACGTGAAGTGGGTGTGCGTTTCCGAAGGCCGCTCCGAGTTGCACTTATATACCCAGCAATCGTAGGGCCCGTTTATAACGGACTTACGAACACAGAAATTGTGAGGAAGAAGACTGGCGTTGTGTTTGCTTTTCCGATAAATCACATTTCGGTATGAGGCCGGATACAAGACGTACTCGAGTTTGGAGGACCTCTGGACGTCAAAAACGTTTGAAATTTTGTCAGGAAGTTTATTCATATGGAGGGAGAGCAATGATGGTTTGGGCCGGTTTGAATTGGAGGAAGAACCGGTCTCATTTGGATCATGGGCAACCTCGATCCTCAGATATTTGCGGAGAGGATTGTTCCAGACGTGATCAAACCTTTTCGACGCCGGTTGGGTGATTCGTTTCGACTAATGCGCGACAATGCACGTCCACACACTACTAGAGTTGAGCACGCATGGTATATGCTCCAAAAAAGAGCTCTGCCAAGTATGGATGCCGCGCATACCCCACAACAACCGTTTGACTTGTTAGAAAGAACGTGGCAGGATGGCCATCGCTCAACGTGATTTTAAACATGCCGAATCGCTGTGTTGTGTGATTCGTGTCAATGGTGGAAACACAGATTATATTTCTTAATATTTAAAAAGTATAGGGATAACTTGTTAACTTAAACATAGGAATCAAAGTAAAAAGCCAGTCTGGAAGACTAGATTTAGTAAATATTAATTGGATCTCTTTTTATAGTTAAAAAGGTACTTTTGATGTGTGTTGATAAATGTTTTGAAATACTCTTTCAATTGCCGAATTAAATCAAAGTTTCAGTTTAATCCCGTTTCTCTTTGTCGTAACTGGCGATGACCTAAAATTACTATCCTTTGATGTTTTATATTCATTGTCGTCACGTAAAACCACAACAAAAAGTATTATCATACTAATTATAAGAATTGTCTCTAACTATTCTCAATCTCATTTTTTCTTCTTTTAATTTGACTTTTTACAATGGTTTTCAATAATCTTTATAGCCCTTTGCTAAGAATAGTTACAGCACTGATAACAACATTTGTGCCACATGTTAAATTTAGTCTTGTTATACTTTGTATAGATTCTTTTACCGATTGTTTTGTAAATGTATGAACTTTGTAGGCCATCCAGATTTCTAGATGCTTGTTAACATTTTTCTCTTTTTTATCTTTTGTTTATTTATTATATAATCTTTTTTTTTTAGTTTCTTATGACTTATTGTCGGGCCTGCGTTGTCCCCCCATCTAAGTACTGCTATAACATGGAAATATTGTAAAACCAAACAATTTTTAAAGGAGTAACCATGGAGTTTCTTGCCGGTTCTTCTCCATAGTTAACGACCAACCCGAACCGTGCACCTTTTGTCGACGTTTTATAAGTGTCCATGTAGGCCAATGTGAAATAAAAAAAATTGATTTTGAATTAGGTATATTTTTTTTAAAGCATATGCATTTTGGGGGAATTTTGTGATTGTATTAATTATTACTATACGTGCGTAAAGAAAATTGACCGATTAAACATCTTGATTTATAAGGAAAGCCAATAAAATTGATAGCATCGATAATTGTTAAGGCGCAGCTCGAGGCGTTTTCTAACTTTAACTTAAGAGTATATAGATAATTTACTTGCCTGTCAACAAATGATAAAATAAAATATCCTAAAAAAATTCCAATGCATGAAATAAATAAGAATGTTAATAAAATAAAAATGACAATGTATGAAATAAATAATTATTGAACGTGAATGCTCCATAGAGAAAGAAGACGAAGAACATCAGCAAATAACAGAAACCTTGGGCAATAGGAAAGATCTATCCGACAATTATTCACCATAAAGTAAGTAGGCATGTGTCTTTAAAATTTACACCACAAGTACCGTTTTATAAGCGTTGCCTTGACACGTAAAAAATATATAAATTAGTCAAGAACCTTCGTATGCGTACGCAGAACAACCCACTAAAGTTTCATCCACATCGCTCCTAACGTTGTAGTTCACAGGGCACTTAGGTACAGTTACCGGTCAAAAGTGCCGTCACTCTCTCCCAAAACAGCAGTGGCAATTTTTTTTATGCAGAAGAATTTCAACTATTCACGATTAGTTATCTATACTTTAATTTCTATACAATATATTAAATCAGTTGTGGATAATTTAACTTCTACAAAAACAAGCCATTTGAATTTTGAGAGAGTAAGACTGCACATTTTAACCTTGACTGTACACATCGTTTTTTTATATAGTGACCGTAACCTTGACATTGGTGGTGTTCTGTGAAGATCTGGTTTGAAGATATCGAGCTGATTTATAGCCTTGAGATTCTCGATAAGGATAATGGTTATAAGGGGCTTGACACATAATTTTTGGTGACTGTTCAAAATAAATTCAGACATACGTTTGCAACTTTTTCTTACTTCATAAAAATTTTGCGTAACATTTAGGGAATAATTAGGTTGGTAAGCCAGATCCTTTCTATTTTTACTGTAACTGATAACACCCAGAAAGTGATTTAGAAATGGTAAAATGCATGAATCCGGACAAAAGTCTGTCCAATCATCACCACTCTTTTGCTGTAATCTGAAATGATGGTGTAGTATTTTCCCTATCTTCTTCGTTACATCTCTTTAATAATTTTTTCATTATAAATATTCGTTCCAGCCATATTTTTTTTTTAACTGTTTCCTATAGATGTTCTATCCTGTCAGTCTTTATGATTCATTTGGGCTTTTACGTATACGAAGTTACCCGTAAAAGCCGTCCTATCATTACACAAATTATATGAGTCAGTGAATGCGACATTACGCCAAAGCTCAAAATAGTGTTGCAGTAAGCTGGCGAAGGCGTCACAAATTTGTGATTCTTAAATATTATAAACTACAGATCGTGACACCTCAAACGATACCTATTGGAAAACCCTGGCGATTTACATCCGTGACATACAACCCACTTTAAGAATCCTGTTCACTACATTAAAATATCTATCCTAATATATTGTATGGTTTCTAAGATCATCTTTGATGTTTATAATACTTTAACGTTTGTATTTTTGTCTGTACGTCTTCATTGTCAGTTAATCTCTTGTTGATTTAAAGTTAAGCTTAGAGATTGGTAGTAATATATGTCATGGCCGGTTAATTAACAATAAGATGTTGATGGACTGTATTTCTGACTACATAATAATACAAATTGTTTATTTGTACATTTTATATTAAAATAATTCATTACTCAGTTCAAGATAATAAATGTTGTGCAAGGAGGCAAAAATAAGAGTTAACTGCTGCCTCCTAAACTAGACCAAGAGAGTGTCAAAAGAGTTGGGGTAGGTTTTTCATTGGCAGCAGCAGAATCTTGAGTACCTACTTTCTATAGAAAAGTTTAATTTATGGAATGCAGCATGAGATATTTAACAGTTAATTCTATCGATAGTAATAAAAACAAAAGAAAGTTTATAAAGAAAAGCCTAATTTTACAAAACCCAGACAAAACCACTTTGAAAACCGAGATCAATGAAAATAAAAACAATTCGATATTTGAACAATATCGTGAGTAATAAATTTTCTACTATTTTGAGTCACGGCACGCCTCTATGCAGCCAGTGTGAACGGTCGTTTCGAACTTATAATAAAATGCAGTAGGTACGCACCGTCTGTTTTCGCTTGCCCCCGTTCAGTGTTGTTCGCAATGTCGCGTTCCGTGGCTGGTTTTGCCTTATTTATCTATGTCTGCGTGGTCTCAGGTATAAACAATACAATATTTACCTTCCTTAGAATAGTTAAGACTGGGAAAGTAACCATTATTTTCAGTTTCTCAACGTTATTATTAAAGGATTAATGTGTGTTGATAGGAGCTTTCTTTGGTACCTGGAGACCTGGAGGTGACTAACCTGCCACCACTTACCAGTTATGAATGTTTTGTGTAACTTAACCCTTCACCGCGTTCATTGTTTTGTATTTAGATTGTTGTGTATTGTCGTGGACTTAATATCAGGTTTAAAACTGGTAGTCGGTATTATTTTTTATTGAAATGTCATGTTTCAAATATTAAAATGTCCCATTAGCATACCGATTTGTTTCTATTTTCCTTAAATACGGGCGATGTTAGTGAAGGAAACTCAGAACTCCTAACCGGTTGTTTGATTCCGTCATTGTCATGGTAATTGGTTTAATGTCTGTTTATTTTGTTTTTGTGACCGGTTTATACTGTTCCAAAATTTTTATTATGGTGAAGCATTTAAATCTAGCGATGTAGTCAAGTTCTGGGTCGCAACTGGCATAATCTTATTATCTATACTTCTATACAATAATATAATATTATGAACAGAAAAGATTTGTATTTTTGTATGTAACGAATAAACTTAAAAACTACCGGACTGCTTTCAAAAAATCTTTCACCGTTGGAAAGCTGCACTATTTTCAGGTGACATAGGCTAATTTTTATCCCTGTATGCACACGGGAACGAGAAACACGCGGGTGAAACCGCGAGGCGTCCGTTTGTTAATATTATAAATGAGAAAGTTTGGCAAGATTGTTGTTTGTTACTCGTCAATCACGCTAGAACTGCTGAAGGGATTTGGATAATATTTGGCTTTTTATCCCGGTATAATGTTCCTTGGGATGATAAAACTACAAGCGGGCGAAGCCGCTGGCAGAAGTTAGTCTAAACATATAATTTATTACTCCTATAGGTAAAGTACAGTGCGGTCTACTTTTTAATCCAGCGCTATAAGAATCGTGCAATCAGCCAATCCTGGTTATGTTACTAACTGTTTCCTTCCTAAAATCATCGTTACTATATTATTTAATTCCGGGGCTGGCAGTGTAGACGACATTCAATCCAAAAGGGTAGATACAAGTCTTGGAACTAACAAGTTCATGCATCTGAAAAAATTGCTTGAGAGTCGTAATCTATGAAGAACTAAGAACCCTCAACTGGGTCAGCGAATAGAAAGAACCATGAGGCCTACTCTAACTCAGTAAGGATCTTTAGTGTCAAGGAATAAGATGCATGCTGTGTCTATCGCATCATATTGTATACTATGCTTGTATCATATTGCTTGTATTATTAGAATAAATAGTGTAACAATTGTAGGTAGGCCAATAAATAAATAAATTAAAAATAAATAAGGTCTACTTAACGTTACCGTTCTGGGCGTCCATAGCCGGTACCGTTCATGGATAGCCTTCATTTCTGTGAAGGCTGTATTATATTATATTAAAATGGGTATTCTGAGCTTTGGTTTATCCCTTATCAATGTTTTTAGGGTTCCGTACCCAAAGGGTAAAATCGGGACCCTATTACTAAGACTCCACTGTCCGTCTATCTGTCACCATGCTGTATCTCATGAACCGTGATAGCTAGATAGTTGAAATTTTCACAGATGATGTATTTCAGTTGCCAAGACTAAAACAGAATATAATAAATATTTAAGTGGTAATAGTACGAGACCCTTCGTGCGCGAGTCCTACTCGCACTTGGCCGGTTTTTTTAAAGGAGATGATGATTAGATTATTTTTAGTTTGAAATTAATTATAATTACTTCAAGCACCAAATTGCCTGACCTGTAAACCAAATTAGCGATGAACGAATACGGGAATACCTACAAGAGAATTGTGAGTCATTGTTTGAAAAAACAGTGACTAATTAACATTTTGCTTTGTTGATATGTTCAGTGACCGTCCTTTGCAGTTTATTTCGAGACGAAAGAGATAATAAAATGTATGTAGATAACATAGTTCGTATAAGTCAATTTGGATGCATGGAAAATCAAATATTTTTTCTTGTTTCTTTTGATATCTTTAGGGTACTTTACAGCAATCGATGCTAGATTTAAAACTACTAGCTTACTTTCTATTACGAGGAAGGTCCATAAGATCGCGGCATATTATCTTCTTTTTCGTGTCGATGATTCCTTCACTAAATTTTCTTCGACCAGTATTCAGCCACATCGATAGCCTTGGCGCTGGCCTCACAAAGGTCTTGCATGGTGCAGGTGTTTTTATATAAGGAGCAGAGCAGGAGGTGGGGCATCGTCTGTGGGGTGGTTCCGCAGTCACACTGTGGCTGATTGGAGTACCCCATCTGACTAAGATTAGAGATCGGTTTAGAGATCCAGATGGAAGTAAAACAAAATATAAATATTTATTTTCTTAAAAAGAAGATATAGGTATTTTATACTACTAGGAATTAGGAATACTTTTCCGTGAACTTTCGGACTATGTATCTACTTTAAATTGAAGCCTGAACTGAATTTGGTTGGAGTTGGTACAATATATTTTTGTTAATCCACGAGATATCCTGATTTTAATTTTAAATCTGACTTATTTTTGTCGTATATTTTCACTTAATTCAAAAAATGTTCTTTACTTTTCAGGACAGCAGTACCCAGCCATCCGTCTGAAGGGTACTCCAACCGACCCAAGCATCGCCATTGGTGTGATATCTGGTGGTAACTACCCTGAAGGCAGCTTTAGCATTGGTTATGGCGACAATAATGAAAATGGCGATGGTGGACCAGGGGCAGACCATGGAGTGAACACTGGGAATGGACAATCCAAGCCCAATCCCAATAATGGACAATTCAACCCCAACCCCAATAGCGGCGGGCAATTCTATCCCAGCATTCCCAACAACGGTCAAAATGGCGGAGGTTATATCAATGGGCAGAATGACATCGGCGGGAGCTATGGTGGACAAAATCCACAAAATGTTGCCAATAATGGTATACCTCTCCAGAATCCTGGACAAAAACCACCCAATCCTTACGAAGATAATTATCATAGACCAAATAATAACACTCCCGCTAAGAACTCGGCATCCAGAATAAAATTGTTTTCTAAATTCTTTAACTTCGCTATCAGGTGGTTTTTTTAAGCTGTTTTTACATTTTATGTTATGAAAATTAAAATCAAACCCAACTTTAAACTCAAAGTTCGATAGGTTTCCAGGCTAAAGTAGAGACAAATAATCAAACATAAAAAAAAAAACATTTTATTTGTATTTTTATCTGATGTATATTATTATGAATCTAGTACCTATATTGTGTCTTTTAGTCTTTGCTAAATAAATGTATTTTCTTTCTTCTTTTCTTTCAAATTCTTTATTTTAAAATCGGGAGTTGGACTTTTAGGTTAAATTTATATTATATATAGTGCTAAAACATAATATAGTTATGTTAATGTTTACCTACATGTTATTGTTAGTTCGGTAACTTCAGTCAAGTTTTTTATGCATATCTTAATAATTAATTTTGAACGCTTTCATTAAGACGGTACCCTGTCCAAAAAATCGGCGTGAGATATGAGCGTTCCTATTGGTCTAGCGGCACTGGTGGCGCATGAATTACAGTAGTGAATACGCCCAGATTTTAGAATAAAATCTTTATAAAATCGAATTTTGGTCTTTTGAAAAAAATAATTCTTCAAAAATGTTCGTTATTAAATTGTCTATCCATTAGTGTTAGTACAAAAAATAATCAATGAACACTTTACGAGGAGATGCATAATATCAATAATTATTTCTCAATTTCATGTTTTTTTGGAAGTAGATTAGTGAAATATATACGACATTTAAAAAAAAACTAAATCTACCATTTTAGAATCAATAATATGTAGAAATTTAATATATTTTTATTAATTGATATTTGTTTTTAATAAACGAGTAGATAGCTCCTAAAAACAGCACAAAAAACGGCTTGCGCGGCGTTTTGCTCGGGGTACCGCCTTAATACTTGAAATTCTATGCACGATAGCATCGCGATAGCGATTGGTAAAATATCAACAAGTAAAATATAAAAATTAAATACCCCGTCAAGATATCTTACGGAATTATACTGATTCAAACAGTAAAACGCCCATATCTTTTGCACGGCAAAACCGATTTTCATCAAACAAAGCTAAGAACACTGTCGATAGTGTCAGCTTTCAAACAAGAACAAAATCAGTTCATCCGTTTAGGAGCTATGATGCCACATACAGATACACAAACACACAAACCACAAAGAACACACAAAGACACACGTCAAACTTATAACAACCCATAAAGAGGGTTTGGAATTAAAAATGAATAGGGTTGTCAAGCGCTATCAAAATGTGTCACGTAACACAATATGAAGAAAAAAATTAGATTGTAATAAACTTAATTTTCATTTAATTATATTTTTTGACTTATTTATATTATTTACTAGTTGACCCGGCAAACTTTGTTTTGCCATAAAAACATCAAACATTTATCTACCCTACCTACCCTACCCTACCCTACCCGACCCTACACTACCCTACCCTACCCTACACTACCCTAACCTACGCTACACTACCCTATCCTACACTACTCTACCCAACACTACCCTACACTACCCTACCCTACCCTACCCTACCCTACCCTACGCTACCCTACCCTACCTACCTACCTACACTACACTACTCTACCTACCTACCCTACCCTACCCTACCTTACCCTACCCTACCCTAACCTACCCTACCCTACCCTACCTACACTACACTACTCTACCTACCTACCCTATCTACCTACCTACCCTACCCTACCCGACCCTACACTACCCTACCCTACCCAACACTACCCTACCCTACGCTACACTACCCTATCCTACACTACTCTACCCAACACTACCCTACACTACCCTACCCTACACTACCCTACCCTACCCTACCCTACGCTACCCTACCCTACCTACCTACACTACACTACCCTAACCTACGCTACACTACCCTATCCTACACTACTCTACCCAACACTACCCTACACTACCCTACCCTACACTACCCTACCCTACCCTACCCTACCCTATCCTACGCTACCCTACCCTACCTACCTACCTACACTACACTACTCTACCTACCTACCCTACCCTACCCTACCTTACCCTACCCTACCCTAACCTACCCTACCCTACCCTACCTACACTACACTACTCTACCTACCTACCCTATCTACCTACCTACCCTACCCTACCCGACCCTACACTACCCTACCCTACCCAACACTACCCTACCCTACGCTACACTACCCTATCCTACACTACTCTACCCAACACTACCCTACACTACCCTACCCTACACTACCCTACCCTACCCTACCCTACCCTACCCTACGCTACCCTACCTACCTACACTACACTACTCTACCTACCTACCCTACCCTACCCTACCCTACCCTACCCTACCCTACCCTACCCTACCCTACCCTACCCTACCCTACCCTACCCTACCCTACCCTACCTACCTACCTACCTACACTACACTACTCTACCTACCTACCCTATACAAACAAACTTTTTTTTTGCTTTTAAACCTTCCCAGTATTCTGTCGAATATAACAAAAAAAGAATTATTCAAATCGGTCCAGCCGTTCTCGAGTTTTAGCGAGATTAACGAACAGCATTTGATTTTTATATATATAGATACTTCTTATAAGAACATATTGTTTATTGAAATATATTTTATTATAGGTATAATTTTCAACAAGTAAAATTTGAAAAACATTATTTATCTAGCAGTAGATACGCTTCGATCGACAATCACACGAAACACGTTATTATGACACGATATCTTGCAAAAACACACTGATTCAAACAGTAAAACGTCCATTTGGAACGGCTGAAACGATTTTTATCAAACATAGCTTCATTTCAAACAACAATCACATTTCAAACAGTTTTTAATTCATAATTGTATGTCTGTCAAAAAAAAACATTATATAAGTATGTATAATTATGCACTTTCAAATGGTTGTTAAGTTTCACATAATTTGTTTAAAACTAAGTATATAATAATAAAGGCTGCTTTTGAAATAAAATATCAAAAATGTTAATTTTAAACTTTTATTAATCTTCAGTTTTCCATATTTAGTTGTAAGTTAGTGTAGTAAGTTAGTTGCAATCTTGCAATTTAAGGCATAGTAAATGCAACAATTGATGATAGAGCTAACCTGTGATATACATCATTGATTATATGAACACTCCTTGGTACAAGAGAGAACATAATTGCTACAGTCGAAATAGGCTTGCTATGAAATGTTTGCATTGAGCAAAAGGTATGGCCAGTGGCAACACACAAAAATCTCTGCGAATAAAAGCACCTGTAGACAGACGTGACGCAGCAAAGCGACAAAAATGCGATAACTATTTTCATAGAAATTGTTCATGCATAAATACCAATAGGTACCTGCAGAACAATATTCTATAAAATTGTTGTCACATTTTCGCGTCGCGACACCTGTTTACGGATTCAAAGTTGAATTGTGAGAATCTGGTACTTTCAGTAGAGCACTTAAAATAAAATAAAAAATTGAAGCCTACTCTTGACTTTAATAATCTCTGATGGAAAACGATAGATAAGGCATAAAGGAACGACCTTTAACATCGAAGTAGTTAACTATAGGGCGTTTTTGTTAATTTCGCCTCGAAACACTTTTGCATTATACTTTATAACCAGCCCCTTTTTGCCGGCTTGTCGGCGAATTTGTTGTTCTTCAAGACTCCGGTGGCGACGCTTCCACTGCTTGCGAAGGCTGCTCCTGCGTTGACGTTGTCCACCAAAGTGACGTCAGGCACATTGTTTTCTGAAATTAACAGACTCATCAGAATTGGTTTGGTAGTGTTCGTTTATCGTTTTGTGTGTATCGGATAAATGTATTCTATTCTATTCTAATTTCTTTTTGTAATTCTGTCTGCTGACAAAACTGAGACTGCTGGCAAATCAGGCCTTAAGAAAATAAACTCAACTACATTCGAGTTGAATTCAGTTGTAAAGTAGCAAACGTGTTCAATATCTCTAAAGAGCGAAATAGCTATCATCGGTAAACATATAGACGGAAACATTTAGATAAAACGATACTACTGCTTATGCTATAAGGTGAACTGCTGGTGCTCTCTTTTTACAATGAACACAAAACAAAGAATATAAGGTATAAACCTGTATCCACCGGCGCTTCGATCGGTGTTTCAGCAACTTTGCTTGACTGTACCACGCCATGGGCCTTGCTGTTTCCATTTGCCGCCCCTAAACCAACGGAAGTGTCTTTTACCAATGTAAGTTTTGGGTTGCTTGGCTCGGGTGCTGGAATAAATATAAAGAGATGCATAAAATTAAGAGTATTAGAGTTTTTTTGCGAAAGAGGTCGACTAGGAAATTACTTCATACTACTATTTCCCCGGAGAATGAATGTAACTGTCTAGGATTCCACAACGAAATTAATCAGAAAAGTATTACGGTGGAGTAGGTTAAAATACATGGACATGGACAGATTTTGTAGGGGCGTCGGCATAGTTATCGAATTTTGTTTACAATAATGGTTCTTGCTGTTTTATATTCGTGAATACGAGCACATTCAATGTCTATAAATGAAAAACTTCAAGAACTCGTCACAACAACAGACTAGACGAAAACATTTTCATTAAACCTATTATTCTGATTGTTGCAATAAGTGTACAGATAATGATCTCGCTATTAAAAAAACGCCAGGCGCTTTAAATTAGCAAACAGTTGTGAGAATACAGTTATCTGATATGGTTTTAGCATTCTATATTTATTATATTCTTTATTTTACACCACAAAAATGTATATACAGGACAAACAATCATAAAAGCAAGTGTACAATGGGCGGTCTTATCGCACAGGGCAATCTCATTACTAGTCATTTAAACTAAGTATTTGACTCCTAAGCTGTATAATGATTAGCATGTTATAAACTGAGCCTGGTTGAGCCTCAAAAATGTGGCATTAATAACAAAAAATAGCTGAACTATTTTATTTCTTTTATGTTTACTTCTAAAGGTGCAATAATTTTTTTTTAGATCGCAAAAACAAACTGTCACTGTAAGAAGTGAACGTTGCTTTTGAAGTTTTTGAAGACATAGACAAAAACATCAAGTCTGACACATCGGCTGTCAAACACGTCGCATTCCGTTTTAAGTATTTCATTTTGTGTGAAAAAAAAAAACTAAATAAATAACGCATCAAAATAAGAAAAAACATTTTATTAAATGCAACCAATACCAATAGTAACAGTTTCGTGTGAATAAAATGTTCTTAATAAGAGAACTCGCCATACAATTCACGTCTAATAACTTACGTGCGTGGTGAGGAACGTCCAATAATAGATTTTTTATCTTTCTCTATGGTCTATTATGGCGGAAAGTGCTACACACGATACTTTGATTCATCTTGCATTACTTTTTATTTTGAAATAAAAACGTTAAGTTCAGAGAGGTAAAAAACTGTGTAATAATTAATTTTTCGTTTTTTTTTATACAATATTATTTATAATGTATTTGTAAATAGAATGTACTTTCTGTCCATGTCCTTTCCACTTGTATGTTTGTTCTGTATCCTGCTTGACATGGAGGGATGTCAAGCAGGATACAGAACAAACAAGGCCAGTAAGCACAAATAGTCGTTTACAACTGGGATAGGTCCAGTTATACACGACGAATAAAATTAGCATTAATATTAATGGGCCCTAACATTGACGATTCATTCTCCGGGACTTCGTCGAGCTTCATTGCCTCGGCGTTCATCTGGTGGTCGCCACTGTAGATTCTGGCTTTCAGGAGTTGCAGTGGTTTGGGCATAGTGCGGTGGGATACTGCTATTTTATTATTACTACCTACTAGCTTTTGCCAGCGGCTTCAACGGCGTGAAAAGTGTTTTATTCTCCCAAGGGAACACTGTACCGGGATAAAATCCCAAGTGCTATTCCAGAGTCCCTATCTTTCGCATTTATAAAAGGTATTAGTAAGAGTAAGATTATGCTGCCGTCAAGCAGTGTTTCTGGTAGCTAAGTTCCTTAGTTCTGGTTTGATGGCTAGGTATGGATTCCTGGGACATGAGACTTTCAGCTAGGTCTCTAAGATGGCAACGCATCTGCAATGTCTCTGGTTTTGCAGCCGTCTGTGGCGGCATGGTTACTTGTCATTGAAATAAAAGCGGGATGGGAAAACTAATTGTCAATGTCTTATTAAATTGATAACAAATTAAGTTATGAAAAGATATATTCAAGCAAAATTCGACCGATATTAGAATGTCTGTAGATGAATTGATTATACAATGTCCTTATATGCATAGTTTTAAATAATTTTAATATCTTAAACTTAAAAACACATTCTATTCATGTTTAATATAATTTAAACAATAAGCAATGACCGATCTTTAAAAATATCTTTGTAAAGTCAATGTTAAAAATATATTTTTGCCTTACCCACATAAAGTTAAAAACTTTACCTTTAACTTAGTCGTAATAATCTGAGGTTAAATTAAATGATCTGCAAAATAATAATTTGACATATTCCAATTCATATTTCGCCAGTTATGTTAAAATCCAGTTGTCAAATGTCAATAAACATTAACCGGGTAAACGTCGAGACTCCGTGCTGCTCCTAAGGAATTCCAGATGGAAAACCCAATAACACTTGCCTGACGTGGGATTCGAACCCAGCCAATTGGTGGTCAGCAGTAGGGCTTTTACTTAATATGTAGAAAATTAATAAAATATATTTACCTGGAGCTGCGTGCACGCAGGCAAGGAATAGCAGAGCTACGGTCACTGCAAGATGTGCCATTGTGTCTTCTCAACAGGTACTATCACAACTGGTTTCCGATCTAAAACGGCTGCGTTTAAGTATAGTACTCCAATACACCAGCTCAGTCATTCGGGTGCACTTTCTGATTAATTATATACAATGTGTTATTGAGGAAAAGATTTCTTGAATATTGAAAGACAAATGAGCTGTTATTTTGTAATCGTTTCTTTTTCAAAGTTTTGGTTCTTTTAGTCGTAAGATGGTTTTTATTGTTATTAGGGCTTTAGGGCCAGAGGTATTTTTGTAGCTTGTGTAAGTAAATATTCATGTTCTTCTTGAAAAACCTACCTTTTCTATTTCGTAGTTATCTCATGTTACATTTTCAACGCATTTCTGTCGTGTACCTATAGTTTTTGTATTTACTTTTTTCTTATGTAACATTGATATTTTTACATAACTAAGTACATATTTTTACTTAATTTTGCAGTAGGTAAAGACACAAAAACGTGGATATTCGAAAAAAAAATATATTCGATAAAGAAATAATATATATCACTCTGAAGAAAAAACATACAGACAATTTTTATTTTAATGATAACAAACAAGTTTTCAGTTCCATCTTTTACACTCGTATGATAAAAATAATTTGTAATCTGTAGATTAATAATTAAAATGCAAGGTTGAAGAATGCGGATCATTAAAAAAAACTAACCGTCTCATCGTTTTTTGGTCAACTTTGACATTATTCAGAAGTGTGAAATTGGTTTTTATCAAAACTACGAGTTTATATAATTATTTGATTTTGTATTGAAAATTATTGTTTTTTTCTGTCGTCGTAATTCAAACAATGTAAAAAGAGGCGCCACCAACGCAAAACACGTAGTATTCGGTAAACGGAGTGTTCATGAAAAAGTATGATTTGCAGATATCTCCTGAAATGCAAAAGTTAGAAAGGAAGGACTGGTTTAAAGCTGTTGGCAATTTGGCATGTAATGGTGTCCCTTTACATATAATAAATTGATCTCCAAGTCACTGTCAAACTTGATCTGGGTCAGTTCGACTATTGCTCTTCTAAGAATCGAATATGATCGCGGTTCACCATCTGCGATAATATACAGTTATATTGGGGTCACAATGTAACGTATCTCATATATACACTTACACTTTATACCACCCCCGAGGAATGTCTACGACTAAAGGGAGAGAGGAAAATT
Source organism: Orthosia gothica (assembly GCA_949775005.1). Lineage (NCBI taxonomy): Eukaryota > Metazoa > Arthropoda > Insecta > Lepidoptera > Noctuidae > Orthosia > Orthosia gothica. The sequence continues at coordinate 15,791,367 of OX459057.1, forward strand.
AATGTTCCGAAATGTATTCATCAAACAACATCATTCATCAACGTCAAGTCTTCCACTGCTGAACATAGCCCCTCCCCCCAAATGTCACCACTTTGACTGGTCCCGTGCGTCTAGCATACAGCGCATTCCCGCAACCTTAACCAGGCCTTCGGTCCACTTAGTGGGAATTGGTCCTCCTTACAAGAGAATGGGCAACAGATTTCTCTGTGTATTGTCACAAAGAACTGCAATCGCCAAACTGCTTACCAAGCGTGGTGATTATAGCAAAACCCGTCGACCATATCATCGCTTACCATCAGGTGAGATAGTGGTCAAGCGCGAGCCAATCTATAATAAAAAAAAACTTGTAACGATGATGAGCACAAAGAAATTAATTTGTTCGTTAATCGTAATATTCCATTTGCTAGGTACTGCATAGTGGGGTAAGAGCGGCAGGGCTTCGTGGTCAACAGCCTTCAGTTCGGTGTCCTGTCGTCATATACTTACAAACATTACCGAAAAAGTACTTCATTACCGAATAAAAAAAGAAGATAATCAATTCGACACGTATCTATGTAATATTGTTGGAATTGCACAATATTCTCATAATTATGTTACTCTATGTGGGCTTCTAAACATGTGTCCCAAATTTCATGAGTGTATGTGTGTTTGTCCACGTATTTTTCCGAAACTAGTAATCGGATCATGATCATTCTTTTTTTATTGGATTAAGTATCTCTTAACGCAGGGAATAGTACAAAAATTTATCAAAATCGGTACTTTAGTTTTTATGATATTCATTAAAACGTGTGACGGCCTGACTTACTGGGAGCTACGGGTATGGTGTCAAATGGGCGTGATAAATAAATAAATAATTCAATTGCACAACGTAAAAGCAACATTGCTTGGTATGCCCGTAGATCGTGAGGTTGTTTTAACAATTTGGTGGGGTCTAACTCATCTATAGCAAGGCCATCAAGCGTCTTAACCCTATTTAAAGCAACATAAGCTTGACCCTTTGCAAAGAGACTTTTGCTTAAATTTACAACTGCTCTTTCCAGTATTGTGCCCTGTAACATATGCACAGACACAGACAGCATGTATGAGTATGAGCGGTAACATTCATCGCTCCACGTCACCGCAACTGCGTTTAGCTAGGAATGTTACCGTCATTGGGGATATTGGCACATAACCATCTCTATCCTTTGATTTCGTACCGATTGAAGCGTCATCAGATAAAATGAACACTGCACCATGCAACTCTCATTCTTCCAGTTGATCACGCCTTAATGCAGGCCATCTGAAACCTTTTACAACGCTCATTCTGCCATTAACTAAGCCGTCAGTTATCGAAATATATCACCACAACATAATTTTTGATCAGACTGACAGTTGAAGTTGATGTAAAAGTCCACAACATTTATTTGGGTCCGTTGAAACTACTTTTGCTGGTGGCACTTTCTCATTAGTAGCTGCTTGCCTTGATTCATCTATATACCTAAACATATATACTGATTTTTCAACAGTTGCAATACACTGTGCCAATTTGTACATAGATCTTATTCTAGAAGGATGGTAAAGCATGAACAACGATTTACATGTACCTGTCTAACATGCCTGTTTTGACTGACGATTTCTTCTCAAACTTCTTAAATTTAAATCGAGATTCATAAATGCTCCTTCTTTGTCACTTGATTACCTAAATAATAATATTGTAATTGTTTAACTATTGTACAGTTGATAGCAGTCAGTGTCGTAAGCATGATTATATATTTCGTGTTCTGCTTCAAACATCACTCTTGTACTTATCGTTGTCCTCATCATTTCATCATTCATCATTATAGCCGAAAGACGTCCACTGCTGGACATAGGCCTTTCCTAAGCGCCGACACACTGATTGGTTCTGTGCGTTTCGCATCCACCGGACTCCCGCAGCCTTGACCAGGTGGTCGTTCCACCTAGAGGGAGGCCTTCCAATGCTGCGTCTTCCGGTACGCGGTCGCCACTCTAGAAATTTTCAGTCCCAACGACCATCCGTTCTGCGAGCAATGTGCCCTGCCCACTGCCACTTAAGATTGGCAATTCTTGGGGCTATATTGGTAACCTTGCTGGCCCAGTGCGGGTTGGTGGATGTCAAATGTCTTCGATTTTTTAGTTCTAGTACATGTCGGTTTTTACACAGTTTTTAGGGCAGTTGTGACTACTACATAAATATTAAATTGATATATATATAATATTTATTTCTCCAAAAATTTTACAATTTGAACATTATAATTAATAATAATAATATAATAATAATAATCTTTATTCAGTTATTAAAATGGTAAAAACACTGTATGAATCTTAGATAACTAATGTAGGTATAATAATGGAAGATGCCTGTACTAGGTAATCCTGTATCACAGGCAGTAAGGAGCTCTAAAAATATGCTTATGTTAGAACAACAGAATTTAAACAATATTTAACCCAAGAAATTCTTAAAATAGTAGCAAGACTAAATAATTTTGAAAAATTAAAATACCGAATTTACTTAAACACTATAAACATAGAACTAAAATACTAGGTCATATTTATTTATATAATTAAATTTCTTATTTATCTATATTGTAAAACATAATCAAAGTGCATGTTACACACGCAAATAAATTAGTTGCGTATGCAGAATTGTAACAGTCAATGTTGTAAAATTAAAACACATATTTTTTACGGTAAGTAGGCCACTGTGGTGTCGGCAGCAGACGTTCAACGCGTGTGACCTTGAGCATGGTAAAATAATATTATGTGGCGCTCTTAGGTGCCCTCATAGTCTATTGAGTTAATGTAGTTGGTCTCTGCATATTTACGTGCCGGACAACTTAAATCACCGGTTGGATGGTCACATTTCCTCTTAAACCGCTTGCACGTCGCACATTGAGGGGAAGAAGATTTGCTGCTGCATTCCTTCAAGGAGTGTCCAGAATCTCCACAGTGGCCGCACGTAGAACTGCTTTCACGGCAAAACTTGGCTGCGTGGCCAAACTGCTGACAATTGAAGCACCTCGTGACTATGGTAAAGTCTCGCACAGGGCATGAGGTCCAGTTAATAAAAATTCGGCTTTGGTTTATAAGCACTTTTCTTATGCCAGCAGATAGTTCAACGATGTAGTTGCAGGTAGGAAGGCCCTTCTTTCCCGATTTGTGGCTCAACTTGATGTTCTCGAGGAAGGTCTCTCGACTTGTATTGGGCAATTTGTCTGACAGGTTTTGCTCATAGATACAGTCAAATACCTCCTTGTCGGTAAGGGTTACGGGAACACCAATGACTGCGATTCTAGGGCGTCGTTTAGACGGCTCTTCTAAAATTAGGTCTGAGGTGACAATTTTCTCCGACTTTTTTAGTTTTTCAATATCGCCTTTGCTTTCCGTGCTAATTAGTACGCCCCCGTTTTTCACTTTCTTTAGGCCACGGACTTGGATCTTTAGTTGTTCGGGCGAAATCAACTTCTGAACGAGTGACTTGGTGTCGTCACTCGTTTTAGTTTTATCGCTCGGATAAATGGCGATTGAGCTTAGATTAGCAGGACGGACGAAGTTGTCGGAGCCTTTCTTCACCATGCTGGCATAAGAAGAGGAGGGATTCAGCTTCTATTCAAAAACCTCTTTGAATTGTTCCAGAGAGTTCACCACGTTCTGCTGATGTTGTAGGTGCTGCACGGTACTGTGGCTCTGGATCATCTTCTGCTTCAGCGATTGGTAAAGGACAGCCATCTGAGAAGTTCCACTTGAGACCTTTCGGCAAAGAGTTGACACACGGAGTTTCTGTTCAGAGTTCATTTTACCGTCACCTACAATAGTGCACACTTCGTTCAGAATGCTTTCTATAGATCCTAACCATTTCTGGATGTCTGGCGTGCTGATAACTTCACTCGGCAACTCATTCTCCGCAGGTGCCGGTGGGTTCGGGTTTCTCGGAGGCAATTGTTGGTTAGGCGTCGGCGGAGGACTTCTTATATGGCTAAGACCAAACGGGCTCGATCCTGGGATAGACATACTACCCGTAACACTTTATATAATGTAAATAGAAAGTAAACAATATTTCAGTTCATCTTGCACATAAAAGTTGGAAAAAACCTACTAGTCATACGTGACACACTTAACTTTGGTTTTAACTGACGCCAAAAAAAAAAAAAAATCGTTGCAATTGTTTATAGATATTTCATTTTAGCAAGTACAAATAAACACGTCCGCCTAGTCTCGCGACTGGTCTTAATTAAATTATTAAAGCTATTAAATATATGCACAAGAATAAAGATGAGCAACTGTGCCTGAGCTAGGCCGAGCCTGTATTTCAGGACGCAGTTCACTTTCCAGACATTATGAACAATACAACAGTGGTTACGTTAACATAATACATATATCACTTTAAGGCAAAAATAACATTTTACAACAAACAGAGGCAGTGTTATGTGAGTGTTGTGTGTTTGTGTTGAGTGTGCTTGAGTGAGTGCTGTGTGCTACTGTTAGGTGTGTTCAAAAGTTCTATTTATCTTAATGTTTTAAGAAGTTCTTCTGTAGTTTCGTAATTACAAGCAATTAGGAAGTTCAATAGTTTGATTTTGCATTCAGGTTTACTTAGTGTATAGCAATTAAGGGTAGTATTTAATTTATTGTATAAATAAGGACCGGTGAAGCAGAAAAACCAATTTTAAATGAATGTTTATTTTAAAAGGACTGGGGAACCACATTATTTCGACGACGCTTACGGAGAGTATTCCTGTCAGGACGGGTAAGGGAGTGTTGTTTTAGGATTGTAGTTATGATGTACATTTATCGAACGGTCGATAGGTTCCACGATTGATACAAAAGATGACTTGGGCAATCTATGGGTCGGAAGGAGCTAACTTTTAGAATTGCCCGATGTGCTATTTCAAGAGGAAGCAGATTGGTTTTGGCAGCACCGTGAAATGCAGTAAGTAAGAAGCGATTGACAGAGGGCCCTATAAACTTTTTATTTAAATTATAATATCTGCTACCTACCTTAAATTCTTAAAAATATAAATGAGTTTTCTCAGTTTGGATTGTAGTACTGATTGCCGCATAGTATGACGCCCAAATATTTAACCTCAGATCTCCTTATCAGACAAGGGCAATTACATGTAGCAGTTCAATGGGTGGTTTATAAGGATTTCGTGTTTAAAAGGGCATGTACATGGTTAAACCTAAAAAAAAAAAAAAAAACTGGGAAAATACCTTTTCCCAATTATCACCAGAAAACAGTAATCCTGTGTCGTCAGCGTAGGCGATAATGATACCCTGCTCCAGTTTCATCTCACAGAGGTAATTTAGGTACACTAAGAAAAGTGTAGGTCCCTGCACTGGACCCTGCAGTACACCAAAAGAGACAGTTAGATCAGTGCTCATGTGCGAATCAACCCTCAGGCATTGTTTACGACCACTCAGATAGTCGTTAAACAATTGCAACTGCATCCTTCTTATTCCCAGGCGTTCCAATTTAGCAAGAAGACACGGGACTGACACCGTGTCAAACGCTTTGGCAAGGTCAAGAAAGATGCTATATTCAAAGATTCTATATTAGCAAGTGCTATATTCCAATAATCAAGATTCCTAATAATATGATCTGTAAGCTTATGCAACGCATGCTCTGCCATCCAAATAAAGCAGGTGAATGAAGAGCGCTGCAGCAGAAGGTGGAGCAAGATCCAGTCCCGCACTAGAAACTAACCTGTGTCATTCAAATCTAATCACACACAGAAGCTACATGGGCAGGTCTATAAGTTAAAATATATTATTTTAAGAAAATACTCCGCTAACTTTTAGACCTCCTCTTGTATATCATTCGGCCAGGTATCCTCGAATACACATTAACGATATACGCATGGGTTTTTTTGGTACAATTAAATTTAAGGAAAGGTTGAAAATAAGTTTATTTTCGATTATTAACAAATTAAAAAAAAAACAATAAGTAAAAGAGATGAAAACAAAAGTATGAGCCCAGTATTTGCCTGTATGAATTCATTTTCATGAGAAACAGTTGTACATTGAATATATTTATTGTATGGCCTAAACTGCTACCTTTAGGAATTCCTAAAGCATCATTATTGTCAAAAATACCGTTATACATTTGCTACTTATAAATATTATTTATTCTCCTAAAAATGAAACCTACAGTAATGCTTGCATTCCATAAGAAATTTTAAGGATCGCATTAGACTCAAAAGCTTTTGCTAGATCTATAATTATTATCAGTTTACTATCACTGACACTAAAAGTTTACTTCTTAAATACATAAAAAAATAAAATCTGTCTAAATCTATTTTCAAGGTGAAAAATAAGACTACGAAAGAGATTAGTCGAAGTTCTTACTATAAATTATGAGGAAATTCAAGTTTCTGTTATGGTGGTCCTACGTACAGGTAAGCAGAACGTATCCTTTTTAGGGTTCCGTTCCTCAAACGGAAAAAGGAACCTTTATCTTAGGTATTAAATTTCTCACAATTTGTTTAAAACTAATTACATATTAGTAGAGGCTGCTTATGAAATAAAATAACTAAAATTTTCATTTTAAACTTATATTTATAAAATATCCGTCTTCTCAACATCATTGTTAGTTACTATCTTTAAATGTTAGGCATAATAAATGCAACTATTGATGGTGGTGTTAACCGGTGATACCTATGTAAATCAAAGATATGAACACTCCTTGCTACGGGCATTGCTACAGTTGTAATAGGCTTACTATAAAAAGGAGCGTTCATCAAGCAATTAATTTGGACAGTGGAAATACAACACAACGAATAAAAGCATCCGCAAACAGACGCGACGCGACAAAGCTATGACAAAGCAATGCGATAACTATTTTCATAGAAATTGTTCCATCGATACCTACAGAACAATTTCCATAAAATTGTTGGCGCATTTTGCGTCGCAACACCTGTTTAAGGAACCAAAGTTTAATTGTGGTTATCTGGTATTTACAGTACTATTGTTTTTTTTTACTGTTGAAGCCTGCTCTTGAACTCAATCTCGCCTTATGAGATACGATAGCGAGGCTCATGATGGCATGAGCGTTAATATTGAAAAGTTAAATTATCAGGCGTTTTTATAAATGACGCCTCGCAATTACTTTGCATTACAATTTATTTCTATCCAATGAAAGGTAAGCCTTTCGTCGGCTTTTCGGCGAATTTGTTGTCCTTCAAGACTCCAGTAGCGACACTTCCACTGCTTGCGAAGGCAGCTCCTGCGTTGACATTGTCCAACAAAGCGACGTCAGGCACAATGTTTCCTGAAATTAACAGTGTTTAGTTATTAGAATCAGTTTGGTGGTTGGTGCTGCTCGTTCATTGTATTTGTTATGGTTTCTTGAATTCGTTTGTGTTAATAATATGTGTAAGCCTCTCTTTTCTTGCCAATTCCCATGCTCCTGTGCCACCTTTATCCAGGTTCTACCTGCGACGGCAAGGTGTTACACCTTGCCCCTGACCAATGATTTCTACAAAAATATGAAATATTCTTGTAACTTTGTCTGATGATAAAACATAGACTGTTAAAAAGTCATTCCTTGGGAAAATAAACTCATTCGGGCTGATTTCAGTAGTAATGTATGAAGCGGATACAATATTTCTAAAGTAAAAAGCGAAATAACCGTCGCAACTCTGCTTGTGGTATAAAGACGAACACATTGGGCTTGACGAATACAATTTGTTGTTAGATTGATGCTGCTTTTAAGATAAAGATAATGTCTTTTTATTACATTTAAGACAAAACAAAGAATATCTACACAAATATATTATATATATATGTATATATTTGTGTAGATATTCTTTGTTTGTGGTGGAGCTTGCATGCTTCAATGATCCCTAGGTTTGTGTCGGTAGATTCTACTTTGCCCCAACATGCCTAGGGTGAGAGGCCAGACTAAGAGAGCTACAATCCGCAGGACAGCTTTGTGGCGAGCTGATGGGTAGTGGCAACCCCATGGACCTGATCTCCAGGTAGAAGTCTTGTTCCTCATCTCTGGCCTTTATTGACCATTTATTTTTGTGGTTGGAGTGGAAACTGACGGGGACTAGAGCTCCCATCTCTCTCTTGCCTTAATTGGCTGACTTGAGTGGAGATTGGCAAGAGCAAACGTGCTTGGAGGAAGGAAGTTAATCCAGTAAGATGCAGGGACCTTGACCATACTTCCGGGATTGTGCTGATAGCCGTGGCATACCTATCCACTGCTCAAGCACCTCCAGATACGTTGCTCCCTTGTCGCTACGTCATTAAAATGCTAGCGACCCTTTATAGGGGCCCATTCATTGAGTGTGCAAGTCACCCCCTGCCATTTTTTAGCCGTGTAGTTCAACAGTGCTCAGGCAGGTCTCAGCAATCCTCTTATAGTTTTAGACAATCGATCCTATACTCCAATTTTTTTCTTCATATATTTTGCTATAGTTCTGCACCAACCGGGGATTGCCCTTGGGTGCACTTGCGTAGTGCATACAGGGATAATCGTCGGTTGGTGTCACATTTCCTGATACATTCCAAACAAGGCCCCTGCGAGTTGGCTTTGGCCCCTCACTCACCTTTCAAAGGACCGAAATTGTCAAAGTCATGTGAAAAATATAATTAATATTATAAAGAGAAAATATTTGTAAATTCTGTCACCAGTAGAAAGCTACATTATTCCTGATTGAAATTTATGCTATTTAATCCCAAAAACAGGTCCTGTGGGATGGGCCGCGGGCGCGAAGCCAAGGGTAGAAGCCAGTTGGGTATATACCTGTATCCACCGGCGCTTCGATCGGTGTTTCTACTACTTTGCTTGACTGTACCAAGCCATGGGCTTTACTGTTTCCTTCTGCCGTCCCAAAACCAAAGGCAGTGTCCTTTACAAATGTGAATTTTGGGTTGCTTGGTTCAGGTGCTGGAATGTAAAAATAAAAGGATCAACATAAAATTAAGATGTAGTAGTTTTTTGCGAAAGAGGTCGTCCATAAAAATTGAACATAATGATGAATTGGATTGATTACTTACTATTATTATTACTACCTATTATTCTCCCATCAAGCAGTATTTTTGTTAGATAAGTTATTACGGACTCATTACTTAAGAATATATATTTAAGCAAAATTCGAACTTCATGAATTAGTATGGGGAATTATAAAATGATCGAATGAAAAAAACTTAGCGACTTATGATGAGTTACTGTTTTTAACCCACGCCGGAAAAAGAGGGGTGTTATAAGTTTCACGTGTGTTGCTGACAGACAGACACACAGATACACCTGTGTGTCTGTCTGTGGCATCACAGCGTCCAAACGGGTGAACCGATTTCGAAATTTCATCCAGATCCGTTCAGGGGTTCTGGCGTGATTGAGTAACAGACATACATCCATCCAAACTTCCAGACTTATAATATTAGTAAGATTATTTTTACCATTCATTCATTTTTACAGATCCATTCAGTTAACATAACAAAACATAAAAAAATCGCCTGTAATCCCCGGAGGGGCAATAGTTCACCCATATTGCGCCGTCCCAAGTATGAGGGTGAGCCTATTGCCAGCAACCAACCACACTAAAAACTTCATGCTGCTACTGAGAAATTTCAAATGGAAAAAAGCAATAACACCTGCCTTTTTACAAGCTTTTGGTGTATATATACGGTGTTCGGGTCAAATCTTGCAAATGAATTTAATAGCCACTTTTTTCATAATTCCTCCACCGATTAAGAAGAAATGTTGCATACAGGTACGTTTAGTTTGGATGACAATGCATGGTTAGCCAAGTGACGTCATTCTAATTCCAATATGGTGGACGGCCCAAGATGGCGGACTAGTTATTTTTAGGGTTCCGTACCCAAAGGGTCAAAACGGGACCCTATTACTGAGACTCCGCGGTCCGTCTGTCTGTCTGTCTGTCACCAGGCTGTATCTCATGAGCCGTGATAGCTAGACAGTTGAAATCGTCTTTCACAGATGATGTATTTCTGGTGCCGCTATAACAACAAATACTAAAAACAGCATAAAATAAATGTTTAAGTGGGGCTCCCATACAACAAACGTGATTTTTGTGCCGTTTTTTGCGATAATGGTACGGAACCCTTCGTGCGCGAGTCGGACTCGCACTTGGCCGGTTTTTTTGTGCACTGCCATGAGAGTATCAAATGAAAGGGTTTGCTGAGAAGAATACGAAAAAAGCTTGATTAAAAAAAGATTTTTAATTAATTATTTTTTTTGGCCTTGGGAAATCATCCAACGACTTCTCAGAGAAGTGACGTCCTTAGCTAAAGGAGGAATTGTGAAAAAATTGGCTTTTAAATTCATTTGCAAGTTTTGACCCGAACACCATACATTCATACATGCAAGTTAAATAAAAGCTTGTAAAAAAGGCAGGTGTTATTGGGTTTTCCATTTGAAATTTCTCAGTAGCAGCATGAAGTTTTTAGTGTGGTTGGTTGCTGGCAATAGGCTCACCCTCATACTTGGGACGGCGCAATATGGGTGAACTATTGCCCCTCCGGGGATTACAGGCGAGAGATTTTACGTTTTGTTATGTTAACTGAATGGATCTGTAAAAAAGAATGAATGGTAAAAATAATCTTACTAATATTATAAGTCTGGAAGTTTGGATGGATGTATGTCTGTTACTCAATCACGCCAGAACCCCTGAACGGATCTGGATGAAATTTCGAAATCATTTCACCCGTTTGGACACACAGATACACAGCAACACACGTGAAACTTATAACACCCCGCTTTTTCCGGCGTGGGTTAAAAACAGTATCTCATCATCAGTCGCTAAGTTTTAAGCCCGCTCAGGGTTAAGCGGGAGGGTATGTCAGACTTTTACTGACTTAAACCTACCCCTGTTCCTTCAGTTTCTTGTGCCAGGGCTGCGGTAACTCTCTTTCAAATGTATCCGCGACCCAATACATATATTAAAACTTGCCTTACGCGGGCATCGAACCCAATTGCATCTGCTTATCATAAGCGCTTGCAGTTGATAAGTAAAAATGCATAAAATATATTTACCTGGAGCTGCGTGTACGCAGGCAATGAACAGCAAAGCTACGGTCACTGCAAGATGAGCCATTGTGTCTTTTCAACAGGTACTATCACAACTGGTTTCCGATCGAAAATGGCTGCGTTTAAGTATAGTACCAACACACCAGTTAAGTCATTCGGGTGCACTTTCTGATTAATTATCTATATTATTTTGAGGAGAATTTGCTTTTTTGCATCTTGAAAGAAAAATTAGATATTATTTGTCTTTTTTTTTTTCGCAGGATACCGTTTGATTTCTTGTTCTACTTGAACAAGATGTATAATTTTTGTATTTACTTATTTTTATCTATATCTATAACATTCTACATAATCGTTTAATACTTTTCAGTAGGTAAACACTGTTCAGTAGGTAAATGGCAATCACTGGCTATACAAAAACACGTGAAAATATAAACTTTCTTAAAGAAATAAACATATTTCTCACAGAAGAAAAAACATACAGACCACTTTTATTTTAATGATATTAAACAAGATTTCGATTCCTTTTTTATCTTCTAGGTCAACTTCTCGGCCATCTTTTGCAGTAATATTAACATTAATCGTAAATATACAATAAGCAATAATATATCTTTTATGTGACGAAAATAAAAACATTTTTGCAAAAAAATACTACCGACTTCCAAATAAAAAACTACAAAGTGAAAAATAACTTTATTTTTGGAAGTCGGTGTCCATATCGCAAAAAAAATGGGAAACAAGGAAGACACCTACTTCCATATGAGTTATTTTTCACTTTGTAGTTTTTTATTTGGAAGTCGGTAGTATTTTTTTGCAAAAATGTTTTTATTCACTTTGTAGTTCTTCATTTGGAAGTCGGTAGTATTTTTTTGCAAAAAAAAGTTTTTTTATTTTTCCTTTTTAGTTTTACCTACCTAATAGCAAGTTGTTTATTAAGGTATAACTTACCCTATAACTTCAGAATAGATTAACCGAATAACTTGACAAATAACCGGTGAAATGAGAGATCTGCGTACCCCTTTAGAGCGTACTGGCGTGATGTTATGTTATGAAATGGTATAAACAACAAACAGACATGCGATTGCAGCAATCCCGAGAGTTTTGCCGTTATTTATGGAAAGTTCTGTTGTGTATCTCCGAAGTTCTTCACCAGACCTTCACCAAATTAAAATGGGACCAATTTCAAAACATACTCTTTCAAACAAAAAAAGAATTTTTTAAATCGCTCCACAATTGACGGAGATATCGGTGAACATACACAAAAAAAAAGCAAACATGAAGTCGAACATAGAACCTCCTCCTTTTTGGTAAGTCGGTTAAAGAATTCGGCACTCTGTAGTTGAATCATTCAAATGCAAAATTGAAAAATGTGAAGCTTCAAAAAAATAGGTCCAACTTGTCGTTTTTTGGTCAACTTTGACATTATTCAGACGTTTGTAATTGTTTCAAAATAGAACTATTCAGAATTATTCGAGTTTTATACCGTAAGTTGATTGTTTTGTTCTGTCTTCGCAAATGTGCACAATATCAAAATACCCACTATGGGTAAAATGGACGCGCGAGCACCGAGGGTACAAACAGTTACATTCACCAAAATAATTAGGTAACATTACAGAAGTTCATAAACAATGAAAGCACCGAACATTCATCATCATCATCATCATATCAGCTGAAAGACGTCCACTGCTGGTCATAGGCCTCCCCCAAGCGTCGCCACATTGACCGGTCCCGTGAGTCCCGCATCCAGCGGATCCCCACAACCTTCACCAGGTCATCGGTCCAACTAGTGGGGGGCCTTCAAACGCAACGTCTTCCGGTTCGTGGTCGCCGCTCCAGAACTTTTATGCCCCATCGGCCATCCGTTCGGCGAGCAATGTGCCCTGCCCACTGCCACTTAAGTTGAACCGAACATAGATCTAACGAAAAGATAAACTGGATTGACGAACAAAATTAACTTTGCCGTTGGCTAACTGTTGTACCCATAGTGTAGGCTGGTCTAACAGTACGCTACCGATAAGAGTACGCAATCCCAACAGCCATGACGTTACTTACGATACGTTTTTAACTTCAGTGTTATTAAGAAGTGCAAGCTATTGGGATGTGTTGAGGAAAAAAGAAAAAGTCTCCATAAACATAGAAATTATGTAGATTTAAACATTTATACCAATATTATTAAATATTTTAGCATTTTGAAAGTATTTCTGACATAATTACTAACTATATTTAATTGGTTTGATCTGCAAGAAACTAACCGAACAATCACAGTGGGAGCAGTTCCGGGCAACACTAATGTCGTTGTACATCGCTTGATTAGATAATAGTAAATGTGTCCAAGAGTAGGTACGCGCATACACATGTTGAAAGAGTAAGCGCGTACGCGGTTTGAAAATAATTAAAAAAAACAGACAAAATGTAATAATTAAATCGCGTCATGTGTCGCTTGTAGATATAGCCCAGCTGACTCAGGCTGGAGTGCTCTAAAGATCTAACCGTAAAAGGCAGTTTACCAACTGCAAATAATGTAATGATTACTATCCACAACTACCCACCACGCTTGCAGGATATGATTTTTTAAAATAATTTAACAACATGAGTGCAGGTTTCCTTACGATGTTATTCTTTCACCGTCAGCGATGTCTAAAATTAATTCAGAAAGTGCGTCTGAGTTGAAAAAGTCACATTGGTATTTGCTCGGATTTGAACCCACGATCAAGGACGAGTTGTGGGTCTTAGTTACTAGGCCAAAACAGCGGTTTGTTTAATCCACTGCAGCGCAAAGTTTTTTACTCTATAATTAACTATTTTGTCAGAACCTATAATTACTTAACAAATATAAATCAAGTTCAATCAAAGTAAGTAAAAAGTCGGGTAAAGGGCTGACTATTTAATAAGATACTGCCACACATTTACATTTAATATATAAAGTTTTACATGTTATTACTATAAACTAAAATTGTATCATCATATCAGCCGAAAGACGTCCACTGCTGGACAAAGACCTCCCCAAGAGTCGCCACAATGATCAGACCCATGGCGCCTTGCATCCAGTGGTCTCCCACCACCCTCACAAGGACATCTCTGTCAACCTGGGGTGAGGCTTTCTAAACAGCGTCTTGGATGTTGACCATCTTGCACTGCATGAATCTCGATTTAAAAGTGAACTGACTAAACTGTCCCGTACTGACAGACCATTGCCAATTCTTCTTAAATATTGTATTTGTTCGAGATTCATAAATGCTCCTTCTCTGTCACTTGATTACTTATATTATAGTATTAATTCGTCTTCCGCTTCAAACATCACTCTTAAATTTATCGTTGTCCTTACTCTATTTGAATTTAAATCCCTCAAACGGATTCTTCCCAGAGAATAAATTGTTCTTTATGACGCCAATGCTGATACTCTTGTCGATACCAAATGCTGCGCCGAAGTTCACTTTCTCGACAAGGCTGAAATCAGGTCGTTTTTCACCTGAAAATAATATTTTAAAATATCAGTGAATAGGAATGAGCTTGTAATAACAGCGGCATGGGTCGATGTTCAAGGTTAAGCAATGCTTGCTTAGGTCGATCCGCGGATGTGTGATCATTTTTAAATACCGAACCTCCTCCGTGCCTCGGAAAGCACGTTAAGCCGTTAGGCCCGACTGTCATGTCACGTCTTCGATTTTTTTGTTACAGGACATACCGGTTTCCACACTGTTTTGAGAGTAGCGATGATAAAATAATTTACACAAAGTAATGTGCCTATCTAGTTTAAACCCACGACCTAAGTCACGTAAGTCGGGGCCGTTAGCACTGGGCCACCACTGCTGCTCTCATTGTTGTTGTGTTATTGACTAGTTGAGCTGGTTGTATTCTATTGTATTATTGTGCTTGTTGTAAATAACTAGTCCAAATAATGCTATTCTATATAATAGAGACGATTGAAGTAGCTTACCTTCTTGCTTTACCAGTTCAACATGTACACCTCTGTTGCCTTCAACAATGCCGAACGTCTTGCTGTTGCCTGCGGCTAGCGCTAAGCCGATGGTACTGTCTCTGATCAGAGCAACTTTAGCTTTATCAGGCACTGTAATGATATGAGGAGAAATATTCACACATTCATTTAACATTTCATAGACATAGGGTTATATTTTCACGGACGCCTCTCTAGAGGATTTGCGGCCGTATAGGTATGGCCGGGCGAGCGTAACGAAATGTGCAAGCACTCCAGCGCTCCGGCCAAAGATAGCTGCAGAACATCGCGTGGTATTGTCAGAGACCGACAGACCGCCCGGAGAATATCCATTTGAATTTCCACATGTTAAAAACTGGATTATTGACTCTAAACGTAAAAAGGGTTAATCAGATACGGTATCGAGGGACCGGTTCAGGTTTTTTCAAATAAAATGACCAAACGAAAAAAAAAATAACCGAATCTTAAGATGTCCTTTGTTCGTAGGTATTATCGAAAATCAAATTATAATAAAAACAAAACTAATCATATTATTCTACTTTTGTCTGATTTTTTTTTTGTGTGAGTGATCTGTCAGTAGGTGACCCCGGTGGTTCCGACTTCCAACTCCAAATTGCCCCACTTGCAGCTCATCCTCGTCTCGTTTGCCCAGTTATGCGTTGAAGTCCCCCATGACAACGGTGAAGTGAGTTTTGAAACCATGCATGGCTATAGAGTTATCCTCATACATGGTCTCTACCTCGTCGTCGGAGTGTGCCGAGGTCGGTGCGTAGACCTGTATGACTTTCAGCGAATATCTCGAGGATATTCTGAGTATAAGGTACGCCACCCTGGTCGACACACTCTCGATCTTCACCACGTTGTTCACAAGGGACTTGTGGACGATAAACCCGACACCACCCTGGAAGACATACCGGACGTCAGCCTGTACGATATTAGTATGGCTCTTAAACAGCTTAAGAACAACAAGGCACCGGGTGATGACGGCATTACGGCCGAACTCCTGAAGGCGGGTGGAAAACCAATACTTAAGGCCCTTCAGAAGCTACTCTTTTTCAAGAAGGGTGACAATGCCCTGTTGAAGAACTATAGGCCCATCTCACTTCTTAGCCATGTCTACAAGTTGTTTTCAAGAGTCATCACGAATCGTCTCGCGCGCAGGTTTGACGATTTCCAGCCTCCCGAACAAGCCGGATTCCGAAAAGGCTTTAGCACCGTAGACCACATACATACGCTGCGGCAGGTTATACAGAAGACCGAAGAGTATAACCTGCCTCTCTGTTTAGCGTTTGTGGACTACGAGAAAGCCTTCGATTCAATCGAGACTTGGGCTGTACTGCAGTCTCTCCAACGGTGCCTAATCGACTACCGGTACATCGAGGTGTTGAAGTGTTTGTACAAAAAAGCCACCATGTCAGTCCGACTTCAGGATCAGGCCTCGGAACCTATCTTTCTGCAGCGAGGTGTGAGACAGGGAGACGTCATATCTCCGAAACTGTTCACCGCTGCACTGGAGGATGTCTTCAAGATTCTGGACTGGAGGGGGCTAGGCATCAACGTCAATGGCGAGTACATCACTCACCTTCGGTTTGCCGACGATATAGTGGTCATGGCTGAGACCATGGAGGACCTCAGTATAATGCTCGATGACCTCAGTAGAGCTTCCAAAAGAGTGGGTCTTAAAATGAACATGGACAAAACCAAGGTTATGTTGAATGCCCATGTAACACCCACTCCTATCAAGGTTGGAGACTCTACACTCGAAGTTGTGGAAGATACTACTAAGATACTACCTGGGACAAACGATCCAGTTGGGTAGGGCCAACTTCGAGAAAGAGGTCAACCGTCGAATCCGACTCGGCTGGGCAGCGTTCGGGAAATTGCGCGGTGTCTTCTCGTCCAACTTACCACAGTGTCTCAAGACGAAGGTCTATGACCAGTGTGTGTTGCCAGTGATGACCTATGGCTCTGAGACGTGGTCGCTCACAATGGGCCTCATCAGAAAGCTTACAGTCACGCAAAGGGCAATGGAGAGGGCTATGCTCGGAGTATCCTTGCGTGATCGAATCAGAAATGTAGAGATCCGCAAGAGAACCAGGGTTACCGACATAGCCCGAAGAATTGCCAAACTTAAGTGGCAGTGGGCAGGGCACATTGCTCGCAGAACAGATGGCCGATGGGGCAGAAAAGTTCTGGAGTGGCGACCGCGAACCGAAAGATGATGCGTTGGAAGGCCTCCCACCAGGTGGACCGATGACCTAGTGAAGGTTGCGGGGATTCGCTGGATGCGGGACGCACGGGACCGGTCAATGTGGCGACACTTGGGGGAGGCCTATGTCCAGCAGTGGACGTCTTTCGGCTGATATGATGATGATGATGAGTGATCTGTCAGTTTTTTCCTTTTTGGACAGTATTAATTTTCTTTAAGCTTGTCTATTGAATATTTTACCTAAATAATATATTTATTTGAAAGTTTAGTTACTAATGTGCACCTACATAATATAACCACTAAAATTTTAAAGACACTTAGGAATAACTTACTACTTAGTCAAAGTCAAATATGTTTATTTTAGTTAGGCCAGTAAGCGGCGCTTTTGAACGTTAAAATTAAAATTTACATATAATAAAAATTGATTCTACCGTGCATTCGGAAAAGTAGCTTGTTACGGAGAAGAACGCACAAAAAACTCCATACGTATTCTTTAAAAAAATAAGTTCTTTACAATATTTACATAATACATACATTAATAAATTCATATACGTGAGGACAATGCACTCAGCACTACTTTACTACATTTTGGTATAAAGAATTACAAGTACTAACAGGTAAATTCCTTCACTTGATAAATAGGAACATGGTTCTCACGTACTTACAAATATAGCAAACATAGGTAAATTACCTAATTCAACAATAACGGAACAGTGTGGGATTCAATTTTTTTAAACAAAAAGAGAAGAAAAAATAAATTAATACACACACTGCCACCACTTACCTACCTACCTGTGTGGTAGGTACATGGTTGACTACAGAACATTAAATCGATAAAAATATTTAAGGACTTGATAAAAAAAAAAACTGTACAACAATATTAATGTGTCGTATAAAGTCAAGATAATTTACATTTCGAATTATGGTCAATGGCACCCAACGAGGTGAGTAGGTAGAAATAAACAGGACGCTGATAATGCAATGTAAATATTTTAAGAAACGTAAGAATTGAATTTCGAAATATTGTTCCTATAGAAGATCTGTTTAAAGAAATGTACATATCCTACGTCCTACTATTATAAACGCGAACTTTTGTGAGGATGGATGTTTGTTACTTTTCACGCAAAATCTACTAAACGATCATCAGAATAATACATAGGATATAATGTATTGGGGACAGTACTAATATATATAATATTCACCTGGAACTGCATATATGCAGGCAATCAAGAAGCAAACCACAGACACCGTAACCTGCACCATCCTTACTGAACTGATTCAATGAACTGGTTAGAAAATCTCAAATTCAAATATTTTAATATAATCACACACGCAAGCTACACGGGCAGGTGTGAAAATTCGCAAAATATTTTCCTTATAAAGATGTATTTTGGATCTTCCTTGTATATTGTATTCGGCCAGGCTTCCTTGATCTCGTGAAAAAAAAAAGATATGGATTTTTTGGTACAGTAAAAGTTAAGGAAAGGTTGAAACCAAGGTTTCCTTTCTCTTCAATAAATTACAAATTACAAAAAAAAAAACATTTTAAGAGGTGTAAACAAAAATATGATCCCAGTATTTGCCTGTATCAATTCAATTGCACGATTCACGGTTGCACGTTGAACATAATGTAGGATCTAATATGCTACCCTTAAGAACCCCCGAAGCATCATTACTGTCACAGATACTGTTATAAATTTGCCATTTATAAATACTGCTTTGTACTCCTGAAAATAAAACTTAAAGTAGAGTCAAAAGTTTTTGCTAGAAACATAATTAGTATCATTTTAATTACACTGATAGTAATTAGTGTTTAATTCTTGTATTTTAGCCTACAACGTTAAACTCTATTTCCATGGTAAAACATGCAGACAGCTTAGTCGAAGTTCAAATTATGAGAAACAAGTTTATGTTAGGTCAACAGAACGTATCCTTTTTAGGGTTCCGTTCCTAAAAAGGAAAAAAGGAAACGTTATAGAATCACTTCGTTGTCTGTCTTTTTGTCCGTCGCTCAAGACTAGGGAATGTAATATCGAGAAGTTTTCAATTCCAAAATTGATATCCGATATTAGATCTCAATATCGGAATTTCGATATTAGATCTCAATATCGGAATTTCGATATTAATATCGGCACTACGCACATTCGTTAGATATCGTTAAAAAAAAATGAAAAACTGCCAAAAAAACAGAAAATAAATATTTGTTGATCAATCTGAAGGTACAGAACTTATTCGCTAATCTTGTTGATCACCCTGAAGTTAGTCACAATGGCTGCGGAGTAGTAAACCTAATACTAAAACCGCAGCCCGCTATGCCGTCCGAGTACTGTAGTCCCGATTAGTGAGTAATAATGATTTATAAATTCAGTATAATTATCACTAACCAAACTCCACGGCATAGAGGAATAATAAAACAGTAATGTTATTTATGCATTTTCCTATTAATTTTACTGTTTCAAATAGGCTAGAATAAATTCTTTAAATTAATTACTGAAATCCTATACTAAATTCCAAATGATAACAAATTTATTGTATTTCATAAGCAGAAGAATGAAAAATATCAAACTTTAATTTATTGAAGTTTCCAAACAAGTTACTCATTAAAAATTTGAGAGAAACTTTAACATGGATAGGTACTTGTTCCGAAGCAGTTCTCTCAAAAGTATGATGTATACTTTTGTATCTAAGCGTTAATCTTCATCATCAACATAAGCCTCTCCTAAGTGTCACCACATTGACCGATCCCGTGTGTCTCGCATCAAGCGGATGCCCGCAACCTAAGCGTTATTCAATAACAATATCATCATTATGAAAATATCATTGTTATAATAATATCATCATTATGAAAATATCATTGTTTTAATAATTCATCAAGGTATGTCCATTTATTTTTTTCATGAAGTGAAGTTTCACCGTGCCGTTTTAAGCGTGCTTCACTGTCGACCACATCATCGCTTACCATCAGGTGAGATAGTGGTCAAGCACGAGCCTATTTTAAATGAATTAAATATAATAATAGTTTAATTAAATAAGCGCCCGATTATCCGATCACTGCTAACCACCGTAGTCAACGGATTTAACTGCACTATCGTGTTCGGCGCTTCACAAGGAGCTCATATAGTTTTTTTCTGACTCCAAGATTCCGCTAATGGATCACTCAGTATCGGAATTGGAATATTGGAAATTTCGTTCCAAGGTTCCGATATAACGAGATTCCGATATTCATATCCTAGGCAATACCGTTTTCTCTGCAACGTCTTGATGTAGCATGTTAAAATGAATTTCATATACTCAAGTCCGTAATCCCTTGTAGCTGTGAAAATACAAAGTTCTATAACAGCGCAATTAAAAGATACGGTCGCTTACGCCGCATATTTGACACTCGCCAGCGAAAAATAACCTCTAAGATACTTCCCGTTGACCTGGAATCATGAAATTTGGCGAGAAGCAATATCTTATAGCACAAGTAAAGGAAAAAAATCGAAAACCGTAAATTTGTTGCAACAAACAAAACAAAAAACAACTATGTCATTGTTTGGGGACGAAAGTTTTTCCCCAAACATCTCAGTTATTTTCCTAGTGGGTTGGCCCCTTACGACAAAATAAACGTTGCCGTTGTCCAGTTTATTGTTTTGTTAGAAGAATCTTTGATGGTTTTATTTAATTGTACTGTTTGCTGTTTGTTCGGAACCCTCGGTGTGCGAGTCCAACTCGCACATGGCCGTTTTTTTTTAAACAATTTGCATAAATTATACAAAAGAATAATTTCATATTCAAATAAGAAGACTGCAAACGGGTGAAACAAGTTGTTATAGTGTTGATGTAGTATGTGTACCTACGTACTTATATACCTAATACTTGCCATAAATACTACCTCTAGACCGCCCTGTATGAAGCGAGGGGGTCATCCCGGTTTGTGCCAGGATATAGAGAGATCGAAAGTGTGGTAAAGTTTGCAGAGGCTCCTCATCCAGCCACACAGATGCCCCTGGAGTTTATGTGCCTGGCAGACCAAAAGTTGCTAGACAGCAAAAATTTGCAGGCGGTGCGAATCTTCACCGACGGCAGCAAGATTGAGGGGAAGGTCGGAGCCGCATTATTCATTTGTGATAATAATGGCGAAGTCCAGAACCTCAAACTTAGCTTAGCCGCGTACTGCACAGTCTACCAGGCGGAACTCCTGGCCATCTGCAAAGCGACAGATGTGATCCTCACGCGGCAAGAAACGAGGTATGATTTGTACAGTGACTCAATGTCAGCATTGCAGAAGCTTGCAAGCCATGGCTCTTTCCATCCCCTGGCTGATCACGCGCGCGCCAATTTAGCTCAAGCCCTGGGCCAGAGCAAAGCTGTGTCTTTGTTCTGGATCAAGGCCCACGCGGGCCTGCCGGGCGAGCGGATGAGTTGGCAAAGAAGGCAGCATTGTCGTCAAAGTCAAAGTCAAAGTCAAAGTCAAATATATTTATTCAATTAGGCCAATAAACGGCACTTTTGAACGTCACATAAATTAAAATTAAAAATTAAAAGTAATAAAAAATAAATTTAAAAGTAATAAAAAAAAAAAAAATATAGATAAAAAAAAAAAAAAAAAAAAAAAAAAAATGATTCTACCGTGCATTCGGAAAGTAGATTGATATGGAGAAGAACGCACAAGAAACTCCATACTTACTCTTTTAAAAAAAAAAAATTGGTGTTTTACAATATTAACATACGTACATACATTAATATATGTGAGGACGATGCACCCAGAATAGCTCTACACGCAGGTATAAAGTATTAAAAAGCATTAACAGGAAAATTAATTAATTTGATAAGTAGGAACATGGTTCTCACATACTTACAAATATTACAAACATAGGTAAAATACCTAATTCAACAACAACGGAACAGTGTGTGAGTCAATTTCCTAAAAAAAAAAAATACAATGAATACAATAACTATGAATGGGAATATAAATTAACAAATTTGATTTTGTCTACACCAAAGATTGCCCTATGGAGCAGGACCAGCATGTTTCCAAGCATTCTTATCTTGAATATAATCATCTAATTTGTAATATGCTTGTTTACAAAGGGTGCTTTTAACTAAAGTTTTAAATTTACTTTCATTTAGTTTTAATATATCACAAGGTATTTTGTTATAGAATTTAACACAGTACCCCATGAAAGATGATTGTACTTTAGCTAGTCTGTAAGAAGGCTGATCTAACTTATCTTAATTTCTGGTATTACAATTGTGTCTATCACTGACTTTACTAAAGAGATGTATATTTTTCCTTACATACATAATATTTTCATAAATAAATTGGCAAGAAACTGTCATAATATTAATATTTTTAAACAGTTCCCTAAGAGATTCACGGTGACTTAACTTATATATGGCTCTGACAGCTCTCTTTTGCAATATAAATATGGATTCAATGTCAGCCGCTCGACCCCACAGTAAAATACCGTATGACATTATGCTGTGAAAGTAACTAAAATAGACCAAACGCGCGGTTTCTACATCCGTTAACTGTCTTATCTTTCTAACAGCATAAGCGGCTGAGCTTAGCCGACCCGCAAGAGATGTTATATGAGGACCCCATTGCAATTTGTCGTCTAGAGTGATTCCCAGGAAAACTGTTTGATTTACAAAGTCCAGCTTTTCGCCATTCAATATGATATCGCATTCGGTACTTCTAACATTCGGCAATGTGAATCTAATACATTTGGTTTTTTTTTCATTTAGTACTAAATTGTTTGCCGTGAACCAATTTTGGACCTGATAAATGGAGTTATTCACGTCATCAAGATTTCGTGACCGCCGATCTATTTTAAATATCAAAGATGTGTCATCAGCAAACAACACCATCTTCGGTTGATTTTGTAGTAATTGGGGTAAATCGTTAATATAAACTAAAAAGAGGAAAGGACCCAATATCGAGCCTTGAGGCACACCCATTGTCATTTCAGACCCTAGTGAGTTTACGCCGTTTACCTGAACTTTAACTTGTCTGGCTTTTAAATATGATCTAAGTAACTCAAGGGCTGTGTGTCTAATTCCATAGTGCTCGAGCTTCAACAATAGAGTCTCATGGTTAACGCAATCGAACGCCTTCGAGAGGTCGCAAAAGATTCCAATGGCGTCCTGTGCTTCCTCCCAGGCCTTAAATATGTTCTTTATTAGGGTGACACCCGCGTCAGTTGTGCAACGCCCTTTGGTAAAACCGTATTGTTGATCATAAAAGATGGAATGTTTGTTAAAATGACGCAACAATTGGTTGAGCATTAACTTTTCGAAGACCTTACTGAGAACCGGCAGAATTGACACTGGCCTATAATTATTGGCTTCTTTGCTATCCCCAGATTTAAACAATGGAACTACCTTACTGTGTTTCATGAGGTCCGGAAAAACTCCTTGCTCGACACTAGTGTTAAATATGAAAGCCAAATAGGGTGCAACAGTTTCAATGATTGGTTTACACACTTTTACAGATAGTCCCCAAAGATCTTCTGTTGATTTAATTTTAAGATCTTTAAAAGCTTTTAAAATAGCCTGGGGGTTTGTATGTTGAAACTTGAACTCCGAAGGGCACGCATTTACGTTCTTTCTAAGTAAGGCAGCAGACAATGCAGGTGAGGAGTTTAAGGCTGCTGTAGTTTTAAGTGGAATATTAACAAAAAAGTTTTCAAATTCCTGAGCTACCTCTATATCTGAGTGTGTGGGGCCATGTGCAGTCGCTAAATTAAATTCTGTGTTACGCTGTTTTTTCCTACCTGTTTCATTATTTATTATTTTCCAGGTAGTTTTTATTTTATCATCTGCTGATTTTATTTTATTGCTAATATACAGCGCTTTAGCTATTTTGCATGCAATCTTAAAGGTTTTTGAATATTTTGAAACATATCTATCAAAACTTGTACTATTCATATGTTGCTTTAGGCCATAGAGTTCATAAAGTTTTTCCCTGCTTTTACGAATGCCTGGAGTCGCCCAATCGCTAAATATGAACTTGGTGTAAATACTTTTTGCTTTCAGTGGAAAAGTGTCATTGAATTGCGTGTTGAGTACTTTAAAAAACTCGGCATAGAACTCATTTGGGTCATCTATATTCATAAAGTTTTGAACACATAATTTACTAGTCAAGGTTTTATTAAATTTTTCTAAATTTTTACATGTAATTGGTCTAAATTTTATTTGCATTTTTTGCAAAGGTATGTAGGTGCTAAACGTTATTGTTTGTCCACTGTGATCAGATGTTAATTTATTTATAATTTCTTTATTTAGGTAATCACAATTACAAAAAACGTTATCTATGCAAGTCGCAGAAGAAGCTGTCATTCTAGTTGGCTCCATAAAAACATTTGCTAGATTAAATGATTTAAAAAGACCCAATAACCTGATAGTGTTAGAGTTATTTTCTAATATGTTAATGTTAAAATCGCCGCATATGACAATTGATTTACTACTAGTACAAACTTTTTTTAACACATCTTCCATTATAGAGTCAAACACAGATAGATTCTGGTAACTTGGAGGTCTGTAGACACAAACTACAATATGCTTATCAAGCTCAACACAGGACAATTCAATGGTGTGTTCAACCGACAGTCTAACAATGTCTTTTCTTTCTTTAGATTTAATAGAATTTTTAATTAGTATTAATGATCCGCCATGTATCATACGTTTTCTGCTGTAATGGCTAACTACACGATAATTTTCATAATTAATGGACCTTACTTGGTGATCTTTTAACCAATGTTCTGTTAGACAAATAATATCAAATTTGGTTTTTTCTAGAAATAGTTCAATTTCTAATAATTTGGAAGAGCAACCTTGAATGTTCTGATTTAATAATTTTAAAGAGTATTGCTCTCCCCTCAGCTTAGTACCATTAAATGGATTGCCAGAAGATACCTTCATACTATTTACTAATAATATCTGATTATTTCCAGGGGTAACTTCTATTGTCTTATGGACTAGTTTAAAATTATGTTGCTAGTTGAACTAGGCAACACAGGGTCGTCGCTTAATATACATTTTGATAGATTTGCTATCAATTGATTAATAGAATATGCTATCAACATAGCAATTTTATGTTTACATCTACGTGACAGAGAGAAAGCTCTCTGCGTTACTTGTAGTCCACTAATAAATTTATTAGTGTCAAAAAACAATAATTTGTCACAATGACAAGTTGTCAACATTTGTAAAATGTTATTTAATTTAAAAATCCGCTTGTTCTCATCTTCTGAGAAGCTATACGAGTAAGGAAATGCACAAACCATGAGCTTTCCTACATTTAACCCTAACAAGGTGTCAATACCAGCCATTATGTCCTTTTTGGTAATCCCAGTACTATTTCCCAATAGCAAAACCATTGTAGAACAATTATCTATATTTGAATTCATAATTCTATTGATCATTTGCTTAAAACTTATATTATGGTAACAATGATTTGTAAAACTATGGCTAAGGTAATTTAGTAATATTTTTCCAAAGCCTGAACCTATTTCATCACTAAATAATGTTGTTTTACATTCCTGTACATTGTGTACACATGACTTTTCAGGAAGAGCCAACATTGGTGTAGACAAGTCACCTTGTAGCTGGGGAGGTGGTGGGTAGCTGGCACAGCTGCAAGAGGAATTAGTCAGAGACTCATACCTCTCTGCATTGTATTTTACCAAGTCTAATAATTCCCCAGCCTCAAACAAGCGCTCACTCAATTGCTGTTGTGAACTTTGATATTTCTCAAAGATATCCTGCAGTAAACACTCCTTGTTTAATAAATCGTTTTGGAGGCACTGTGTATCTTTATCATACTTTACCCTACAATTATCTAGCTCACTCATACAGGTATTTAATCTAATAGTTAAGTTAACACGTTCCTTTCTAAGAGAAATATTTAATTTCTGGAGATTTTGTTTTTTGATCGCTCTCCGGGATCGTTTCATAATTTTCTTGATTTTAATATATTTTTTTAATTTATTGTGACTCATGACAATAGGACATAATGGTCTAGTGTCTTCACCAGTCAAATCTATTATAAAATCTGGCTCACACACTGTTTCCGACTGAATGCTGCCAACCAACTCGCTAAATAAGCTATTAGTGTTATTAAACTGCTCACTGACTCTAACAGACTCAGCGTTAGATAGTGCCTTATGGGCATCACACAATGCTTGTTCAAGTTCAGAAACACGGTTTAAAGTTAGTTCATACGTGTCATTGCACTTCTGGTATGTTGCCGCTTGGTGCTTAAGTTCCCGGTGTTGTTCGGCTAAGTCGAGGTGCTGAATGTGTAGCTCAGCTAGCTCATTCTTGAGGAAGGTGTTTTTATGAACCACCTTTTCAACTTCCACCTCACTGTCTGCAATTTCTTGGAGCAGTTTCTTATTAAGTGATTTGGAAACATGCAGCTCATTCAGTGATGCTCTCAATTTTGCTTCCAGCTCCTTCATTGTAGCGCTGCGGGTCATCATTTTCCTTAACAACCTGGAATGTGTGGAATTTAAACTAAAAAACAGTGCTGTAGTTTTCTAATATTAGATAGGAGGTAGTTGAGTAAATTTAAATAAAAATTACTAAAGAAAAGTTTACAAGTTAATAAATGTTAAGAAAATATAGCTGTTACAGATAGATAAGTTTAATAAGACTTAGATGGGAAAGTTTAATGAGTAAAAACAATAGAAAGAACTATGGAAATCACTGCTTTGAGTTTATTAAATTATAGACTACAATTAACCTTTATTTTTTGTTTGGATCGTGGGTTCTTCAGGGTGAAAATAAGGCGATTCTTCCTGGTGTACAATATTATATTCTTTAAAACAATGCTTCTAATTACATTGGAAAACCGTTATGAATTCAATATATTTTATATTAATTAAGAGTTTATGCTAACGAGAGATTCTGTTGAAGAGTCGCGTTTGGCTGCGTGACTTCGTTTTATACAGGCGGAGCAGCGCCATCTCGCCCGTTGGTCTGGAACTAGCGAGGATTGATGCTAGCAGATCGATGCATCTCTCGCCGCGCGTTACTGTTGCGTCGGTTTGTCACCAGGTGCCGGTAGATGTCATAAACATGCCGGCGGGCCTTGAGAGCTCCACAGCTGCTCTCAATGTCCTGGTTCAGGCTGCGTGGCTGCTGCTTCCTCATCATTGGTGGAGGGCAAAGGGCAGATCTTTGAGAATGCCCTCTCGATGACCCCATTAGCTGTCCGGATACTGGCCACTCGGGGTACGCCGTCTTTCCCTGGGAACACAGACAATATTCGTCCCAAACGCCATTTCAGCGGTGGGAGGTTATCATCTTTTATGAGCACCAAAGTGTTGGGTGCTAAAACTCCTTTTGACTGCTTCCATTTTGTGCGGGTCTGTAGTTCTCCGATGTACTCTGATGACCATCGCCTCCAGAAGTGTTGCCTCAGTTGTTCGATGCGCTGGTAGCGGGATAGTGCGTGTAGTGGAGTACTGGCAACGTCTTCGCTCGCATGTGAGGTTAGCGGTCGGCCAATCAGGAAGTGTGCAGGTGTGAGGGGGGTATAATCTGATGGATCTGGGGACAGACAGTACATAGGACGGGAATTCAGGACAGCTTCTATTTGTGCTAGAACCGTACTGAACTCCTCGTAGGTTAAGTGACTATTGCCTAACACCCGTGCAATGTGATGCTTACAGGATTTTACCCCTGCCTCCCATAAACCGCCAAAATGAGGTGCATAAGGTGGTATAAATTTAAATTCTATACCATTAGATGAAGCATAATCAATAATAGGTTGAGACTCCCTAGATAAGAAAGTTGTAAGTTCCCTTTTAGCTCCTACAAAATTCCTACCGTGGTCAGAAAATATGCAATGTGGTTTTCCTCTCCGGGAAATAAACCGCTTTAGAGCTAAAATGTAATATTCTGAGGTTAGATTAGTGACAAGTTCCAAGTGCAAGGCCTTAGTAGCAAAGCAAACAAATAAACATAGATAGCACTTTTCAAGTTTAGAGCCTCTGCCTTTCCGGTTTAAAATATAAAGTGGTCCTGCATAATCAACACCGCTGTTTATGAAAGGGAAGTCAATAGTGATCCTTTCCTGCGGTAGATTTCCCATGATTGGTTGCACTGTTTCACCTTTCATGCGCGTGCACATTTTGCATTGTTGTATAATTTTCCTAGCTAAGTTCCTACCACACAAGGGCCACCAGGTCTCTCTTAAATGGGCTAACAGCTGTTGCGGACCAGCATGTAATAACCTCAAATGCTCTAGCTTGAAAATAAGTTGAGTGACGTAATGCTTACCACACAATAACATGGGATGCTTTTTGTTAAATGAGAAGTCAGGCGAATTAGACAATCTACCTCCCACTCGGATAATGCCTTTGTCATCTAAAAATAAAGTTAAACTTAATAAGTTACGAGTTGATTTAATTGGTAATTTATTTACTAAAGCGTGATGTTCATCTGGAAATGATTCTAATTGAATTCTTTTTATTATGAGATTCAATGAGTTAGTTAACTCTTCCACTGATAAGGGACCTGTCAAACGATCAAGCTTGTTTACTGGTTTAATATTGTGAATAAATCTTAAAACAAATGCATAGGCGCGTTGTAGTTTGCAAAATGAAGAGAACCTTTTAAAATCTCCACCAGAACCATCACAAACCATGGTGACTGTTGTTTGTTTTGTTCTTAATTCTGGCAAACTATCTTGAAAGGTATGTGGTGTGTCGAATGTTTGAAATTCCGTTACCTTTTCCCATAAAAAGGAGGGTCCATTCCACCACTTTTTATTTTGTATTAAGTCGTTCAGACTGGTACCTCGAGAAACTAAATCGGCTGGGTTATGTTTCCCATCGACATGCAGCCATTTTGCATTGCTGCTATATTCACTAATTTGCACTGCACGATTTTGAACAAAGGGCTTTAACTGTTGAGGCGACATTCTTAACCAGCCCAACACAATAGTCGAGTCCGTCCAACAAAATATCTTATCAAAGTTTAGCTTGAGAGCTTTTGTTATTCGTTCTAATATTTTTGCGCCGACGAGCGCGCCACACAACTCTAAACGCGGTATGCTAACTGGTTTGACAGGAGCGACGCGGCTCTTCGAACAAATCAGTGTCACTGTGACGTCCCCGGCCTCGCTAAAGCTACGGGCGTATGCACACGCGCCGTATGCGGTTTCACTGGCATCAGTGAATATGTGTAACTCTGTTCGGTCAGAATTTGTACATATTATGTGACGAGGGACTCGAATATCATGTAATGCGGATAATGAAGTAACAAACTTTTCCCACTTATCTTTAATGTCAAGCGGTACTTCGTCGTCCCAATCTAGTTTGCACAACCACAGTTTTTGTAGTAGTATCTTTGCTTTGATTATAACAGGGCTAAGTAATCCTAAAGGATCGTATACTTGTGACACAACCGATAAAATTAAGCGTTTAGTTGTCGGAGTTGAGATTTCTTTTATTTTTGAAGTGAAATGGAAATTATCATCATTGTTCAACCAACCTAGGCCCAGAGTTTTATTAGAACTATTCTCATTTAGTGTGAAATGTTTCGACTGACTGTAATCATTTTTAATTATTTCCTTTGCGATTTCGTCTGAATTAAATACCCACTTTCTTAACGGTAAACAACCTGACTTACATACTTCAATAACACCTTTACAAATTCGTATTAATTCAGTTTTATCATCATTCCCGAAAATACAGTCATCAACGTACATGTCATTTAAGAGTGTACGCGAAATATCTGCGTCAGTGCATTCATGCCCTAACTGTCTAACGCATCGCATGCTAAGATAGGGTGCAGACGCAGTACCATATGTCACGGTGTTGAGTTTATATACAGAAAGTGGTTCAGAAGGGCACTCACGCCAGATTATCATCTGTAAATGTCTTTGATCCTCCTGTATTAACACTTGCCTGAACATCTTTTCTATGTCACCACACGCAACGTAGTTATATTGACGGAAACGCAAAAGAATCGCAAACAAATCATTTTGTAAAGGAGGGCCTGTCATCTGGATATCGTTAAGCGACTTTCCCGATGATGTCGGTTGACTAGCATTAAACACCACACGTAGCTTTGTTGTGACACTGTCTTCACGAAATACACCATGGTGGGGTAGAAAATAATTATTTGGTGGGTAATGTTCAATGCGAGTCATGTGTCCCAGACTTAGGTATTCCTTCATAAAATCATTATACATTTTTTTGTACTGACTATTACGTTCGAGTTTTCGCTCTAGTGACAGAAACCGTCCTTTAGCGGTTTCATAACTGTCACCAAGCTTATTTATCGAATCTTTAAACGGTATGCGCACAGAGAACCGACCATCGGCTAAACGTTTAGTTGTATCTATAAATAGTTTCTCACAGGCTTGTTCTTCCTGTGAATAAAAGTTATTATTTTGGCATGACACTTCCTCTATCTCCCAAAATTTTCTTAACTGTTCCCCAATTTCTAAAGTTTGAGTAAAGTTACATTGAACAGGAATAATGCGCCTAGGTTCAAAGTAAATGGGGCCAGCGACTATCCATCCTAACTTGGTATTTTGAAGATAAGGTCCGTTACTTAAGCGAATTCTGCCTTCGATTATTAAATCCCAAAACTGGTCAACTCCTAACAATAAATCTATATTTGACGGTATGCAGTAAGTAGGGTCTGCTAGATTTAATCCGTTAGGTATTTTTAATTTGTTAGAATTTATTTTAAAAGTAGGTATCATATTTGTTATAGTGGGTAGGACCAAACATTTAATATTTGTATGATAGTTATTGTCGTTTAGAGATCTAAGTTTGATTTCACATAACTGAGCGGAATGTGAGACCGACTGTCCCACTCCTACGATTTGATAAGCGGACTGTATCGACTTTAAATTTAATTTTTTACGTAGTGACTCAGAAATTATACTATGCTGACTGCCACTGTCAATTAAAGCGCGTGCCTTATGATACTTGTCGTCATTGCCCGCGACTTCAATGATGGCAGTTGACAATAAAGCGTTATCTAATAACTCAGGCTTTACCCTATGATACCCGTTATCACGTTCGGAACATAAATAAGCTTGCGTATGTAGAACTGCGGATGAGTCAGAAGGTTCAGATCTTAATGCGCTGTCCTTACTACCCTCATCATGCAGTAAATTGTTATGTTTGAGATTGCACCGCTTACACGGGCCGAAGTAACAATCATTCGGGGTGTGTCCCTTACGTAAACAATTTGCACACAAACTATTCTTGCTCACAAGATCTAACCTATCCTTCACCGATAATTTCAAGAACTGGGTGCACGCATAAAGTGAATGATTACCAGTACACACAATACAATCACGAGTGCGCTTATTCTTCTGATTATTCTGAGTGGAGTTATGCGTGGTTGCAAAACTATTAATTTTTTGTGATTTAAACTTGTTATCAGAAACTGGCCTATTCCCTGAAGGGAAAGGAGAATGGTTAACTTGCACCATCTCCAACATATTAGCTTTATCCGTTAAAAAATCCAATAAATGGGACAACTTTGATGATTTCTCAGTACCTAATATGCTTTTATGTTGTTCCCATTCTCTCTCCGTAGCCAAATCTAATTTAGAAACAATTGTAAAAATAATGAGGGTATCCCACCACTCTGTGGGTTCCCCGAGCGTCTTTAACGCACGTAAATTCTTAAGCACTGTATCGATTAATTTTCTAATAAGATGAGGTGATTCCTTTGACATCGATTGCGAAGAAAATAACGCTTTTACATGATTATGCA
Source organism: Orthosia gothica (assembly GCA_949775005.1). Taxonomy (NCBI): domain Eukaryota; kingdom Metazoa; phylum Arthropoda; class Insecta; order Lepidoptera; family Noctuidae; genus Orthosia; species Orthosia gothica. Next base: position 15,823,257 of record OX459057.1, read on the forward strand.
CTAATAAGTTACTGTTGTTAAATCTATGGTTAAGCAAATCCCATGCTATTATGTAGTTTCCAGATGAAAACTCTAATGATTTTATCACCTGACTGGCATTCCCTGTTAGAGCAGATCTTAAATAATGGAACTTTTGAATTTCATCAAGTTGTGTAGATTTATGGATCAATGAAAGGTAGGTATCTCTAAACTCAAGCCACGCATTGTATGACCCATCAAATGAAGGCAAAGTTATAGTGGGCAATTTAACTAACGGGTTTGAGTTGCACTTAGATTTATCACTAACAGCAGAACTAGGATTACTAACGCTTTGCAATAAACAGTCAACTTCTGTAAATACCGTATAGTAGGAATTTTCAAAGGATTCACGAATATCTATTTGCTGAGATAATTCTTTTTCTGAAACTAATTCCTCTATAGAACTTTGAATATAGTTAAAGTCTTGCATTAATGATTTAGCACCATCAGTTCTTAACCTTAATTCCGTAATTTTTTTATCGTTTAACGGTACACTGACAAGGGAAGTTACAAATCTCGTAAAAAGTGTCAATCTACCCTTTATTGTACCCCTTTTTTTATTTAAATCTTGAATCTGATCGTTAGCACTTTGTAACACTGGTATAGGAGATTTATTACGTATTGAAACTTTACCTATATCTTCCGAACCTAGACTCATTTTGGCAATTTATGAAGATAAGGGTACTCACTGTTTTCCTGCAAACACCTTGGTGTGATTACGCGAACCTAAGGCGAATTACCTGTAATTAGTCACAGTTTTAGCACAAATAAAAGGAGGAGAAGGAAAGGAACGATAAGGATTGCCAAACCTCTGCTGATTCTTCTTCTATTCGGCGACGAAGGTCCAATGTTTGGATCGTGGGTTCTTCAGGGTGAAAATAAGGCGATTCTTCCTGGTGTACAATATTATATTCTTTAAAACAATGCTTCTAATTACATTGGAAAACCGTTATGAATTCAATATATTTTATATTAATTAAGAGTTTATGCTAACGAGAGATTCTGTTGAAGAGTCGCGTTTGGCTGCGTGACTTCGTTTTATACAGGCGGAGCAGCGCCATCTCGCCCGTTGGTCTGGAACTAGCGAGGATTGATGCTAGCAGATCGATGCATCTCTCGCCGCGCGTTACTGTTGCGTCGGTTTGTCACCAGGTGCCGGTAGATGTCATAAACATTTTTTATTTTTAACACTTTCTAGGTAAGATTGTAATAAAAACCTACAAAGATTATTTGTGCAGTAAATTATGTAGTGTTTATTAATTGTCTGGGCTAATGTTATTGTCATCGATTTTGCTTCCACAAAATAGTCAAGCAAAAGGAGACATAAACCGTGCCAGTGTGTGATGGACGTAGCTCAGATAATTGAGCAGTATTCTGTGATATTTGTACAGTCTGTAGAATTAGTTAGTATTAATTAAGACAGAAATACTCCCCGGGAATGATGATTTTTCAAATCCGTCACCGTTGATTCGATCAGTTGACAGCTGAACTTGTTTTCTTGTTTAAATAGTTTTCCGATAGGAAGACAGTAGGTACAACTACTGGATATTGCACTCACTATTGAGATTAAACTATTGAACACTAATTAAGCCTAATTAAAACACTTTTATTAATTTATTATAAATAAAATCTACAGTGACGTTATTTTTGACGACCGGCTACCAGTGTTGCCAGCAGTTTTTTTTCGTTACGGAGGAAGCCGGACTACGACCAATGTCCGGTGTCATTTATCAAGCGACAGATCCGTTTGGAATCGCTTGATAAATGGAACCGAAGATATGTGTCGGGCGAGACAGTCTCTGTGACGAAAATGTTTCTTCCGGATGCCATAGCGGCTTTCCGTATTATAAAACAGGTGCTGCCTACAGGCGTTTTCACGCAGGTTTTGATGGGACACGGCGGGTTGTCTGAATACTTGGATCGCTTCAAGTGTAAGGAGAGCCCATCGTGCGTCTGCGATCCCGGCGGGGTAGAGACTGTCCAGCACATACTTGTAGATTGCCTGTTATTTATTAGGGAACGCTACCAACTCGAATGTGAGCTGGACAGGAGACTGACGAAGGAGAGCCTGCATGGGCTCATGAGTAAGCAACACAGGGCAAAGTTATTCGTGTACTGTGTTAATGTGGCTTCCACCGTAATTGCACACGAAACCGAAGTGAATTGGCACTATGCTTGACTAGTATTATAAGAATATTTGTAAGAAGCATAGAATAGCACGCACAAAACTGCAATGACGAGCGGTGCACTGGGGTAGTACCTAGCAGCAACAGATTGTCTGTATGATGAAAAGCATCGTTGTGCTTCTCATCCCTAATTGTTAAGGCAATATTTATATAATTTTGATATTTTTCCCTATAATATATATTGTTATATTCTGACTGTGATATATAGAACTTTTGCACATTGTATTTATTAACAGCACTTCTTGCACATTTGTAATTTTCTGTAAACCTTGTATATTAGCACTTTTTGTCTTTTGACCCGTTTTAAATAAATAAAGCTGCCTTTTAAATAATTAAAGAAAGTGGGATTCCCACCCACCGTATACAAGAGATGTAAGCAAGAAGAACAATTAGTATGAAGAATGAAAGTACGAGAGGCATGAAAGATTAATGGCATGAAAGAATTTGCACAGAATAGTCGCGAACTTCGTTGTTCGTTGATTACTAATTAAAAAAAAAAATACTTATGTTAAGTTTTGCCTTTAGGACAACCAGTTTTTGTTTCAATACTCTTATAATAAAAATCTCCTGATCCGGCTCTATTGCATTTCATAAATTTTATAAAAGTAAAATTATTTTCCGTAGAAAATAGGCAGGATTATATACGAGTGCTAAGGATAATCTAACATGTATATTCATAACCTAAATTATAGGATTTGTGTTGGTTTTGGATATACATCATTGATACGTATTATTCCATAAATAAAACCAAAGGATTTTGATTTTATTTATTTATTTTATAATTTAATTTATGCACAGTATAATACAACGAATAATGTTATGATGAATGGGTTAATATGTCTATTGACTCCTCCTAATTTCTCCTCCTAATAATATCAAATAATTTATTCGTACACCGAATCCTACCCTCTATTAAAATCTCTTTACGAGTATCACTCTAAGGTTTGCTGACAGTAAACTCAACCTTGAGTACCTGCCCTTGTACAATAAGTTATTTTAATTTAAGTTTAATATGTTATTTTGGTTTACAATAAAGATTTTAGTAATAAATACAACATTATTTATTTGTATTTTAGCAGACATTAAAAAAGGAGGAGGTCTCAATTCGGCGAAATATTTCTTTTTATTTATGTTCCCCGATTACTCAAAGACGCCTGGACCGATTTGGAAAATTCTTATTTTGATTGAAAGGTATACTTCGCAGTAGGTTCTATGGTCATCAGGTCAGATCTGATAATGGAACCCTGGAGAAATCGAGGGCACTCCTCCACACACACACACATTTGGCGATTTTGGTATTTTCATCAACAATACAATCATTTGCAATCAGAAAGTATCATTTGGTGAAGTCGAACTGATTAGAATTTTCGACTTTAGAGTGCTGGTCATTCATTCTCTAGGAGGTACAACATAATATGACATAGATCTTAACGCTTATCTCGCTACGCTTTCTTTTCCTTTTTCCTATAAGATAAATGTATTATTAATTTGATGGTTTCAGTATTATGTCTGTTTCAAGGACAGTAAAATAATAAACATTTATCCGGAAAAAGTTCACTTAATTATTTATTCATTTATTTGATTAAATACTTCATGCACACCAACAAATGCGAACTTAATTGCTTAGGCATTTTCTACAAGTCAATTTTGTCTCTGTATCACGCAGTTTTGCGTGTAATGTATAAAATTAAATAGTGGTAGTTGCAATATTGAAATTAAAAAGCGATCCAAAGATTCCCTTGAATTCATCTGTGTTTATTTGAATTTGAATCCCTCAAATGGATTCTTCCCAGAGAATAGTTTGTCCTTTATAGATCCTCCTACAGAGAGTATTTTATCAACGTCGACATTAGGTCCTAGACCGATGCCTGCGCCGGTGTTCACGTTTTCCAGAAGAGTGATTTCTGGAGCTTTTTCGGCTGAAAAAAAAAGGAGGATTTTATAACAATTATTTAGAATGGACCCAATAAAGCAGTTTATCATACTACAATCAATTACTTTAATCAATGGCTTACAATTTATTTTCAAAAAGTTTTTTTTAATGTTTGCCCTACACTAGGAATTTCTCCAGTATGTAGGTGCGTTTACAAACACACAAACACCCAGAGCCGGAACAACTATATGTAGGTCATACAAATATTTTTTCCATGCGGGAATCGAACCCGCGACACGCAAGGCAGCAGTCAATCGCTCAACCACTGCGCCAAACGTGCTGTGCAAAACTGAAAAATTCCACTAGGAAAAAACCCAATAACACGTTTCCCGACCCAGAAACTGAACCTAGGTTCTCATGGTCAGCAGTAGCATTTACGAACACTAGACCATTACTGCATTCAAAGAAAACGATTGAGAAAAGCCCAATGCATTGCATAGTTTGGCTTACCTGCTTGATCTGGTACATCTACGTGTACAGTTCTCGTGCCTTCAAGCACTCCCTTCGATTCCTTGTTCCCTGCTCCAAAATTATAGCCGACGATACTGTCTCGCAGAAGCGTCACTTCGATGACGCGTGGAGCTGGAAATCAAACAAGGATTAATGATTTTCAATGAGCTAGTATGTATGATTCTACGTCGATAGCCACGAAGATCTCCCGTACTGTTACAAAAATGTGCTGGCAATGTCAATTTAAAAGTTATCATCATCATCAGTAGCCTTTTTAAAGTTCCCACTGCTGGGACACAGGCCTCCTCTCTGTGAGAGGGAATCCACCACGCAGGCCCAATGCGGGTTAGTGGATGTCACATGTATCCGAATTTTTGCTTCTAGGACATGCTTCCTCACGATGTTTTTCTTCACCGTTTTGAGGGTAGTGGTGGTGAAATAATTTACATAAAGTAAAGCGCCTGCCTGGGTCTGAACCCACGACCCACAACTGATAAGTCACGGCCGATACCACTACGTAACCACTGCATTCCTCCAATTTAAAAGTACAGACAAAAAGACAACAAGATCGAGGATACCAAAATTAATAATACAATAAGGAAAATAACAAGAAAACATGCTAAAAACTTGTTTGTGAAGTTCCTTACGATATTAGAACACCACCATTGTTAAATTTTAGAGACCATTTTATGAAGAAGAAAAGGGTTATTATTTATTTTGTTGTTAATTTAAATAGAAAATAGTATCAAGATCGTTGCAATATCAGAAAGAAAAAAAATACTTTTTACAAAAAATACTGTAACCGACTTCCAAACAAAAACACTACAAAGTGAAAAATAACTTCAATTTCGGAAGTCGGTGTTCTTGTTTTCATTTCTTCGTTTTTTGACACCGACTTCCGAAATTGAAGTTATTTTTCACTTTGTAGTGTTTTTGTTTGGAAGTCGGTGGTATTTTTTGTAAAAAGTTTTTTTTATTTTTCTCTTTTTGTTGTGGTACATAATGGACCAGTTCTATTGGCTAGGTAGCAAATTAGCAATAATGCCCAAAGTGAAGCCGCAGAATAGATTAACCCAATAACATGAAACTTAAACAAAACCGGTGGAATAAGAATAAACTAAGGTGAACTTTTTACACCTGCGTAACCCTTTGTGAAGTACCAGTGTAAAGTTATGTTATGAAATGGTGAAAGCTATAAATAGAAATGCGATTACAGCTATCCTCGAGTGATTTGCCGTCATTTATTGAAGAGTTCTGATGTATATTTTTGAAGTTCTTCATCAGATCTTGATGAAAATTAAATGGGACCACATGACAAGCACCAGCTTTCAAATTAAATAAAAAATAATCATCAAAATCGGTTCACCCAGGAACAAGTTCTGAGGTAACACACATAAAAAAAAAAATACAGTCGAATTAATAACCTCCTCCTTTTGGGGAAGTCGGTTAAAAAAAATATACAGTCAAATTGATAACCTCCTCCTTTTTGGAAAGTCGGTTAAAAAGAGTTTGTTTTGACGTTACATTGAAGAATGTTGTAGTTTTCAGTGCTGTCACAGATAAGTTTTGTTGAAGATATATGATACTTTAAGTGAAAAAAAGATAGAGGAGAAATAAAAATAGATAGGTCATTATAATAATGGTTACCTGGAGCTGCATACACACAGCAAAAGAACAACAGAGCCAAAACCAACGTAGCACGTACCATTTTGTCAACGTGCACCGCAAATGCCATACAAACTGGTTGTCATTTGAAAATCTTACGAACTTAAATAAGAAATCGTTGACCACCTATATTATTCGGTTAATCTTTCTCGTGCCCATTGGTAGAAGTATAGAAAAAAACCCAACTGGATAGTAAAAGAGGTAAAATTTTAAGTTAAAGGAAAAGATTTAAGATATTTTTGTAAATATTTTAAGTTTCTTTTTATTTGGGACTTTTAGGTGACATTAAAATCAATTCGACTCAGAACAATATGAATGATTGCAAAGATTGTGATTCAATTTCTCTTTTGGATTTAAGTGTTAGTAAAATATACTGAAATAATTTAAGTTAACACTTAACTGTGTATTGTGTATCTGTCTTCCTACTTTGATATTGGAGGGGCATAAAATATTAAGGGGCCTAAATGGCTTCCTCTGTGAATCCCGTATGCAATCGCAGTGTAGCTATGGCGATATATCCGATTACTTAATTAATAATATTTGCTTTAAACATCTACGACACCTATAACACATAGCCTCAATTTTCTTTTTTTTTAATTTTAACTTAATCTAAATGTAAGAGTATCGAAAGCCTAATTTCAAGATTTTCATGTTCCAAAATTAGAACAGAACAGACATTTGATTATAAATTCATGTGAAAGACATAATAATATTAAACGAGTTTTGGGCGTGTATATCTGTAGCCTGTGCGTAATATGATCCAAAAGAATTTTCAAATGTTGTATCTTTTTAGTTTTTAAATGAAAAAATTAACAAAAAAAAAACCACCATAGATCTATTGAAAAGTGGTTCGATTTGTTGTGATTATGATATTCAATTTCATATTAGTTTAGCTGTATTTACTAATACCAACATATTAGAAAGGGTTGCTATTGTACACACCATGAGAAATAAATAGTACTTGAAGCACAACAGGAGCGAAACGAAATACTGTGTTTCCTTTATCAACAGCCTTGTAGCAGTCCGATGCTGGACAAGGTTCTTGCCATTCCACTCGAACCTCGGCTAAAGCTACAATCCATCGCCTCATAATATTGAAGCAACAAAGCAACGTATTACTAAACGCACTTAGTTGCTTTAGCAAGTTAGAAGGCGCTTCTTATTTAATGTGGCTATCTATTTAACACAAATCAAATCTTTTTCTTTCTTTTTCCTTTACCTTCTGTTGGAAATCTAAAGTACTTTTGAACTTTGAATAAGCTTTTTTAGTTTTCCAAAAAACACGTTTTGAGCTATACTTTTAAGGTGAAACTTTAGCGCCTGATTGTCTTTATAATTTATTATTTAACAGTATTGCTGTTAAAAGCTCTACATCGGGATTTAATCAATCTGCCTAACTTTTCCCCATTTATATTGGGATCACCTTCCAGTCTAGTGAGATATCGCAGAACCAATTCGGTTTTATGCCTGGTCGGGGTACAACGGATGCCATTTTCGCAATCCGCCGGTTGTGCGAGAAATGCAGAGTCGTACATAAATACTTACACATGGTGTTCATTGACCTCGCGAAGGCATACGACCGGGTGCCTCGTGAGGTTTTGTGGTGAGCGTGCGTGAGCGTGCGTGAGCTCTTAAGAAGAAAGGCGGGCCTGGGCAGTATGTAGAGTTGATTCGAGCGATGTGCAGTACCTAAGTCCGGTATACAGTGGGCACTACTGACAGCTTCAGTGTAGCAGTCGGCTTGCACCAAGGGTCGGCCTTCAGTCTTTACTACTTTCTGAAGATAATGGACGTTGGACATATACAGGAAAAGGCATCTTGGTGTTTACTGTTTGCCGATAACATTGTGCTGGTTGCCGAGAGTGCTGTAGCGTTCCAGAGCAGACTGAATGAGAGTGTTGGCCTGAAATTTAGCAGAACCAAAACCGAATATTTGTTCTGCGATTTTGGCGGGTTCTCCAGTTCCGTGTCTAAATCTCTCGCTGGAACACCCATACCGATCTGCTCCGACTTCCGGTATCTAGGGTCACTTGTCAGCACCGGATCAACTCAGATGGAAGAAATGGGAACAACAGAACTTGCGACCCACAGATGCCCCTTAATTTACAGGGCCAAATTTACAAGTCCGTGATTAGACCATCGTACTGTATGGATCTAAATGTTGGGCTGTGCAATGGATGTAAAGAGATTGCATGTAGCAGAGAGAATAATGTTGAGATTGATTTGCAGAGTGAAGAGAATGTAAAAGTGAAAAATGAGTATATTAGAGGAAGATTGAAAGTGGCGCCAGTGACAGAATAGTTGAAAGGAAGGAGTTGGTGTGGTTTGTATGTTGGGCGTTAGGATAACTAGGGTGCTAGGTAATTGTTTTAGGGCTAGGTTTGTAGTAAGTGGTCTTAGTTATTTCAGAGGTGCCAGGCTCAATTGGTGCAACCATAGCCACACTGTACGCATTTGGAATAACGGCCGTACTAAGCTGTAAGTCCCGGTGCGTACAGGGTGTATGAAAGAAAAGTGATTCCGTGAAGGAAAAGACGGTGAAAAAAGTGTTGCGCCGACCCCAAGTAATATGGGACAAGGGCAGGCAGTTAATGATTATTTTACAGTTTTAGATTAGAGACCAAAACGAATACTTATGTTGTTTTCAACAGCGAGCCCTATCAGAATACCAGCGTGGCGTTATTTTTATTTTTATTTAAATATCGCTGCAAATACTGAGATAGGCTGCGTTCCCGAGGGCCGCTAAGCGCACCCTGCAATCGTAGGGCCCGTTTACAATGTTCTCGCGAACACAGAAATTGGGAGGAAGAAGACTGGTGTTGTGTTTGTTTTTTTGATTAATCTCGTTTCAGTATTAGGCCCGATACAAGACTACAAGACTTACTCTGGTTTGGAGGACCTGTCGAAGAAGTCAAAAACTTTTGAAAGTTTTGTTAGGAAATTCATTCTTAAGAAGAGGGACCAATAATGGTTTGGACAGGTATTTGGATCGGTGGAAGAACCGATCTCACTTGGATCAGAGGCAACCTCAATGCTCAGATTTATGCGGAGAGGATTGTTTCAGACGTGATCATCTCTTTGCGATGCCGCTTGGGCGATTAGTTTCGACTAATGCACGACAATGCACGTCCACACACGGCTAGAGTCATAACACGCACTCTTGCCGATGCTCGCATCAACGATGTGCCGTAGCTTGCTCAATCGCCAGATCTCAACCCAATTGAGATTTGAGCTTTGCCGAGAATGGATGCCGTGCATACCCCACAACAAATTTTTGGCCATTCCTCAAAGTGTTTTGATGATCTGATTTTATGCATGTCAAATCGCTGCTTGTGTGATTCGTGTCAATGGTGGAACACACATTATCTTTATCTTTTCAATAAAAAATAAAATCTTAATTTTTGTCACTTAATTGACAACATTAACTTAGGTAATTTACCATAATTAATTGCAATTTTCTTAATAAAATTAGTTTCAAGTTTCATAATAATAATAATTGTGAAGGATGGCACGGTTGACATCTGTCGGGCATGTCACCGTCCGGGTGAATCGATCCGCCACATTATCTCTGGTTGTTCTCGTCTAGCTAACGAAGAATATTTGCATAGGCACAACCTTGTAGCCAGGATTATCCATCAGCAACTTGCTCTGAAATACACTCTTGTGGCATCGGAGGTGCCGTACTACAGGTATGTGCCCGACCCAGTTCTCGAGAATGGCAATATCACATTGTACTGGGATCGGTCCATCATCACTGACAGGACTATTGTAGCCAATAAGCCTGATATAGTGGTGGTGGACCGAATCGAGAGGCGTGCAATGATTGTTGACATTACCGTCCCGCATGACGGAAACCTCGTGAAGGCCGAGAAAGATAAGCAAATCAAGTATCTTGACTTGGCTCGCGAGGTTGTCGACATGTGGGAAGTGGATACAGTGATCATTGTACCGATAGTCGTGTCAGCCAATGGCTTAATAGCCACGAGCCTCGACCAACACCTTAGGAGGCTCTCGTTAGGCGGCTGGGTCAAGGGCCTGATCCAGAAAGCAGTATTGCTGGACACGGCTCGTATTGTTAGGAGGTTCCTCTCTCTGGAGCCCTGACCGCCGGTAGCTTGGACCCTGTTCCCGATACCGGTGGGCCTCTATTTTTTATATTTTTAAATGTTTTTTTTTTTTTTTTTGTAATTTAATTTATAAAATATTTAAAAATGTAAAGAATAAGAAAAGAAAGTGAATAAAGGAGATAAATAATAAAATATACGAATAAGTTGTTAATTTACATATATGAATTAAAGTAAGAAGCGCCAGTCTGGAAGACTAGATTTGGTAAATATTAATTGGATATTTTTTTATAGGTGAAAATGTACTTGATCCCTAAACACTCTTGAAGTGTTTTGTTTTGTCCCGGCCGGTACCAATTGGTAGGGTAGGGTTTTTTAATGACCATAGCAAAACAGAAAAAAATTTCGACATTGACGTGCCCATTACTGGGACACAAGCCACCTATCTGTATCAGGGAATGAGCCATTATCTACAACGCGGGCCTAGTGCATGTTGGTGCAAGTCACATGTCTTCGATTTTACACAAAGTAAAGTGCCTGTCTGAGTTCGAACGTATGACTCACTGCGGCACTTACATAAAAAAGATAGGGTCGTTACCCACTGAGACACCAGTGCTTGTTTAATTTTGTTTTTCCCTTTTTTTACAAAATTTTCTCCTTGATCTGATTATTTACTAACTATTCCATAATATTTCCGTGGCTGTATCTAGCTAAGTAGCAAACTCCTTTCTTTAAGTCATTATAGTCATCTAAAATTTGGTCGTAATAAGGCTGTGGTATTCACAAAATATGTTTATTCTATATATATTTTTTGTAATTATTCCTATCTCACATTCCTGCGCAGTTATCTCTATAAACAATTTAGTGATAATAATACATAATGAGTTAATCACTAACAAAACAGCCAAACATTTTTATCATTTTTATTGTAACAGAATAAATACCTACCAGATCAGATACAATTTTTATCACCAATTTTATAATTTTAAACAAAACAATACAAACTATATATATACCTTATCTCAATAAGTAGCATAAATATGTAAATTCGAAAGTAGTTATCAATTAATCGCCCACACACACGTAGTCACAGTGATTATGGAATAAAAAGTACTTGGTGGTATATTAGTTGATAACTTACCTGACTACGTGTTTAAAATGTTGTTATAATTAATATAAAGCAAAGTAAAATGATATTGAAACAAACACAAACATAACATTTGGGATCACTATTGTGCTAGATCCAGCATCAGAAGGCGAAACGGTAGTAGTAGAATCGGTTATAGGCGAACTGGTCGTGGTATCTTCAGAAGTAGAATCAGTAGTAGCCGTAGTGGTCTCAGTCGTAGCTTCTGTAGTAGTCGGAGTAGATGTTACTGGCATCACAGGACCCCGATAATATTTCTCGTAGATATCGTCCCAGAAAGCCGCTCTGTCACCCATAATTTCTTCATCTTCTTTTAATTCTTTGACTGGACCCAACGACATGTAAGGAGATCTTTTAGCGCTAGCACGTGGCCACTGTGGCGGATATGAGATACGATCCGGAGAACTGAAACAAAAATTTATAAATTTTTACCTGGTAAGCATGTTACTGCAAATAATATGTTATGGTGACGTAGGACCTTAACCTTCATTAAATGTTTGTAATTTGTAATACTCCTTTTGTCAATCAGATTCACAACAATACAAACTAATTGCAGTAGATTAATTTAACCAGGTAGTGTAAATACAGCTAAATATAAGAGATCTGCAATTTTAATAATAAAAAAAATCTTACCCAGTCAAAATAAAATTGTGCCAGTATTCTCTCACGGTTGCTTTCATTGCCTTGTATTCGTCCGTTTTGTCAGTGACATCTTCGTCCATGACTGCAATCAGTTGGTCACAGTGATCTGCCCCTTGTATGTCAGTATTTGGAAAGAATGGTGTATTTTCATCCACAAATGAGTATTTAAATAGGTATATTTCGTCATCGAGAGCTTCTATCCGAGTTGATAGAGACCTCAACATAGGGTATGCAAATAAAACATCAGTAAAGTAAATAATATACTGGCGAATATTAGTAAGACTTACAGCTTCAGCTCCGAAATAAAACTCTTTGACCTTCTGTGCAACCTCCTCTTTAACATCTTCACTATCAAAATGCAATTCAGCTGGTAAAAAGTCTGAAAATTTCCTATTCATCTGTTCGCTCCAAGAGTTAAATAATGGTAGTCTCATTGCGCCATCCATGTTAGTAAATCCATACATCAATGGTATCTGGCTATAGTTACCTTCTTTTAAAATACTAAAGGGAGCATCAAAAACAACTCTTTCTTGACCTATATCATTTTCCACACATGGGCCGAATAAAATTGCAACATCCTGATTATTCGTAATTACTTCAGAACGTGAGAGTAACGTTTGAAAGGTTGCAGTTCTGTACAATTCTTCTAATTTGTCCAAATCATCGACATCTGTAAAATCCAGCAGCTTTGCATAATACTTAGCATTTTCAATTGAGTTGATTTGTGCACCGACAGCGCCAGTACTAACACCACTTTCCACTATTGCTTTTTTAAATAGTCCTTTTGTAATAGGAGAAAGAGTTAGAAAATCTACAGAACCCGACCCTGCACTACAGGCTGCCAATGTTACATCTTCAGGGTTACCTCCGAACCTGGCAATATTGGTGTTTACCCAACGAAGTAATGCTACCTGATCTTTAAGTCCAGCATTCCCAGGAGCACCTTCAGTGCCAAGACATAGAAAACCATGCACACCAAGTCTGTAGTTAAATGTTACTACAATAACTGGTTGTGATTGGGTATTTGCTAATTCTCTGAACTTTTCTCGTTCTCCATAACCATACTGGTATGCTCCACCGTGGACGACTACTAAAACAGGTAGTCTGGACACTGCTGTAGCTGTTTGAGGGACGAACACGTTGGCTACTAGACAGTCTTCTCGCATATCATAAATCGATGCTCCCGTTGGACTTGGACACACGATACGTCTGTCTATTGCATCAAACGTAGATAAAAATACCGGTGGAGGGCGAGGAGCCTAGGTAAAATAAGAAAAAAAAAAAACTTTAAAGTGATATAATTAAAACAGTAAAACACAAAACAATAACTCATTAAAATAAAAGAAACTTAAAAACATTATTATTGAAATCTTTTTATATATTGAGAGACAAACAAACATCTAACTGTTCAACTATGTATACAAGACACCTGTGCAAAGCAAACATCGTTTCCACATTGTGGCCAACTGTACTACTGTACATTATACTAAAATAGATCAAGCTTCACCTTAAATCTGTCAGGTCCTGAAGGTGCAGTGGCATAAGGGATATTATAAAACACGTAAAGTTTGTTATCTGGGTCTAAATGCCCACGCACTGTACCCTGAGCTATCAATACATCCCGGTAAAGAGCAACGTCTTGGCTTTGCACTAATATCGCACAAGCACACAATACTAGTACCACACACTTCCACATCATGACTGATCAACTAAGTATCATTAATGCCATGATGTATATATACTCGTATTATGCATCCATTACGGCTATCGTTAATCATGAAAGATAAGTCGAAAGTGGTGTGGAAAGAAGTGGTGATGGTAGTAATGATACGAGTAGTGTATTCCGAAACAAGTCACCCAATTACAATACTCGTGTCATTAAAAACCCTCGCCTTCGGCTCGGGCTTGTTAATGACAGCTCGTTTGCAATAACCTACACACCCGTGTATCACACGACGTTTTTCAATACAGATGTGGAAAATAGTAAAAACAAATCAAAGAAATAAATCTGTTTTGTCCATAAAATAAAATTATCGTAAGTCGCCATATATCTTTATCGAGATTTTTGGGGCAAAATTTTATACAGCGCAGTTTTTGCCTCAGATAAAATATCGGGCAAAGTTAATAATCACTTGTACTTGAACTCATTATAAAAAAAAAACAATTTATCACACATGAAATTAAAATTTTCCGAAAATGGCGCGTTTTTGCAACTGGACATATTTTTTTTTACAACGAAAACAGCCTGTACAGCCTATTCGATTTTTGACAAATGTTGATGTGAAAATAATTAAATTAAAACTGTTAACTGTTTTTTTAACTGTTTTTTGTATTAATTAACTGTTAAATATATTAAACAACCACTCTAAAAGACCAAGACAATTCAATGCTAAGCCGTACGGACTCATTAATTTTTCCTCGTATAAAATCTATCCCATTTTATTCTATGTATATGTCGCCGCGTAGGCGTGAATTTGCTAATTTATTATCCTAATTAATAGTAATTAGTAATTTTAAGTGTCAATGTCTATTTAAGTTGGGTTTTGAGTTCAGCGCCATCTATTGGCTCACTGTGGAATCAGTATTGATTCATAATTCATATGCTAATTTCAATGTTTAATTAATACGAGATGTTTAAATTAAACAGGAACACTTATTGTAGGACTTTTGGATTTGTTCTCATTTTAACTATTGCACATTTGACGAAGTAAATGTGTTTCATTATGTTATTCTTATTAAGTTGTCAAACAATGGCGGATGTTATAATTTCTATGACCAATAACCAGATTTAATAATTTAATACGAGAACTAAACAAATTTGAGTAAATGATTAAATACTAAGAAGTCATAAGACTATTTTACACAGCTATGTAATAATGAGAAACTTTCTAATTAGTAAGATTGTTAGATCACCGGAAACTTGAATAGTTTTGTTATTAGATGACTATTTCAATAATAAACTAAAAACCACTTTGTATTTGTGAGTATTGAGGTTGTTTAATGTTAAAATAATTAACTGATCAGCATTTTAGTATTGTTTGCTAACTTTACTCAACTATCCAAGTAATAAGTGTCTAAACAAAAACAATATGAAAGTTCCGCCCACTTAGAACGCGCGTCGCGCGGACTATGTGTGAAAAATAAGAACTGATTAATAAATGTAATCGAATAGATGTTTGAAAACCTAATTAATTGTCATAAAGTGATTGTGTAATCTATAAAAACATTTAAAAAGAGTGTCCTGGAGTTTCTTGCTAGATCTCCTCCAGCGATCGACAAGGGCTTAGCGATCTAGCAAGCCACGCGATGTGGTTTTAGCTTCAAGTTCATTTGAAAACTCAAAGTGCCTGTAACTAAATCAAATAAACACTCTTGAGTTTCAATCCAGTGTTGTGTGTTATTGAAGTAACCCGCTCCAGTCAAGAATAAAGGAATTGCCTCTAGACATTGGAATTAAAGATGGCGATTCTACGATACATAGGTACTTCGACGTGACATCAGAATTGGGCTCAGCTCCCACTATCGCCTTCTGCCCATGCTATGAAAGCCATCCGAAGAATTTTGTACAACATCGCCAGCGCCGAGGGTATGGCAAAAGATTTTCCTATGATAATTTCCAAGAGTAAGCGATGTCCAGACATAGGCGAAAATAACTGGAATATTTTTACGTGAACGATCTGAACTCTATTGAAACGACAGAAGAAGCTACTGACTAGTGGCATGGATGCTGTCCTACACCATTGTGGCCAAAACTTTATACAGCACAGAATGACCGAAGCAGCTAAGCGAACAACTTGATCTGTCCATTGATAGATTCCATCATGGTTGAGGGGAGTATTCTGTTTTTTTTATTTATGTAACTTAACATTCTTAATTATTTTCATCATACAAGGCAAGGTCAGTGACCTTTTGTGTGACAATTTTAATCAATCTGCCTAGTCTTTTCCCAACCAAGTCCGGGACAGCTTCCATTCTAACTGGATTCAGCTGAGTACCAGTGCTTTACATGGAGCAACCAAAACCCAGTAACTGGGTAACACAATACCCCTTACTGACTGAGTGGTCCCTGCTGTTGTTTGTGTGGCAATTTGTGGAATTAAAATGAATGAAACGGCTTAAATTACTCCATAAAATAAGACAGCTGACTAGGAACTCAATGTTATTGTTTAAATATGGTTCTTTTGTCTTAAGAATTGCAATGGCTCAGTTATTTGAGAAATTTTATTTTATTTGAGGAGTATGTAAGGATCGTAGCAAGTGGCAATCTGTGGTTGCTGCCTATCCCCATGGGGACAAGGTGTGAGTGTATGAATGTTAAACAATTCAAAGTACCTACGTTGAGTTTTGTACCGGACAAAAAGTAACAACTTATTTTTATAGCATTCATTACATTTAGGTAGCTAAAACAAAAGTTTAGTAGGTAAATAAGTTAAGTAAGTTACAGAATGTATGTGCAACAGAAGTAGTAAACATTTGGCAGAAAGTGCCATGACATATTCATGTTGACGCACTAATTGGCATTTTTGCAATTTATTGTTTTTACCCGACTACCAAACGGGGTTTATTATTGAATAATGTGGAACCCGTTGCATGTCATACTTTTTTTAAAGTAAAGTAAGATAAGAAAATGTATTAACACATTCCTTAAACATGAAAAGCACAACAAATAAAAATAAAATTATAGTGTGCTCAAGAAAATACTTACAACGATTTGCATTTAAGTAGCTGGGGTGAGAATAATTGTTTGGTTACAAGACTAAACAATATTTAAAATATTATCTAGAGGTTTTTGTAGAGTGAGTATGCATCTAATATAAATGTATTTGTATGAATGGGTGAAAGGGTTGTGATACACCTGGGTGAGTCATTACAAACTTTATAATCAGGGTAAGTATCAGCAGAGCTTCAGTTCATGCATAATCATAATATAATAATAAATAGTCATAAGCTGATAGCCACCTGGTAACTTTTAATTTACAAGTAGGTACGCTTAGTATGTGTGAGTAACCTATTATGTATGGACCTTGTGATTTTTGGTAAATTAATGGTCCTGTGTATGTAAGACATATTTGAGTGAATCTAATGTGATTACTGTGTTCCATCTTATCTGTCTACATGATCTGGTAGATTTGTTTTGGCTATGGGGTTCTTGACAGTGATAGCGCTATAAGTTAAATCTAATTAAAAAATTGTCTGACCCTACATTCTTGGTTCAGACTGTCAGTTGGATACTGATGGGGCCTTTTATAAGCTCTAAGATTTATGCTTGTTCAAGTTAAGTTTGTTATAATAAAGTTTATTTAATCATTCAATATTTGAGAACCTTCCTAATGAATTAAATCTCACAATGGGTTTAGTTGAATTTTACTTGTTATGGTACATGGGTGTAAATAGATTAGTAATTTCTGACAGATTTCAAAGCTTGTTATTGGATGCACTTGCACAGAATAAAAACAATCAAAAGACAGGTTTGTTTTTTGATAATTTGTCACTTTTAGCATTCAATAACTTTCTTTTCTTTTTGCAACTTTTTACCTAGCTTGTATTCAAACTTGTTCACACATAAATGTTTTGTAATGAAATAGGTTTGTAATAGGTGTGTAAATAGGTTGTTGCGTGTGTGGTATGCAAACATGCATCATTAAAAGTAGTTTTCAACATGTTTTAACATTAATCTTTAGCTAGTGCAAACACCGTCATAAGTAATGCAGCAATCTTCATAGTTATTCATTTCAGTGTCATCAGATTCTAGTTAACTTTGAATTACTCACTTACTATTTCAAAACAATAACATAATTTAATTGTTATCAGTACTAACTCCTACTTATTTAAATATTAATAGGATTATCTTTTCTTTTATTATTATTTATCTGTATACCTTCTCACATTCCAGATTCCTGTGTCATATCAAAAATCAAAATGGTTACCTACATAGTCAAGTATTATCAAGGATGTGGAAACAAAACTAAAAATACCTGGTTTGCAAGTGACCGTGTCGCCGGGTCAGGACCTTAGAAGCTACCAACATACATACAAGCCACCAAATAGAGGTCAGCTGAAAAATGACTTCCAGCCCAACATAACTAAAGTAAAAGGTGAGAAGTTTTCAAACTATCTTCTACTCACCTCGCTAACTGATACGGTGTTGTTGTATCAGAAGGCTCAACACAATAGCCATGTCGAATAACTACATGACGCTTGTGCATGATACTACCATGCAACAAAGTACTTTTAAATTATTATTCCTGGGTTCAATTCCTAGGTTGGGCAAAATTTGTTTATGGGGTTTTTCCAATAGGGATTCCTCTGTAGCAGCCCAGAGTTTTGAAATTGGTGAACCCCATGCTTCAAAAAGCATGTTGAGCCATTGGCCTTGTGCACCATAGTACCTCCTTATGCAGATGGCTCAACAGTCAGGAGGACTACTGTTATTATTATGTTTTTGTAACTCGTTTCAGTTTATGCTATTCTATTGTCATATTTAGTCAATTATAAAAATGAATAATAAAACAAGCTCTAATTATTGAGATGTCCAATAACCTATAGCTCTGGAGGCACTTAATAAAATAATAGGTTATATCAACACCAAACTATCAGCATCCATGGAGATGGATTTGAGGTAATAATGAGAACACAATAAACTATCTTATTATGCTGTGGAAGCAACTAAGATTGATAACACAACAAACTATCCTATTGGTATGCTGTGGAATCAAGTAATAATGATAACACAACTATCTTGTTGGTATGCTGTGGAAGCAACTAATAATGATAACACAATAAACTATACTGTTGGTATGCTGTGGAAGCAACTAATAATGATAACACAATAAGCTGTCTGTTAGTAATCCGTGGAGGAAACTAATAGTGATAATACAACACACAATCTATTGGTTTGCTGTGGAAGCAACTAATAAAGATTTAATATCCATTGGTTAGGCGTGGAGGCCGCTAATGAACAATCTCTCATGTTATCCTGCTGGGTCCACGGTGTACAAGACCACCCAGAGCCTGGTTCCTTATATCCTGTCAAATCAAAGACTTCGTGCCTGTCACGGAGCAATGATCCTAAACTCCTTAACCTTTAATCCTGTCAAATCAAAGACTTTGTGTCTATCACAGAGCGGTGTTCCTGATCCTATCCTTAAATCCTGTCAAATCAAAGACTTTGTGTCTATCACAGAGCATTACCGTCCCGTGAGAATGAAACTAAACAAAAAACAGCTGATCACAATACTCCTACACTACCTACACTATACTTACCAAATACAAGGCTGCTATGAAAGCCTTCTTATAAGTAGGTATGTGCTCATTAATGCATCAAATATTTTAATTTGAGATAAACTTAATAGTTACCTAATTTCATAAGTATTCAGTGATATATTGATAACTTAAACTGACTATTACCTATTACAAATCAATGAATATTGTAAGATAATACAAACAATAACATTCTGCAAACAAGATTCAAATTGGACTAGTAAGCTAGCAACTGATTATTCAATGTCAAAAATCTGAAATAGAAATTGTATGCCTTCATTGACATGACATGTAGCAGTTAGTTGTTTCCTAACAACATTGGTCTTTACCATATAGCAAGTTGAATACCTAAAGCATATAGCTGTGGGTGTAAAAATACATTCAATATTTCAAAAATAAGGCAAACTTAGCTTAGATTTATTACAAGCTGTCAATGAAAAATAAAACCAGTTGTTATCAGATCCTAAACTTAATTAATACTGTAGGATGATAAACAACAATAATCTGCCGACAAATATTTCTCCGCTATTACAGATAACAACCAAGAAACAGAGACTGAGGACACGAGACTGAGGACACGAGACTGAGGACACAAGACTGAGGACACCTCTAGCTGCAGAGCCCGCAGCTAGGTCCAGTATGGCCGTGTCGCCGCGTAGGCGTGAATTTGCTAATTTATTATCCTAATTAATAGTAATTAGTAATTTTAAGTGTCAATGTCTATTTAAGTTGGGTTTTGAGTTCAGCGCCATCTATTGGCTCACTGTGGAATCAGTATTGATTCATAATTCATATGCTAATTTCAATGTTTAATTAATACGAGATGTTTAAATTAAACAGGAACACTTATTGTAGGACTTTTGGATTTGTTCTCATTTTAACTATTGCACATTTGACGAAGTAAATGTGTTTCATTATGTTATTCTTATTAAGTTGTCAAACAATGGCGGATGTTATAATTTCTATGACCAATAACCAGATTTAATAATTTAATACGAGAACTAAACAAATTTGAGTAAATGATTAAATACTAAGAAGTCATAAGACTATTTTACACAGCTATGTAATAATGAGAAACTTTCTAATTAGTAAGATTGTTAGATCACCGGAAACTTGAATAGTTTTGTTATTAGATGACTATTTCAATAATAAACTAAAAACCACTTTGTATTTGTGAGTATTGAGGTTGTTTAATGTTAAAATAATTAACTGATCAGCATTTTAGTATTGTTTGCTAACTTTACTCAACTATCCAAGTAATAAGTGTCTAAACAAAAACAATATGAAAGTTCCGCCCACTTAGAACGCGCGTCGCGCGGACTATGTGTGAAAAATAAGAACTGATTAATAAATGTAATCGAATAGATGTTTGAAAACCTAATTAATTGTCATAAAGTGATTGTGTAATCTATAAAAACATTTAAAAAGAGTGTCCTGGAGTTTCTTGCTAGATCTCCTCCAGCGATCGACAAGGGCTTAGCGATCTAGCAAGCCACGCGATGTGGTTTTAGCTTCAAGTTCATTTGAAAACTCAAAGTGCCTGTAACTAAATCAAATAAACACTCTTGAGTTTCAATCCAGTGTTGTGTGTTATTGAAGTAACCCGCTCCAGTCAAGAATAAAGGAATTGCCTCTAGACATTGGAATTAAAGATGGCGATTCTACGATACATAGGTACTTCGACGTGACATATATAATAACTTGTTTAAATAGACTTATAATTTTAAAACTAATCTGCAAAACTAATGATCGAGCGCGTAAACATAAGTCACGACCGCGAAATAGAAAGATGCCTATGCAAAAGATTTGATTTTCGAATCATAACTATAGCCTCTGAAAGTGCGACATGTTTAACAACTGTATTGAAAAAGTTATTTCACTGTTAGAGAGCTGAGCTATCGTTGAGTGTTGTATATTACTTTTAATCCCGGAAGGGTGGGATAAGCCAAGAGATCGAAGCTGCGATAAAAATATAACACAATAATTGTTGAATTAATTATTTTTCTTCAATAGATGAAGTCGTCGCTTCTTTGGATCATGCTTGATGGTAAATTAGACAGTATCAGTCAATTAAATCTTTAATATTTATCTTAAACATTAAATACTTGTATTTTATCACCGTGATTGTAAAATCTAAAATGATTCATGATTATTTTTGCATTGAAAAATCTTTTTTTAAACAAGCTTTTTAGTTTACCGTGCATTGACATCCAAACAAAACGCGTAAGTATGCAATTATTTTTCTAATCGGATGAGGATAACTGCTTTAAAATTCAGTGAAAGATTTGACCCGATCATTAAGTACATGCATTGCATGTTTATAATAAAAAGCTTGTAAAATTGTAAAAAATATCTCAAGTCTTAAAATAGACTATAATAATGTATATGATAAGTATAGATATCTATTTATGATGCAAAAAAATACATATTATGAGCTTACGATCTATGTCATATGAGAGAGAGATGAGAACGTTTCGCATTTCATAGATTCTATGATATGCGAAACGTTCTCATCTATAAAACAGCATAGCTATCGTAGAAGACTAGTTATTACGAAGTTATATACAACAATGATAGAACAGCCAAGAACATTTGAGATCATCACTAAGATAGCGCCATCAGTTCAGGAATGGTAGTCAGTTCATGAGACATCGGATCATCAGCACTCGGATTATCAGTAGTTGGATCATCAGTAGTCGGAGAAGTAGTAGCAGAGGGCCTTACTGGACCTCCATAGTATTTCTCGTAGATGGTGTCCCAAAAAGCCGCCCTATACTCTAAAATGTTGTCTTTTAACTCTACGACTGGACCCAGCGACATAAGAGGTGACATTTGGGCGTTTGCAGTTGGCCATTGGGGCAAAGTTGGCGCACTTGCTGTTGGAGAGCTAAAAGAATGAAGATGTTTTGGAACAAGAGCTGAGTAATAAAATTTTAAAAATAATAAGAAACTGTAACATATAAATAAATAAAAAAGGCTTTTATTTCGTGTAGAATTTACAGTATCTATCTATGTACATATTATAATTTATTTCTAAGTACGAGTATCTATATTCGAATTATTTCTAATATGTATTTATTATAGTCTAAAATTTATCTATCACTTGTATAGTTTTTTTAAAGAACAGTTTCTTATTTTTAATATTTATATTTATAATTTAGTTCTGTATTTTTTTTGTTTATGAATTTATAACTTACAACAAAATCTTATCATCTTAATTTTTAAGTTTATTTTAATTTCTTAATCCTAAGGTAGTTTTTACAAGTTATGTTATTATATTCTATGGTATAAGAGGAGAGGTTCAAGGGCGCCAAAAGCCCGATGCCTACCCACAGCCAGTAGGCGAGCACGCTCAGCAGTATTAGTGGACGTATTTATGAGTTTATTCCGTACCAATCTGCAGAGCGGCTCATCCCACTGTCTTTGGGGAAATGGGTTTTCAGGTAACGCCGTATTCGGGCAAGCCACTTTCCAGGCGCACACTGCGTCGGTCGAGCACGGCACTTCACAGTTAACCAGTGAGAGAGATACAATTTTAGTGGTTAACGTTTTAGTGCTGTGGACCGAAGACGGGAACGCCGGTAGACTTAAATTAGACATTTTGCGGATGCCGAGCCCACCGAAGCGAATTGGTAGTGTGGCTTGCGTCCAGGCTCGGTCATCCAATGCCATCAAAAAAGCACTACAAATTACATTGAATATTTATAAAAATTCATAGACATTAATTCACACATTAATAACATTGCATGACAAATTTAAAATTGATTGAAAAGTACAATATTAGGTATAGTTGTTAGGTTAAAATTCATTTAATATTTCATTTAATATAATAAAACAATTGTCACTTTATAAATGGTGACGAACTGGCATGCAAAGTCAAAGTCAAATGTGTTTATTTCAAGTAGGCCATTATGTGGCACTTTTGAACGTTAAAATTTACATTTAATAAAAATTGATTCTACTGTGCATTCGGAAATGTAGATTGTTATGGAGAAGAACGCACAAGAAACTCCATACTTACTCTTTAAAAAAAAAGTTTTATACAATATTTATATAGGTACATACATTAATAAATTCGTATACGTGAGGACAATGTACCCAGCACTACTATACTACATATAGGTATGAGAGAATTATAAGCATTAACAGGTAAATTCCTTTACTTGATAAATAGGAACATGGTCCTCACGTACTTACAAATAGTGCAAATATAGGTATATTACCTAATTAAATAACAACAGAACAGTGTGCGAGTCAATTTTTTTTAAACAAAAAAAGAAGAAAAAATAAAAATAAAGCGTTACTTAATTTATGAATATAATACAAATTAACCATTTTGATTTTGTCCACACCAAAGATAGGCCTATGGAGCAGGACCAGCATTTTAACTATTGTTTTAAATTTGCGCTTTTAACTATTGTTTTAAATTTTCTTTCATTTAACTTTAATATCTCACAAGGTATTTTGTTATAGAATTTAACACAGTACCCCATGAAAGATGTGTGTACTTTAGCTAATCTATATGATGGTTGATCTAACTTATCTTTATTTCTGGTATTACAATTGTGTCTATCACTAACTTTACTAAAGAGATTTAAATTTTTCCTTACATACATAATATTTTCATAAATGAATTGGCAAGAAACTGTCATAATATTAATCTTTTTAAATAGCTCCCTAAGCGATTCTCGGTGACTTAACTTATATATGGCTCTGACAGCTCTCTTTTGCAATATAAATATTGATTCAATGTCAGCCGCCCGACCCCACAGTAAAATACCGTGAAAATGACATAATGCTGTGAAAGTAACTAAAATAGACCAAACGCGCGGTTTCTACATCCGTTAACTGTCTTATCTTTCTAACAGCATAAGCGGCTGAGCTCAGCCGTCCTGCCAGAGATGTTATGTGAGGCCCCCATTGTAATTTGTCATCTAGAGTGATTCCTAGGAAAACTGTTTGATTTACATAGTCCAGCTTTTCTCCATTCAATATGATGTCACATTCGCTACTTCTAACATTCGGCAATGTGAATCTAATACATTTGGTTTTTTTTTCATTTAGTACCAAATTGTTTGCCGTGAACCAAGTTTGGACCTGATGAATAGACTTATTCACATCATCAAGATTTTGTGATCGTCGATCTATTTTAAATATCAAAGATGTGTCATCAGCAAATAACACGATCTTCGGTTGATTTTGTAATAATTGGGGCAAATCGTTAATGTAAACTAAAAAGAGGAATGGACCCAATATAGAGCCTTGAGGAACGCCCATTGTCATTTCAGACCCTAGTGAGTTTACGCCGTTTGCCTGAACTTTAAGTTGTCTGGCTTTCAAATATGATCTAAGTAATTCAAGGGCCGTATGCCTAATCCCATAGTGCTCGAGTTTTAACAATAGTGTCTCATGGTTAACGCAATCGAACGCTTTGTAAGAGGTGCATCCACCTCTCCAAAAACACCGAGTCCCACCGCTCGGACAATACGCTCAGGATACTGTTAGAGCTGCGTTGGAAGCGACTTAGTAGCGACGCGCTTCGCTTCCTAATAATAGCATAAAAGTCATCGGTTTGCGCCTGCGCGAACATCGTAGAAGCGCTGCAAAACCGCGGCAGCCCAAACAGTACCCTAAACGCATTGTTGTACTGCACATGCATGGCACTATATACTCGCTGTACATAGTTGGCCCATAGTTGGTCCGCACTAATGAAAATGTTTTTTTTTACTGTGTGTTCCGTTCCCACAGACAAACCGTGTAAACGGTTTTGTGGGGCATAGTTCTTAAGTTAAGATTTAATAAACTTGTACCTTAATAAATAAATAAATAATAAATAATAGGCTGCACGTATAAAAAGACTGACAGTAAGCTTTAAATAAGGTCACCTTAACTTGTTCAGTACAGCGTGAAAACCTACGTGCCAACATGTTACAGCGCACCGACAGCGCCCTACGTTCCCGCTCGATATCCTCATTGTCAGACAAGTTATCTGTGACCCAGTGGCCCAGGTACTTAAATTGGTTAACCCTCTTCAGACTAACACCGCAGAGAGTGATCGGAGGTATAAAAGAGAAACATTTGGCACCAGATTTAAAAATCATGTACTCACTCTTCTTAGGGTTGTAGCTGAGCCCCAGCATATGTCTCACAAATGCGCAGGAGTTTCCGCAACCCCCCAACCGACGGGCTCAGCAGCACCATATCATCCACGTAGCTGATGTTGTTAATAGGCACTCCGCCTATTGAGCAACCCGCATTAGCACTGCTGAGCCCGCCAATCTGCTGGTTCATGTACAGGTTGAACAAGCGTGGCGAGGTCATCCCCCCTGCCACATACTGCAATCCAACCCGTACACGTTGGAATATTCTCCTGCCCAGTTCCGCTGGTGACTGTACCAATACCTAAATATCGACACTATCTCACTCGGCACCCGTGTCTCACTGTGCAGCTTGTCCCACAGCATGTCATAATTTACTAAGTCAAACGCTTTCGAGAGGTCTAGGTAACAAGCGTACACAGGAGTATTTCTAGCCGTGTAATACTGTACAGTCTGCTTGAGACAGAGGATAGCCGTCTCAGTCGACAAACCAGGCGTAAAGCCAAATTGAGCGTCATGTAAATGAAGGTGCTTCTCCAGCTGTCAGTCAAGCAGCCTGTCCAGCACCTTGGCTATGACAGTAGCGAGTGAGATAGGCCTATAGTTAGATACATCCGACACATCACCGGTTTTATTTTTTACAATCAGAACTACCGCCGATCATCAGGTAAGTAATTATGGCTGATGCACAGATTAAACAACATTGCTAGTACCCTCGGTAGATGCACACCAGAGTGCTTCAAGTGCTCGATGCTGGAGACTTACTTCTAACCATATTCTTAATAATGACAGCTATATCCTTGGGTGTAAAGCTGATACTAACGTCTCCATGCTGACACTCAGCACCAAGCACCTGCGCCGCCGGCCCTAGCGGCGACTCCACCTTGAAATGGCGCTGGAAGAGGCCAGCAATGTCGCACGGTTCATGAGCGTCACCTACACTCACCGGAAGGCTCGACCCCGGATTTAATTTGTTAGTTGACTTCCAAAATTTATTAATTACTAGCTTGTGCCAGCGGCTTCGCCCGCGTGAATTTCCAAAATTATCCCTTATAATATCTTTCCGGGATAAAAATATATGTATCCTATAATCTATCTCTGTGCCAAATTTCATCCAGATCCGTCCAGCCGTTTGAGCGTGAAGAAGTAACAAACATACACACTTTTTTTTTTTTTTTGTAAATTATAGGCTCACGCTTGACCACTATCTCACCTGATGGTAAGCGATTATGTGGTCGACGGTGAAGCACGCTTGCCTAGAAGTAACCTATTCACTCTTGACTTAAAGACTCCTAGATTGTATCTATCGGGCAACACAGACTCCGGCTGGGAATTCCACTCCTTAGCTGTACGCTTAATGAAAGTATTACAGTACACTCACAGACTTTCGACTTTACAATATTAGTGTGATTGTTAACTAGCTGTCCCACGCGGCTTCGCTCCCGTCAACTGGCTTCCTACCTACCCATCTACCCTACCTACCCTACCTACCCTACATACATGATTGTTGCGTAACTTAAACCGTTTACGCAGCGCATGCAACGGAAACTCTCAAAAATTATAAACTTTTGGATTAACTTTTCTTGTTTTTGCAACATTTTTCATTTATGCTCCGCTCCTATTGGTCGTAGCGTCATGTTATATAGCATATAATATTTCTCGATAAATGCACTATCCAACACAAAAAGATTTTTTCAATTCCAACCAGTAGTTCCTGAGATTAGCCCGTTCAAACAAACAAACAAATAAACTCTTCAGCTTTATAATATTAATATATATATAGTATAGATTATATATAAGTGTAGATTGATTTACAGTACTTTACCTGAAGCGACTGCCTATATGACCTCCACAACCCAGTAACTCGGTAACACGATACCTCTTGGCTAGACTGGTGTCAGATCTCAGGCTTCTGACTATCCGTAACGACTGTCAAAGATCTTCAAATGACAGCCGGGACCGACGGCTTAACGTGCTTTCTGAGGCACTGCAGAAACTTGTTTTGTAAAGATGGTCACCCATCCACGGACCGACCTCGGCGAGCGTTGCTTAACCTTGAAAATCGACCCGTGCGGCTGTTGTTATTAAGCAGCGAGCACTTGTTAACAAATCGGTAGTAATATCGCTAAAACAAAGGTATTTCTATTTTGAAAACCCTGTTTATTTTATTGCTCTGCTATGTTGTGGGAAAACACAAGAAGCTCTGAACAAAGTGAAATTCTATCAGTAACAAAGATTTACTGAAAGGCCAAAATTGTTGGACTGACAAGCGTCACTT
Source organism: Orthosia gothica (assembly GCA_949775005.1). Lineage (NCBI taxonomy): Eukaryota > Metazoa > Arthropoda > Insecta > Lepidoptera > Noctuidae > Orthosia > Orthosia gothica. Next base: position 15,850,998 of record OX459057.1, read on the forward strand.
ATTTTCACGTGGTAATTTTCAAACATTTTTGATGTTTAGCAATAATTTATCGATATCACTTTGTTAAGAGTGCAAGCTAATTATACGAACACCGCCTGCGCCAAAAATGCAGGCAAACTGCGGTTCGATGAAATATTTAATCAATTATTGTGTTGGGATAATTTTTACTACAAAATTTCTTTCATATGTTACCAAATCCTCATGTCCGGATTGCAAGCAATAATATCCTGGCTTATTTCGTATAAAACTCAACTCCTGGTGATCTCCTTCTGCTCCTGTCTGCCGGCCTCCGAATGTCGTAATTACCGAAACAATTAAAAAGCCATTGGGTCTCACCTTTTTTATTTTATTTTTGCGTACATAGCGCAGTTTTATGGGACTCGATCCTCCTAAAACTCCACGGTGTCCTCATGTGCCGCTTATGGCGGGAACACGGGCACGCGTTAGCACTCACAGCGAACCCGCCGCGGCTGTCCGTCACCGGACCCTCCTCTGGGGTATACCCCCCAACCCCGGCGCACCAGAACACATTGTACGCCGTGACCGCCTCATGGACCAAACCAGCATATGGGTACCAGACGACCTCGTGTATGGCACCCTTGGTCCCCCTTTGACGGGTCTGGTCAGTTGCCCTGCCACTTACCACTTTTCGGCCTCAGGGGATAGGGACATCCCCTGCGGCCCTACCGCGTCTGCCATCAGACGGTGGTGATCCCATCCAGGCTGCGGAAGGTAGGGAGAGTGGCCGGCATTCTTCTCCCGCCACACCCTCAGCCGCGATATCGTATGGCACCTAGTACGCTCTATACGACAACGCGGCACACCTCAGTTACGATGTCACCTCTGCTACCAAGCGGCACCGCAACCTACTTGTTGGCCGCTACGTCGTCGGCTTAGTCGGCAAAAGCCCTGACGAGTGGCCCCTCCTCGGGTTCTTCTTTCACCGTGGGTGACCAAGCCACGGCTACTAAACCCCCCGGCTCGACAATGCGGGAACCCACTGGGGGGAAATGTGTCTCACCTGGGTCAATGTTTCGGGCACTTGGGGTTAAACCGTTTACAGGCACATGTAAATTGTCAAAGAGTCCATCAGTCAGAAATGTGAAGAAAGTTTATAATTGAGGATAGTTAAATAAACGAAGGCAAAGAGGTCATAGCTTAAAAATTTGCTTCGTGGAATCCGGGTATTACTTATTCAGATTAAAAGTACCTTACCAACTTACCTATTCAACTAGCAAGTGATACCAAGCCAGTACATACCAGAAGCTTTAGACCAGTGATATTTTATCATACTAAGCGTCGCCATGGTGATTGGAAAAACGTCAAAAAAGTAGGGGAATGCCAAGTGCTACCGAAAGGTCCCGTGACATATTGTAAATGTAAGTGTTCGTTCACACAGGGGTCCGTTTTACAGGTCCGCTTTATTGTATACATTTTTATTCGATACGTCAGATGTAGTTGTATGAAAGACTTCAGATACATGACAGTATTCCAGATCCAGTCAAAAATACAGATACGACAAAATATACAGCTGTCGGTTTTACAGGTCCGCTTTAACAAACGTTTTTATTCCGCTATGGCGTAGGTAGTTGTATAAGCAGGTTTTATCAGATGAAACCACGCGGGGCGTGCCCTTAACCCCAGTAGCGACGGATCTGTTAAAACGGTACTGTAAACGTGATGTGAACGTCACCTCTAGTAGTGACGGATCCGTTAAAATGATCCTGGAAATACGGATGTCCTGTGTGAACGAGCCCTTACAGGTTCGAGACATGTCGTTATTCTTAGTAAACATAGTGGCAAATCTAGATATACGTTAATCAATTAATTACCAGATAATTGCTCGGTGGATGCAATCACTAATTGCTTCATTAATTCACGTAAGCCATTGTGTCATGCAAGCAATTATTGCCTATTGCCACAGAGTATGGAATGGAGAGGGGGAAGGCTAAGAAAAGATTGATGGACTGTGTGAGGAGTGATATGAAAGAAAAGGGAGTCAGTGATGGCGTGACGGTGGACAGGACAGGGACAGGGAAGAGGAAAAGGTGTTGCGCCGACTCCAAGTAACATGGGACAAGGGCAAGAAGATGATAATGATCAATAATTGTTCCATTAATTCACAACAGCCATTGTGTCATGCAAGTAATTATTGCCTATTTCCACAGAGTATGGAATGGAGAGTCGGAAGGCCAAAGTAAGATTGCTGGACTGTGTGAGGAGTGATATGAAAGAAAAGGGAATCAGTGATAGCGTGACGGTGGACAGGAAAGAAAGAAAGAAGAAAGAAAACGTGTACTATGTATGTGTTACCTATGACCGTTACTTTTCAATGCTAGAGTGAACTAGCCTCTTCTGAGCTCACTGACTCCATCATAGACCTCATCCATCGCTTACCATCACGCGAGATCGAGGTGAAGAGCGGACTCATCAAGCTAAAAAATGTAAAAATATATTAACAATTTCTTTTTTTAACTGTTTTCCTTTTTTTGTTAAAAAGTTCTTTACGTTTCTCTTTTTAGTTTTGGTACCTCAAATTTCCATGAAAATTATTTATAGCCAAAGTACATCAAATGACGATTCCAATAAGCCCAAACACGACTAATTGTTTTATTTCGGAGTTCCAGTGCCTACCTTCCGGCTCATCATCAGTTCGATGGTACCACTATCATCAGTACCATTTATTTATATGTATATGCTTCATCGTAGTCGACAAACTATTTGAAATATCTTATACCCATGACATACTTGTTAATGAGTTCCAGTGGCCATCTGTGGCCTTCTTCATCAGTGCAAAAACCACTTTCTGAGTGCAAATGCTTGTAATGTTTATAAAAATACGCACAAAATTGCTATATGTCTGCCAATATTTCAGAAGTTCCCTCTATTTCCCTGAGATCCCATCATCAGAATCTGACTTGGTGACAATGGAACCACCTCGAGAGCATACCTTTTCAAACACAACAGTAAATTTTCCATCACAACAATAAATTTTCCAAATCCGTCTACATATGATGGAGATAGAAATACAAACATACGTGGGACACTCAGAAAGTTTTGCGAAACTAAAAAAAATTGTTCTATACGTACATATATTTTTATTAAATCTTTTCAAAGTACTTTCCACCAGCCTCTATACAAAGATTCATGCGCCTAAACCAGTTTTCAAAACACTTTTTCCAGTCCGCCGCAGACACCTCGTTTACAGCCTGCTCGAACGCAGCCAGCGCATCTTCCGGCGACGAAAATTGTATCCCTTTGAGCTGATTTTTTATTTTTGGGAATAAAAAGAAGTCACACGGTGCTAGATCAGGGCTGTAAGGAGGGTGACCCAGGAGTTTGACTGGCGTGCTGTCCAGGAAGTCCCTCGTTTTGAGTGCGGTGTGCGCAGGTGCATTGTCGTGGTGGAGCAGTAGCCCGCGGAGCCCTGTGTTTGGTCGCTTGTTGCTTATAACAGAGAAAACTTCTGGCAAACATTTGGTGGTATACCATTCGGCATTAATGCTTCTTTGATCCCGTAAGGGAATTGATACCAAGTGGCCAGTCAAATTAAAAAAGCTAGCGATCAAAATCTTACCCCCGCTTCTAGATCGCTTCACTTTGGTAGGCGTTGGCTCATTTTGAAACACCCAAACAGTCGACTGGCGCTTGGTTTCTGGGTCGTATTGATAAATCCAGGACTCATCACCTGTAACGATGTCGTAAACACGCCGAGACGAGCCTGCTTCAAATTTGTTAAGCATATCACGGCACCATTCCACCCGGGCCTGCTTCTGAGCATCGGTGAGGTTGTGCGGCACCCAGCGTGATACTATCCTCCTCACGCGAAGATGGCTGTGTAGAATCTCGTGAACGCTTCCCGATCCAATCTTCAATATGTGTTGAATCTCCTGATATGTAATTCGCCTATTGTCTTGGATTAAATTTTTCACTGCTAGCACGTTTTCTTCGGTAACAGCCGTCAAAGGGCGACCGCTTCTTTCGTCATCCCCCAAAGTTGGTCGACCGCGCTTGAATTCGTTATACCAACGATACACGGTTGCCTTGGAAGGGCCTTCATCCATGAATGCCATTTGAAGTCTATCGTACGATTCATCCGGTTTCAGGCGACACTTGAAATCGTATAAAATCATAGCTCTAAAATGTTCCCGGCGCAGATCCATATTTCAGTGAGACACAATACTTTGAATTAACTCGCAAAAAATGTGGAGGGAAATTTTGAAATTGGAACTTACTTATTTTTACTTATAAATAATCATATTTTCGAAAAACATTATAACTGGCCAGTCTCCCATATATAAAAACTTTTTTTCGCAATACTTTCTGAGGGGCCTGGTATTTACATACTTAAAAAAAATATAATAAATATATCGACCTCCTCTCTCTTTTGGGAAGACGGTTAAAAAAATGTCAATGCCGTGTCTAGCAGTGGCCGCGAAGGTGTTTTGGTACTCTGTGGCATCGTCAGAAACCTATGACACAGGTGTGGAAAAATGTCGCTGTAATTAAAAATTTATCGTGTTTCATTATGTTTTTGTTTCTCTGGGAGCCGCCTTTGTTGTTTTCTTTCTCTATACAATTAAAACTTAATTGGTTGCACATTGATAGAGAGTTTTCTGAGGAAGTGCTGGTTACCAAGAAACCTGTTTTCTGTCAACAAAATCCATTTGTCATCGCAGAATTTCTCTTCTTCATGTTTTATTTGATTTAACTAATTTATTTGATATATCAGCGTTTTTACAGTTTTCCAAGAATTCTAGAATCTAGTTTCCAAATTGTTAAGGTCCTTTTATAGATTTGTTTATATTTGCAACTGCTAATAATACGGTGGCATGAAACTTGTGGTGACAATGTAACAACAGACACTACTAAAGTTTTCAGTGACACATGATAGTGGAAAAACCTTAAAAGAAAGTATATTGACTACTAAGGAATAGTGAGTACTGAACGTAGGGTAACGTACTGTTATTGTTCTGGTTTCAGTCATTGATTCATTACTAATTTTTGCAGTTAAAAATTAATACCTATTTGTTTTGTGAATGCCCGTTGCAATATCTTCTTCGTAAAATTTTGGTAGCGGTGTAGCGTATGTCAATTCCACACATTTGCACTTTTTGTTAACAATCGTTATCGTTGATAGAATATCACTTAGGGTCAGTTTTTTGATCCGTAGTTAACTTAAGGAATGGTTTCGTATTTAAATATGGTAACCAATTGTTTAAAATTTCGATAAAACGCATTTTTCATAAATTTTTTGCCCAAAAATTATCTCCAACTTATTTGACCATTTGTGAAGCAATCTTTGATCGAAATACGCATTTTATCAAAATTTTAAACCATTGGTTAACATATTTAACCATTGCTTAAGTTAACTAAGCAGAGTCATCTCACTTTCTTCTTTTCTGTTACTTCATAAAAATAATAATATGTATAATTATATATACCATATTATAAATGTACGTGTATTTCACCTATTTTAGTATAATAACTACTAGCTTTTTATGCACCTGCCATGTTGTCTCTTCACCACCCTTGGTTGACTGCTAGAGAATGCCTAAGACATTAAGTCCGCCTTTGTACCTTTGTGCATGAAGTCTAAATAAATAAACTGCGAATCAAAAAACTAGGATCCTTAGTCAAGCAAGAGGGCTTAGACAAAGTATCATTCTTGCGATAGCGATTGTTAAAAGACCAAAATGTAAAGGATTGGTACGTCATATTTGGATAGCGCTTGACATTTCCATACATTTCTTTTCTAACATTAAACTTTACACAAAGCACGTAAGCGGCGGCGCGCTATTTTGTGCTATCAAGACACTTTCGTTGAGAGAATGTCACTTATCATGAGCATATTTTTTATTTTTGGTGTCGTGAAATGCTCACGCATACTGCGCCACCACGGAAAGATAGCGCAGCTCGCAGTTATGTGGGACTCCAACACGGTGTCCTTCTGTGCCGCTAATGGTGGGAACACGGGCACGCGTTAGCACTCACCGCGAACCCGCTGCTTATCTAGAGCCTATGAATCATATGGTCTTTGATAAAAGATTTTTGGAAACAGGAGCAAGACGGAGCTAAAGACAAATAAATAGCTCTGTTACTTTTTCAGTCGCACTGTGATAGTTTTAACATGACATGGTATAAAACCCCGCCCTTGTCGTATTGAATATTGCTATATTGCATTATCAAATTTATCTAATTATTGCGTGATACAAAATCCGCCCATTAAATTATGTAATTTTGCCTTTTCAGTTTTGTTAAGGCAATCAATAAATTATTGTGACGGTTTTACAGACGGAATAAAGTAAGTAGAGTAACTTGTAATATGCTTAGTGGGTGTGGAATTCTAAAATTATTGTTAGGAACACTGTTGTACACACTGACGAAGTAATAGTAGTACACACCACTGACTTGACCTCCATTGCAACCAAATATGACCAAAAATAGGATCAAACAACTATGATAATGTAATACACAGATATGATTCTAAACGTCATCTATTTAGGACAAGAGACAGGAACCTATGCATGAAAAGCCCACTAGGATTTCTAGTCATGATAATCATAATTACTAGCAAGTTAGCATGCAAAAGATGACATGATGCTATAATTGTGATTAAATTAATAATGAACTAATTACCGACGTCACTGTGTTTTGTATCACTTCTGTGCAATCATGATGATCTGCTTATTCCGGATATGAAAAAAAATTATAAGGATGTTTGATAAAATAATACTTATAAAGTGGTCAATTACATTACGTAGTTTATAATCAATAGGAATGTTTTTCGTGTTGATAAAATGATCAAAGTCCAGTTGTTTTTTTGAGTAATTAAGTTACCTAGTAAATAATTGTGAATGGTTTTTGTGATACGGAATCACTTCGTAATTTTTATCATTGGAATAATTGCTCATTGAATTTATTTTTTGTACATGCCTTTTAGAGGTTATAATACAAGAAGGTACTACATACATTAAGAAAATGTATATATCATATAGATAGAAGCAGGATAGAAGCAATTGCGCTAACATTACCAACATTACAGTCTATTCATAAAAATCTCATCATAAAAACTATGGTGAAGTGAGCTGTCAATATTTATATTTCAAGTAATGACTTTTAAGTTTCAGATCAAATTTCTTCAGCTCCCGTTCGCAGATTTAAGTATATCCGGATAGTAAGTATACCAATGATTAAGTTTCCTTTTAGTTAAAAATAAGCCACATTAAAGATCCACCTCCGATTTGTAAATTAAGAATTGAAGTTGCGTAGGTAATTGTCAAACTCTGTGACGCTGTTTAGCAGATGTTTCAAATCAATTCAAATTAAAATATTTACTTGCTAGATAATTTAAATTTAGAATCTTTTGATCAGTTATTTTAATAATGCCCCTCATGTCTATATCTTACCTGAGTAACGAGGAAGTATTCCTACTAGACTGAAGAAACAATAGCCAACGTGCAAATCATAGATCTGTGTAATCAGTATAAGATGTGCATTTATAATACAATCGTATAATTTATTTAACTTCTGCTATACAGCAGGACAATTATGGGCTGTAATTGCTGGTAGATGACTGATGTTCCAATTGTAACTTACGATTAGACGTGTTACATTACGTCAACCTTCCTACGAGTATGCGACTTATAGACCTTGTAAAACTGTAGCAGTTATATAATTATCTTAGAGCCAATAGGTACCTTTGTGTAGTTTTTATAAAAAGTTTGTGAGGTTGTAGGGGTTACCCCCTACAACCTCACAGACTCTACAAAATTGATTTAGATGAAATTTGGTAAGGAGATAGTTTGATACCCTGGGCAGGACATAGGATATAGTTTGTATTTCCTTGGGATGATACAACAGTTTATACACGGGCGACGCCGCGCGCAGAAGCTAGTCTTCATTAAATCTGTTATTAAAAAAATCAAGGCTGGCTTTTATTTATTTTTAACCTGAATTGTCCCTCAGCAGGACAAAGGCCTAATTGGATTGAATATTATGTAATTTTTGTATGATCTCATGTCAGTGAGGCCTTGGTACGTTGATACCTATTAATTGATTTTATATTATTAACAAGACTAAGACTTTCTTAAAATAGAACTTTTTAAAGTCATTCTCTTGACCTTTCACATAGTTATAGTTTGATTTTACTATTTATTTTATTGGTCAAAAGTTTAAGTCAGAACAATTTTTATTGTTTCTTTTATCATTAGTTGAATTTCTTTAATAAATATTTTGGCAGTTATTAACTATGTACGTTCTTTGACGAGAGAGAAACTTAAAAAGTGCATTTATGAATTAACTTTTGATTTGCAATTTAAGCAAAACACATTTTACTAGTGTTATGTGTTGTGTTGTGTTGTATTGTAGTAATAGTATGTTATTTAAAAAGGTCTGTTTAAAATGAAACAACAATTAAAATAACTATAAATAAGTTTATTGACTACGAGACATTATACATCACTCTGATTACACTCAATATGGCCGTGAGAACCTGACTATGTTCATGGAACTAAGACGAGATAATTTATAGGTTAGCCGTAGCTACTGGCACCCGCATTAGCTGAGGCGGAGGCGTAGGCCCCCGACCCTCCGTAGCCACTGCCCCCGGTGCCACAGGACAGGCAGCCTCCGGCACCGCCGCTGCCTCCGTATCCACCAGCTGTGCCGTCGCTGTTAGCGGTAGCTCCATAGCCACCGCCGCCGCCGCCACCGTATCCGCCTCCAAGACCACCGCCGAGGCCACCGCCGCCGCCCGATGAACCACCATAACCACCAGCCCCGCCAACAATGGATGAGCCACCGTAACCACCAGCGGCCCCACTACCACGACCGCCGCCGCCTCCAGACGCTCCTCCGTACCCACCGCCACTGCCAGTACTACCAATTCCGGCACTGAATCCTCCGAGGAAACTGTTTGCTAACCCGCCTAGACCACCCCCGATACCACCGCCGTGGCCTTTACCTCCGCCGCCGCCGCTACCACCTCCAAATCCGCCTCCAGAGCCTCCCCCAAGTCCACCTCCCGAACCCGTTCCTCCGAAGCTACCTCCAAACGAGAGGCCACCACCACTGGATACACCAGAGCCGCCACTTCCACCTCCAGAGCTTCCACCGTAACCACCGCCGCTGCCACCGCCGAGGCCTCCACCATAGCCGCCGCCGCTACCTCCTCCAACACCACCTCCATAACCTTTGCCTGCACCGAGGCTTGATCCGCTGCTTCCACCTCCAATGCTTAAGCTACCGCCAATTGAGCCACTTCCTTTACCGCCGCTTGATCCTCCGCCGTAACCGCCGACGCTACCACCTCCGGGGCCTCCTCCACTTCCACCTCCAAACCCTCCTCCACTTCCACCTCCGAGGCCACCTCCAATGTTGCCTCCGTATCCTCCTCCACTGCTGCTGCCGTAGCCGCCACCGTTTCCGCCGCCGCTGCCTCCTCCACTACCTAGTCCTCCACCACTACCGCCGCCGAGGGCTCCACCGGCACCCCCGCCGAATCCACCTGCACTACCACCGCCGCCTCCGCTTCCTCGGCCACCACTGCCTCCGTATACACCACCACTACCGGATCCACTTCCACCGAGTCCACCACTATTACTGCCACTAAGTCCACCGCCGAAGTTAAGTCCACCAGTCACTCCACCAGAAGTTCCTCCATGTGCTCCACCTGAGCCGCCTCCGTGGCCTCCACCTGAGCTACCTCCGTGGCCTCCACCTGAGCTACCTCCGTAGCCACCACTGGAGCCACCTCCGGCTCCACCTCCGGCTCCACCTCCTAAATTTCCTCCGTATCCACCTCCAAGACCACCACCGCTGCCGCCTCCAAATCCGCCGCCAAATCCACCTCCACCTCCACTTCCACCGCCAAGACCACCGCCATGTCCGGCGCCACCACTGCCTCCGTGGCCACCACTATTACTGCCACTAAGTCCACCAACGAAGTTAAGTCCACCACTCACTCCACCAGAACTTCCTCCATGTGCTCCACCTGAGCCGCCTCCGTGGCCTCCACCTGAGCTACTTCCGTAGCCACCACTGGAGCCACCTCCGGCTCCACCTCCTGAATTTCCTCCGTATCCACCTCCAAGACCACCACCGCTGCCGCCTCCAAATCCGCCGCCGAATCCACCTCCACCTCCACTCCCACCGCCAAGACCACCGCCATGTCCGGCGCCACCACTGCCTCCGTGGCCACCACCCTTAGAACCGCCGCCCCCACTGCCACTCGCTCCAAGGCCACCGCCCCCGGAGCCACCACTGCCGTAGCCACCTCCCCCAGCTCCACCGCCTCCAAAGCTTAGTCCTCCATTAATTCCACCACTTCCACTGCTGCCACCATATCCTCCGGCACTTCCATGCCCACCAGAGCTTCCGTGGCCGCCGGAACTGCCACGGCCACCGGAGCCTCCTACTCCGTATCCTCCACTTCCTGAGCTCCCACCCCCGAGGCCTCCTACGCCTCCGGATCCTCCGCCAGAACCGAACCCGGCGCCACCCCCATAGCCGCCGCCACCGACGTTCCCACCTCCACTGTATCCGCCGCCGCCGCCGTATCCACCTTTACCACCGTCAAGTGTGCCAGTAAAGGCAAATCCACCAGATTTTCCATCTTCTGATTTCGTATAGATTGATTTTCCACTGCCAGTGCCACCTAGGCTAGCGCTCAATCCACCACCAGCACTTCCTAGGGCAGTGAGGCCGGAATGGACGTCGCTGAGTATGCTGCCGACTCCGTCGCGGATGCCACTGAGGCCGCTTTCAAAGGCGAGACTCGAGCCTCCACCGAAGCCAAAACCTCCGCCACCTCCGCCCCCACCGCCGCCTCCGCCACCATATCCGAACCCGCCACCGCCTCCGCCTCCACCGCCGGCTCCTTCATGGGTGTACGAACGGCCGAGTCTTACTGAAAATAAAATTTAATTTCATTAGCAACAACATTAAAAATGTCTTACTGTTTAATTGATCATGACTTCAAAAACTTTTTGTCTCTTTATATTATTCTTTCAATTGTTTATTTCATAAAATTATAAAGCAAAAACTGTAATTACATATCTAAAACAAAACAAATCTTGAATAACAATTACCTGTATGTGCATCGCTAAAGCCTAATATAAGGCAGAGGACGACGCAAGAACGCATCGTCTTCATGATTCCTTCGGTAACTGACGACGCTTAGTCGTTAGCATCCTTTTATATATTAAGTGCCTCAGCGTGTTCAAAGTTCATAGGAACTCATACATACGTATGTACGGGAAAAACAATTAGTTTTTATAATGCTTTATACTTCCCACAACAGGTTATGAATGTAGTAAAGCCGACGTTTTTGTTGAGTCGAGATTAGTCAGAAGCGATAGTGAATATCATGGCATCTTCGTCTTTGGGTATCCTTGAACTATGCAGTCGTATAAAGATAACTTTTGAGATCACCTTGATGCGCGAAAACAATATTAGGCTTTATATCATTGATGCACTTCTGCCATTAAAATACTCGTGAAATATCATATGTCCGTGTACCACCAATGGATAGAACTTTTGTTCTAATTTAAATCAAAATCTTGAATTTTTAAAGATGTCTTTTTAAACGGCAATTCAATATATGCCGTATTCATTCATGAATGCGCTGTAAGAATGCGTCCATCAGTACTACGCACGTGCACTGTTATGGTTTTGCTCTCATTGTGCAATTTCCCTCGCCGTTGTTTCCTCTCTCTCTTGTACGGACTGAGTAATAGACGGTGTTCATTTTCTTTTTTCACCCAATCGTTAAAGATTACTTAAGTTTAAAAATATCTCCAAAATTATGTATAAATATTATGACTACTAGCTCTAGTTCTTCTGTTTTTATAACTTTTAGAGTTAATAATTGTTTATCCATTATAGTAACAATGGTAATTTATAATATCGAGATGCCTTGATCAGAGGATTTTGGGCAAATTACTAGGCAGGATGCGGAGTCATTTTTCGACACCATATTTCAGCATATTTTTATCTTAGTTTTTGTTTTAAGTGTATCTATAGCTACACTTGGAGTCATATCGTGAGGCTAATTAGGTCAGCCCGAAGTCTCATTGCAACATGACGGGCACGACCGCTTTGTTTAAAGTGTACCGACGAAGAAGAAGAAGATAGTTGTAGTTAATTAAGTAATTTAAATATTGTATATATTTTTACCTAATTCAATATATATTTTTATTAAATGTTATAAAAACATCAAATTCATCCATAATTTGGCATATTAAATTTAAGTAATTCAAAGAAGTGGTCGATTACTGCAAGACTTGGTTTTTCCATACTAAATTCCGTCTTCTCGACATTATCACCTCTCACCTTTAGAACCAGATCCTTATCGAAAAGTATATTTTATTCTAGTTAATAAAGTTACGCCCTCGATGACGCCAGTGACTACAGATGCATTATCGACCTTGATAATATGTGTGATTACTATGTTTATATTAAACTGTGGTTAACTGCATCCTGTGGCTTCGCTTAGAAGAAAATGGCAGAAGTTCAAAGGATTTTCCGAAAGCGAAAAAACTACGAAAATTAATATTTTTATTTTTTTCGATGTTGAAAAATGTATAAATGAATATGAATTTTCTTTTAGGCTCCGGTTGAATACTCTAAAACTTAAACAAAATAATGAAATAATAATTTAATTAATTGGCAGCCTTTAATTGCTAATTACATATAGGCACGGTATCACCTCTGTTCTATCGTTATCAAAAAGAAGGCTTCTCCCTGAAGTAGATTGGCATAAAAGATACGGAATATGGTACGAAATGTGTGAGTAAAAATTAAAAGCAGTGGTTTTTTTCTCAGACCGTACAGTTGATGGTTTTAGTGAAAACAATCGATGAGGATTGACCGATATCGAGCTGAATGCGGCTTCCGGTTAGAAATATGACGCTTCCTCTTCCTTACACATCCGTATGATACTATTAATCGTATAAATCTCGCTTGCGAGTCGGTTTATAAACTCACACTCATGTTTTAATAACCTTTGTTATGTGACAGTATCATAAACTACTATTATAACTGCAATGAACTGCCTTTTTGGTATCATAGTCGTAACACGACTGCGGAGCTGGTCCCAGATGCTGTTCCCAGGTCGGTCTAAAGTCCTCCCCGGTTGGTTCCCGCATTGTCGAGGCGGAGGGGCTCAGCAGCCGTGGCATGGTCACCCATGGTGAAGCGAAGCGAACTCGCCAGGGGTTTTGCCGATTAAGCCGACGACGTAGTGGCCAACAAGTAGGTTGCGGTGCCGCTTACTAACAGAGGCGACATCAAAACTGAGGTGGACCGCGATGTCGTATGGAGCGTCCCAGTTCCCATACGATATTGTGACTGAAAGGTGGTGGCCAGTATTGCGGTGCGCCGCTCTCCCTACCTTCCGCGGCCTCAACGGGATTGCCACTGCCTGATGGCGGACGCGGTGGGGCCGAAGGTGAGGTCCTTATCCTCTGCGGCCTAAAAGTGGTAGGTGGCGGGGCCACTGATCTGACCCATCACAGGGGACCCAGCACAGGGGACAAGAGAAGATAGTCACATATATGCTTATTTTCTTGTTCAAATGTTGAATTTAATTATTCAACTCTTAATGTTACGTGTTGTTAGCTTAAGTATTTAGCTATGACCAGTATTTGTTTTCATTCTTTGGCTATTCTTCTCACGTTTCTTTCCCACATTTCTATTGATAATACACATATCGATTATGAATAAGCGATCAATTGTTCATATTTACTTTCGTTTGTCTTCATAGAGACTGACAAAACCAAATTAACGCCCAATGTTTACAAACGCCGCATAGCTCAAATGTGCTATTGTGCTTGTCTTGTGAGTTAGTTTTTTTAATATTATAGATGGGCTCGTGCTTGACCACTATCTCACCTGATGACACAAATATTTCTATTAACTACATAATTTATCGAGTAGTGAACACGCTTTGATCGATAATCCATCGAAACAAGTAATTATAACACGATATCTTGCGATTAAAATGCGTATAACTTTTGAACGGCTTAACCCATTTTCATCAAACATAGCTAAGACCACTTTTGATAAAGTCAACTTTCAAACAACAAAAAAAAAACAGAATCGGTACATCTTTTTAGGAGTTATGATGCCACAGGCAGATACGCAAATACACAGATACACACATCAAACTTATAAAGGAGTGATCTCCTTTTCCGTCGGGGGTTAAAAACTAAAGAGGCCAAATTCCGAAGGATTATCATAGATTGTGCTACAGAATTCTACATATTACTTTATGAACTAAAAACAACACAACTTCGAACTCAAATTCTTCCTATTCTACAAATTTTTCTAATTCAACTCCATGCCTAGGAGCTCGAGCCGATCAGTCACAGGAACAAACGAACCCCGGAAAGTAGGAGTTAGATCGAAAAGTCTCCTTTTAGCGGTAAAAAGGCACGCTTGTGTTTTGGTGGCATTAAAGGAGACCAGATTTTCATCACCCCACTGGGAGACAAGGCTTAAGGTCGAATTTGTCCGCTTCACCATAGCCTCTCTCAAGGAACGAACTTCATCCACGCTGGTTTTTGCGCTGGACAAGTATCTCTCTGAAACAGTACTGTCATCTGCGTACCCAACAATACCAGGCTGAAGTCATTGATGTGCAGCAGGAAAAGAGTTGCAGAGAGAACAGACCCCTGAGGAACGCCGGCATCAATAGCCATAAGGTCAGAGGAGCAGCCGTCAATGACTACTCGGATCGACCGTTCATTAAGGAAGTCTGATCCCATCATCAGATCCTGGTTTCTTTTATTGGATATACAAACTTATATGTTTTGTATATACAAAATAATAAATTTGAATTTAAAAAGGTAGTTTGTTTGGAATAGGTTTTTTATTTTTTGTACACTGTGACACTTGTGTTTGATACCGTGAAATAGCTACAATATACCGAGTATTTTCTCCATCTAGACCTGGTTTATCTTCTCCTTCCATGACTCTCCTACATTGGTTATGGGCCCAGAGTAGTATGTAGAGAGGATAATAAAAAATCTAGATTGTAAAGTCGATAAGAGACGGAGTAACCGATCGAAAAACGAGGTGCGATGACGAGCAACATGATGCGAATCGAGCCCTTGGGCAAAGTTAACTACGATAGTTGGAGAATCCAATTTTAATTTAAAGTGATGGATGGAAGTACGTGAATAGAAAGGTACTGAAACCAGCCGAGCCACTGCAGGCTGAGAAATGGGAAGTGGAGGATGAAAAGGCGAAAGCAGACATAATTTTATCTATGAGTGGGAGCGAGCTAAGACATATTAGGAGCTGTATCACATCTAGAGAAGTGTGGCAGAAGCTATAGTCTATTTATGCTTCTAAACGGCCTGCTAAGAAGGCGACACTTTTGAAACGTTTAATTTTGCACAAAATGGCAGAAACTGGAAATGTTCACGAACATTTGAATATCTTTTTCGATGCTGTTGATAAGCTAGGAGATATGGGTATACAGATTAACGATGATTTACTGTCTGTAATGTTGCTGTACAGTTCACCCGGAAATTTCGAAAGCTTCAGATGTGCGATTGAGTCGAGAGACGAATTGCCGAAACCAGAGGCATTGAAAATCAAAATATTAGAAGAGTACGAGTCGAGAGAGGCTAACAAAATTCAGAATGAAGGCGTTATGCATACATATGTAAAGAAAAACTTCAAGAAAAGACGGAAAGGCAATAATAAGAGTAATAAGGCTGGACAAAAACTGATAGTATGAAAGGAATGGAAAAGAACGAAGGTTTTTGGTATAAATATTTTAAATGTCACGAACCAGGTCACAAAGCATCTGACTGCAAAAATAAAGTAGGTAAAGATGCCCTGAAGGCTGAAGAAACACATTGTATAGATGAAATCTTTATCATGGTACCACCCTTGGGAAATAACAACAATAACAAAATAATAATCATCAAAATCGGTTCATAATCGACGAAGTTATCCACGAACATACATAAAAAAATAAGGTCGATTTGAGAAACCTGCTCCTTTTTTTAAGTCGGTTAAAAAGGTTGAAACATTAGTTGGAGAAAATTTTATTCCCTAAAAGAAATCCTAAAAGGCGCTTTCCCTCTTCACCCCAAAATACTTTAATAGACATCTGCATCTTACCGACTCTCACATACGGCTGCCTAACTTGGACATACAAAACTAAAATAGCGGTTTGTCTGAAAGCAATGGAAATAAATATATTGAAATTAAAGACAATACACAAAATAAGAAGCGAATACATAACAGGAAAGACAAAACTCATAGATGCATTACGTTTAACACTAAAGTGGCGATGGGCAGCGCACCTAGCAAGTTACAAAGACAAAAGATGGACACCTGATGGGAAAAAAAAACACAAGATGGGAAGGACCAATTGGTAAAAGAGGCAAAGGACGTCCAAAGAACATATGGATTAATAAAATATTAGCCATAGCAGGAAAATATTGGCAAATAAAAGCAAGGCATACAGACACTTGGAGTAAACTGAAGGACACCTTTACCCAGACTGGGGTTCCAGCAACTCAGGAATTATATAATCGTATTAAACAATCCTAGATTTTAAGTAAAATATATTAATGTTAATTTTATTAAGGTTTTGGTAATAAATGGGTGTTATTATTATATCATTTCTCTTAACAGAATGGTTACATTTTTAAATATTATTCTTTAAAGAAATTAAATAAAAAACATTAAGAAAAAAAAAAAAATATATGTATAAGAGATTCCAAGCTACCGGTGGTCAAGGCTCCTGAAAAAAGAACCTCCTCACTATACGCGCCGTGTCCAGCAGTACCGCTTTCTCTCTTGATCCAGCTGCTCCAGCTGCGCAACGAGTACCTCCTCAGATGTTCGTAAAAGCTCTTGGCTATTAGCCATTGGCTGTCACAACTATCTGCACAATGACTACTGTATTCACATACCACATGTCGACTACCTCGCGAGCTAGATCATGATTAGATTTACTTTTCTTATCTCACTCAGCGTTTACGAGGCTCTCGTCATGGGTCAACCGTGCCATTCTTCACAATAAGTCTCCGATAGTTATTCGCCTCGATAACTTCGTCCATAATAACACTGACGAAATCTTTGGTTTCCACAAAAACGCAGCCACGCTACGGACTCTGATTGGTCTACATCGGACCCAAGTAGGGTCCGGCAAACGTTCCTGAAGTTCCTTTCTCTGCCATACCTCCCTGCGATGATCGTTAGTGTCAAGCACTACAGGCTTGCGCCAGTTCTCATTCGCCAAGGAGACCGGGGTGAGTCCCTTGTCCACTGCTACTACATCTCGATGCATACCCACGTCGGCGTGTGGGAAATATTCCCTGAGATTGCATATCTCGCGGTTATGGAGGTTCTTATCATTTAAAAGCCTCGGCCTCCACACTTCCGCGGGATATACAATCTCATGACGACGTCAACTGTCAGGAGTGTACGGAACTGCCTATCCAGGGCGAAAAGTTCCTTAAATGAATCTCAGGTTTAAGGAAACCGCTAGTTGAATGCCCACGGATTTCACAATCTCCCCTCGCTTTACATGCATGACCGCACATTTGTCCACACCAAACTCCATTCTGATGGCGCTACTAAATGTTTCGGTTGCCTTCAGTAGCTCTATCAGTTGAAGATTGCTGGGGTAAAGAGCTTTTATTAATATTTATACGATGTATGGGTCAAACCATTTATATCAGAATTTTAAAACAATTATATTACAAACAGTTAATATTATAACAAGCTAAGTGTCATTAATCTAAATCCACTAAAGTGGAATCCCGAATATGATAGACCTTTTTTTTATGGAACGCTGCGATAGTGTATTCAATTAAAGGGGTTTGCTGAGAGGAATACGAAAAAGCTTGTTTCTTAAACAATTATTTTAGAAACTTCTTGATGATAACTTTTTGCTTGTAGTTTTTGTGTGAAATTCATATTTTCTCATAATTTTCACCGGAACAATATTACCTTCAGCCACCGGTCTTAAACGTTGAACTTTTTAGAAACTTCTAAACAGACAAACGCTTTCATTTTATTTATAACTACGAATACAATAATTGTAGATAAACATTTATGGATATTATGTGGATAAAACCATGAATACCTGTGGTTGGTTTTAATAATGCAATCCTTCCTTTTAATTGATATTAATCATTTGACGACCTCTTAACGTTCTAAGTATAGATGTTCTGCAACTATATAAAGTTAAGGATAGCGAAGCAGTCACGATTATTGCAAATAGATATATATGATTTATATAAACCGCATCCGGGTGCCATCTTAGTATTTAACTGAGATTCTTTGGATATGGTTTTTACGTTTGGTTATCAAATAATCGATTTATATGGTCTTCTTTATTTTTCGTGTTAGGATGTGCCCACCTCTAGTGTCAGAGTAAATTAAGCCTCCTCTGGGAACCCCATAGGCCTCTGACTTGGCTATTTCAGACTTACATCTACATAAAATTCTCGTGTCACAGTTTTCGTTGCCAAACTCCTCCGAAACGGCTTGACCGATTTTGGGAACTTCCTAGTTTAGGAGTCAGGGCTCAAATTTTGTATTGACTGTACTTTACCTATCTTTCGCACACTATTTTTGTTGTTAACTTCTCTGCACCCAAGTTGACAATTATGTGTACTTTAATTTGTGTGAAACTTGTATTGTCTGCTAATAAATATTATATTATTATAATAAGTCAAACAATAAATTTTACTTTTATTAATTATATGAACAATACAAAAGTTAGGCCTTGCACCGGTAGGTAGATCTATTTCTACTATGAAAGCACAAGTAGTGACGTACCTTGGAAATCAGTAGTAATTAATTTAAATATCATTATGTAAGTGTGATATCCATTACTTCAGAAGTATCTTCATTTATAAGCATTTTTATCTACTCATAATAGCCACACTGCAATAATACATGTCGCACTGCGGTACCTAATGCAATTGATTTAATAACAAAGTAGGAATACATTATTGTCTAAACAAAGTGGATAGATACTAATCTTTGACAGGCATTGGTTACTAAGAATCGATTAAGCACGCCTTTGGTACCTAAATGTTAGCAGTCAATGAATTATTAGATGTGACTAGACTACTTAGGGAAAATATAACTGAATAAAGACCAAAATAAATGCCGCGGCGTGATTAGGAAAGCCGACGACGCCAAATGTAAAAAGGCGACGCCAAAGAAGATTTGAATTAAGAGTTAGATATTGAGTACCTATTTGTCAAACTCTAGTGTGAAACCCTGTCAAACTTTGACATTAAAGTAAGGTTTGAGCAAAGACCTTATAAGAAATACGTATAAGGTCTTTGGGTTTGAGATGTTCTTTAACTGTTCTTAATTATCAATTCAGAAAATCGTCCTAACTCTAGAAAAGTTTCGTAACTTAATGGTTGCTTTATTAACTCAGTGTAATTTGTTGTTTAGTCTATGTTTTATATGGATTTGCCCCGGTAGTTACTTACTCTCCTAGAAATCTGGTTTTTCACGAAGATGTAATTATATCAGGTCATAATGACGTGACGTAGTGTTCCGCTGACTGCTTACAGCGGTCAACAAATATCATGTCTACCAAGCGTTGAAACGACGACAGCCGCCTTACTCTGACGTTTCAAAAGTGTCACGGTGTCTTTATTAGAGAGGGACGGAGCTATACAGAACGAAGAGCACTGTCCCTTTATCACAGCGGAATCATGATGGAGTTGACACGTTATAGTATGACCCTTTATTCGTCATTAATTTTGAGATTTAACAAAGTTTTGTTGGTATATGCCCAAAATTTGTGATTAAGTATCATAAGTAATTTTGGACGTTTAGATACCGGTAAGACTTGGAAAACCTTATGTTTTACCGCTAAATCCTACCTAGGTTTTACCGTGGTTCAGGCTTTTACAGTAACACATATTATAAACTTTTTGTGTGCAATAATGATATAAATATATTTTATTTCAGACCATTGATCCATATGTTGTTATAACAAATACTAGTGTCTGGCTCATAAGGAATACTAAGAAGAGGAGACTAAGAATTTATTCAAATCGGCCTGGTCCTGAAGTTTGACAATGATAATGAATGGGCTGGCTAGGTATTCTTGTTTCAGATGTCTATGGGTACTCATTTCTTATAAGGCGGACCAAGAGAATATTTGCTCACATCTCACATTTAGTAGATATTTTATTCACACAAAAAGAAAACAGTATTTACTCTCCAGTGATGATGAATACATACTAATTACATTGGAGGTCATTAAAAAGGTTAATGACCTATGCATAAGAATACACTGAATGATGAGAGTTGTTGCACGATTTGGAATTACCAGACATCGTTTGTTCTTGTTTAAGAACGTAATATTACGTGAATACGTGATGTACCTAGTCCTTATCAACTAACTCTAAAGCTCGGGACATATTTATTAAATTACCTTTTCCCTGCAGTTGGTAAAAATAAACTTTTTAGCTATATGATTAGTCCAAACTTCGATGAAGAATACACATTGTTAAGCAGATTCCTAATTCAAATTCTCCATAGAAAATTTGAATTAAGAATCAGTATATGGCTATAAAGTTTTTATAGAAAAAGATCCGACTGCTTATGCGAATTAAAAAGACGAAAAAAGTAGAAAAGCATGCTGTGCAATCGGATGATACATATTCGCGAGATGGTTGACCAAAACTATAAATTTCGCCCAACTGATTTTCTTCTTGTTTACATGTTTTTAATTCGCAGCGGTCGGGGTTTTTTGATTTTATTAACTTTTTTTATTTACAGATTTTTAGTTAGGTAGGTATATATATTTTTTCGAATTACGTTTAAATAATATAATAATATGTGGTATATATTTTTGTTATCACCTCTAAAAACCCTTTATTTTGATACTCCACTTTATGGGTTGAGAAGAAAAAATATTCGAATCCCCACAACATGGCGCCCAAAATCCGCCATGTTTTTTTAACGACACTTATCTAGAAACACTTGGGCGGCCATACCTATTTAACAATGTCTTATTTATAAAAATCCGTCTAGCGGTTTGAAAGATATGAGATAATAAAGAATATTACATATATACAAGATACGCGCGAAATACATAAGATTTTCCTTGCAGTCGGGTAAGAAGGTTGAGGTGTAGGTACCTTATGTCATCATGATAATTCTGTGTGTAACTCCTTTATTAACGAAAAGCCCATTTACAATCTAATAAAAATAGGCTTTTCAGACTAGTATTGCTTCCTGTTCTCTGTCGCTTTGCAAACAATAGGTAGATCCGATTTATTTTATGCACCATTCATTGTTAATATATTAAATAATATTTCTATGAGAAAAACGATTGATGAGTAGAGTCAGTCGGTCAGACAATATAATAATTAATAATACTGATTTATTGCACAAGTATCTACCTAAGTACTTGCACGTAACTATTTATAAGATTAGTCTAGCGAACTAGACAGCCTAAAAACAATAACAATACTTGGGTAGAAAAACTGGATTATCGTTTCCTGATTTGAATACTCCATCACGTGTGGAACAAGGTCACAACGGAGTAATCTTTCCATTAAAATGGAGATTAACAATAAGTTCTTACAAAAAACTGATTATAACCAAGTAATTACTCTTTAGGGTTCCGTACCCAAGGGGTAAAAACGGGACCCTATTTCTAAGACTCCACGATCCAACGGCTTTCTGTCATCAGGCTGTATCTCATGAACCGTGATAGCTAGACAGTTGAAATTTTCACAAATGATGCATTTCTGTTGCCGCTATAATAGCAAATACTAAAAACAGAATAAAATAAATATTTAAGTGGGGCTCCCATACAACAAACGTGATTTATTTGCCGTTTTTGGCGATAATGGTACGGAAACCTTCGTGCGCGAGTCCGACTCGCACTTGGCCAGTTTTGTATCGATGGTACCTATACATAGACGGTTAAAGGATTGTGGGATGGATACGTAGAAGTGCCACTCTACACAATGCTATGGTAACAAGTTCCAACTACAAACGAGCATCAATATCTGACTACAATTTGCATGAGTCCTAAGTTATCTACACAGTACTATTCAAACTTACACACAGGTGGCAATTGAAAACAATGACGAGCACATAACATGTTTTGTGCGCCCAAAAAAACAGTGTGGTAGGTGTACCTGCAGTTTGCCTGCATAATGCAGCGTTGTTTAATTAAGGTACATTCCAACAAGCTATTTAATATTACAGGCAAAAATATTGCTTATATTTTTATTGTGGTCCTAAAATCTTACCATAAGCTGAGAAGCGTATGACATATTTATTTAAGACTAGATGACCCGGCAAACTTTCTTTTGCCATAAAAAGACCAAACATTTATCTACCCTACCTACCCTACCTTACACTACGTACCCTACCCTACCTTACACTACCCTACCCTACCCGACCCTACACTACCCTACCCTACACTACCCTACCCTACACTACTCTACCCTACACTACCCTACCCTACACTACCCTACCCTACCCTACGCTACACTTCCCTACGCTACACTACCCTACCCTACACTACCCTACCCTATCCTGCACTACCCTACCCTACCCTATCCTACACTACCATACCCTACACTACCCTACCCTACCCTACGCTACACTACCCTATCCTACACTACCCTACCCTACCCTAACCTAAACTACCCTACCCTACACTAAACAAAAATAGCTAGCTTAATTTAATATGAACTTTATACAATAGCAATAAAGCTCAAATTGACTCTACGTTTTAGTTAGAAAACTTTTGTATGGGAAAAAGAATATGGCTGTTTTTAGTGTTTTTCCGGCAATTATTAGATTTTTGCCCGCCGTAAAAACCATTTTGAACTACAATAAACATTAAAAAAAAAGAATTGGCCATATTGGTCCAGGCGTTGTTGAGTTATGCGCTTACCAACACATTTTGCGATTCATTTTTATATTATAGACTAGCTGACCGCCGCGAGCTCCACTCCCGTTAAAATTATAGCCTATGTTACACGGGAATAATGTTGCTTTCCATACGTGGAAGAATTTTTAAAATCGGTCCTGTAATTTCGGAGCATATTCGGTACAAACAAACAAACAAAAAAATCTTTCCTCTTTATAATATTGGTATAGACTATAATTATAAAAATTGCACCACATTGTTTTAGCTGCATATATACCAAACAAATATCTAACTTGTTGACTGTACCTTCGGATTGAAACCAAAACATGTTAGCAGGGTAGTTAATATTATTATTGTCATTAAATCTGATAAAAAGCCCAGCAATAGACGAGAATTAATTCCTGTACTATTATTCAATTGAATTTATTAGTAATTATATCGACCGTGTCTAGCAGCCGTTGTGATGGCAAGGTCAAGATTGTTGTGAATATATCTTGAGAATAAAAAACAGAAACCGGTCACGTCACGCGAGACCGGCACGCATCAGGGTTTCATAACTAACCACTATGACTAATATAAGGGAAACACGAAGAAACGTTTTTGAACACGTTTTGGTAGTACCATGGATGGTAAAGCCCTTCCAAGGCTATCAACGTGTCTGAGTACTAGTCGGAGAAAATTGAAATTAAGAAGAAGAGGAATAAAAAGCCAAAGACCGCGATAAATAGATTCAATACAGAAGTTTTGGAGTTATTGGCGTTGTTTTTTAAATAAGTGCATTTGAAAAACAGCGAGCGAATAGCAAACGATTGTGTCGGACCTACCATACCTACACTGTACCTATATAATTCTAGCTTTTATGATATAAAGCGTTTGATCGCGCGATGATAGCTGATTGCTGTTCCTTACATAATAAGCCTGCTGGTTGACTTAGCACCACTTATATACACATATGTCCAGCAGTGGACTTGTCATGGACCGAGTGATTAATCAAGAGACTATGTATAATGCTCGGGCAATATGAATCTAGTCAATTTTAATCAGACAATGTAATGCACACTTTTATTTAATCTTCATTATTTATCACCTTTTCTGTTCATTATTGCTACGTAACTGTTGGGCAATTCGATAATTATAGACATTAGTATGGTTTTTATTTTAAATATTCAATCAGCAAGAAATATCTGCGAAACAAATATTTTCACAGCAAAATAATATTATTACCTAGGTCAGCAGGATTTTAGAATTGGTTAGCATAAAATAAAATTAGTAGACGGTGCCATTATGTTCAACGAATTAGTCCTGAAGCGAGCAAAGTAAGCTCGGGAGCTTAGGACACCCCTGACACGGATAGGTTAGGTTCGAAGAGGATGACGGCTGTTGAAGTGAGCGAGCAAAGCGAGTGAACTCAGCTCCCGCTTTTTATTCTGCGCTTTGTCTTTGCTGATCATCAAAATCTTCATTGATCTTGTATTTATATTTACATAGTTAAGTTTATTTCAATTTTAATAAAGTAAATGGGTACAAGAGACGATGTCGAAATGCTGGGAGAAAGGTGGCTTTAACCTTACAGACCGCGATAGACAAATAAAAAAAAAAAGTATCCCACATAAAAATAATTCGTGACCCCTGCTATAGGGTATTCAACGTAGTTAGGCAGAGCTAGCGAGGTCGGTATGACAGTTTGTGACTTTTGCCAAAATCCAACAAATACTTTGTCGGCACAAATCTCTAAAAGTATCTAACTGACTGAGTTTTTATCTCCAAGTTCGCCTTACGTGATGACTTTGCCAATTGTTAAGAAACGATTATTGAACCTGTTTTTGATGCGAATAAAAAGTTATGAATTGATTTAATTAATGCTAGTGAGTTTCGTCTTTGTCATATGACGTCTTTTGTAATAACTAGTAATTGATAATACTGGCCGAGCATCTTCTTGGCTTTTGGTCGTAAGTCGTTGTTAGACGCGATCTATTATGTTTTAACAGCAATAATTTAAGAGCACCGGGAACCGAATTATAAAAAAAAACCGGCAAGAATTTACAGATTGTCAGCTTAAATTAGGGTTTATCAAATACATAACTACAAATTCCTAATAAAGAAACTGGTAATTAGTAAAGGGGTTTATTGTGAGTCATCCATTAATCTTAACAAAGGAAAAATCTAATTCTAAACCACAAAGGTACTTCATAAGAAAATCTACTTGAGATAACCGGCAAAACCCCATTGTCTAACGATCCATCATAAGCAGGTACATCACGATTTTAAATAAATTCATACTAAGTAGTTACTCAGCAACCTTTCCATAAACCCGTATAAAATAATTGCTCTATTTGAATAAAAGTTTTTTTCTAGCACGTTTTTCTAACCTCCGGTACCTACTTTTTTGTTAACTTGCGCAGAAGTGCGTCACAAACGGGTTCCCCCATTTTTAATAATTATACGATAACGTTCGTACAATTTTATAATTGCCCGCTATCATCAAAATATCTGGTCAAAGTACCTGGTGTTTCCCACGTTCCAATATTGCAGTGTTTCTTTTGCTTAGTCTCATGTTTATGAAACGTGCCGTGGTTTTGGGTTTGTTTTTAGAAAAGCCGACGATAGGCAAGCAGAACTTTAGGTTTTTCCGGAAAACGAGGCTAGGTAAAGATATGCTGTCTGTTTGTACCTCCTATGAGTTATGAGTAGATCTAGACGAGTCCTGGTGGTGCTCAGTTACATTTTAAAGACATCTGCGGCATTATATCAGCCGAAGGACTTCCACTGCTTGACAATGGAATATAAAGACAAAGGTAGTTTGGCTAAGTTGACGAGAAAGATAGATATCGTTCTATCTATTCGTAAAAGTATACCTAGATTTTACCATATAATAACATGGTCAGTCAGGAATAGATAAGCAATATAATTTCAACACAGGTGTCACCTGGCACCAATTTCCATTAATCACTTCAGTCATCTACCGACAAGATCTAAATGGCTTATAACTTACCGATGAATGTTAGTATCTTATTCAGAAAAACACTAGTGCAGGCCGAAATCCATGCCCTGAATCCCAATGAGATCGAATAGAATTAACTATATAACGCGAATTCTGGCTGGTGACAACAGAAGCACTTCGGCAGCAAAACGTGCAACATTCAAAAAGTGAACACAATTTTGAAGTAAGAATGAAATTGGTGATCTCGCTGGTAGTCTTGAGTTGTGCTCTGTTTGAAGCCAGAGGATACCCGTACCCAGTTTTTTCATCTTCAGGAAATGTTGACTCATGTAAGTACCATAATCTTTATATTATTGGTATTTTTTAATTTTAGTTTGTACATCCTACAAAAATATAAAATATCTTTTTTAAATGCTAAATAGGTACCAAAATCATTGATTATCTAATAAGATCACACACACACACATTTTACTGATAAAATGTTACTATTGTTGTAA
This sequence comes from Orthosia gothica, assembly GCA_949775005.1. NCBI lineage: Eukaryota > Metazoa > Arthropoda > Insecta > Lepidoptera > Noctuidae > Orthosia > Orthosia gothica. The sequence continues at coordinate 15,877,339 of OX459057.1, forward strand.
AGAGATGTCCATTTTAAGGGTTTTTGTCATTCGAGACACAGAGAATCGAGTTAATAGTGACTATAGATATAAAAACTTTTCCACAGGGTCATATGGCGATGCCAATAGAGGTGGGAGGGTGTTGAGCCGCGCCTACAGTCCATATACCAACCGACGAGCCGTCAGAGCTCCGCCAACTACCTACTCGCTGTGGCAGCCCGAAGCCAACCAAAGGAATTATCCTTTAACTCATCACCAGGCCATCCAATACCATCAAGCTGACAGGCGCCGCCAAGCTCTGCTGGAAGTCAATGATACACCACCACAGGAGAATGAAGTGCAGTACTACCCTCAATCACCAGAGAGTCTTCCCAACATCCCCGATGAGGCGACTGAACTCATAGTGCCCGTGGAACAAGCCGAAGTAGTACCAACAACCGCAAAAGCTATCGTCCCTGAATTAATTGAGCCTGAAATTGATGAATCACAAGAAGAGCCAGCGCAAAAGCATAAAAAAGCCGTGCAGAAGAAGAAACAAGTCAAAAGACCAGTAGAAGATGAAGAAGATGATGATGAAGAGGACGAGTTTCCTGCCCATAAGTTCCTTTCTGGTGCTGTCTTCCCCATGTTCTTCGGATGGGGTGGATCTGGTGGCCCTATGGCTGTAGCTAACGCATACAGCACTGGGAAAGGAGGTGCAGCCACAAGCGATGCCATCGCCTATGGGTCCGTGGCACCTGTAAAGAGATCACAATGAAAACGTTATTAATCTTCTTAGAGTTAGTTATAAATATTATTGTTCGTACAAATGCCATTGTTTTTGAATTGTATTCTACACGAGTAAGAAATACTTCAGATTCTGTCGTTAATTAAATAAAAGTTCTCATATGTTTAAATTCACACTTTTTTATTATTAACCTATCTGACGTCAATCTTGATTGCAATTCAAATCAGTCAACAGTCAATTAACATTTTGTACTTTTAATTTATTCATTTAGTTGGGAAAATCTTGAAACCCGAATGATTAATTAGAAATCTTTTAGTAAGGTAAATATAATATCAGATTTAGACATTTGTTTGTGTTATGCAATCTTCTGCTTCTTCTCATATGGACAATTTTCATATCACTTTTTTTTCTCGGTTCTATAAGGATCATAGGTAATGAGTACTATCCAACTTTGGTAACATACAAAGAGAAGGTCAGTAGTCGTAATTAAAAAACACGGCTTAGATACATTGTTTTATTTCGGAGCTCCAGTGCCTACCTTCCGGTTTCATCATCAGAACAGTTCGATAATACTATTTTCATCAGTATCACTTATTTATAGCTTCATCTTAGTCGGTAAACTGTTCGATATATCTTATACCCGTGTCAAACTTAGCATTAAGGAGTTCTTGTGGCCATCTTTGGTCTTCTTCATCAGTTCTACTTCACCAAATTATACTTTCTGAGTGAAAATGATTGCATTGTTGATGAAATTACCAAAATCGCTATATGTATGCTTATTATATTTGAGGTGTCCCTCGATTTCTCCAGGATCCCATCATCAGATCCTGACCTGATGACATTGTGCTCAATGTCAAAAACTTGTCGACATGAATGGAAATAGTAGTTTTTGACAGATTGATACGA